>OY728152.1:1584387173-1585637173 GCA_963277665.1 Viscum album | reverse complement strand
GTTAGTGATGATCGACATGAGCAACCGCTTAAGGCAAAGGACAAAGGGAAGTCACATGCGATCACTATTGGCAATGTTGAATATGACAACGATGTGGTGGAATGATTAAGTTTTTATGTAATGGGATTCCAAAATAATGTTGTATCATGGAATATTGGAATATTTATGTATTGGTCTAATGTGGTATTCAAAGTGATTGAGATATTATGCGCATAATGAAGGGAAAACGATAAAATGAAATGTTTAACAGTATTCATGAGCTCATGATTGATATAAGGACTAAGTGATATCATGGTTTGACTATATAGAATTTTGAGGATTTTGGTATGTGGAAAGTGTTAACTTTTAACTGCATTCATGTTTTCACTATGGTTCAATGGGTATTCAAGAGAGTACAAGATTAAGGCCTTTGAATGTTTGGAATGTGTCCAACAAGAAATATCTTATGATATATGGGGATCAACGACGGTATTAAATCTCTGGTAATCATTTTCACTATGAGAATGGACTGCAGTATTATGGATAGGACTAAAGATTGGAATGGATTATGTTGGACATAAGTTAGTATTGTTTAAGGATAGAAGTTTTTTTCGATATGTTATAGTAATATAGTTTTAGAAAAAGGACAACCTGCAGGACGGGCGACAGCCCATCGCTTCGGACAAGGCTGTGGGAATCGAACCCACAACCGAAGTGCGACTGGCCTTTATCTCCTACCACTGGCCTACAGGAAGTCCCTGTTTAGTAGAAACTAGTTTTAAAGTATAAGTCCATTTTAGGAACTATATATGATTAATCTCACTATAGATCGACTTATGTATATAATTTTTGCTAACCTCTTGTTCGAGACAGATGGAATGACCCGTCATTCTATCACATGATCTGCTAACACTTCACGAATAAAAAATTCATCTTCATTTATTTAAGAGATGAAGTGGAAATTGTTCAAGGCACGGACAACAGTGAGATTGTACCAAAATAAAGTAAGTATTTATTCTAATTCAAATTCTTTAACTTTAGGGAAATGATCTTGAAAACCAAAAATGTTGTCCTAGTTCTCTTATACCTGATGAATCAGATGGTACCTTACATCGTCACAAATTTATGGATTTGTGATTACTGGCTTTTCCATAGCCATGTTCTCTACCACTCTCCATAAGAACATGATGGTTAGATTTCTCTTCCATATCCATATTTTCACCTATGTGGAAACCCAGTGATTAGTTTATTTGGGTAACCGTTACGTTTCATACTTTTGTTTTTAAAGATTTGTCTTGATATTCCTTTTTACGAGGTGGGTTTTTATTAAATAAACTTTCGAATAGTAAACCATTTATAACCCCGACGAATTTCGAGGGCAAAATTCATTTTAAGGGGGTTAGAATGTAACAGCCCGAGATTTTAGGAATTTTTTTTTTAATTTTATTAATGTCTTGTGTTGTACGCTACACCAAAAGGAGCTTGCACAACACACATCCTTGACTTGCCTTGCATTACACACAATCGCGACCTTCCTCGATAGCGTGTGTAGTACGCAATACCGAGTTTCACTAAACAACGATATGCTATTAAAATATTATTAAAACTAGCCGTTATGAAAAGTAATAACCACTTTTTAAATTTTAGAAATTTTATCTCTCAAAATGGACTTCATTTTTGGATTCGGAGTATCGAATTTAGCCTAAGGTGAAATTTTGGTACTTTTCGGATAACTTTCATATTCTGATGAATAGAGAAATTTACTAAATTATAATTAAAAACAACTTTTTTAATCAAAATAATTAATAGTGATATATCATTAATTTGAGTGGTTTCAAAGTATATTTAGAATATATTTTTACAATTTAATACACTGTTGGTCATTGGATGTAATTTCACATTTAAACCAGACATAATCAAGTGCCAATCTTTTGATAGATATTGTTTCTTAAAAACACGCTATTTGTTTTAACAGCGGGATTTAATTATAAAATTAATTAATGCAATTTCTATGTTATGAATTTGGTAAAATAGACTTCATTTTTGAATTCGGAATATGAAATATAGCTTAGGATGAAATTTTGGCTTTTTCTAAAAACTTTCAATTTTTGATGAATAGTGAAACCACTAAGTGGTAGGTTAAAAACTGAATTTTGCATAAAACATAATTTTACCGCTTCTGTGAATGGAATTTCAAAAATCCGACAGACACGGTTGATATCAGTAAGTAAAATGTGGTTCAATGAGATAAAAATAATTTTTTGGTGAATAGTAACTTTTTATTTTTTTTAACGCGGTTAATAGTAAATAGGGTAACTAAGGGTAAATATGATATTAATATTACCCTAACACATGTCCTAATTCTATTGGATAAGTGTAATTCGACGAAAAACAACCTTATGAGTATAATATGACCATTTAGGCCCACTTGGATTAGATTAGGACATTTATTATTAATTTATTTAAAGAAGGGTTAAAATAGATAAAATCAAAGTTTAATAAGTAAACCATTTTTAATATGTGGTTATACATAAGATAAATTCGACTATAAATATTCATTAGAAATCTAAAAAGATTTCCTACATAATGGTATTTTATTTGTAATTTTTAGACATTAAATAATTTAATTTATTTATTACACAACGATGATGCAGTAATTATCTTATTAATCAAATATTGACATAATTGATGTTATAAACACCAAAATAAATGTAATTTGAGACTTTTTATGAATTCCACTAATTTTATAGGTTAATATGATATATTAGTGTTGATTTAATCAACTTGGTTAAAACATATAATTCTGTTATGACTTTCAAAAAAATCATATATCAAATAGTGTCAAAATTGACACAAAATAGTTTTTAAATCAAACATTATATTATTAATTGTTATATTATTCCTAAAAATCTAAGGTTCGGCCAAATGACTTAGATAAGGATATATATATTATTAATAAACAATTTGGGGTTCGTTTGGCAAGTTATATAAATGTATTAACCATATACTGAAAGAAAACAAAAAGACACGGTAAAAGTTAAATTATTTAACTTAGAGTTAAATCTAATTGATAAGGTTAAAATAATAACCTAAACTTGTCTAAATCCTATTGGTTGATAGGATTTCGACCCATCCCCACTTTAGCTTCGAAATAAGACCCATTGGAACCATTATAAACCGATTTTGACTTTAATATAAAATAATATTTTAAGATATTCCTAAGGTGCCCCTCTCCTCCCTTATAAAAGGACACCTCCTCCCCCTCCTCCTCACACCAATTTGAGCACTCAAGCTCGGCCAACCCCTGCCAAAATCTCTTCTCCACTTACCTAGAAACATCCTAGAGGTTCTGGTCTTCCTCAAAGACCAATTTTAGTGCGCTAAGAGGAGGTCTCAAAGAGGCACTTCAAAGAAGAGGTAATTACCGTTACCAATTCTTTCATCTTTATTTCTTCTTCCACTTCTTCTTATTAGGTTGTTTCATTATGAAGTAATAACATCAGTATCACTCATATACTGATATTATATTATATGTATGAAACAACCCTATTTCACCATCTATCCATCCTATGGAAAAAGAAATCACCGCGCGTGCGTACGTACGAAATACCGTCTCCACGCCGTGGTGTAATCTATTTTCCACCATCACCTTACAAGGATGGGTATAATGGTGTAATGAGTAACTATATATGATTATTATGAAGTAATATTGATACTTAAATAATATATATATACTCCAATACAATTCCACGATCATAGGAACGATATCATCACTCGTGCGTACGTACGGAATACCGTCTCCACGATGTGATGCGACTCGTTCTACATGATCTTCATTTCATAATGATTATATAAATGAATTTAATGAATTAATATGGTATATACTACACTAATACCATTCTGGAAATGAATTATCTATAACCTAAAGATAAGAATAAGAATTTATTCGACAAAACACGCATAAGAACAAAAAGTTATAAAGACCCGAGTAACAAGTAACAATGAAATATTACTAACAAGAAGCTAATAATATGACCATATATGATATCATATCAATATTTATGATTCTGGAATAAGTCAATAACATTATTTAAACCATTATACAGGAGCTTCGGACACAAACAAAGCAAATCGGACCTAAGGTAAGGGGAATATCACAATCTCATTTTTATCCGAGATTGTTTATTCGTAAGTATTTACTGGGGTGTATCTTATCATCCACATCCATGTTTCCTCAATATGTAATATTATTTCCATCCACCTACAATGTTTTAAATCCAATTTTACCCTTTGGTGAGTTTTTTGTAAAAGATATGAAAAGAATCTTTTGTCGTTTTTCATACGAGGTACTTTTTGACTTTTCCGACAAAAGTACGAAGAATGTTTTTTTTAACTTATACGGCACGAACGGATTTCTACTGTTTTATAAAGCCTTATTTTCATGAAGCTTCCTCTAAAAGATTTCATGACTATTTTCAATAAAATCTCTTTCTTTTAAAATTTCATGATGTTTTGTGAAAAGAAATTGATTTTGAAGAAGAAAGGATATTTTCCTCAAGAATTCAATTCAAGTGTTTTATCAAAATTATTTTCCATCTAAGATAATAAAGGGTTCTGTTTCTATCCATATTTTTACATTGATTTTACTATGTTGTGATGGAATTATGTTTATGAATTCCTTTATCTTATATGAATTGATTTATGATGTCATGATGTTTCAAGAATCCCATTTTTGTTACATGTGTTATGCGATGATGTATGTTTTATGATTATGTGGCACACATAAGAAAGGATTCATTATAAGATGGGTGGGACCTATATCTCCCTCCAATGCATTGGGTAAAGATTTTATATCTCATGAGATAGACAGGGCTGGAACGGTAGGTTATACCGGTTCAGTGAAACATGACTGAAACGAGGGTTACTCGATTCAGAAAGGGACTTTGTCCACTAAGATAGTCTTGGCAATTAGTCTTGACTAACAAGAAATGATTATCTATGATTATGTGTGTATGCCACAAAGTTTCATGTTTTAATTTATGATTATTGGGATTACTTTTCACTGCCATGATTTATCCCATGATTATGAAATTATGCTCTCTTTTGCAGGTTATGATTTCCAAAATGTTATGTTCTTATGAATATGATGTGATTGATATTTATTTTGTTTACCCTTACTGAGAATTTGAGCTCACCCTTTATGTTTTCTTTTCCCCAGGATATAAAGAAAGGTATTAGGTAAAAAAAAGGGAAGATATTTATGGGAGATTTTGAAGATCTTTCACCACGATTAGAAGATTATAGCCCGAGTTTCCAAAGACACTAAACTATTACGGTCCTTGTGTGTGTGTTTTTTTTAATGTACTAAGTATTCCACAAAAGTAATGTAATGTCAATGTACGTTAAAATACGGGTCTCTACATACAAAGACTACTTAAAATAATAATTGTAAAGCTATGAATCCCCTGTACAATTCATTATGAGATGAAGAGATTAATAGAATATCTGCTTGCAAAATGTCTTATGAAATATTGGATACATTGGGTGTTTCTCATGAAGGAACAACCAATGTTAATGAAATGCGATTGAAGACTTATAATATTAAATATGATAATTTTAAAATGAAAACCGATGAACCTATTTCTGATATGTATCTCAAGTTTAATGAGATATTCAATACTATGAGCTCACATGGAATGGTTGATCCAGCAAAGGAACAAATCATGAGAATCATGAGATGTCTACCAGACCGACAGAGAGGAACTTCTGTTTCAATCAGATAGTCATGTGACATTGGATCACTGCATGTAAAATAACTTATTGGTAAATTAATGATGAATGAGGAAGAACTGAAGATAAATAAAGAAGATGATGATGAACCCAAGAGAAAATCTATAGATTTCAAGTCTACTGCATCAAAGAGAAAATACAAGGAGAAAATACATGTACCTACTGAATGTTCAACCAGTGAAGATTCAGAATCTAACAGTGATGCTGAAATGGCTCAAATAGCCAGGAGATTCCAAAAGTTCTATCGGAAGAAGAAGTTATTCAGAAAATCTAACTACAAAGGAATGTATGACAACATGGGACATTGGAAAAGGGACTAGAAAAAGACTGACAAGGAAGATGATATAGTCTGCTATGAGTACAAAAAGAAAGAACACATCAAGGCTGACTGTCCGAAACTGAAATTCAAAAAGAAATATGATTATGTGGACAAGAAGTACAAGAGAGATATGAAATCTACTTGGAGTGCTTCGTAGGATAGCACAAGTGAATCTATAGTTTCTGATTCTGAAAAGAATCATGACAACATGTGCTTCATGACTGACACATCCGAGGTACCTGTTTCCCCTGTTCTAAATTATTATTATTCTGGAAATAATAGTGATTCACACAACTATGGAAATATGTCTATAGTTGAAATGTTTGAATAATGTAATATGCTGGAAGAAATTTTAATGAACATAAAGACAAATATAAGTCATTAAAGAAACAACATGCTCTCACTATCACTACTAAATCTGCCATTGATATTGAAAATGAAAAGAATGATCAACTGTTAAATGAAAATAATGAATTGAAAATGTCTAATGAGAAACATATAAACAACTTATAAAAGTTCTCAAATTGAAAAGATACACTTACACAAATTCTAGGAATGCAAGTTTCACCTAAATACACTACTGGTTTGGGATACCAACTTGAAAAAAGACGGTTAACTAAAACCCCATTAATTCCTATGTCTGGACAATATTTTTCTTATTCCAGTTCTGGAAATTCAAATGCTTCAACCAGTTTTTCATATGGTTATAGATCAAATAAAGTTTATCATTCAAAATCTATTGATTCTGTAAATTATATGAGACCCATAGAAAAATATGGGTACCTAAAGATTTGATTGCTAACCTTTCTGGACCCAAGAAGATCTAGGTACCAAAATCATTTTCCATCTAAATATGTTTTGTAGGAATCATGTTTGAAGAGCGCTCACAAGAAGGTATGGTACTTGGATAGTGGATGTTCAAGACACATGTCTGGATATTATTCATGCTTCAAAATCTTAATAAAGGATGATGGAGGCCATGTCACATTTGGTAATAATTCTAATGGAAAAATCATCAGCCTAGTCCAGATTTGTAACACTGATTCAGATTTAATTTCAAATGTTTTAATTGTTTATGGAATTAAATATAACATATTAAGTATTTCTCATTTATGTGATGATGGATTTAATGTGAAATTCGAAAATGATTCCTGTAAAGTTTTTAATTCTAAGAATGTTTTGGAATTTTCTGCTTTTGGAAATGAAAATGATCATACTATTGATTTAAATAATTTAGATAAACAAAATGTTACATGTTTAAATGCTTTCCATAGAGAATATTGGCTTCAGAACAGAAGATTAGGACACTACAACATCTATTCACTTAGAAAGCAAACAAGGAACAAACTTAGTTAAAGACCTATCTAAACTTGTATTTCTAAATAACAAAGTTTGTAATCCCTGTTAAAAGGGAAAGAAACATAAAGTCTCTTTTAAATCAAATAAAGAAGTTTCAACTTCTCAACCTCTCGAGTTGGTTCACATGAAATTGTTTGGACCTTCAAGAGTTTCTAGTTTAAATGGAATGCACTATGTCTATGTTTTAGAAGATGAATTTTCTAGATATACTTTGGTATACTTCTTAGCTCACAAAAGTGAAGCTTGTTCTTACTTTGTTAAATACTCAAAATCTAGTGAAAACCTTAGTGGACATACGATTAAAACCCTATGAATTGATCATGGCTGTGAGTTTGAAAATCAAGAGTTTGAATCTTATTTCTCACACAATGGCTATAGTCACAACATTTCTACTCCTAGGACACCTCAGCAGAATGGTGTAGTAGAAAGAATGAATAGAACCGTTTAAGAAATTGCTAGAACCATGCTTAATGAGTATGATATGCCTATTTTCTTTTGGTATGAAGCTGTGAATATAGCCTGTTATATTATTAATAGAGTCTTAATTAGACCAGTTCTTAAGAAGACCCCATATGAGTTATGGAATAATAGAAAACCTAAAGTTAGTTACTTTAGAGTCTTTGGATGCAATTTTTTTATTCTTAATACAAAGGATAATCTAGAAAAGTTTTCAACTAAAAGTGATTAAAGAATTTTTCATAGTTATTCTTTAAATAGAAAAGGATATTGAGTATTTAATAAAAGAAGCAAATGTGTAGAAGAATCTGTTCACATCAAGTTTGATGAAACTGATCCACATGAGCCTAAAACCTCTTTTGAAAGTCTTGAAGAAGATTTTAGTGTTCTGGACCATAATGATAAATCAAAAGAACCTGCTGTAAAAATATCTTGTTCTGGACATATTCTAGAATCTGCTTCTCTTAAACCCGAACTTGGAGATGAACCTGAAATTTCTAGTCCTACATTTACTAGATCAACAAGGATTCTAAAGTATCATCCTTTGGATGTTGTTGTTGGTAATCTTGATAGAGGGACATTGACTAGAGCTTCTCTAAGAAACCAGGATCAACATCAGGCCTTTGTTTCACAGATAGAACCTGAAAATGACAATGATGCTATCAATGATGAATTTTGGGTAATGGCTATGCAATAAGAGTTAAATCAATTTGAAAGAAGCAAATTCTAGGAATTTGTTGACAGACCTAAGGACACTTTAACAATAGGCACTAAATGGGTTTTTAAAAACCATGTTGATGAATCTGGAAACATAGTTAGAAACAAAGTTAGGCTAGTTGCAGAAGGATATAGTCAAGAGAAAGGTATAGACTTTGAGGAATCCTTTTCACCTGTATCCAGATTAGAAGCTATTAGGATCTTACATGCCTATTCTTCTAATATTAATTCCAAGTTATATCAAATGGATGTTAAAAGTTCATTTCTAAATTGGTTTATTGTTGAAGATATTTTTGTTGAACAACCACCTGGATTTACTAATCCTTATTTTCCAAATCATGTTTTTAAACATTCAAAATCTCTATATGGTTTAAAATAAGCTCTAATAGATTGGTATGATAGACTTTGTAATTTTCTTATTTAAAAAAGTTTTACTAAAGGTATTGCTGATCCAACAATTTTTATTAAAATAATTTCTAAATATTTTTTAATAGTTCAAGTCTATGTTGATGATATTATTATGGGGTCTTCTAAACATTCCTTTTGTATTGATTTTTCAAAGAGTATGAAAAATGAATTTGAAATGAGTTTAATGGGAGAAATCAAATATTTTCTTGGATTCAAGTTTTTCTAAATAAAAATGATATTATTTTGAATCAAAGTAAATATAAAATGGATATTATAAAATTTTTTGGTATGGATAGTATTAAGGAAAGTGATACTCTTATGAGTACTATTTGTAAATTGGATGCAGATGAAATGGGGAAACTAGTGGATCAATCCAATTTCAGAGGTATTATTGGAAGCATACATTACCTTAATTCTAGTCGACCAGATATTATGTTTAGTGTCTGTATGTGTGCAAGATTTCAAGATAATCCAAAAGAATATCATTTATTTTCTGTTAAAATAATTTTTAAGTATCTTAAACATACTGTAAATTTAGTTTTGTTTTACCCAAAAAGAAAACCCTTTGAGTTAATGAGTAATTTAGATGTTTATTCTGCTGGTTGCATGTTGGATAGAAAAAGCACTTCAGGAACATGTCACTTATTGGGAAAATCCTTATTATCTTAGTGTAGTAAAAAGCAGAATTCTGTTGCATTGTCCACTGCTGAAGTAGAGTACATAGCTCCTGGTAGTTGCTGTGCACAAATTCTATGGATGAAACACACTCATTTGGACTATAGATATGAATTTATGCATGTTTCTATCAACTGTGACACTACCAGTTCAATAAACATCTCAAAGAACCCGGTGTCTCACTATAGATCCAAACACATTGATGTAAGGCACCATTTCATGAGAGATAATTATCAAAAGTGTGATATTTCTCATAAGTTTATAGGTACTGAACATCAATTAGCTGATATTTTCACTAAACCCTTGAGTTCATAGAGGTTAAGTTACATTAGACATGAGTTAGGTATGTTTATCCTAGATCGGTAGCAAATATCACCGATGTGAAATTCTCACCGATGTGAAATTCACACAGATGTAAAATTCTCACCGATGTAAAATTGTCACCAATGTGAAATTATCAGAAATTTAAAATTCTCACCAATGTGAAATTCTCAGAGATGTAACCTCACTGATAAGAATTCTCACTAATAGACCCTACCTATGAGTGCGCTATTTTGAACTTCTGTCAGCCGGTAGAATCTGAATCATTTTTGTGTTATTTCATTTTATTTATTTATTTTATGATTCCTAAATGATAAAAGTAATTTCCAAGATACTTCTAAATCCACCGAGACTCAAACCTTTACCCTCATAACATATCCCACGAATCCTTAGAGAACCCTAAATCCCTCAAATCCAAGATGGGAAAAACCAAACTCCCTTCTGTTAGAGATATTGCTGATGAGATGAAAGAAAAGAAGAAAAATTTAATTCCAGAATCAAGTGGCAGTGATAGAAAGTTAAGATGAGGAAGATGACCAGTAAATCCTCATCTGTAAAACCATGTTATTATGATTGAAAAAGAGTTGTGTGTAGAATGGCTGCTGCCAGTAACTCCTTAGTGATCAAAGTGCTTGAATATCAAAAATGGATGGAGTGTTTTTGAACAACAATGTTCCCTACATTCCCAAGATAGTGAAACAGTTTTACGTGTATGTGAGCTTTGAGAAATATGAGAATGAAAACCGCGTGACTTCTTTTGTGAATGGAAAGGTTATATCGTTTTCAACTTTTGAATGGGATGAGTGCTTAAAAGATCTACATGAAGGGGTATCTAGATATGAATCGAGAGCCATGCCACCTACTGATGATATTTTCGTCTATGAGACAGCTTTGGAAGAGCTGCCTGGTGATGCGAGTCAAAGACAAGTAGTTGCTGCAAAATGGATGGAGAGAACAGATTGTTGTTCAAATTTTTTCAACATGTCATGATACCGAGGAGATGAGACTTTTCCAATTTGAGATATCAGGAAATCTATCTCCTTCATCATTTGAGACATTGTGTAAAAGTTAATTTATGCAGTTTATTGATGATCCAAATGGAAGACATGACAAGGCTGAAATCGAAGACAAATTCCCTATTCTTTTCTAAGTTAATTTCTGTGATGATCAAGGTAAAAGTGGTAGCTGAGTCTCAAGATGAGACAATAGTAGTAAAGAATAACTTTTTTATCACATCCATAGTGTGCAAATTCATGAGGGTAAATTGTTACCCTTGGACAGGAGAATGGGTTAATGATGAATAGAAGGTATATTGAAAATTCAATCATGTGGATCATTCTTCAAGACCAAAGGATGTAAGGGATCCAGGTCTGGGACCTAAGGAAGAGGAGCCAGAATACAGTGATGATTCAGAAGAGGAAGAGTCCTTTACTGATGAAGGAGGAGACCCTGACATACCTCCTAGCCCAACTCCTAAAAATCTAGATCAATATAAATCATATAAGGAAGAAGATGATGTAGAGAATGAATAAGATGTTCATGAATGTGAAGTATCTCTTTCAGCTGATTTGAGCCTGAGTCCAGTGATTGGACAATATTTAGTCCCTACTGAGGATGCAATAGGATAATTGGATGAAGTTGTACCTAATTCAGAGGTCCCTCCACCTACTGTAGAGAAATAGTTAATAGTGGAAGATTCTCTGGAGAAAGGAAGACCTGCTGAAAATGCTGAGAATGCTATTATTTTACTTGAGGATATACCAATTGAGGGGGAGCGTCAAACCAATGTTTGAAGTGTTACAGTGGCTTCTAGAATAGAATATTTTGAAGAAGACCTAGGTTTTATAGTTTGTGGTTTAGACTATCCTGATTCTGACAATGAAACTTCTCCCAATACACCTAAGAATACTTATGATGTTGTGACTGAGTTACTACCTGATGATGTGGTCAGAAAGCATGACCTGGATACTTTATAGAAAAATCATAAGGGCAGTTTTCTGGAAGAGGTGACGAAGATGGAAGTTTCACTGGTCTCTTCAGTTCAATCGATCATGACTGACTTAGTGGACATTTTAGCATCTGAAAGAGTACCCACTGCAGTTGCACCTACTGATATGATCACCAGGGCTGATATGGAATCCTTGAAGGATGACCTGAAATAATATTTTAATTCATTAGTTGCTGAGATGAATCATTCTTTTTTTGAAGATATGATGACGTTGGAATGATCATTTTAACTCTCTCTAGTTTGTAATTTTTCAACCTTTATGGGAGAAATAGTGTAAGAAGTTAAATAATGCAAGACTCAAATGTCTAGAATGGAAGCAGATCATGAAGCTCTAAAGAAATCGGTTATCTCTTTTGAATCTTACATGAGCTCAAAATCCCAAGATGTCAAGGACCTAGCCTATTTCAATTGTTTGTTAAGCCATATGGTTTCAGTTTTTGAAAGTTTTAAAACTTCCATGAAATATCATGTTAAGTCCCAGGATTCAAGAGTTAAAAATCTTATCAGTGGGTTGACCAAGAACTTCATGTAAATAGTAACCTTCTCTGTTGGTTTTATTGCATCTAAATCCTCAGTGGATTTGAATCAAATTCAAGCTGTGATGAAGGGGGAGTTGGTTCAGCTTCAACCAGTGGCTCTGCGGACTCATCCGAGCTGAGCAAAGTTATTCTTTCTACTCTAGATTTAGCTGAAGAGATAATAAAGATAGACCAAGACTATATGAGAGAAGAATATGCCTCTCAGAATATAGTGAATGATAAGGTGGACTCCTATTTCTCTAGGATTTTCACCAAGAATCATCTCAACAATCACTTCAAACTTCTATTGGAAAATATGAAGCTACCACCTATAAATCCAGTTTTCAGAGAACAAGTTAGCAAAAAAAGCGAATTGACTCCAACATTGGACAAATTTATGGAGAACAAGGATGAATTCCTATCTAATATGGAGAGAGGAGGAGGAATAATTATGGATTTCAGAAATCTTTTGCTTCCTTTTTTTGCATGTTGATGTTAGGCCAGTGATTGTCCTTCCTGCCATACTAGCCTTTGGCTCTGCTTCTTCTCCAGTTCAGAAGACTCCTGCCCAAGAACTTCGAAGCCTCACTTTTATGATCACTCAAAGATCTCCTCAGTAAAGACCCGGAACATTTTTTCTGGCTCAGCTTCCAGTGATCATTTCTGGGATTCCTAGGCCCTCACCTCCATCCACTTCACCTGAATCCTCTTCTTCTTCCAAGGGTA
Source organism: Viscum album (assembly GCA_963277665.1). Classification (NCBI taxonomy): domain Eukaryota; kingdom Viridiplantae; phylum Streptophyta; class Magnoliopsida; order Santalales; family Viscaceae; genus Viscum; species Viscum album. The sequence continues at coordinate 1,585,623,897 of OY728152.1, read as the reverse complement.
AATCTCACATTGAAGATGTGGATTGAAGAAGTGGCTAGACTATTTGATAGGAATCCACTGTAATTTTTTTATTTCTTTGTACCTTATTTGGGACATGAAATGAATCTGGTTTTTATCTCTTTTCTCATTTTTTTATTCCACTTCTCTATCGTTTCCCACTTTTTGATTATCACAAATGGGGAGAAATATATTACCAAGCTTTTACAAGGGGGGGAAGTATTAAAGGAAGACAAAATAATTGGCAGAGAGTATCAAAGGGGGAGAAATTTTAATCATAGGAAGAGCTATCTTTCCTTTCCCCTCTGATACTGTTAAATTTCATTCTCTGATACCATTTTCTCTAACTCTCTGATTCCACTAAATTTTACTTTTGATATCATTAAATTTAATTTTATCTCTGATAATATCGCATTTTATTCCACCTATGATCCATTATGTTCTATAAAATATTGTTTCTATGAGATAAAAGCATTTAATGATATATCCTTCGATACAACTGCTCAGTATTTTAAAATGATAATATCATACGTTGTGATTATCAAAAAGGGGGATATTGTTGACCTCAATAGTTTTGATAATCCAAATTATCCTTTCATATAAACTAATAATCTCAATCTAATTATTTTCTATATATTAATTCATTCAATCTGTGATAAAGATTATAATAAAATTAAAATAATCCCTGAGATATGTAAATCCATGTCTATCTATGTTTATATGATTTATGAATTTCTTCTAACCCATTCGAATATGTTTTGCATAAAAAAGACAATTGTTAAGTCACTAATCAAGGTATAGCTACTAATATGGAGCTACCGGTACTCAGTTTACCGATAGTCGTATTTTACCGATAGAAAGAGTCAGCGATAGGATATGGCTACCGATATATACATAGCTACCCACTGAAAACGAGTTACCGATAGAACAGGTCTACCTATATGAATAAGTCCACCGGTAAGCAAGTCTACCGACAGATTCAGTCTATCGATACAGAACACTAGGAGCTACCGATACGAGTTACTAACCAGCCTACTGATACACAGACTGGCGACTGATATGAACCGACTGACACAGTTACCCATACAAGTATAGAGATACTGATAGAAACATTCTACGGAGCTATCGATAGAGTATGTTTACTGATAGAAGGAGTCACTAATACCTATAGATACCTATACAAAGAGATACTGATGCAAGTTGAAAGAGCAATAGATAAATGTTCAAAGAGATACTGATGGAAGGACTACTACACAAAGAACACCGTAAACATTTACCAACACGAGCTACTAATGATTGACCACCCAGTCAAACTCTATACTCTCAATACTATTTATTTATTAAGCTAATGGTTACATGGGATGTTTTTAAGGAAGTTAATGTTTTTTAATGATCTATGTTTCCATGTTAGGGAACCGTACCTAGTACCCATGAAAAATTTAATCATTCCCATTATCCTGAGCTGAAAGCTATAAGAGGAAAGATAAAGACCTAACTGAGATGTATGAGAAGTAGAGAAAACTGGGTGTGCATACGACAAGAATCAAGAAACTAAGAAGGCGCACAGGTGAAAAAGAAAAGGGATGAACATCATTCAAATGTGGAGCATTCATCCATACTCTAAGAACACTAAACTTACTTGAAGCCGATCATTCTGAAGCAAACCACAAGCTTCATCTTGAATGAAGAAATACTGCAAACACTTCATTCACTCAAGATGACATGTCGGGCTAAGAATCAAAGAAGAAAACGACACTCTGTTTTCTCAGCAGAAACCATAGAAGGACTCAAAAGTTTTTATCATCAACCAATCGATTCCAGAGCTGCACTGCCAATCACTAATGCTTTTATAAACTCTTTCTCAATTTATTTAGTGATTCTATCTTTACATTTTGAGCAGTGTGTGTACCCTATTTATTTTACACACACACTATCTCCTAAGCTGAACTGAAGGATTCTTAAATCCTCACTAAAACTTCATAACCCTTTGCTTCCCACAGTGGATATTGGTAGAGGACGATTAAGACCTGGATAACCTATGTGTTGTTTTTTATGTTTCCCACATAGAACTGTGGTATATGTCATTAGACCTGGATAGTAGTGCAATGTTGTTTTCCCCCGATCCAGGTTTTGGATCAATCTTTATAAATTTTTGAGAGGAATAAGTCTCGGCTTGAGACTGAACCTCTTGCTACCTCTGCTGTGATTTTTTATTTATGTACTTAATTATACTATATGTATTTATTTCATAATCTGCTACTATTACTTTGAAATACAAAACTATTTTAAAGCTACATTGATAGTTACATTATCATGTATTTATAGTTATTTTAAACCATTAAGCTAGTTTCAAAAGTTAATTTAATCTTCATAATAAGTCAACTAAGACCTAATCAATCTTTGAGAAACTAATTGAACATTTACACACTGTATAGATTCACTACTGTTTAACTTTTTTTTAAAATTGGGGGATTTTAAGAGAAATATTTTTTCAACAGAAGTTTTTATTGGAACTCAATTCACCACCCCTCTTGAGGAACCACTCCAACCAACAAATACTATGTCTGATGTGTATAAGAAATTATTTCTAAGTGAAATAATGGTGTATTTATTTCATCACATTAACAAAATAATTTTACTTTCATTCTAATGATGATGTTTGTATAGAGGAATTTCCCTACCGAAATCTAGCAGTAATGGAGAAATCAGAAAACAAATCAAATTTTTCACCAATGTAATTGATCACCATTGTTTGAGGATTTTGACTATAAAGGGAACCCCAAACCTATCTCAAAAAGGATATATAGAATATTAATTGACACTCTTCTATGTCTGAATAACTATATTCAGGGACATCGCACAAAACCACCTTCCGTGGACCTTCAACGGTAGGTAATTTGTAGGAAACCCATCCTATTAGAGCATATTTGATATTTCATGATATAAAATAATTATCATGTAACTACCTCTATGGATATCTATGGGTGTTAAAATAACCTTTTTTGTGCAACCCCAATGATGGACGCAACTTTATAACTTATCCAAAACTAAACTTTTGGATTCCATCTATTTCCCTTGAGTCAGCTCTCCATTCTCACATAACATTTCAATGCACCCCACCCAATTGTCTATATTTTATTCCTAGTCCCCTACTAGACTTAACTTATTCCTATAGTGTAGCCATACATATTTATTCTATGCATAGGTTTGGTTTCCTTTTTTTATTCTATGAATATGGACTATAATGTGAACCTCATGATTTACCACCCCACCATGTAATCACCAATTCTATTTCCCACCGAGAGTGCCATGATTGGTGGTTAGGTAAACCCTAAGGGTGAGATTTGAGTCTTCCCATGTCCAATATAAAATTCATAAAACTACATACCTCCACATCCTATTAATATGAAGATAGTATTCTTGAAAAATTCTTATCACATGATGTAAAACATTATATTTTTCTAACTTGAAGAATGTATGATTCCCCATATATGATCATTATGGGATGGAACCATCTCTCCACCATGGGATATGTGCTACCCATAGAGGGAATTTTTTAGGTATTATCCCCATAAATCCCTCATTGAAGATCAATTTGTGACATGAGTGTTCATAACACATGATGTTATATTTTGTGTATCTGTTCTATAAGATGAACATAAACTGCATAATTGAATTACATGGATTTTGAAACATATCTTCTAATCATGGTATATAATATTCCTCTATATGGTTAAATTTAGACATTAGTGAAATTTACCAGTTGGACATATTCCATTATAGGGATAAAATCATTGATCCTCTTATATGGTCTATTCTATTCATCCTCATACAATCACAACATGAAAATAATATCATTTGTATATTTGTATCAAATAGACATTCCAATCAATCTCAATAGCATGTAGAATATGTGTCCTAATATATAAAATGTAACTCATGAATATAATGGTTTTATAAGGTACAAATTCCTTTTATGACTTACTAACCTTGTGTTAATTACCTCAAGATTGACATGGGAGTCCTTAGTTTCCACGCACATGATGCCTTATATGAGATACCATCCCAACAAGAACATTTACAGGTAACTAATTTCATAATGTTCAGATATGACCAATGATAACCATTTTGACTACTCTCTTGACCAAAGGACTCATCCCTAAAAATATATAAGTTTCATAATTATTTTCTCTACACAATCATATGGAATTGGGAATGAGTTCGATGAATTTGACATAATCTATAAGGGTGAACTGGATTGGGAAACAAGATATAGGGAGGAATCCATTAAAGGAGGAACTGGTATCAAACAAACCTATTTTGATCAATGTATAGACATCACCAATAAATGTGAGGAAATCCACCCACCTTTAGAAAATGTGAATGTATGGAAATAGGAATCCAACAAAAATTAACAAATAGGTGGTCCCCATGAATGCTTCATATGAATATACCGATTTATGTTGTCTCTATATGTAGTTTTTTTTGAAAAATTGTCTCTATATGTAGTTGATGTCATTGATATGAACAATCAATGAATTAAATTTCATCTATCATCAGGATAAATATTCTATGTGGTATGATTCTCACACATACTAATACAATTTTGATACATGTGTAGTTCATGCTATTATTTGGAATGAATATATTTTTATCTCAAACATTATATAAATTCCAACACATCTAAAAGAAAATAAAATCATAGATAAACCCATTAAAAAGTCCTTTTAGGTTCCCTAACCTCTAAATTATACCCTGAGAATAAATCATCATCTATAAATCCTCATAATTCCAAACCATATACTCAAAAATATAAATCTATGAATAAAAATATCCCATCAATTTGAACCAATAATTAAAATGATCCAATTATATAACAATAAAAATTCATTCCTACGAAATTGATGACACCAATATAAAGGTGTTCATCAAATGCAAATATTCCACCATTTTTTGACACTCATAGTTTTTTATCCATATACATACATTCTAAAGTTAGGTTTTCATTATAATGAAATAATAATTCCAAAATTGTTTATTTGAGGTAGATAATATGGCGATTTTTCTCGTTCAATGAATGGACTTATCACTTATTCTAAGACCATATTATGGAATTAATATGTGTTCATTAAATCATTACCAATAATAATACTAGTTACCCTTCTTATGAATATTATCAATCAATAACATATATGAATGTTAATATTTTTATGTATCAATGTCTCTCAATATATTTTATGAGAGATTATTTTTCTCCCTCGAATTATATGGGTACAAAATTATTTATATCTGCATGGTTGATAGAAATAATCATCATCTAATGATGTGGATTGTATTGTGGGGATAGTATTGGGTCCATGAGAATTACATCAAATGTATCCATATAATGTAATTTAGAACTCAAATTGTTTGTCCTCATTTAATGAGATGTGTCATATTTTTTAATGTAATGATGTAAGGACCAATGTGGTTTATTTTATGGGTATGATTCCAAGGACTTATAAAGTTCTTTATAAGGACATGAATCTTGTACCAATTATGTTCCATTTATGATAAATCTATAATTATTTTTATATTTTATTATCTGTATATATTATTAGGGTAATTCTATGTAGTTTAATCTAATGAAATCTGGACTACATGGTGAAAGAGTAATTAAACTATTTTGTATACGAGATATATTTGAACATATCATTATTTGTTTATCCTATTTAATGATAAATAAATAATAGATGTTATAGTTGGGGCTAACACCTATAAGTATTCCCGTTAATATTTTCTCCTTCCTATTAGCTACCAGATATGGACGGATGACTATATTAATGGGTATAATAATCCAATAAATATGTTTTCAAACATACATCTAATTAGGACCCCATTTATGTCATTTGATTATTGATTATACCCAAGGAGGAAGATTATATGATTGAAATATATGATGATTTTTATAGGTTACTCATATTCAGTGTTTAGGAAAAAAGATATTTTTTTGGTTTTCAAGTTATATATGTCCTCATTATCTAGGAAAGTCATGATTGTTAAAATATTAAGGAACATATTTGTTATTGTGAACAAATAGGGGGAAATGTTTAATAAATTTAATGATTCTTATTAAAAAAAGAATTCATCATAGAAGGTTAAAACACATATATACATGAAAAATATATCATGTCAGTCTGGTGGATTTCAAAGAGTTCATAAAGAAATGTGATTTTTAGGATTTGAAATATGGTGAGAGGAAACCAATAATGTCATTTGGGTAATCAATTAACACATTTAGATGACCTTAATGAATTAGGGTCTATTAAGGAGTCTTGGATATTCACAAAATTGAACATTAGTGAAGTGACTAACAATAGGTGAAATATTTTTTAATGATAGACCGTTGGAATTGTGAGAACATGTTATTTAAGAAACATGAATTTCATTTCGGATTGTCATTTCACGTGAATGGTTTTGTTACACCTAAGTTATGGATTTATAATGTTTTCCATTTCATAATATTTATGTTGTGGGATACCCTTCATGAATGATGTTCATGGGTCTCCTTGGAAATGGACTTTACATAAGAATCATCAAGAATATATTATATAAGGGATTTTTCATTGTAACTATACATCTGAAGCAGTCTCTTTCTCTCTCTATTTTATATCAAAAATCTACATGATGGAATTATTTTAACTATTTTATTAAAGTAATAGCTCAAAAATAATGTGATTTATCCTAGCATTATTGTATGTAAAATATTCCTCTTCATAAATTTGTGTCGAGGTGGTATTATAAAACCAAGATGTAACTGATCGAATTTCAGATCATCATATCTACCACTACATAAATGATTTTCAACTGTAATTGGGTCCCACAATTTCTTGGAGAATGACTCAGATGTAGTGATAATATTACATGACCATAAACAAGGAACCCAAACTACTAAAATAAATTTTTATTACGAACACAATATAGTTTATATATGATGCATTATTTTTCTTATGGTGGACCATTTTCTTCATTTTCTATTTTGTTATCTTTTATTTTATACCATTAAAATATCCCTAAAAATTGTTTATTGTCTATTATGGTATTTAATAAATTTTATTCCCCACTGTTTTTTCATATTGGTGATGGTACCACGATTGTAGTGTAATCTGAAAAATGTGTGATTTTAGAATATTCAACATATAATGACAATAATCCCTTGAAATTATGGAATAATTTCCCAGTTTTTGCCGAGGATATCTTGTGAAGATGATTGTGCACATAAATTGAAACCAAAAAATACCTTTTTTGGATCCAAATTAGAGCTTGATGTATATGAATCATTATTAATTACTTCATGAAGAATTGGAAGAAAAATTTATCTACATCATCCACACAGTCTTCAAATATCTTTGGGAGTTCGTATTGTTGAAATATATGTGCTATTATGAAATTTTTACAATGCCTTTAAATGCTGAGACGATCACTGTAACACTATGGTTGCAATAAAATATAGGGATCCCAATCCAAAAACCTTGTATCCAGAGAGTCTCTATTTCTAGATCATGAGAGAGAGAATAAGAGATATAAATCCCATGAATCAGATTTGGTGAATACCCTTCCTCCTCTATATATTGTGTATAATTAAATTACCTAGAATTAACTCTCTGTCGCCCAAATAATTAATGAATTATAAATTATAGGTCATGACTACCTAAGTGAGTTATATGTATTATTATAATATTCTCATAATACAATAAATATATTATGTGATAATAAATTTGTCATTAACTGGACTCAGCGATCCCAATAAAATTAATTGCTCCATGAATTTTAAAAACAAATATTTATTCAATTAAATATTTTTATATGTTTTATTTTAAACATACAATGAAATTTAATAAATAAATTCAATAATCATTATTCATAACATTAATAATAATAATTTATTTATAACATTCATGATCATATCACCTTTGAAAAATATAGAACCACCATCTCCCATATAACTATTCGAATGAATTGGGATGGTTTTTGAATATGCATCTATCAGTGACCCTCTATGATATTATATCAATAGATGTGAATAATATTCAAAAACCACGAGAGGGATCTAGTAACCCATCATGGCCCCTAAATGCAAAAGGGTTTTCACAATAGTGACAACCAATCTATAAACACCCACAATGTAATATAATCGCTTTTTCATTAAATATCTGGTAATGTAGGACACACACCCATTCCATCATCCATTTCGCAATTTATTAATTATTCATATAATTGGATAGACTTTCCATGGAGTTTCTTTCTCATTATATTATAATGGTACTACAATTATAATCTATGTGGAGGTATATATTTTACATCCTTACCCTAGAAGAGTCAAATCAAGTCCCGGTCATTCAAAAAAATTGATGCCACCAACGATGAACCAAACAAAATCTACCTCACCATGATTTCATTATCATTGATTTTTTATGCATCGACGTACATGATGAAATAGAAGACTATGGTAAAGATAAAATGTTAGGAGACCATTAAAAATTTCTGTATAAATGAACATACATTAAAACCCTAAATATGTGGTGTTCCTAATGGTCGGTCTATCCTCATGATATAACCACTAGAGATCACCTAGTGTGAACACATGAGAAACAATTCTCATTGCTAATTGGTCATTAACACCCTATATTCATTCATCTAATCTATCTAGTTTGTAAGATGTATCGACAACATATGACACATATTTTTTAGATTAAATTCATAGTAAATCAATGATCTCATTGTATAATGAGATATAATATATCCTTTTGATACAAAAATTAATCTATATAAAATTCCATTGAATTGTGAATATATAAATAACTACACTATAATGGAAATTACACATCATGTATATATAAACTGAATACATGGTATGGAAGTCCAAATTAATGGATAGTTGGGACTAGGGAACCCACTATTAATAAAGTCCCACTTGAATAAGACCCAACTTGGTATAAAAACTCCATAGCACTCATATGATCAAAATCATGTTTTAGATAAGTCACAGATTTTTCTACTGGGCCACCCACGAATTCACGGCTTGGTTATTCTACTATTTGGGACCTCATCTCCTTGACTAGAAAATCTATATTGATGGTATCCATGAGTATATATCATTTTTCCACTAAAATTACGTGACATATAGGATAGAAAGAAAATAATATTTAAAATTGTGATAGTCTTTTATATACTAGGTTTGATTCTATGAACATCAAAAAGACAATTCATATTATATATTCATAGCTTCCTTGGTAGTCCCAACATACTTGTTATTTGTATGTATGGAAATCACTGGCACATATGATATTATATTACTTTTCACCAGAGCCTAACATTGATATATGATCACATGTATCCAATAAAAAATAGTTTGTGTCCCCTCAATATTAGTATCATTTCTTCTCTACATTCTAAGAACATTTCTTTTGTACATACCAGAGTACAATCATATGGTTCTGACTACATCACATGTAAACAGAACTGATATATACATATGATACTATATATCCTGGAAAATTAAATTCTCATACATATCCTAAAATTTGTGATTAATCCATCTCTTAATCTTATAAATTTAGACTCCCCAAGTTAATATCATACCATGTATATGATACGTCAACCTGTGGAGAAATATATCATGTCACACATGCAACAATTCTAACTTGAATTTTTCAAACATGTATTTTTCAATACGTTATCACTATATCTATGATTGACATGGTCCATGAATATGTTAGATCCACCTCAGTAGAACATGTTCCATAGAACTTAGGTTCCTAATTTATGTATATCACTATTGATAACTCCCATCTTGGTCTTAACTAACTTCAAGAACAACCTATTTTCCATATGTTACCAAACAATTGTTACATTGAATTCCTTTTCTCTCCCACTAACTTTTGGTAATCACATGGAAAACATTTATTCAAAATATATATTTTATGATCATATATATAACTTTAATATAGAACAATATTTTGGTAACTTGTAACAAATGTTAGTATTTTGTGACATGACCAACCAATTTTGGTAACTTTATATAGACACATTTCATATTTGGTGTTCTTTAAATATAAATCTCAATATAATATGATCACAGAATGTTTCCATGAAAACTAATACTATAATGGATTTAATAAAAAATACATGGTATTACCAATTGATCATTATTGGTAACAAACATTTACTATCCATGTATCAACTACCTTGAATACCCACTATAGTATAGAATGTAATAATTCAATTTTTCACATTGATACAAGGAATCCATTATTGAAATTTAACTTTTCATTTAAATATCATATTGCATCCATAAACATCATATATATAGAAAATATTATTTCTAGTGAATAATATATCACCATATTTGGGGAAAAGAAAAACCAATACCATGTTATTCACCTTCATACACAACATTTGTATCCAGAACATACTTGTTATATATACGTATGGGGAACAAGTTCATATACCAAATATTTTTCGATACATGGAATTGAGCATTCTAAATTAAATCTTTCTCCAACTATATCAAAAGATATTTACACCCTTTTATAGAATTGTGGTCCATCACATGAATATTACATTATATCTTAATGATTAAATTAATATCCCAACAAAACATTATGATAATTACAATACATGAACATTGTGATTGTACTTGATTCATGTTTGTTTATATCCTAATAAAAATGTTTCACATGACATTATGACTTCATGGATTATTTTCATAACACAACAGGTATGATAAATATATGTTAGATTAATTGAGGTATAATTAATGGATATAACTTATATTTGAAATGAACATAATGAAATCTAATGGATGTTTCTGAAAGGGTCATTGTTGATACTACTTACATCAGAACTCTGATGTATAAAATGTTCACTTATGAATTACTCCACACTGTATTTTTTGATGAATATTGACATGTAAGACTTAATCATAAATAATATGTATTAAAATCAATGGCATGACATAGATAAGGTAATATATGTTTAAAAATTTCTCCGTGTAACAATATCAGGATAGACAATTGCTTAGTCAGGATAATCATTGGAATGCCAGGACAAAAAAACACATATCTTCTGATCATGCATATTATGTTTCATTTTACCATTCATTAATTACATAAATTAATTTTATTAAATATATATACCTACTATACTACACTTCCAAGAGCCGACTTTCTGTAGACGTACTAATTTTGAATGATTAATTGAATACCTTCATTTTTAAAGGATACATTGTACAAACATAATATTTAAAAAATACTGAGCACATTTATCTTTACCGAGCCTAAATACAAAACTAGGGTTATCCATGAAATGCACTTTAATTTTTATTGACCAATATTTATGTTTCCACAAATGAGTAAATGAGTCTTACATGATATAATCCTCATGAATGGCCTATGATTCTGGTATTAATGAACTATTTCTTTAGTATTGAACCCCACAACATTAATACATGAAACTGGAATAATGTTTCATTATGTCCAAATGACATCTGAGTTAAATTTATTTTTATTATACACAGTTATAGTCATATAAGAATCATTTACATGGAAATATAGAAGTCATGTACATGTCACCATTGACATGGGAATAATCCTTTTTTAGTTGCATGTATAATACAAATGAATTATTGTAACATTCAAATTCTATATTTATTATAGTAAATAAAAAAAATATGGGATAAGAATATATTAATAAATGTACCATATTTAAAATTGAATCATTAAATTTTAATGTGATGATTAAACCAAAAGAAGAAGAGGTAACTTTCTTCATTAATTCCCATAATTTCACTTAATCATCAATTTTTTATGTAATTATATTCAATGAAAATAACCTCTATTAGTAGATATTTTATTGAAGTATATAGTTAATATTGTTTTTTATTCTTTTCCATCATCCTTTTGTGCTTATCATTAAATTTATTCACCATAATATTTAAGAATAATTTTTTTATTCTTATATAGTTGGTGAAAATTACCTAAATAGTAAATGAAATGTTTACTCAATAAATGTTTAGTTTGTAACCTAAAATTATACTTGATAAAAGTGGTGGAAATAACATGATAAAGGTATCCATTAAATGGTCCTGATCCCTATTTAAATTTACCCATTTCATTTTAATCATGTAATTCATATTTGTGCGTATATTTCACCTTGCATACTTATCGGAGATGAGACACTATGTTATATCCTACATGTACTTATGTAGTGACTAAAACTAGCATCAGAAGATTATGATATCATAATGGAAAACAATAATATTATTTAAATACGAGTCTCATATACATAATCTCTCACCCTATATTTTTTATGTGACTTAGCAGATGTTGGGGAAACTGAATCCTTGGGTTTCTTATATAATAGTACTATGCGCATGTGCCCATATAATTATTGGATACTCACGTTAGTGCGGAAATTTAAAATTTTTATTATTTATCTCAATTATTTATTTTGGTATAACATTCTATTTTCTACAAAATTAAATTTCAGTATATTTTAACTTTATATATGATTACTATTTAGAATTTTTTTTAAATTAATTAATTTTGTCCCACAATTTTAACAAATTCTATAAACCCTATATAACATAAGTGGAATACTCTGTTAGTTGATTATTCTAGTGGGTATTATCTCTAAACCTACTCACATATTCCAAAATAATTAGCTTCTCCACCACTTAAATGGTTTATGGTACGAATGTAAAGACCCGTAAATTCCAAGGAATTTTTTTTTCTTAAATTTATTTGGAATTTTACAAGAACGCAGTTTCTGACGGTGCCTGATTCTGAGGCCCGGTGTGCCCGGAATCAATTTCCGAAGATTGGCTCGGGTACGTTCAGTAAACGGACGAGCGGGTTTTTCTATCTTTTGAACCGGTGCTCGGAATCGAATTCTGAGGGCACCGATGGAATCGCAGCGTCGGTAATTACTTAGAAACGCCTCTTCCGGAGTTGCGTTTACTCAGGTGTGGTTTTTAATTTTTGGGCTTAAAGTTAAGAAATAAAATAATTGTACGACAAACTTTATTTTATTTTACTTAAGCCGCTTAGAAGCCACATGAAGCCACTTTAAGCAACTTAAGCTGGGTTGAAGCGGATAGGGTGCTATCCAAAAATATCCTACCCTATTGGTAGGTTATTTGCGAGGTGGGACCCGCACGAGCCCCACTGTTTCTTTTCCGCAAAGTAATTCACCCGCGAAAACCCGTCATTATGAAAGTCAACTGACGGGTTTTCTTAATTTTTTAATGCACCAATTAATTGGGCAATTAAGTTTTACAATTAATTCTTCTAATTTAATTGTTCGTTTCATATCTTTTGTTTTCAATTCTTAAGTTGATAATAAATTAAGTTGAGGACTTATTTTATTTTTGTTGAGGGGGTTTGTGTTTTGTTAAACTTTCGGGAGAGCAGAGAGAGAATTCTTCGTTCTTCGACGAAGAACGTGAAGAATGCGAAGAACGCGAAGAATGCGAAGAATTCTCCGACCTCCGACGAAGAACGCCAAACCCCCGGAGATCGACGACGTGACACCGACGACTCTCCTTCCGCGACTTTTCTTCCGCGATGAGAAAATCCGCAATGAACCCTCACTCGACGACTTAATTGAGGTAGGGGATTGTCATGTTGAGAATAATTTTATTCCCTTAAATTCTTCCTTTCATTATTTCTTTCATTCTAAAGAAAACAATGAACACGGATCAACTTATTACCTAGTTGATCCGCGAACGTTTTCCATGCGGGTTGGGAATTTCTGTTACAGGAAGTTATGGGGGATTATTTTTATTTTTTGATCGTGATCTCATCTATCGCCTTTCTTCCTTCTTTTTATTGGGCCGCCTGTTATCATACTAACAGGGGAAGGTCGGACCGCACGAACACGACTGACCCTCCTTCCCCCCTTGTTGTTTGAGATCGTTGCGGCACGAACAAAGGCAGAATAGTGCAACGACACCATGCGGACACGAGAAAGAATGCGGCGAAGGAGTGCGGCGCCGTCGCGCCGCGCCGTTGAAGCCGAGCAAAACTGCGGGCGGAGTCGGGGCTGTGGAGGCATTTTTAAGACCTCGGGGTTTGCTGTCGAAGTGTGGATCGACGATCGATGGTGAAGCGGGCCGCGAAGGCATTTTGAGGGTCTCGCAGTGAAGACCGGGCCCCTAGGACGAAAAAGCCAATAACATCCAGACCGAGCGTCCGATTGATGCGCCGTCTGTTGCGTTGCATTCATGTTGACGATAAAGAACTTTTGGCATCCTCCGCCCGAGTTTTGGATGCAGATGGATGGTGGCTTGGTTGGATCGCACAGAAATCCAACCGAGCCCCTGTAACGGAAAAGCTGATACCTTTCTGACAGAACGTCCGTTTGACGAACCGTCAGCGGCGTTAGTGATCACGTTGAGAAACGGTCCCTATGAGTATACCCTATGGGATTTCGGGGTACAGTTGAGATACAACAGGATTGGTTCACTCATGAAACCAACCGGGCCCCTGGGATAAAAAAGCTAATAACTCACAGACCAGACGTCCGATTGACGGGCCGTCTGTTGCGTTGAGACCCCCATGACGAGGCGGTACTTTGAGATACTTTTTGTGGGACTTTGAGATACTTGGAATATTTACCTGTAGCTCGTGGAGAGGACCCTCTCAGAGAAGAGCGTGCGGAGTATGGAGACCGTGTAGCTGACTGAGACCTGACGACTACTTGACGACTCGACTTGGATTGAGTCGACTAGCCCAGGGGACGGAGCACTACTTTCTGAGGTCCAGACCCATGGCGGACGGAGCACTACCTGTGTGACAGTGCATACCCGCGGTACTCGTCCGGAGAGTACCTCAGCAGGCTACATGGGGGTGTGCACCACTGTGTTTGGGTGACATACCCCGGCGGGAATCACTACTGTGTTTGGGTGGCTGACCCGCGGTACTCGAAAGGAGGAGTACCATAGCAGTATTAGGTTAGTGAGCAGTACCTCAGAGTCCTGACAGAACCACTTTACACTCCAGAGATGGAGCTCTTCAGCAGTTACGATTTCGATAATGAAAATCCTAGTTTGAGCTGAGACTTTTGACCTTTGTGTTTACCTCATGATTGAGATGGGTCACTTGATAACTTAGGTATATGTATGGGCATATACCTTGGTAGTGGTTATCCGTTTATTTCACAATCCTTATATTTCTTCATGATTGAGATGGGTTACTTGATAACTTATGTATATTTATGGGCATATATCTAAGTATAGGTTATCTGTTGAGATCTTCTTGTGGTTATCCTTGTTGGTTTAGTGAGACCTTGAGGGTCTCGAGGTCCCTACTGAGTATCGTTATACTCACCCCTGCACGGGCTATGCCCGCACCTCGTTGTGTTGGTTGCAGACGACGGGCAGTGCGGACGGAGGCCGAGTGTTCGAGGACTGGTCGGTACCCAGAGGTGGACTACACGACGAGTCCGTACCTGGATGTGGACTACGCAATGAGACGACACACAGAGGAGGTTGACTGACGAGAGCGTGGAGGAGGCTATCTGTACCTACCCTTTAGGTAGGATCTGTGGTGGACAACCAGGTGATGCGCTATCTGTACCTACCCTTTAGGTAGGACTTGAGGAGGACGACCCAGGAGCTGCTTCCTTCTTCCAGCTGTTTGTCTTTTTTCTGTTGTACCTTGTTCAGTTGTAGTTGAACTTTCTTTTGGGTCTGTATTCTGGCCCATTTACTTTTATGCATTTCTTTTGTACTTAGTGTTTTGCTTCCGCTTGTACTATGTGGTTCATGTTTTCTTTTATAAAGGAAATTCCTTCCCAGTTATCGGGATTTTACGCCTTTGGTGCTAGTCGCCATCCCCTGGCCTATGGAGGGCGGGCTTGGGGTAGTCACGGCACGGGCCCCGAGGACGGGTCGTGACAAATTGGTATCAGAGGATTCAGTTCTACCGCAGATCTTATAACTCTGATATTTTATTTCTATGAAGAAATAGTGTTAAGAGTACCGAGTGTGGTTTTCAGTTAAGGGAGTCCAGTGTTGGTGCTGGCAGCCGACGTATCCATACACCAGGACCCTGACAACTGATTTCCGACTTTGTGCACCAAAACACTGACTGCGTGTATGTTTTCAAAGGTTTCCCCTTAAAATAGCTCAAACTAGGTCCGCTAACTAGGTATGATCGTTTGACCGTGTTACGTTGTTTCTTTCAGGATACCTTTTCTCGGACGACTAGGTAGAGCCCAGAGGGATGTGTGTGCTGACAGCCTGTCGAGTGATGAGGCTTCGGTACAGGGCCCTCTTGTAGTTGATGCACCAGCGGAGGCACTAGCGGTACTAACATACGTTGGGCCACCGATGCCACCAGCCCTAGAAGTAGGTGATGCCCGGTACTTGAGTGTGCTGCACGAGTTCCAGTGCCAGATGCCACCCAGGTTCCGGGGAGAGACGGACCCACATGCGGCTGAGGATTGGCTGGAGGCTGTGGTGAGAGTCTTCAGGCTAGTAGGGACGCCGACAGACTTCATGGTGATCTTTGCTGCCAGCCTCCTTCAGGCAGCAGCAGGCAGGTGGTGGAGCCACTTATTCCAGTTTTGCGACAGGATGACCTTCGCATGGGAAGACTTTGAGACCTTCTTCAGGGTGGAGTTTGTTCCAGTAGCTCTACACCCCGAGCATGTACATGGGATTCTACCTTTTCCGTAGGGTTTTCGATCAGTTGTTGAGTCATCTGTGGGCAGTAGACAGATGATGCAGAGGTCCAGAAGGACCAAACCAGCTGTTGGACGATCTCGGGTTTTAGGACCGGTGGTGCGGGGCACCCGGGGTGGGAACAGAGCTAGGCGTGCCAGAAGCATGTTGTGTTACTCATGCGGTGGAAAGGGTCACTTGGCACGTGACTTTCCTAATCCTCGTATGGTTGATCAGCTGGTGTTGGAGGAGCCACCGAGACAGAAGCAGTGGCTGGTGCTTGAGCAACAGCCGAGCAGTGGACAAGGCAGTAGAGCTCCGAGAGTAGGTGGGCAGAAGAGGAACTAGTGGATACGTCCTTTGTACTTCTAGTTCAAGGTTTCTTTTGTATTCGTGTCTTTGTACTATGAGCTTCAATAATAAAAAGACACTTATCTTTGTTTTCTTTCCTGTCCTTTTGTTTGGTTGATACTGAGTGGTCCCGGTTAAACTGTTGACTTGACCCTCACTTTCGAGATTTCTACTGGAGGAGACCAAGTAACCTCACACTAATGCCGACAGTGTGACTCAACCCATGGAGGCGAGGGTGACAGTTGGATCTCTTGGTAGTTACGTCAAGGCCTTACGACGTCATCCATGGCATGAATGCATCATTAATGTCAGGATTGACTGTATTAGGCAACGAATGTGGTTCATCAAGGGGATGAGACCGGGTTTCTCTTATCGGCAAAGAAGAAATCATAGTAGCTCTTGTGAGACTAAAGGAGGTCCAGGTCATCCAAGAGCGGATGAAGACTTCACAGTGCAGTAAGAAACAGGAAACCGGTGCCAGTATTAGAGACTCGGGTGTGTTAAATGTTTCAAGAAGTGGAAGATTTAAGGATAGATGAGTCTGTGAAGCAGCAGACATGGAGACAGAGCTAGGAGAGCAGTATGAGGTGGTGTACATCTTAACATGCTACAACCACCCGCCTTAGTTATCCCCGCCAGGATTAGGGAGATGAAGGGCGATGGAAGAGTGCGGCTGCTTGCGGTCAATGAGTGTGACCCAATGGCTCTAGAAATGATTCAAGGAACAGTCTGTGTCATCTACTAGCTGCTGTAGTAACAGACGTCGATATGAATCATTCCTTGGTTTCACAAATCTTGTTCCAGACCTAGAGTTTCCGGTAAGCCGTGGACTTGACCCTCACGTCTGGTGATACATTGGGAGGAGACTCGATACTCACATTTATGCCGATGGGGTGGTCAGACCATCGAGGCGAGAGTTTCGGTTGGAATCTCTTGGTGGCAGTGTCAAGGCCTTACGACGTTAGTTTCATTATGGACTGGGCAATCACAGTTCATACACAAATTGACGGTATTAGGCAAAAAGGTTGTAGTTTAACAACGACATCGGGATGTGTTTTCCTTGGTCGGTGAAAAAGGAAACCCCAGGCAGCGTAGGGTAACTCTTGCATAGGAGGGTGCGACCGATCACTTTTGAGTCGGTCAACCTTACCCTCATAGTAGCAGTTGTTTTGAGTTTTAGTTCTATCAGAAAATGGAGACCTCTGGAGTTCGAGGATGACAACCACAACTTCTTACAAGTCTCACCTTGACAAGGTTTACAGAGATGTGGCCAAAGAGACAAAGTTATCTCCAAGGTTCAACGGACCATTCTAGGTCCTCAGCTGGGTAGGAAAGGTGGTTTACCGCTTGACCCATCCACATCAGTTGCACTAGCTGCACGACGTTTTCCACGTATCTCAATTGAGGAGATACGTTCTCAACCCTGCGCATATCATCGACCATGGGGAGCAGGACAATGGCGATGGGGTAATTTCCACGGAGGTTCTAGTGAGGATCAAGGATCGATAGGAGCGGATCCTATGGGGACGATCGATTCCTCTGGTACACTTTCTTTGGCAGCACGAGAGCCTCCTGGTAAGCACATGGGAGCAGAAGGCTCAGATGCGTGCTCAGTACCGCCTTTGTTTCCCTAAGTTTGCGGTGAAGCTTTACGGGGACGTAAAGCCCTGTGGTGGGAGTAATGTATAGTCCCATTAATTCCAAGGATTTTTTTTCTTAATTTTCTTTGGAATTTTACAAGAATGCAGTTTCTGACAACGCCTGATTCCGAGTCCCAGTGAGCCCGGAATAATTTTCCGAAGTTTGGATCGGGTACGTTCAGTGAACAGACGAGCGGGGTTTTCTAACTTTTGAACCGGTGCTCGGAATCGAATTCTGAGGGCACCAATGGAATCGCATTGCCGATAATTCCTTAGAAACACCTCTTCCGGAGTTGCGTTTACTCGGGTGTGGTTTTTAATTTTCGGTCTTAAAGTTAAGAAAAAAAATAATTGTATGACAAACTTTATTTTATTTCACTTAAGCCGCTTGGATTCCACTTGAAGCCACATTAAGCTACTTAAGCTGGGTTGAAGCAGATAGGGTGCTATCCGAAAATATCCTACCCTCTTGGTAGGATTTTTGCGAGGTGGGACTTGCACGAGCCCCACCGTTTCTTTTCCGCTAAGTAACTCACCCGTGAAAACCCGTCATTATAAAAGTCAACTGATGCATTTTCTTAATTTCTTAACGCACCAATTAATTGGGCAGTTAAGTTTTACAATTAATTCTTCGAATTTAATTGTTCGTTTCTTATCTTTTGTTTTTCATTTCTTAAGTAGATAATAAAATAAGTTGAGGACTTATTTTATTTTTGTTGAGGGGGTTTGTGTTGTGTTAAACCTTCGGGAGAGCAGAGAGAGAATTCTTCGTTCTTCGACGAAGAACGCGAAGAACGCGAAGAACGCGAAGAATGCTCCGACCTCCAATGAAGAACGCAAAACCCCTGGAGATCGACATCGTGACTCCGGAGACACTCCTTCCGTGACGTTTCTTCCGCGAAGAGAAAATCTGCGACGAACCCACACTCGACAACTTCAACGAGGTAGGGGATTGTCATGTTGAGAATAATTTTATTCCCTCAAATTATTTCTTTCATTCTTTCTTTCATTCTAAAGAAAACAATGAACACGGATCAACTTATTACCTAGTTGATCCATGAACGTTTTCCTTGTGGGTTGGGAATTTCTGTTGCAGGAAGTTATGAGGGATTATTTTTATTTTTTGATCGTGATCTCATCTATCGCCTTTCTTCCTTCTTTTTTTGGGGTGCCTGTTATCATATTAACGGGGGAAGGTCGGACCGCACAAAAACGGCTGACCCTCCGTCCCCCCTTGTTTTTTGAGATCATTGCATCACAAACAAAGGCGAAACAGTGCAACGACACCGTGCAGACACGAGAAAGAACGCGGCGAAGGAGCGCGGCGCCGTCGCGCCGCTCCGTTAATGACGAGCGAAACCACGGGCGTAGTCCGGGCCGCAGAGGCATTTTGAAGACCCCACGGTTTTCTATCGAAGTGTGGATCGACGATCGATGGTGAAGCGGGCCGCGAAGACATTTTGAGGGCCTCACAGTGATGACCGGGCCCCTGGGACGAAAAAG
This sequence comes from Viscum album, assembly GCA_963277665.1. Classification (NCBI taxonomy): domain Eukaryota; kingdom Viridiplantae; phylum Streptophyta; class Magnoliopsida; order Santalales; family Viscaceae; genus Viscum; species Viscum album. Next base: position 1,585,603,701 of record OY728152.1, on the reverse strand, counting down.
CCAATAACTTCCGGACCGGGCGTTCGATTGACACGCCATCTATTGCGTCGCATTCCTGTAGACTATATGGAACTTTTGGCATCCTCTGCCCAAGTTTTGGATGGAGATGGATAGTGTCTGGTTTGGATCGCACCGAAATCCAACCGGGCCCCTAGAACGGAAAAGCTGATACCTTTCTGACAGAACGTCCGTTTGACGAACCGTCAGCGGCGTTAGTGATCACATTGAGAAACGGTCCCAATGAGTATACCCTATGGGAGTTCAGGGTATAGTTAAGATACGGCCAGATTGGTTCGCTCACAAAACCAACAGGGCCCCTGGGACGAAAATACTAATAACTCACAGACCGGACGTCTGATTGACGGGTCGTCTATTGTGTTGAGACCACTATGACGTGGAGGTCCTTTGAGATACTTCTTTGTGGGAAGTTGATATACTTGGAGTATCGACCTGTAGCTCGTGGAGCGGACCCTCCCAGAGATGAGCGTACGGAGTACGGAGACCGTGTAGCTGACTGAGACATGACAACTCGTTGACGACTCGACTTGGAGTGAGTCGACTAGCCCAGTGGATGGAGCACTACTTTCTATGGTGCATACCCATGGCGGATGGAGCACTACCTGTGTGACAGTGCAGACCCGTGGTACTCATCTGGAGAGTACCTCAGCAGGCCACTTGGGGGTGTGCACTACTGTGTTTGGGTGACATACCCCAGCGGGAAGCACTACTGTGTTTGGGTGGCTGACCCGCGGTACTCAACAGGAGGAGTACCTCAGCAGTCTTAGGTTAGTGAGAAGTATCTCGGAGTCATGACAGGACCACTGTACACTCCAGAGACGAAGCTCTTCAGCAGTTACGGTTTCGAAAATGAAAATCCTGGTTTGAGCTGAGACTTTTGACCTTTGTGTTTACATCATGATTGAGATGGGTCACTTGATAACGTAGGTATATGTATGGGCATATACCTGGGTAGTGGTTATCCTTTGATTTCACAATCATTATGTTTCCTCATGATTGAGATGGGTTACTTGATAACTTAGGTATATGTATGGGAATATATCTAGGTAGAGGTTATCTGTTGAGATCTTCTTGTGGTTATCCTTGTTGGTTTAGTGAGACCTTGAGGGTCTCGGTGTCCCTACAGAGTATCGTTATACTCACCCCTGCATGTGCTATGCCCGCACCTCGTTGTGTTGGTTGCAGACGACGGGCAGTACTGACGGAGGCCGAGTGTTCGAGGAATGGTCCGTACCCAGAGGTGGACTACACGACGAGTCAGTACCCGGAGGTGGACTACACGACGAGACGACACACAGTGGATGTTGACCGACGAGAGCATGGAGGATGCTATCTGTACCTACCCTTCAGGTAGGATCCGTGGTGGACAACCAGGAGCTGCGCTATCTCTACCTACCCTTCAGGTAGGACCCGAGGAGGATGACCCCGGAGATACTTCCTTCTTCCAGCTGTTTTTCTTTTTCCTGTTGTACCTTGATTAGTTGTAGTTGTACTTTCTTTTGGGTTTGTATTCTGGCCCATTTACCTTTCAGAATTTTTTTGTACATAGTGTTTTGCTTCCGCTTGTACTATTTGGGGCTTGTTTTTCTTTTATAAAGGCAATTCCTTCCCAGTTAACGGGATTTTACGCTTTTGGTGCTAGTCGCCAGCACCTGGCCTATGGAAGGCGGGCTTGGGGTAGTCACAACACAGGCCCCGAGGACAGGTTGTGACAAAGAATTTGACTATCTATCCTCTTTAACTAGTAGCTCATTGATATGTAAAGTGATATTCCAAGTTCTAAAATCATAATTTTATTCACAAAATTCTTCCCTAGAAAATTAAAACATGCTATATTTGGCTACTATGTTTTTGAAATATTAGTTAAGTCAACCCACCTCTCTCATAAGAACCCATGGTAGTAAGAGGAACCCTCATCTTTGGTATAATGAGCACCCCAAACACCTAGTTTTCCCCAAATTTGAATATTGGGTTATAATTATGGATTAATATTCCTTTTACGGTTTTATTGTCTTAATGTTTCAAACAATCTAACTTTCTACTTGTTAATAATATTATACGTTATTAAATTAATAACATAATATTCAATAAATGGAAAAATATTCGTCATGTCACATGTTCATTTAACCTTGCATGATTGATTAATTTTCAATGAGTACATGCATAAAATAAACATAAAATAATAGTAAACCATAAAATAAATTTTACGTGATCATTTTTTGATTCTAATGGTTGATCTAATTATTGAATAATGAAAAATCCTATACCCGAGGGTATAAACAATGAGTCACATCACTTGTTGCTCGAAATGAAACACCTATTTAGCCAATGAATGAAGCATTTGTATGGTGCATCTCCATAACATGGAACACAGTTACCCTCTACTCATATATTAATTATACAATAGTACTTGCTCATATGCGAGGGTAACCAAGGAGTAAAAAGCAACTTTAAATTTCCCACGCATTCCCTTATACATATAATTACATTGATATGACTTGAACAACAACTTATATTTAAAAAATGTATAAAAAATGATTCAATAATTAAATATCAAATGAAAACACATAAAACATACATTAGTTATTCTTAGGCTCATGGTCAGTCAAATATTATATAAATATGATAATTTAAATTAAATGGAAAAATAAAATTTAAACATGTATTAAATAATTTCGAAGGTAATTTCATATTGAATTCAAATTTCACTATAATTTTAATTTAATAAATTTTCATCATTCAGTGCTGATAACATAATTTAAAATTTAAAAAAAAAATTAATTTATTTAGTAATATTAACAGTAAAATTAATTAATTTTATGCCAAATTTTTGAAAATTAATACTTTACACCAAAAAATATTTTATTAATTTAATTTTAAACAAATAATAAATGAATTAATTATTAAATTATTAATTATTTCAAAATTATTCATTTCTTCGTAAACCTAAGTAGGTCATACATTTGTCATGTTGTATCTATGTAGGCCCACTTTGGGTAATAAATTTCTCGTTTAGCGGTATTTTGGGATATGCAGGTCCACCTAAATTATTTATTGGCTGGGTAAACCCATTCAGACCCTTCTTAGGATTGATCTTATCCTGACTAAGGATACTGGTCCAATGTTGGGTATCCCATGTGTGGGATAAGGGTGGAGGTTAATGACCCAGTTGTGGTATCACTAGATCATACCAACATAGGTATGATGTCAGAGTTAGGGGAGTTGGTGAAATTAGGGCCTATTGAGAAAGGTCATGGATGGGTTATGATGCAAGAAATTCCTGGGGTAGACCGTTGGTGGCATCACAGATGGTCGGTTGAGGCCTCACAACATCATCGATTGGGGTAGGTAGTGAGAGAGGGGACTCTTAGATATAGTGGGAGATGTCATAGAGCATATGAGTTTGGATGGGTATGTGGAGTACTTGCAGGTCTCTCAAGTCTAGTCGAAGGTTCCACGTAGGTTTATAGTGAGGTGGAAAGACTAAAGAAGCGTTGTGAGTAGGCAAGGGGGTGATCCATAGCGGAGGGTGAAAGGAATTCAAACTGGTTCATGACCGGTGACCAAAATAATTAGAGTCGGTCTCTCCTAGTGGTCAATGATCGTGTCCTGGAGAATTCATGAGCACTAATGTGGATGCCATGTTGATGAAGTGGTGGTGCAGCGGGTGTGGGTCTAGTAGAGACAGATAAGGGAACCCACAATGAGGAGGAGTTTGAGGAATTGCAGGCTTGGGCCGTAAGTAGTGTGTTCACCTGACTATGGGTCATGGAGGGCGATGCCATGCCTAGGAGGGATGGAAATGGTGATAGAAGGACCATGGTGGGATCATTGGTAAAATAAACAATATCCAATAGAGATTGATTTGTTAATATTTTTCAAATTATAACACTTCCATGATCATTTTTATTTACTTTTTTTATTTCAATGATTGATGATGTCCATTTTTTATGGATTGATAAACCCAAACATTACCTTCAAAACCCATTAAAAAATTATGTATATAATAGAACGACTAATATATAATATTAATTAATTAATTATATTAATCGATATATTAATTTTTTAAACCCCAATGATCTCTATGTCGGCCACTAGAATTGGGCTGGAACACTCAGATCCATGGGTTTGAAACCAATAAAATGAGATTCAATCCATATTTATATCATTGGATGGATATTAAATGTCAATCCATTGTTGGATTGTAAATTCTTCTATGATTTTGGGTCCACAATGATTCCATACATTAAATTTATTGCAAATTTAATTTTTCCTGGCTTAAAGTCATCATGTGCCGCTCTAAAACCGATTGATGGTAACGAGCATGGGGTAGAAGCCCCAAAAAGTTGAATTAATGATTTTTCATCGATGAGCGATATAAACTTATTTCCATCAGTGAAAAACTACTTTTTTTTTGTTGATGATCGCATATGAAAAACATTATACACAAAAACTAAAACCATAAAATATATTTTTTAGATCCGTAGTCAATCTAGATGTCTTCTCCTCAATAGCCCTAACTACATGACTAATGATAATCCTAATTCATTAAAATCATCAAAAAAACATAAAAAATCATCGTCAGTTCCTATCATCAGAATATGGGTTCTAGCATGGAATTATGATGATGCCTTTCGACAATCTTATGATCCCAGTTTCACATTGCTTGTGATACAAGGGCGAGAGCTTGATCTAAACCAATGGATCAAAATAATATCTCTATATATATATATAAAATGGGAGGTAAAAAGAAGAGAGAATAATCCAATGATTAATTATTTGGTGAATACCCCCACCAACACTTGATGTAGTTTGTAATTAAATTACATGGATTTTCCTCTCCATCCCCTGAATAGTTAATGATCTATAAATGACATCTTATGACTACTAAAATGAGTCATAATTATTATTATCACATTCTAGTAATAAATTAAATAAATTAAATAAAAATAATAAAGGATTCATTAGCTCGAATAATCATTCCCAAAGAAAATAAGTGAACCTTGAATATTAAAAACTAATATTCATTCAATGGATATTTTAATGTATTTACTTTAAAACATGTATAAAAATTTAATAATTAAATTCAATACTCATTATTCATAACTTGATGAATATGAATTTATTTATTTCATTGGTAATCATATGTATTTGGATAAATCTCATACCCAAATGTCAGGTCTCACCATGTATAATATACATATTCAATCGAATATAGCATATTCATGAATATGCTATTGTGTATGACATTCAAGGACATTATCTCAAATGTAGTGAACAATATTCCGAGACAAATAGTAGGATCTATCAACCCATCATAGAACCTTAATATATAAGGACTCTCAATGTAGTGAAAAACAACCTATGAACAAGCACTATGTAAAATATTCTACTTATAATTAAATATCACATAACGTTGGATGCAGATGTATCTAAATTCACTTTTCATGTTTTATTGTTTTTTGATCTAACTTGATTGATTTACCTTTGACCTACATGTCTATGGTCACATGAATTTACTACCATCCTAATCAATGTCACCCATGATATATTAATTACATAACCTGGAAGCGGAAAATCTTTTATTGACCATTCAACCAATGTCACGACACCAATGAATCACCCACTCAAGATACCTTGCCCTAATTTAATTATAATGTTTTATGAATTGAATCAATGTTCATGATAAAATGGCACACATTTTCCATTTTATCATGTCAGGAGACCATTAAACATTTTAATAGATAAGATCATCCAATGACACTGAAAACATGGTTTGTTCATATTCATAGGACTTTTCTCAGGATCTTACTACTATAGAACACTAAGTGGGAACATCCTGAGAAGAAGAATCAATTTTTATGATCCCATAGAACCTAATAATCAAATATATATTGTTTCAATATAGTAATTTGTATTTATACCATATGACACCCATATTTATTAATAATTACATAGAATCTCGAGGTTCACATTATATCTTGGGATCCTATACAACCTTTTCATATGGAAATTAATCTATAGACATTTCCATTATTCAGTAGATGCAAAAATAACTACACTATAATGGTAAGTAATCTTCATGTATATATAACTTGAATAAATGACATGAAAAAAAAACTATATTTTATATTTGGGTCTAGGGAACCCATATTTACAAAATTTAGTGTTATCTGAATTAAATTACAAGGAATATATGATGGAAATAATTAATTATATGTGGATACTATAATATTGGAAGATGAAGAGTCATCATTGCATTTATATAAATTATATGGTGTCTATGCTCATTACACTATGAGAACATTATACTTTTCAAATCTTCTCTTGCTAATATAAGACTATATTTTGAACCTCTGCACTGGTAACCACTACAAAGAAGGTATGATGTATTTTAAAACATGTAAGTAATCATATAGAATTATTAAAATTCCCCACAATATAACCCATTTATATTAGGTATTCTTAGCCACAATGTTTTATAAAGTATATTCTCTAAATAATTTATTTTTTATTTTTATAAATTTCCATGTTTTAGTAATCCGTTAGTTTTTAATCCTCTAATTTGAACATTACCTTCGTGATTTTTTCTGTTTTCTCTGTAGAAATAACATTGGAATGAGATACGTGATCTTCCACTATAATGTGTATGGATATAATCAATAGATTTGGCACATACTAATGTCAATGTGTCCACCCAATCTATTTTATTCTCACATTAATGATAAGATCGACTCTATAGTACTAACCAAAATTAGTGAGGCCTCCCCTTATTTGAATTTGGGATTATGTTTTCATGCACCAATCCCTAAACCTATGCTAAATAAAAACAGACCAATGAAAAAAGATCAACCATAACTATGGTTTAAATTGGACTAGAATCTCTATAATCGGATTATTTATAAATATAGTTTATCAAATATATGTATATGTCCTTGGGAAAAACCCACTACCTTTATAATAACCACATAAAACTCAAAAATCAATGGCATATAGTTTTTTATTCCTAGAAAGAACTTTATATAACTAGAGACTATGGTGGTATTTGGGATCAATGAATCACAGTGGATGTCTCTCTATGTTGGATTAGGGAAATTTTTTTTGAGTTCATCAATGATAATAAATATTTCAAAGATAGATTAGAGTGGAGGAGTGTATAATGTAGTGTGGGTGCCATAATCATACTCTTATTACAATAATAAAATTATTCTAGATATAATCATTATATAAATCCAAAACACAAAATAGTTCTTTTTATATCATAGAGTGTTTTGGAAAATTATATGATCATTTCAAATGATAATTGTGTATATGATTCTATAGGACATGATAAAATAATTCATTCTCCCAATTTATATATTGGATAACCCTAATCAGAGTTTCCCTTGCATGATGGAGGTGATGTGATTATTATGGAACATTGTTGAGTAGGATCTTCACCCATGAGTCAAAATTACCTTTGTAACCTGGGAAGAAAACTCCACTATGTATAATTCTAAGTGGCTGATAATAGGATGACATGATTCTTCCAAAATCACAAGACCCATGGGGACCCCAGTTCTTATTACTCCACTCTAGAAAAAATTACCCTGAGTGGGGTTGGGAGGTTGTCCATAAGGTCAACACGTTAGTCTACATGATGGAAATCCAAGACATGTTAATTATAATAAAATCATTCTTGTAGTCAATTCATTCCAAAAGGAAATATTTAAGACTTTTTTTTGATGATATTGTTTAGCAAGTGAGGGAATATTTACATGGATAAGATAATGTAAACCATATTATAGTTGATGTTTATGAAATATATGTAGTTGAAGGAATCATTCATCCTTCTTGGACCATTCTAGGTGTTTTGGGGTAGTATTTTATCTCAAATGGTAGGTTATGTTTTTATATTGACTGCGAAATTTCAGTATAATGGTTCGACGAATAACATTCTAGAATTCCTACGGTCAATTGATCAACCCACACAACATCCTTATTTTTTCACATGCATGATTAAATGTATAATTTATATATCGATAATATAACTAATATAAAGATACGTAAAATAATGGATGTTTGGGGTTGAACTTACAAGAAAAATTTTGGTAAAGACATCTGACCTAGCAGTTACAACCTATTTGTGGATTCCAAACATGTATATATGATGTTTTGTTATAAACTAACAAAAATGTTTCAAATTCATTTGATGAATTAAGGGTTTGGGATCAATTTTGGGGATCATACACAATGTTTGTCCCTAAACATCACTATGGAAGGTATATTTTCTTAGTCTGCATGTTGGTTCATTTATCACCAATTTAGCTTTGGTCCAAAAAATGGGTATACCCATTTAGAAACTTCTCTTTGGTATATATGTGGTTTCTAGTCCCAATTCATTAGGTACAAAATTAAATGGGGAAATTTCTCAACATACATATCGTAGTTTGATTTATTCTCATTAGGTTAGGGTATTTAATTGTAAATTTCATGTCTATATGATGAATGGGAATGATATATGTTCTTATTAATAACCTCGGTACATTGTTTTTTCCCAATAATTGATTTAGAGGTTTATTATTATTATGCTACACCAACTCCCACATCCTTATAGTGGTCAGTTTAGCTGACATAGAAAAAGAGGAATTGATTATCAATATAATTAAAGAATGTATAATGGATATAATCATCATATAATAACATGATCACTCAATTATAATATGTTTTTTAATTGATATATAAACTATTAAAAAAACTATGGAATTAGAAATAAAAGAAAACATTTTGATGAAGGGAAAATGAAATAAAGTAAAAGCATTCTAAAAATAGGATTTTCAATATTCTTTAAAGAAAATAAATGTAATCATCGAAAAATGCATACAATTAAATAATAAAGAACTATAAACATAACCCTAATGAAATAACTAATCACCATAAATCCTCTAGCAGCTGAAATATAAATAGGCATTATCACCTTATAATGTCAATAAGATTTCTTCTATAACTATTCATTAGTTTCTCTATACCCCAAATATTTTCTAATATGTTCTTTATTTCATAAGAAGTGGATTTGATATATGTATCTTTAGGGATTATAGTCCGAATGAACATTGTAGGTTTTTTAGCCATGATAGTTTCATGGTGTATTTCTCCTTATTACATAGTAATTTCTTCTTCAACTAGAATTATTTATGGGTTGAATGAGTTTTATTTTTTATTTTTTTTCATGAATGTGATGGATCTATACAATAAACTACTTATTATAATGTAAAATTTTATAAATTTTAGTCATTTTCAAATATCACAAATTTTGAATGCTATTCCATTATTTATAAAAACCAACATGTAATCAATAAATGTACAATAATTTTTCAAAGACCAAATTTTATATATATATATATATATATTAATCACATAAATTTGTTCCATATGTGAATAATTACTTTTCCTGATGAAAATGTGTCTCAACAAAATTTACAAAAGAATAAATTTCCAATATGAAATGTAAATTACAAACATGAAAATAAAAAAAAAACTATAAGCTATAAGTTATAGTCCTCCAAAATCACCCATAAAAATTAAATAAATATTTCCATGTTAATTGGTTTTTTATTAAAGTATCATTATCCTTTAATTGAAAATTTTCATCAATTCCTTAGAAAACAAAACATATTACTATAATTTTCCCTGACCTTAATTTTAATACATCACACAAGGGTAAATGAGACTAAAATTGTGCTCATAAATAGAAAACAAGTGCCTAACCATAGGCTTGATTTTTTCCTAATATCAACAATACATAAATAAAAATACATAATTAATCATAAGTAATTTAGCATTATGGTTCAAATGACTCTAATCCTGAGGGTAGGTGTGTAGATGATAATAATCATGCTCAAAAGGTAGGGTAGACTCTAAAATAATATGTTTCATAATTTTTAATATTATAATAAATATCCACCGCTATAAATTAGATTCTCCACCCTCCCAATATATTAATGTAGATTCATGGATGTGTCATGATAGTTTAAAGAACGAATAATTTTTCTCTTATATTTTTGCAATTAATTTTTAGGATAGATCTAAAATTCAATACCTAACCACATTTTATCTGACATGATATTCAATGATCTAGTAATGTTGATTTTTGAAAATCCTAATATATAACAACAATTATTTTAGAAGTAGGTTATATATTATGTTTTATCATATGTATCCATGGAACACATGCTACAAATCATTTGAATATACCACATCAAATTACGTCAATAAAAATCATCTTAGGTCTATTCCCAATTTCCATTCCCTCACACCTATTTAGGTCAAAATCATATATCCATACCAAATATTATGTTAGGAAGGGATTTAATGAACATGTTATATGGCTAACTCGTAACATTGTTAGTCATGTATTCTATGATTTTTATAAGAAAAAATCTATAGGTGGGTCTTATGGAAAATGGTAAAATAAAAAAATTCCACAAACATTTAAAAAATGTTTTTTAGTCATATACTTGAAATTATTTTTAATTTAATTTTTAATAGGTTTATATTCCCCAATTGTATATTTTGAAATATGATCATAAAATAAAAGAAAAAATTGTGACATTAATCCTCTGGGGGAATGGGAATACATATTAAAATAGGCTATCATTCATATCATTGTGTCCATTAATAATTAAACCATTACATATTGAATAATTGGAATTTCAAATTATTTAATCAAATTAAAAATCATACTATCATTATAATCATCAATATATAATATATTCTAACAACTTATATCTAAACATTCCCATTTATGTATATGGGGGTAATAATATAACATGTTAAATCAATAAAAATATAAAATACGTCATCGGATAATGTAAAAAGTAATAAACTGATGTCTATATGAAACAAATCATCAGAATTACCCATCATACATAAATTGAATTTGTATCTACAATATTTTGGGATGTGACATGGGGGATATAGTACTGAATGCATAAATATATATATAATTGATCGGATGAACTTATTATATGGAATCAAGATATCCATAAAAATAATTTCATCTCATGCTGGAATATTGTTTATATTTTTAAAAAATTTGGGTACCTACAATTCTTTTAGAAAAAAAGTATTTAAATAAAAAAAATTATTAGTTTAGGTTGTATAATCAATATGAAAAAATAAAATGTAAAGGTGCACACATTGGTAAAAATTGGATATCACTTTATATAAAATGGAAATGCGGAGAATAAAAATTAATGTTTTGGGGAAATAATATGTATAGAGACCAAGAAAAATTAAATAAAAGGATATAATAGACTCAATTAAAACATAAAAGGCTGTAATATGTGTGGAATCACATAATGTGTAACACCCCGAGCTTCCACGATACACTTCTCATTCAATAATGCAATAGTTTGCATTGTACGCAACATCGAGTTCTAAAACACCGCGACTAATCAAAGTAGCCGTTATGAATAGTAATAACAACTTTTTAAAATTATAGAAATTTTATATTTCAAAATGGACTTCATTTTTGAATTCGTAATATCGAAATTATCCTAAGTTGAATTTTTTGTAATTTTCTGAGAACTTCCAATTTTTTATGAATAGTGAAAAATACTTAAAACAACTTTTTAAAAAAAAATACTTTATAGTGATAAATTATACTATTTATTGGTTTTAAAGTATAATTAGAATATATTTTCACCATTTTGTCCAATGGTGGTCATTAGAATTGATTTAACATTGAAATTGGACATAAACAATTGCCAATCTTTTGATATAAATTGTTTCTTAAAAACACGCTATTTGTTGTGACAGTGGGAATTAATTATAAAATTAATTAATGCAACTTATATGTTTGTAATTTTGTAAAATAGACATCATTTTTGAATTCGGAATATCAATTATAGCTTAGAGTGAAATTTTTGCCTTGTTCTGAAAAACTTCAATTTTTGATGAATAGTGAAACCACTAAGTGGTAGTTAAATAACTGATTTTTAGTTTAAATGAAATATTACCACTTCTGTGATTTGATTTTAAAAAATCCTACATACATGGTTTTCATTAAGAAGTAAAATCTGGTTCAATGAGATTAAAATAATTTTTTTGGTGAATAGTAACTTTTAAGTTCTTAATCGCGATTAGAGGTAATTAATGTAGTTTAAGGTACAAATAATGTTTTAATAATATGAGATGAGAATGACACTTGTCCTAATCCTATTTGATGAGTCATGGCCGACCAAGATAACCCATGGGTCAACTTGGGGACCCCATGGAGCCACTTTAGTTGGAAAATGACATTAATATATATTTATTTAATGTTAAAATTAAATTGACACAAACATGAGTTATTTTACTAAAACAGTTTTTAAGTGGGGTTACACAAGTCCAAATTTTGACTATAAATATTCATTATAAATCTAAAAAGATTTTATAAATCATAGTAGTTTTTTTATAATTTTTAGACATTAAATAAATTAAATTATTTATGACATCATTATGATGCAGCGATGACCTCATTATTTAACGATTTAAATAAAATGAGAAGATAATGAAAAATCCAAGGCTTAAACTTGTCCAAAGCCTATTGGATGAGGATATTTCGAAACCTTATCACCTTATCTTCGAATTACATAAGTATGGGACCTTTAGAATCCGAAAAGCATTGTAAAATAATGTAACATTTCAATCTTTCCAAAAGTGACCCTCCTCTCCACTTATAAAAGGCCCCCACCTCTCCCACCTCATTTACACTTTCAAGCCATTTGGCTCGGCCAAAATCTGCCCAAATACTCTCCCAACATCCCCCTATTACTCCTAGAAGCCTCACTTTGGGCAGAACTCTTCTCAAGGAAGCCTTTGGCTCAAATCAAAAAGAGTTACCCGATTTTGAGGTAATGTCTTCTCTAATGTTGTTTTGTTTTATTTTTCTTCTCCAACCCCCTAAACTCTTTTTATTCATTTCTTTTGTAAAAACACCAGTATCCTCAATATACTAGGATGTTGTTATAAGAAGGATTCGAGCTACACTTACACACAACTACATCTAATGGTTAAAGAACATACGGTTTCTGTGGATGACGAATTTCTGCCTCAGGAAACGATGATTGTTCAACACTCATATAACACCTTCAAAGGTGGCCATTAAGATGTCACTATTTTTATATGTGATATATAATATGTTTATGTTTTACTTATGCTTCTGTATTTCTCATTTATGGCATACTTTATGATTTCCATTATGGGTAAAACACGATAATTTCATTTTAGGAAGTGCGGACTACCGCCCCCTCAAAGTGATTTGAATCGTTAATGCCATATGTGGGATGTATAAATGATGGAGAAAATGGTATTATACACTATATTATACTGGAATTATATTATACATTTATATCATTATGATTTCGTTCCATTAAATATGAAATTGAAATTAAAGTTGCGTTCATGCGTACGTACGGCTTACCGTCTCCATGAATGGTGCATTTCATTTATTACCTCTAAAATGTTACGTAGTATTATGAATGAATGTATATACTGGATTTATATGATATATATGATATCTATATCATGAATATAATTCTGGATATAATGGATATATATCACCACATAAACAACTTGTAATTATAAGAAGTTTATTGTTGACTCAAGTACCAAAGATCGACAAAACGACCGTTATTAACTTAAATAATTACATAATGTTCATAACATGGTAATAAAAGATATAAAAGGAATAATGAACATGAAAAAGGTTCTTAAGTAAATAGAAATTAACTCTAGTTTATGATTCAGGAGGTTAAAGAACGATCGAGTCAGGACAAGACGCAAGGTAAGGGAATTTCATAACCCAACTTCCATTATTTGGGTTATCTCCTACTTTCAAATTATGTCATGATATTATTATGTCGTATATTGTATTTATAATTTATTTATGTGTACATATAGTGAGAACACATAATAGATATATTTCATTTAAAAATGATCTTTTTAATGGACTTCGTCTCAATCTCCATTCATTGAGGCATATTTTGTTTTACACACAAATTTCTTTTATACAGTGTATAAACCACTTTGACTTTTACATTTATTCAAAAGGAATCTTTTTTATACGAAGCGTTTTGCTAAACGAAAAAAGGGAATGTTTTTATTTCTTTACTTATGCGGTGACAACGACTTCTCCACCGCCGTGACCATTATTTGAGTTTCAGCTTCGTCAACAAGCCATACCTTTTTTTAATGAAAAATAAATAACATGTTTTACTTTTCTTTTATTTTGGTATTGAAAATGGTTTTGAAAAAAATTTTATTATATCAATGTGTTGTATTGATATCTTGTGACTGAAATGTGGAAATTTTATGTTTCCTTTATGCATGTTTTATGTGATACAGTTATGTTATGGTTTATGATATTTTTAAATCTATTCATATGAGGAAATGTATTGGACTTAATAAGTGACGGGTGGAGCCCGCTATAGCTCCTCGATGCATCGGTAGGTCTCATGAGACAACTAGACGTGGAATTGGCCGATGCCCTTTCCCAATTTGATTTATGGTTTTGGCCGAGGCCTTAATCATTTTAGACGTCTTGGTCGAGGCCTTGACAAAATGTTTCAGAATGTCTGGCATTATACATTCCCTCATTATGAAAGTGGTTATCGATATTTCATGTGATTATTCGACTAGTAGAATATCCATGTGAGTAAGTAAATGGCATTATTTTAGTTTACTTTTGCCATATTATGCTAAAGTTCAAGTTTAAAAGGATTTTGTTTTAGTTATACATTGCCTTAAATGTTAATGTTTATTTATGAAAGCTTCCGCAATATTGTTATCCTTACTGAGCATTTGACCTCACCCCTTTCAATGTTTTAATATTTTCCAGGATGTGAAGAAGTATTTTATGAATGACCTGCAGGGATAGTCAGAAGAGGATATGAGTGTGGACTATGAAGAATTTGTTATTAGTTTTTCACTTTATGATGTAATGTAACATTTATGGATGTATCTAGTGTTTCCAAGGCTACTAAACTAATCGGTCTTTTGAGACATGATCGTTTGTGGTCATGCCAATGTTACGAAGTAACGCACCGGCTCTGGGTAGCTGGGGTCGGGGTGTTACAGTTGGTATCAGAGGCAGTTTAGTACTAACCTTGGAAGCTAGATTTAGATAAAATCTGATTAGAGTACATAGCCCAAAGTTAGACTTTGAGGATTAGTATAGAAGAACTTCCTAGAATTTTGGTATTATAGAGATGTTATGAGTTTTCCAAGAAATACATCCCTGTCTGGATACGAGCAGGTAGAGGCGGCTCTGGCACAGATGTACCTAGGGGTAAAACCCGAAAACACCGCTTTAAGCTAGACTCGAACGGGAACTGGTGCACGACAACGGGCCTTGCTGCACTCTTGGTTACGACACTCCCGGGGGATATGCTTAGGATAATTCTCATTTTATTTACAAACCACTATGAAGGGTTATGAGTACATACTTCCTCAAAGAAAACATTTTCTTTTTATGATTATGGATTATATCCATAAATAGTTCAATTTATGTAAAGTGTTTAACAAGTATGGAATTATGTATTTTGATTCATAAACTAATCTAGTTTATGCCATTGTTTAGAAATGGCGCATAGTGGAAGGAATGGAAACCATATCATTGCATGAACTCCGTGTAGGGATTGCCCTCCTCCTCAAGATAATTATTGTTGATCTGGAGATACAACTGGTGCTGAACAACTTATTACCATACTGGGACAACTCACTCAGGTTATGAATAATAACCATACTCGTATGGAGCACCCTGATCCGCAACGTGGAGGATCAATGCTAGACCGTTTCATGAGGCAACAACCACCAACCTTCAATGGGAGTACAAATCCAACAGTAGCTGAGCAATGGATAAATTCCTTAGGGAAAATATTCCATGCCTTGGGGAGTAGTGAAAGGGAGAAGGTTGTCATGGCAGTTTACCGCCTCACTGGAGATGCCGATCAGTGGTGGTCGCTGATTTAAAACACAAAGGAAGATGATGACGTATCGAATATGGAATGGAGGGAGTTCAAAGATCTTTTCTTAGAAAAATACTTTCCTCGTGACCATCGAGCAGATATGGAAAGGCAATTTCTGAGTTTGAGGCAGAAGGAGGATGAGAATGTCGCAAAGTATGAGGCTAACTTTACCAGGTTAGCGAGGCATGTTGCCGATTATATACGTAACCCAAGGAGTAAGATTGATCATTTCATTGATGGGTTAAAACCATTTCTCCGTCAAGCTTTAGTATCACAATCCTTCTCATCATACGATGATATTGTCTTGTGTGCTATCAAGACAGAAAAGGAATTCTCTAAGTCTTATGACAACAAAGTAAAGCAAGAGAAGAAGAGAATGGTGGAACAAGAGACAGATAAAGGGAAAAATGGAAAGAAGGATTTTCCATTATGTGATAATTGTGGGAAGAATCACCCTGGTACTTGCCTAAAAGGAATGGGAGTTTGTTATAAATGTGTAGAAAAGGGTCACCAAGCTCGTGATTGCAAGGGAAAGAAAGAGGCTGTCAAAGTTGAATGCTATAATTTTAGGGAAATGGGGCATTATGCAAATGAATGTCCTAAGCGTCAAGGAAACATACCTCAGAAAAGGCCAAGGGATCAAGGCCAATTTTATGCTGTGACTAAAGTTGAAGCGGAATAATTAATGTATTGGTGCTTTTGGACTCAAGTATTATATTCTGGTTATAAGAATAATGTGATATATATATATATGGATTGTACTGCAGTACTTGTTGATTTCAGTAAGGTTTTAATATGATTAAGGTAATCATATTTTTAGTATGTGACAATAAGAGAAACTTTTCTTTGTTTGGGGAATCTGATGTTACAATTGATTTTGGAATTTAGAGACCTTTTAGAGAAAGTCTGGACGGAGGTATTTTGGATAACTGTTAAGGTTTGAATGGATTAAGTTGAACCATGGATAGTATTGTTTAAGGTTAAAGCATTTCTGAAGATTATTTTTGGAATATTATAATACTATAGTTTTAGGAAAAGGACAACCTGCAGGGTGGGGAATAACCCGTCGCGTCCGACAAAGCTGCAGGAATCGAACCCACAACCATAGTGCGTCAGGCCTTTATTTCCTACCACTAGCCTACAGGAAGTCCCTGGTTATTTTAAAATAGTTTTACTAATCTAAATGGTATGTGTTAACATTTTGAACCTTATACAATTAAGATAAATAGAATATTTTTGAGTTCCGTTACCATTTGGAGTAAAAGTTGGGTTTGTGGTAAAAAATTATTAACGAATGAAAGTATACATAACAAGTATGTATATTCCCTTACGTTCTTAGTAAATCTCCTAAATAAATTCCTCAACATTATAAAAGGTAACTTAAAACAAAAATGTTGTCAGTTAATTTTTCTAACTGGGGATTCAATGACCGTTTAACCAATCACAAGTTTGTGATTTTTTTTTGGTTAAACATTCTCCTAATCATGTTTTCTATAACTCTCCATCAGACCTTGATGGTTTGTTTCTCCTCCATATCCATATTTTCATATAATCCTAGAATGGGCTATATCGGGTGACCTTTGTACATATCCTGCTTTCTTTTAATGTTATATATTTATTAACCTTATTTCCGATGTGGGTTTTCCTCAAAGGTATTTTCTCTTTTCAACCTTTTATTTTCAAAGAAAAATTTCAAATTGCGAGGACGCAATTTATTGAAGGAGGGGAGATTGTAACACCCCGAGCATCCACGATACGCTTCTCATTCAATAATGCAATAGCTTGCATTATACGCAACTTCGAGTTCTAAAACACCGTGACTAATCAAAGTAGCCATTATGAATAGTAATAACCACTTTTTAAAATTATAGAAATTTTATATTTCAAAATGGACATTATTTTTGAATTCGTAATATCGAAATTATCCTAAGTTGAATTTTTTGTAATTTTCTGAGAACTTCCAATTTTTTATGAATAGTGAAAAATACTTAAACAAACTTTTTTAAACAAAATAATTTATAGTGATAAATTATACTATTTATTGGTTTTAAAGTATAATTAGAATTTATTTTTACCATTTTGTCCAATGGTGGTCATTATAATTAATTTAACATTGAAATTGGACATAAACAATTGCCAATCATTTGATATAAATTGTTTCTTAAAAACACGCTATTTGTTGTGACAGCGGGAATTAATTATAAAATTAATTAATGCAACTTATATGTTTGGAATTTTTTAAAATAGATATCATTTTTGAATTCGGAATATCAATTATAGCTTAGAGTGAAATTTTGGTCTTGTTCTGAAAAACTTCAATTTTTGATGAATAGTGAAACCACTAAGTGGTAGTTAAATAACTGATTTTTCGTTTAAATGAAATATTACCACTTCTGTGATTTGATTTTCAAAAATCCGACATACATGGTTGTCATTAAGAAGTAAAATGTGGTTCAATGAGATTAAAATAATTTTTTGGTGAATAGTAACTTTTAAGTTCTTAATCACGATTAGAGGTAATTAGTATAGTTTAGGGTACAAATAATGTTTTAATAATATGAGATGAGCATGACACTTGTCATACTCCTATTGGAAGAGTCATGGCCGACCAAGACAACCCATGGGTCAACTTGGGGACCCCATGGAGCCACTTTAGTTGGAAAATGACATTAATATATATTTATTTAATGTTAAAATTAAATTGACACAAACATGAGTTATTTTACTAACACAGTTTTTAAGTGGGGTTACACAAGTCCAAATTTTGACTATAAATATTCATTAGAAAGATAAAAGGATTTCCTAGATCATAGTAGTTTTTTTATAATTTTTAGACATTAAATAAATTAGATTATTTATGACATCATTATGATGCAGCGATGACCTCATTATTTAATGATTTAAATAAAATGAGAAGATAATGCAAAATCCAAGGCTTACACTTGTCCAAAGCCTATTGGATGAGGATATTTCGAAACCTTATCACCTTATCCTCGAATTATATAAGTGTGGGACCTTTATAATCCGAAAAGAATTGTGAAATAATGTAACATTTCAATCTTTCCAAAAGTGCCCTTCCTCTCCACTTATAAAAGGCCCCCACCTCTCCCACCTCATTTACACTTTAAAGCCATTTAGCTCGGCCAAACTCTGCCCAAATACTCTCCCAACTTCCCCTATTACTCCTAGAAGCCTCACTTTGGGCAGAACGCTTCTCAAGGAAGCCTTTGGCTCAAATCAAAAAGAGTTACCCGATTTTGAGGTAATGTCTTCTCTAATGTTGTTTTATTTTATTTTTCTTCTCCAACCCCTTAAACTCTTTTTATTCATTTCTTTTGTAACAACACCACTATATTCAATATACTAGGATGTTTTTATAAGAAGGATTCGAGCTACACTTACACACAACTACATCTAATGGTTAAAGAACATACGGTTTCTGTGGATGGTGAATTTCTGCCTCACGAAACGATGATTGTTCAACACTCATATAACACCTTCAAAGGTGGCCATTAAGATGTCACTATTTTTATATGTGATATATAATATGTTTATGTTTTACTTATGCTTCTGTATTTCTCATTTATGGCATACTTTATGATTTCCATTATGGGTAAAACACGATAATTTCATTTTAGGAAGTGCGGACTACCGCCCCCTCAAAGTGATTTGAATCGTTAATGTCATATGTGGGATGTATAAAGGATGGAGAAAATGGTATTATACACTATATTATACTGGAATTATATTATACATTTATATCATTATGATTTCGTACCATTAAATATGAAATTGAAATGAAAGTAGCGTTCATGCGTACGTACGGCTTACCGTCTCCATGAACGGTGCATTTCATTTCTTACCTCTAAAATGTTACGTAGTATTATGAATGAATGTATATACTGGATATATGTGATATATATGATATCTATATCATGAATATAATTCTGGATATAATGGAAATATATCACCACATAAACAACTTGTAATTATAAGAAGTTTATTGTTGACTCAAGTACAAAAGATCGACTAAACGACCGTTATTAACTTAAATAATTACATAATGTTCATAACATGGTAATAAGTGATATAAAAGGAATAATGAACATGAAAAAGGTTCTTAAGTAAATAGAAATTAACTCTAGTTTATTATTCAGGAGGTTAAAGAATGGTCGAGTCAGGACAAGACGCAAGGTAAGGGAATTTCATAACCCAACTTCCATTCTTTGGGTTATCTCCTACTTTCAAATTATGTCATGATATTATTATGTCGTATATTGTATTTATACTTTCTTTATGTGTACATATAGTGAGTACACATAATAGATATATTTTATTTAAAAATGATCTTTTTAATGGACTTCGTCTCAATCTCCATTCATTGAGGCATATTTTGTTTTACACACAAATTTCTTTTATACATTGTATAAACCCCTTTGACTTTTACGTTTATTCAAAAGGAATCTTTTTTATACGAAGCGTTTTGATAAACGAAAAAAGGGAATGTTTTTATTTCTGTACTTATGCGGTGACAACGACTTCTCTGCCGCCGTGACCATTATTTGAGTTTTGGCTTCCTCAACAAGCCATACCTTTTTTTAATGAAAAATAAATACCATGTTTTAATTTTCTTTTATTTTGGTATTGAAAATGGTTTTGAAAGCTTTTTTATTATATCAATGTGTTGTATTGATATCTTGTGATTGAAATGTGGAAATGTTATGTTTCCTTTATGCATGTTTTATGTGATACGATTATGTTATGGTTTATGATATGTTTAAACCTATTCATATGAGGAATGTATTGGACTTAATAAGTGACGGGTGGAGCCCGCTATAGCTCCTCGATGCATCGGTAGGTCTCATGAGACAACTAGACGTGGAATTGACCGAGGCCCTTTCCCAATTTGATTTATGGTTTTGGCCGAGGCCTTAATCATTTTAGAATTCTTGGCCGAGACATTGACAAAATGTTTCAGAATGTCTGGCATTATACATTCCCTCATTATGAATGTGGTTATTGATATTTCATGTGATTATTCGACTAGTAGAATATCAATGTGAGTAAGTAAATGGCATTATTTCAGTTTACTTTTTCCATATTATGCTAAAGTTCAAGTTTAAAAGGCTTTTGTTTTAGTTATACATTGCCTTAAATGTTAATGTTTATTTATGAAAGCTTCCGCAATATTGTTATCCTTACTGAGCATCTGAGCTCACCCCTTTCAATGTTTTAATATTTTCCAGGATGTGAAGAAGTATTTTATGAATGACCTGCAGGGATAGTCAGAAGAGGATATGAGTGTGGACTATGAAGAATTTGTTATTAGTTTTTCACTTTATGATGTAATGTAACATTTATGGATGTATCTACTATTTCCAAGGCTACTAAACTAATCGGTCTTTTGAGACTTGATCGTTTGTGATCATGCCAATGTTACGAAGTAACGCACCGGCTCTGGGTAGCTGGGGTCGGGGCGTTACATAATGCACTAACAATTAAATTATCAACTAGATATATGAACAAATATGAATTTGATTAGATCATCATGTTAGTAATATATAAGCTTGTAATGACCCAATGTTTCATTAATAGAAAATCCCTCTTGATACAGTTAAATGTTTCTTTATGAAAAATGTTCTTATAAGATGTCAAATTCTTTAGTTTTATGTTATGATTTGTGACTGTTTGTCACATACATGAAATATTTAGAGGTATCTTTCATTTAATTTACATCCTTGATTTGTTTTGGTGGTTTTTCATGCATTTTTAAAGGAAATAGTGGGTTTCCAAAATTTGGGCCAACCTAAGAGCCCATTTCCAGTTTTGAATGTATATTTTGTTTCTTTAATAACTCCTTAGTTTTTCAATATTTTTCAACCATTAAACTTCCAAAATGACCTTAATTTAAATATTAAAACCACAAAATAATTTTGGGCCCCTTAAAAATTCATTAGAAACTTGGATTTGGTTGATCAAATTAGGTATTGGGCCAACCCGAAAGCCCATTTCCAGTTTTAAAAGTGTTTTGTAATTATTTCATAAAATATTTATTTTTTATCCTTTTTCGGTGATTCCACCTATCACACATTCCCATCGAACCCCGACACCCCCCAGCTTCGTTTTCGACTCTTTGGAGCTCATATTTATCGCGATTTAGGGCCGAACTTCTGAAGATACAAAAAATGTCCAGATTTCTCAAGTAAGTTGTTTCTCTTCCTTATTCCTCCCTTCTTCTTAGGGTTTCATCCTTTTTTATTGAATCCCCAAATGTCCAGAAGATGGGGTTTCGTACCTAGGGTTTTAGTTTTGAGTTTATTAGTCCAATCCTCTGGTTTTAGGTTCAATCTTACTCCTTTGTGGTGCGGCGGAGGTGCGGTTGAAGTGACGCACAAGGATTTGGGGGTTTTGACTCTTTTGGTAGGTGATTTCATATGTAGTTATTGTATAATGAGTTGTCTTGCTGTATTTAGGTTCCCATTATGATCATAATTCAGTATTTTGATTTCAAAAATTGATTTGGGTAGCATTTTAAAAGTGGTAGATTTTTAAGTGCCAATCTTGTGTGAAATGGGTGTTTTACATGTGTAACCCATATTGTGCCTCTTGGTGTGTTTTATAATTCAGGGATTGGATTTATAAAAATGTTTTGAAGCCGAAATTTATGTTTTGGTATAATATTGGTCTCCATTTTGTTTTAAATATGGTATTTTAGATGAATTTAATGTGCAACATTTGATTAATTTACTTGAAATTGTTTTATGGAAATTATAAATGGTTTATTAAGTTATGTAAAAGGTGAAAAGAAGGTGTAGATAATATTTTGAATGTGTGTGACCAGAACTGATATTTATATGTGAATATTGATTTTGGTAGAATGTGGTGACTATTTGGGCACAATACGGGAAACCCGGGTATCTAGGTGGGCTAACGTGTACTAGTACGCTAGTGAACGGAGGGGTTTTGACCATGGTTCACTTAGCAAGTCTGAAATGGATAACACTAACAAAACTATAATGGAGATGATTGGAGACCACCAGGTTATGGGTATTCTCCCTACTAGTGTCTTGTGAACGAGAACGAATTTCATTATGGTTACTTTCACCGAGGTATGAGGTACTTGGGGCTCACAACAAACTAGTACCTAGGGGGGTTCCTACGCTTGGTGCTCATGGCCTTTTTGGCATTTAAACTTTCTTTATGGTATTTTGGGATGTGAAAACCAGAATCTTGAATGTTTTATTCAATTTCACTGATTCTTTATAGTTATCCCCATTGAAAGTTATTTTCTTTTCAAAGTTTCACTTTTAGAAATAAATGCCATTATTATCTATTTATAACTCTTGCAAGCCTTTTATTTTACAATGCCTATCACTTGAAATCCTTGGGTGATATCCTATTAGGCTTAGTCTCACACCCTACTTACACCGTTGGGTGTAAGTAGACTTGATCATGTTTGACACAGGCGAAGGAAAAGCCTTGGGCGATGGCGGTTCGGGTTGCTAGTTTCTCTCGATGGTGCGGTGTTGTGGAGACGGCTTGTGGGTGATGACCCCTTGTCGTGTGGAGTCTCATGGGCTGTTTGCTGCTACTTTTATGTACCTTTGGACCTCTTATGTCTTGTATAAACACATATACTAAGTTCTGAATTTTTATTAATTCTTATTTGGCATAATTTTTCAGATTTGGTTTGTTGTTTGTTTTTGGTTATCTTATGAACCCAAACTCGGGTAAATCGTTCCCAAATGAATTTTTATGATACCCGGGCACTTGTGCCAGCCCGTGGGGTTGGGGAACGCCCTTCAGGTCTTTCCATGAGCCGGGTTTGGTGCTGGTTTGATGGAGACCAGATTCGGTTCGTGACAAAATGGTATCAGAGGAGGTTAATGTTTTTGGGTTATATTGTTATTTTGGGATGAGTCAGGATAGACAGGAGCTAGGACTGTAGGGGCTCGGGGTTTTGGTTGTGAGTAGGGTGTCTAGCCCACACCTCTCATGGCATACCCTGAGTCACCAGGGGATGTTGGAATTTAAAGATTGACTTCACTTCCAGGTGAGACGTGTGGGCTGCAGACCACATGTGGACATCATGCGGATGTGTTGTAGTTGTTTATTTTATTACTGAAATGTGTTTTTATTATCTATATTTGAGGTATTTCATTAAAATTTTCAGAATTGTGGTATTGATTATTATTTTGTGACTGTTACATTTTGTAGCAACATGCCTCCCCGGAAAGCTCTCACGCACCCACGGGAGGAAGCCGGAGAGAGTTCTCCCACACCAATTGATCAGAGGGTAGTCGAGGCCGTGGTCCGGGCTGTCTAGGCTCTTGGATATGGACTAGCTCCAGTTCCAGCTCTTATTAGAGAGGATGAGACTGGTCCTAGAATGGAAAAGGCCCAGGAGTTCCTGAAAAATAAGCCTCCAACCTTCCGAGGCAGCTCAGAACCCCAAGAAGCAGAGGAATGGCTCGAGAAGATCGAGCATATGTTTGAGTTCCTGTAAACAACCGAGGAGCTCAGGGTGTAGTGTGCCTCCTTTCTGTTGGAGGGTCCCAGCCGTAAATGGTGGGAGTCAGTGCTTCAGGCTTGGAAGAATGAGCAGATGCGCTGGGGAGATTTCAAGGCGGTCTTCAATGAACAGTACTGCCCTGAGGTGTTGGCTTATGCCAGGTCTAGAGAGTTCATGGATCTTGATCAGGGAAATCAATCTGTGATGGAGTATGCCAACCGTTTCACTGAGTTGGTTCGGTATGCTCCAGAAATTGTCTCCAATGATAAAGCGAAGGCCCAGAGGTTTGAGAAAGGCTTGAGACCAGAGATATACTCCCAAGTGTTATTGTTTAAGCTGAGGACCTATGCTAAGGTCGTTGATCGGGTGTGCATGGTGGAGATTGATAGAAAAGGCAGGGCTGGTTTCTATGGTTCTGTATCAGCAGTGGGAAGTGGAAGCTCCCCAGAGATGAAAAGGAAGTGGGAGGATCATGTGAAGAAAGGAGGAGGCAGTACAGGGAACTCTTCTAGGCAGTTGTCATCAGCGGCTTCTGATGCGAGATCGGTCATGTGCCACCAGTGTGGGAAGCCCGGGCACATCCGTCCAGCATGCCATCACCCTCCGAAGACCTGTTTCCAGTGTGGAGGTATGGGACACATGCAACGCTTTTGCAGGATAGCGCGTCCACTTCAAAGTGGGGCAGGATCCATGGCTCCCAGAGGAGTGCCAGCACAGTCTGAGCCGTCGAGGACTGGGGGATCTCGATTTGGCAGCCGTGGTGGTAGGGATGGGTCATCTTCTGGGCAGAGCCAGTTCAGGGCACAACCACAGACTAGCGGTCATCTTCAGGCAGAGACTGGACATCTCCATGCGGTGGATCATGCACCACCAGGATCAGAGGCGGGACCGTCGACTGTTCGAGGTACTATTTTGATTTCATCTTCAATAGCTGTTTCTCTTTTTGATACTGGTGCCTCTGTTTCATTCATTTCTGCACGTTTTGTGGACATTCTGAATCTGCCAACTGATTTGATGTCATTCGCAATGGAGTTGGTGACACCGCTGGGAAAGAAGAAGGAGCAGGGTCTCAGGTGCCCATCTTGTGTGCTTTCTGTGTCAGGGGTTGAGATGGAGTGGGACCTCTTGGTCTTAGATATGAACCTTTTTGACGTCATACTCAGGATGGATTGGCTAGTACACTTCCAGGCACACATCGATTGCTATAGACGGCGTGTGAGTTTCACGGCACCTGATGGGAGTCGTCAGGTTTTTCATGGAGAATGGGATCCTCGGTCAGGTCGCGCAGGGCCTCCACTCCCAGAGTTGGGAAGTGTTATCTTCCAGTTATCATCACTTATACTAGAGGATGGTCTTTCCCCTGAAGGTGCACTGCCTCATGTAGTGAATGAGTTTCCAGTGGTATTCCCAGATGATTTTTCAGGCTTGCCCCCAGAGCAGGATGTGGAGTTTTCAATTGATCTGGCGCTGAGAACACAGCCGATATCTCTTACCTCTTATCGCATGGCCCACACCGAGTTGAGGGAATTAAAGATACAGCTGTACGACTTAGAATCCAAAGGATTCATTCGCCCGAGCGTCTCTCCTTGGTCCGCTCCTGTGTTGTTTGCAAAAAAGGCTGATGGATCCCTCCGGTTGTGCATTGACTACCGGAAGCTGAATAAGGTAACAATTAAAAACAAATACCCTTTACCCAGAATAGATGATTTTTTTGATCAGTTGAAGGGGGAAAAGTGGTTCTCAATGATAGACCTGCGTTCAGGGTATCATCAACTCAGGGTGAAGGAGTCAGATATCCCAAACACAGCCTTCCGAAATAGGTACGACCACATTGAGTATTTGGTCATGCCCTTTGGATTGACAAATGCTCCAGCAGTCTTTATGGAACTTATGAATAGGGTTTTCCATGAATATCTCGATTCCTTTGTTGTGGTGTTCGTGGATGACATTCTGGTATACTCTAGCTCTGAGGAGGAACACGAACATCACTTGAGGGTCGTTTTGGGTACATTACGGGATCACTGCCTCTATGGAATGTTGTCAAAGTGTAGTTTCTGGATCAGGGAGGTGACATTTCTCGGGCATGTGATCTCAGAGAATGGAGTTTCAGTGGACCCTGATAAGATTAGTGCGGTTATGTCATGGGAGCAGCCGAAGAATGTGTTCGAGATTAGGAGTTTCCTTGGCCTGGCTGGTTATTATAGGCGATTCGTTCGGGATTTATCTCGGCTTTCTTCACCGATGACTACCCTCACTCGGAAAGGGGTGAAGATTGTATGGGGTCCTGAATGTCAGGCATCATTCGAGGAGATGAAGAGGCAGCTGACTACCACCACTGTGCTGATTTTACCAGAGGCTGGAAAGGGATATGTGGTTTATTGTGATGCTTCAGGTATGGGTCTTGGGTGCGTGCTTATGCAGGATGATCACGTGGTGGTGTATGGCTCTCGCCAACTCCGACCACACGAAAAGAACTACCCCACCCATGACTTGGAGTTGGCAGCAGTGATGCATGCTTTGAAGATGTGGCGTCACTACCTCTTTGGGGAGAAGTTTGTGGTATATTTTGATCACAAAAGCTTGGCTTATATCTTCTCACAAAGGGACCTCAACTTGAGGGTGCGTCACTGGATCGAGTACTTGCAGGGGTTTGATTTTGACATTGTCTATACCCCAGGTAAGGGTAATGTAGTGGCCGACGCCTTGAGCAGAAGGGTTCCAGTGCAAGCTTTGAGGAAGTCTAGTGATGAGTGGACATTGATGGGGATCTTTTCTCAGATGCATGTGGAGACCAAGCAACATAGTGGAGGGGCATTCTTGGTGAGAATCCAGTTGACTCCTTCTCTGTTGGAGTTGATTCAGCAGGAACAACCTAGTGATGAGCTTTGTCAGCGATCGAAGCAGTTTCTTCATGGTGGGGAGACATCTTCTGATTGGTCGTCGTCTCCCGAGGGCATCTTGTGCTTCAAGGGTCGTTCAGTAGTGCCGTTATCTCTACAGAAGGTGGTGATGAAGGATAGCCACCAGTCTCAGTGGGCTGTCCATTCGGGTGCCACTAAGATGTATTATGATGTCCGTCGGCAGTTTTGGTGGCCTGGTATGAGACGGGACATAGCGGACTTTGTGTCGAGATGCTACACATGCCAGCAGGTGAAAGCAGAGCACCAAAGGCCCTTCGGTTTGCTCCAACCACTACCCATTCCTACTTGGAAGTGGGAAGAGGTTTCCATGGACTTCATTGTTGGATTACCTCGTACACCTCGAGCTAAGAATGCCATTTGGGTGGTGATTGATCGTCTAACAAAATCAGCCCACTTCATTCCGATCAGAGATACATCTAAAGTGGATGAGTTGGGCCGTTTGTATCTTCAGGAGGTGGTGAGACTCCATGGTGTGCCATCAGCAGTTGTCTCAGATAGAGACCCCCGTTTCACATCTCGATTCTGGGAAGGCCTTCAGAAAGCCTTGGGGTCCCAGATTAAGATGAGCACAACATACCATCCGTAGACGGATGGTCAGAAAGAGTGGGCGAATCAGTTTTTGGAGGACATGCTTCGTGCATGTGTCCTAGACTTTGTAGGTTCTTGGGATACCCATTTGGGATTGGTCGAGTTTTCTTATAATAATAGTTACCAATCCTCAATTCTAATGGCTCCTTTTGAGGCGCTCTATGGTCGGCCTTGTCGGTCCCCCCTCTGTTGGGCTGAGGTAGGTGAGACCTCACTACTGGGGATGAGTATGGTGCAGGAGACATCTGAGAAGGTAAAATTAATCAGGCAATGTTTATTGACAGCTCAGAGTCGTCATAAATCATATGCTGACCGGAGGCCTCGAGACCTAGAGTTTTATGTGGGTGACAGAGTATTCTTGAAGGTGGCCCCTCGTTTAGGCCATCGTCGATTGGGGATGCAAGGTATGCTGACTCCACGGTACGTTGGTCCATTTGAGATCATCGAACGTATTGGAAAGGTGGCATACAGGTTGGCCTTACCTTCTCAGTTCACATCCATCCACGATGTCTTCCATGTTTCTCAGTTGAAGAAATACTACCCGGATCCGTCCCATGTGTTGAGTTGGGAAGAACTGGAGATAGAGCCTGACTTGTCTATTGTTGAGAGGCCAGTGAAAATAGTGGACTCCCAAGAGAAGATACTTTGAGGGAAGTATATTCCATTAGTCCGGGTTC
The DNA here is from genome assembly GCA_963277665.1 of Viscum album. Classification (NCBI taxonomy): domain Eukaryota; kingdom Viridiplantae; phylum Streptophyta; class Magnoliopsida; order Santalales; family Viscaceae; genus Viscum; species Viscum album. The sequence goes on along the minus strand of OY728152.1, from coordinate 1,585,574,996 downwards.
TATGGAAGCATGGAAATGATACACATGAGACATGGGAGCGAAAGTCATGGGTCGAGGAAGAGTACCCGTTCTTGTTTTCCAATCAAGCCTCATGTTGACTTTCCGGGGCGGAAAGTCCTTCATGGGGGGGGGGAAATTGTCACATACATGAAATATTTAGAGGTATATTTCATTTAATTTACATCCTTGATTTGTTTCGGTGGTTTTTCATGCATTTTTAAAGGAAATAGTGGTTTTCCAAAATTTGGGCCAACCTAAGAGCCCATTTTCAGTTTTGAAAGTATATATTGTTTCTTTAATAACTCCTTCGTTTTTCAACATTTTTCAACCATTCAACTTCCAAAATTACCTTAATTTAAATATTAAAACCACATAATAATTTTGGGCCCCTTAAAAATTCATTAGAAACTTGGATTTGGGTGATCAAATTAGGTATTGGGCCAACCCGAAAGCCCATTTCCAGTTTTACAATTGTTTTGTAATGCTTTCATAAAATATTTATTTTGTATCCTTTTTCGGTGATTCCACCTCTCACACATTCCCATCTAACGGAGACACACCCCCATCTTCGTTTTCGCCTCTTTGGAGCTCATATTGATTTCGAGTTAGGGCCGAACTTCTGAAGATACAAAAAACGTCTAGATTTCTCAATTAGGTTGTTTCTCTTCCTTATTCCTCACTTATTCACAGGGTTTCCTCCTTCTTTATTGAATCACCAAATGTCTAGAAGATGGGGTTTCATACCTAGGGTTTTATTTTTGAGTTTCGTGGTCCAATCCTCTGGTTTTAGGTTCAATATTACTTCTTTGTGGTGCGGTGGAGGTGCGGTTGAAGTGACGCATAAGGATTTGGGGGTTTTGACTCTTTTGGTAGGTGATTTCATATGTAGGTATTGTATAATGAGTTTTAATGCTGTATTTAGGTTTCCATTATGTTCATCATTCAGTATTTTGATTTCAAAAATTGATTTGGGTAGCATTTTAAAAGTGGTAGATTTTTAAGTGCCAATCTTGTGTGAAAATGGGTGTTTTACATGTGTAACCCATATTGTGCCTCTTGGTGTTGTTTTATAATTCAGGGATTGGATTTATAAAAATGTTTTAATGCCTAAATTTATGTTTTGGAATAATATTGGTCTCCATTTGGTTTTAAATATGGGATTTTAGATGAATTTAATGTGCAACATTTGATTAATTTTCTTGAAATTGTTTTATGGAAATTATAAATGGTTTATTAAGGTATGAAAAAGGTGAAAAGAAGGTGTAGATACTATTTTGAATGTGTGTGAACAGAACTGATATTTATATGTGAATATTGATTTTGGTAGCATGTGGTGACTATTTGTGCACAATACGGGAAACCCGGGTATCTAGGTGGGCTAACGTGTACTAGTACGCTAGTAAACGGAGGGGTTTTGACCATGGTTCACTTAACAAGTATGACATGGATAACACTAACAAAACTATAATGGAGATGATTGGAGACCACTAGGTTATGGGTATGCTCCCTACTAGTGGCTCGTGCACGAGAACGAATTTCGTTATGGTTACTTTCACCGAGGTACGAGGTACTTGGGGCTCACAACAAACTAGTACCTAGGGGGGTTCCTACGCTTGGTGCTCGTGGCCTTTTTGGAATTTAAACTTTCTTTATGGTATTTTGGGATGTGAAAACCAGCAGCTTGAGTGTTTTATTAAATTTCACTAATTCTTTATAGTTATCCCCATTGAAATTTATTTTATTTTCAAAGTTGCACTTTTAAAAATAAATGCCACTATTATCTATTTATAACTCTTGCAAGCCTTTTATTTTACAATGCCCATCACTTGAAATCCTTGGCTGATATCCTATTAGGCTTAGTCTCACACCCTACTTACACCTTTGGGTGTAAGTAGACTTGATCATGTTTGACACAGGCAAAGGAAAAGCCTTGGGCGATGGCGGTTCGGGTTGCTAGTTTCTCTCGATGGTGCGGTGTTGTGGAGACGGCTTGTGGGTGATGACCCCTTGTCGTGTGGAGTCTCATGGGCTGTTTGCTGCTACTTTTATGTACCTTTGGACCTCTTGTGTCTTGTATAAACTCATATACTAAGTTCTGAATTTTTATTAATTCTTGTTTGGCATAATTTTTCAGATTTGGTTTGTTGTTTGTTTTTGGTTATCTTATGAACCCAAACTCGGGTAAATCGTTCCCAAATGAATTTTTATGATACCCGGGCACTTGTGCCAGCCCGTGGGGATGGGGAACACCCTTCGGGTCTTTCCATGAGCCGGGTTTGGTGCTGGTTTGATGGCGACCAGATTCGGTTCGTGACACCATTACTTTTATAGCCGTTGAACAGTGATCATCTGAGAAGTATAAATATAAGGCTTTAACGAACCCATTTCTACTCAGACAAAGGAAGCGATGGCCTCATCTAGTAGAATTGCCCCATACGAAGCCCATTTGTCAGAGCTCGAAAAAGAGGTGGCGTCTTTGAGATTTGCCCTTGAAAAAGCCCAAGTTGAGCTTCATCAAGTCAAGCTCGAACGTAATCATCTTCGGGAAAAGTGGAAGTTGATTGATATTACCACTCGAGCGATGTTATCCGAGCCACCCCAAGAGTCTGTCACCATCGCACACCTTACCCTTAGGTCTTAGTCGGCTATTTTAAGGGGTTATGTAACAAATACGTAGCACCATGTTCATGTACATTATTTTTATATAATAATGAATATAATTTCTAGACATTTTTGATACATTTTAATTAGTTTTTAAAGTACAAATGGTGTTTTTAGTTATTATTTAATTAGGAATTATATTTTATTAAATCAAGGGATTTTTGAATAAAATAATATTTTTATAAAATATTATTATTAATATTAAATTAATTTTTTTATTAAGTATAAATGATCTTATAATTTTATGAATGCAATTAAATTTTTTAATAAGGTTTCAAAGCCATTTCTGTCAAAACCCGTGAATTTTTTTATAAATGTCTGTTTTTATTTTAAAAGTGAAAATTCACATATTTAGAAAATTATTTAGATAAAATAAATATTATTTTTCGAATCAGGACATCAAAATTATCCAACAGTGAATTTTTCATAATTTTCTGAGACAGTCAAATTTTTGGGTAAAAATTAAATACCATTAAATTATATAATGTGTTTTATGACATCATAATGACCCAATGGTGATGTAATAAAATCACATAATCCTTATGTTCGGCCAATATGTGTTCTATCATTAAAATAATGTTGTTTTGGGTTTGTTTGACTTACTTTTCAAAGCATTAATGGAGCCCTCAGGATTTTTTCAACACTTTGCCTTTTTAAATTAATTTCCATAGGAGTGTGACTCACCTCCACATAAGCAACCCTAATTTTTTAATAAGTTCGGACCTTGGCCTTGTAAAATATTGTTTTCCTCTTTCCTTTTCCAGAAACCATGGGAAAATACCATGGGATGGTTTGCGGTTTGGATTATTTTAATATAAGGGGTCCCAAACCTAAATAATAAAGAATTCTCTCACCTTTTCTATATAAACCCACCCAAGCTCCCACTTCCTTCTCACTAAAATCCATTGGTGTTCGTCCAACCTCTGGCCTACTCTCTCTAGAATCCTCCCAAGGTGCCCCAACCTCCCAAGAAGCCTCTCAGAAGCCTCTCTCTAGCCTTTGGAAGCACACTTCCAAGTAAGGGTTTTTTCTTCCTTTCTCATTTTTGTCAATTTTTCATTAAGTTGTATTACCCTTTTAATTTCAATTATGAATTATGGGGTATGTTTTCTCACCTCTCCAATACTGCCCTCTTATTTTTTGAATGATGGGAGACCCCTTTATCTCTCATTAAAATCCTCCTATGTACCCCTGTTACTATGTCGAAATTCCGAAAGAAACCTTTTTCTTCTCATTTATATTCAAGAAATACTTTTGAATCATGGATCTAATTTCCTTTTCAATTATTGGTACATGTATCTATATGACCTCATTACTTTTCATTACATGTAAATATTATTAGGAACCCCTTTCTCTCTCATCAACATTTTTTATGAATTCTTATGTCAAGCCGTTACGCTGCCGAAATCACACCGATCTTCTAAGCCAATATCATTCTGTAGTGAATACCATGCCCATTTCTCCATCAAGGGTATTCACCTTTATGCACATTTAATTATTGATTATAAAGTTTCATGTATGAATTCCAAATTCCTTTATCTTGGAATAAATGCTTATGTTTTATGAATCCATGTTTTATGATCCATGTGGCACACTTATGCATGAAATGAAATGTTTAAGAAGGGTGTTCCCTTTATAGCGCTCCAATGAATTTGGTAAAGTATAGTGTCATGATACGTCATGTTCAATGAGTGTTGACTCATTCTAATTCATGTTCAACGAGGGTGTACTCGTGCTTCAAGTGCAATGAGGGTTTACTCATGCTCCATGTGCAATGAGCCTTGGCTCATGCTAATTCAATGTTAAGTGTTGCTGCCACATTTCCATGTTATGGTTATCATGCTTTATCATGCCTTTATGTTCATGTTACCCTAATTATCTATTGATGTTCCTATTTCCTAACATGTATTGCACTCCTCATGTTATTCATTGTGTACTCCCTTAATGGGCTTTATAGGTCACCCTTTTCTTATGCATATCCTCAGGTTATCCCATGCAATGCTAAGTACGAAGGAATGTAGTGGTCATGTAAAGGTTGTTTTCAATAAAGATGATGTATTTCAAGTTTAACGGTTTTATGTAATTATCCTAAGCCCCAAAGACACTAAACCTATCAATCTTCTTTGTTGTATCAAGTGATGTTTTATGTAATAAAGCATGTTTATGTTGTAATAAAAAGCAGGGTTGTCATAGTTGGTATTAGAGGATAGGTTTAGTTATTTTTGGGATTAGGAAACCCTAGTAAAGCCTTAGATACAAGACTAAGCATAATAAAAACATCCCTATGTTTTGGTAAATACTAAGTAAGTGGTTTATCAAACAAATACATCCCTGTCTGGATACAAGCAGGTAGAGGAGGCTCTGGCATAGATGTATCCTAGGGGTAAAACCAGAAAACACCGCTTTGAGCTAGACTCGAACGGGAACTAGTGCACGACAACGGGCCTTGGCGCACTCTTGGTTACGACACTCCCAGGGGATATGTTTTGATAAATTCAGAATCTTAGTATGAACCCTTATAAGGGAAAAATGCCCCTAAGAATATATGATAGAAGGAAGATCATGAAAATACTGGATTGAATCCTATAGACTCATGAGTTAAAGAGATTAACGTTTATTTATTATCATCAACTTTTGTCTTTGGATTACCCTTTATGTGTTACCCCTAACTTTCATTTTATTCCAGCCAATGGCTGGTAATAGGAGAACTCGGGCTAACAACCATTTTGAAGATCAGTGTGATGATTGTACTAATGAGATGCCCAATCCAATGGGAGCGGGAATCACGAACTTTGTCACACTTCTCTCTTAGCTAACTCAAGTTTTGAATAGAAACACGGGTCAAGTGGAACGTTCAACCCCCCTAAAAAAGAACAAGTCGCTATCGAGAGCTTCATGAGACAAAGGCCTCCTACTTTTAGTGGATCATCTGATCCCATGATCCCTGAGAAATGGATCAACTCCATTGAAAATATATTCTCTATCCTTCAATGTTCTGAACAAGAGAATGTTCTCCTGGCATCTTATCATATGGAGGGTGAAGCTGATCAATGGTGGACGTTGATCAAAAATACAAAGCCTGAGGAGGAGATCGAGGCTTTGGAATGGAAGGAATTTCGGAAGATGTTTTTTGATAAATATTTTCCGTGCACCCTCCATCTTAAGATGGAAAGGGACTTCCGTTCCCTCAAGAAGAAAGATGAAGAATCTGTGGGAGCGTACGAGGAAAACATCACAAGGCTTGCACGATACGCTTCCGGCTTTGTCGTTACCCCCAAATGCAAGGTTGACCGCTTCTTTGGTGGGCTGAAGCATAGCTTGCGGAAAGCATTAGCGATCCGTGACTTCGACAGCTATGAGGAAATTTTCCGATGTTCCCTCAAGGTTGAAATGGAGATCGGAGAATCACATGGGTATCATGAGGACAAGAAGCGGAAGTTAGACTTCAATGCTGGTGGTCCAATGGATAAATCGAACGGTGCTAAGATGTTCCAGCACCCCACTTGCCAAAAGTGCAGAAAGAAGCACCCTGGAAATTGCCTTAGGGGGACGAGAAAATGCTTCAAGTGTGGAAGAGAAGGGAACCTAGCTGTTAACTATCAGCAAGAAGGATCTGTTGCTGTGACAGAGGAGAGGAACACTCCATTCAAACCTCAACGCATTGTTTAATACTAAAAATGCAAAGAACCGGGTCATTTTGCAAATCAGTGCCCTAATCCAAGGGTTATCGGAGGCAACCCGCAACCTCCAGGACAGCAAGGAAGAGATTTTTCCATCACTTCTGCCGAAGTGAACCCTGACAATGAAGTGGTGACAGGTACGCTAGTTATTCTTTCAAGAATAGCAAACGTACTTTTTGATTCAGGTTCTACACATTTTTTTATATCTCGAATGTTTAGTAGAACAATCCCAGCACCACCACAAATCCTGGAAGTAAAGATGTCAGTGACTACTGCAAATGGGGCAATCATTGCATCCCATGAATATAAGTCCTCCCATGTTATAATCTGTGGATTGAATTTCCCGGCGAACCTCGTCATACTCCCTTTGGTGGAATTTGATGCAATTCTTGGCATGGATTGGCTTTCCTTATATAGATCCAACATAAATTGTCGGGAGAGGGAAATCACACTCCATTTGGAGAATCGACCCCCGATTCATTACAAGTGTCAGGAAGAAGATGAATCTCCTTTAGCTCCATCATCTCAAGCATGGATATTACTGCCTTATGAGCACGCATATCTGTCTCAGATGATTGAGCCCAAGGAAGAAACCACCCTTGACGAAATGCCTATTGTGAGGGAATTCGCTGAAGTATTTCCCGAGGAACTTCCTGGTCATCCTCCAAGAAGAGATGTTGAGTTCTCAATTGAACTTATACCTGGGGCACTACCAATATCCAAGACTCCATATATAATGGATATTGTTGAGCTTGAGGAGCTGAAAAAACAACTACAGGAGAATCTGGATAAAGGGTTTATACGCCCAAGTGCATCACTATGGGGTGCACCAGTCCTCTTCGTCAAAAAGAAGGATGGGTCAATGCAGCTTTGCATCGATTATCGTGAACTTAACAAAATCACGATAAAGAACAAGTATCCTCTCCCAAGAATTGATGACTTGTTTGATCAGCTGCGTGGAGCACAATACTTCTCCAAGGTGGACTTGAGGTCGGGATATTATAAAGTAAGGGTGAAGAAGGATGATATCCCCAAGACTGCCTTTCGTACAAGGTACGGGCACTATGAATTCATAGTAATGCCTTTCGGACTCACCAATGCTCCAGCAATATTCATGGACTTGATGAATAGAGTATTTAGAGATTACCTAGACAAATTTGTGGTAGTCTTTATAGATGATATTCTAATATACTCCAAAACCAAGGAGGACCATGAGGAGCATTGAAGAACTGTACTGGAGACTTTGCGCAAGGAGAAGCTCTATGAAAAGTACAACACGTGTGAGTTCTGGTTGAAGGAGGTCTCATTCTTGGGACATATCATCACAAGAAATGGGATATCTGTGGACCCCTCCAAAACAGATGCAATTGAGGGATGGACGAGGCCAACATCAGTAACTGATATCTGTAGCTTCTTGGGGGTAGCTGGATATTATCGACGATTTGTGAGAAATTTCTCACGATTGTCCAACCCTCTTACTAAGATAACTCGAAAGGGAGTAATGTTTTCTTGGAGTGATGAATGCGAAGAAAGCTTCAAGGAGATGAAAAGGAGGCTTATCACTGCACTCGTGCTCACTTTACCCACAAGTGGGGGAGCTTTTTGTGGTATTCAGTGATGCTTCGAAGAAGGGCTTAGGATGGGTGCTGATGCAGAATGATAAAGTGATATCCTATGCCTCAATGCAGTTGAAAATCCATGAGAAAAACTATCCAACGCATGATCTGGAGTTGGTGGCGGTGATATTTGCCTTGAAAATCTGGCGGCATTATGTCTATGGAGAGAAATGTGAGATATATACTGACCACCAGAGTCTTAAATATATATTCACACAGAAAGAGCATAATATGCTCCAGAGAAGATGGATAGAGCTCATCAAGGATTATGACTGTTCAATACATTACCACCCTGGGAAGGCGAACAATGTGGCGGATGCCCTAAGTAGAAAGGATCCAGCGATTCTATCAATGATGAGAATTGAAAAGGATCCAATCTTCTTAGACTTGATGAAGATGGACATGGGAATCATAAATAACGGAACATCAACAATCATTTCACAAATTATTGCTCAACCATATCTTTTAGAAAGGTTAAAGGATTCTCAAAAGGATGATGCGGGAATCCAAGAAAAAGTGGAAGCTATCAAAAAGGGAAAATCCTCAGAGTTTAATGTTAATGAAGAAGGAATTGTGCGGTTTGGGAAAAGAATATGTGTTCCATAAAGTTCGGAGATGAAGAAGGAACTTTTGGATGATGCACATAGTTCGAATTTCTCTATTCACCCAGGTAGCACAAAGATGTATCGAGATCTCCGAGAAAACTTTTGGTGGGATAATATGAAGAAGGAGATCGCTGAATATACATCAAAGTGCCTGCTGTGTCACCAAGTGAAGGCAGAGAGGCAGAAGTCTAAGGGGATGATGCAACCATTGCCCATACTAGAATGGATATGGGAGAACATCACTATGGACTTTGTCACAGGACTTCCAAGGACATCCAAAGGCAACAATGCAATCTGGGTTGTTGTGGATCGTCTTACAAAGACTGCACACTTCATTGCTATTCGAGAGGATTTCCCTTTGGATCAACTGGCACGGATATATATCAGGTATGTGGTACGGTTGCATGGAGTACCACTGTCTATTGTTTCTGACTGAGATCCAAGATTCACCACTAAGTTTTGGAAGAGTCTTCAACAAGCTTTGAATGCTGAACTGAAATTCAGTACGGCCTATCATCCTCAAACTGATGGCCAATCTGAGCGGACTATCCAAACACTTGAGGATATGTTGAGAGCGTGCTCAATGGACTTTAAAGGAGGATGGGATCAACATATTCCTCTAGTTGAGTTCACTTATAATAATAGTTTCCACTTGAGTATCCAAATGGCACCATATGAAGCCCTATATGGGAAAAGGTGTAGAACACCGGCATGTTGGGATGAGGTCGGTGAACGTAAGCTGCTTGGACCAGAAATGATCGAAGAAATGGTGGAGAAGCTGAAAACCATTCAGCAGCATATCAAGGCAGCCCAAAGTTGACAGAAGAGTTATGCAGATAATCGTCAATGACACCTTGAGTTTAAAGTCGGAGACATGGTGTTTTTACGCATATTATCGTGGAAAAAGGTCATGAGGTTTGGAAAGAAAGGGAAGTTAAGTCCAAGGTACATCGGATCCTTCGAGATTCTTGTTCATGTTGGGGCTATGGCCTATCGACTAGCACTTCCACCTACTATGGCCAAGGTGCATGATGTCTTCCATGTATCCCTCTTAAGGAAGTACATACCAGAACCTTCACATGTACTCTATTCCGAGGTGGTACAATTAGAAGGTGACCTTTCTTATGAGGAGCAACCAGTGAAGATCTTAGATCATGGAGAAAAAGTTCTACGAAATAAGACAATGCCCCTTTTCAAGGTGTTGCGGAGAAACCACACGTTTTAAGAAGAAACTTGGGAGTCAGAAGATATGATGAAGCTAAGTTACCCACTTTTGTTTTAGTGTGGGAAAAGGAAAATTTTGAGGGCGAAATTTCTTAAGGGGGGAATATTGTAACGACCCAAAGATTCATTAATAGAAAATCCCTCTTGATCCAGTTAAATGTTTCTTTATGAAAAATGTTTTTATAAGATGTCAACTTCTTTAGTTTTACATTAAGATTTGTGACCATTACTTTTATAGCCGTTGAACAGTGATCATCTGAGTAGTATAAATATAAGGCTTTAACGAACCCATTTCTACTCAGACAAAGGAAGCGATGGCCTCATCTAGTAGAATTGCCCCTTACGAAGCCCATTTGTCAGAGATTGGAAAAGAGGTGGAGTCTTTGGGCTTTGACTTTGACCAAGCCCAAGCTGAGCTTCATCAAGTCAAGCTCGAACGTGATCGTCTTCGGGAAAAGTGGAAGTTGATTTAAATTACCACTCGAGAGATGTTATCCGAGCCGCCCCAACAGTCTGTCACCATCGCACACCTTACCCTTAGGTCTTATGCGGATATTTTAAAGGGTTATGTAACAAATATGTAGCACCATGTTCATGTACATTATTTTTATATAATAATGAATATAATTTCTAGTCATTTTTGATACATTGTAATTAGTTTTTAAAGTACAAATGGTGTTTTTAGTTATTATTTAATTAAGAATTATATTTTATTAAATTAAAAGATTTTTGAATTAAATAATATTTTAATAAAATATTATTATTAATATTAAATTAATTTTTTTTATTACGTATAAATGATCTTATAATTTTATGAATGCAATTAAAATTTTTATTAAGGTTTGAAAGCCATTTCTGTCAAAACCCGTGAATTTTTTTATCAATGACGGTTTTTATTTTAAAAGTGAAAATTAACATACTTAGAAAATTATTTAGATAAAATAAATATTATTTTTGGAATCAGGACGTCGAAATTATCCAATGGGGAATTTTTCATAATTTTCTGAGACAGTCAAATTTTTGGGTAAAAATTAAATACCATTTAATTATATAATGTGTTTTATGACATCATAATGACCCAATGGTGATGTAATAAAATAGCATAATCCTTATGTTCGGCAAATATGTGTTTATCATTAAAATAATGAGGTTTTGGGTTTGTTTGACTTACTTTTCAAAGCATTAATGGAGCCCTCAAGACTTATTCAACACTTTGCCTTTTTAAATTAATTTCCATGGGAGTGTGACTCACCTCCACATAAGCAACCCTAATTTTTTAATAAGTTCGGACCTTGGCCTTGTAAAATATTTTTTTCCACTTTCCTTTTCCAGAAACCATGGGAAAATACCATGGGTTGGTTTGTGGTTTGGATTATTTTAATATAAGGGGTCCCAAACCTAAATAATAAAGAATTCTCTCACCTTTCCAATATAAACCCACCAAATCTCCCACTTCCTCCTCACTAAAATCCATTGGAGTTAGTCCAACCTCTGCCCTACTCTCTCTAGAATCCTCCCAAGGTGCCCCAAGCTCCCAAGAAGCCTCTCAGAAGCCTCTCTATAGCCTTTGGAAGCACACTTCCAAGTAAGGGTTTTTTTCTTCCTTTCTCATTTTTGTCAATTTTTCTTTAAGTTGTATTTCCATTTTAATTTCAATTATGAATGTTGGGGTATGGTTTCTCACCTCTCCCATACTTCCCTCTTATTGTTTGAATGATGGGAGACCCCTTTATCTCTTATTAAAATCCTCCCATGTACACCTGTTACTATGCCGAAATTCGGAAAGAAACCTTTTTCTCCTCTTTTATATTCAAGCAATACTTTGGTATCATGAATCTAATTTCCTTTTCAATTGTTGGGACATGTATCTATATGACCTCATTACTGTACATTACATGTAAATATTATGAGGAACCCCTTTCTCTCTCATCAACCTTTTTTATGAATTCTTATGTCACGCTGTTACGCTGCCGAAATCACACCGATTTTCTAAGCCAATATCATTGTGTAGTGAATACCATGCCCATTTCTCCATCAAGGGTATTCACCTTTATGCACATTTACTTATTGATTATAAAGTTTCATTTATGAATTCCACATTCCTTTATTTTGGAATAAATGATTATGTTTTATGAATCCATGTTTTATGATCCATGTGGCACACTTATGCATGAAATGAAATGTTTAAGAAGGGTGCGCCCTTTATAGCGCTCCAATGCATTGGGTAATGTATAGTATCATGATACGTCATGTGAAATGAGTGTTGACTCATACTAATTCAAGTTCAATGAGGGTTTACTCGTGCTTCAAGTGCAAAGAGGGTTTACTCATGCTCCATGTGCAATGAGCCTTGGCTCATGCTAATTCATTGTTAAGTGTTGTTGCCACATTTCCATGTTATTGTTATCATGCTTTATCAAGCCTTTATGTCCATGTTACCCAAATGCTCTATTGATGTTCCTATTTCCTAACATGTATTGTACTCCTCATGTTATTCATTGTGTACTCCCTTACTAGTCTTTATAGCTCACCCTTTTCTTATGCATATCCTCAGGTTATCCCATGCAATGCTACATACGAAGGAATGTAGTGGTCATGTAAAGGAAGTTTTAAATAAAGATGATGTATTACAAGTTTAACGTTTTTATGCAATGATCCTAATCCCCAAAGACACTATACCTCTCGATATACTTTATTGTATCAAGTGATGTTTTATGTAATAAAGCATGTTTAAGTTGTAATAAAAAGCAGGGCTATCATAAAGCTTATGTACGAACTATAGATAGTGTCCTCTATTTCATCTAGTAACCTAATATGATTCAAATCATTAGCATGACCCTACCATATATCTGATGTGGTTACTGGATCATCTATGAAGGACCCGTATGGGTCAATAGAGGTAGTCTCAATGGATAAAATGCATGAGGAAGAGCCAAATGGGGAAGGAAAATAGATAATATAAAAGGTCCATCACATTTGACAGAACAAGAATATGATCTAGAGATAACAATTGAAGGCACAGGTAAAGAGGAAAATAGAATAAACACTTTTAAATAAAAAAATCATATCACCTTAATAATATAATTTTAAGGGTAAAAATAATGTTGGAAAATACTATGAATATTGAAAAAATGAAGTACAATATGGAAGGGGTACACTAGGGAATAACTGTGAATATATAGAAAAATATTTCTGAGAAGTATCAATAGTCACTTCCCAAATGATGTGTCGATGGATAAGCCCCACCATATCTGTTTTTCTATATTGGAAGAGGTATGTGAATTGATCACATTAATAGGTTTAGAGGTGAAAGAAGTAGGCTTTGTCAACAATACTGTGTGTTATGAGGTGATCTATATAGAGGTAATATATCTCATAGTGGAAATAATTAATAGAACCTCATATGTATTAGGAAGAGTAGGGGCCCCAATCCCTCATGTGTGCTTTCCCAAGAAGATCAGTTGTGGTGTAGGGTAATTTATCTCGAGAGGTGGGTTGAATGGGGTGGCCAACAGTTTAGGGTTGGATGGGGGTTGCAATGGATATGGAATGAAGTCCGGGAGTAGGATTGCAGTGGTGTATATATAGATTTGATGGAGGTGGAACCAATGAATGGTGTTGTGAGGGATTTCTATTTGGAATTCCAAAATTTGGGAACATCCATACAAGGTTCTCCAAAATAAACTGAATAATTTTTTAATGGTTGTATATGAGCACCCAAATATAATATGGAATAGGTGTAGGATGAGAGTAATTATTTCCTTATTTCTAGAAGTTTGTCAAGATAATCAAGAACAAAAGTTGTAAATGGAGCATCTGGATTATGGTCTACTTCAGCAGATATCGTGTACTCAGGAGCCCAACCATAATGATGACCCACCTTATTTAGAATCCTAATAATATAGAGAAAGACAAGTCTATGGACTAAATTGGGATGTGTGTGGAGAGTGTAAATGAGTCATCAATGATTCCATGATTCCCTCACGATGAATTATGAAAGAACATCACGTCATGGTGTCACATCTCCTCCTAGAATAAATCATTAAATATAGAGAAAACTATATGGATATGGTCATTTTAAGTTTTCACATATTCTAAGAGATAAGGTCAACCTGTTATTATTTGATAGACACATGGGAGATTACTCATGCCATTCATGAGTGGGATAAACCATGGTAAATGTTTCTAAGGGGATCACCCTTCAGCAGAATTCTCATCATTTTGGGTGGATTGTGAATGCTCGTATGATTATTGACGATCATCACCCAACTCTTCATTATATCTATAGTGTTCAGATAAATATTAAATTTTTTTTTTTGGAGATTCCATAAAATATGATGAATAAATTACAATTATAACCACTATTTCACCTATCATTCTATTTTAATTTAATATTCCCAATGGAATGTATCATGAGTTATGTCCAAATCGATCTTAGTAAATAAATTAATGAAGAGATCATTACATTTCACCTCTCACACCATGGAAATTTGTGATTGGTTCATCAATCGATGGTATTATATAACATCCTCTTATATAATGATATTGTGCAACGCATCTAAATCCAATGTGTTCTTGGTTCGCATCAGCCAATCCATGTGTTGTAGATGGGCCCATAATAGATAAACATGTTCATTCCCATGACACATGTAGGGATGGATATAAGTAGGTAGAGAAGCATCTTGTGAAATGTGAGTTTCAGAATGTGAACCTGAATTAGATGGTGATTATTGTGGGATCATATCCTATGGTATTACTGGTAGTTGAGAAGAGTCATATGGGTTGTAGCATGAACAATTTTATTGTGTGGTTTCATGTATTTCTGATTCATTTTTAGGGAGGAAGGAAATCAATAACATATTTTACCATGGTAGAGAATGTATTAGGGGTAGTAAGGGTAATGAGATGTGCTAAGGAAAATGAAATGGGGATATGAGTAATGGAAAAGATTCATCCATTGACGACATTAGAGGATGGTAGTGGAGCTCAAGGAGGATAAATGGGTGATTTTGGGCCCATTATAAACCCTAACCTTGAGAGTTTAAATCCCATGCCCTGAAATTTACATTGTATATATTTTTAACGGTTTAAATTGTATTTGAAGGGTTTTTATACTATGATATTTAATGTTTTTAATAGGAATTTTTACATTAGTAATTCATTTTTATATAAAAATGGTAATTAGTCTACTATTAGTGAACCAACAGATCCTAAAAAATCATAACATATCAAAACAGATCAACCCCAGGTTTCCTCCTAGTCAGAACGTCATTCTAATTATATATATATATATATATATACTACCAATTAAAGTGAGTCTAAAATACAGGAGAAACAATTCTAAAAATTGATCTTGGTAAATTTTTAATCGATGTCTATAAACACTAATTCATAGTCAATTTCGTTATTTATTTTCTATGGTTCCATATGAGAAAAATTTTAAAACCTCAAATGGATATGACAAATGAGATTTTAGTTTTCTTGGGAATAATTTCACATTACAAATAAACAAAATATAGCCCCATGTGTGAATATACATCACATGATTCATAAATCATGTCATTTTTAGTATTTCCTTTATGTATTTTGGAATTCTCATATGTGTTCCTTCGGATTTCCTAGAGCTCATCATTTTAAAACACTATTTGATTCCCTAATTTTTTGGAATCTAGGTATAAAAATTATATTTTAAAGTATATGAAATTTTCAAATTACACTAGAAAATAATATCTTTTTACATAAAAAAAATTAGAAAATAGTTATATAGATGAATATTTTGCAAGCTATTTGATATTCCCAAATTGAATTTTCATGTTTCAAACCCCGATATTTCCAAATTTTATTGATTCTCTTTTCAAGATTAATTTTAATATCCGAATTTAATAGTTCCCCCTTCCCACATGTTTTTATGTGGTATGGAATGAAAATATTAGGTCGAGTCTTATATAATTCCGGCATCCATTTTACCACATTATTATTTAAGTGTGTTACCCATCCATATTGTGTAATTAGGGAAATAGAAATCAAGAAAAGATGTTCTTATTCATTAATTTAATGTCCACATTAGTTTTTTTGAGGGTGTTAGAATATTATTCTATATACATTGAATCATAATCCACACAATCTAAAATGTAGTACATTACATGGGAATTGGGGAATTGTCTAATAAAATCAATTCCACAAACAAAAAAACACTTCAATTTACTGGATTGTATTTTGGCTAATTTCATTTCATTTTAGAATTATTCCCCATAACTAATATTGATCAATAAAATTTATGGTTTTTTTATCATCCCTATATAGTATGATACAAAATAATAAACCATAGAAATTTAGTTGTGGTATGCTTCCAAACCTACTGTCCACTAGTCTCTGCCATATGATAATAATTCTAAAATGCATTGATGTTCATCCTCTCAAATATAATTTGACTTTAAACAATAAAAATTTTAAGAATAAAAATTTAATTCCGAGTAATATAGTGATGAATTTTATGGAAATTTTATCTTATTTTGATAGGAATTTTTTTTGTTTGAGAATTTAGTAAATTTTAGTTTTATATATAACCAAACCATGGTCATTCATGGACATCCAAATTAATGGGTTCTTCATTAGTGAATTAATCTGCAATTATCCTTAATTTATTATCCTCAATATTTTGGAATCTTATTTCTAGAGAGTTGGTCAGAAATTAAATTATATGTCCTATTCATATATATGAAAATGATATGAGATTATTTTAGTAGTATGATCCATTGTATCAACCATGTTTTGGAATATGTTTTATTCAGAGTGTATTATAATAATGTATGTTAGTGCTGTCTACAAATATGGATAACACAAGGTCTGCCCAAAATATTTCAAATATGAAAACCACTAATATATGATATTTCTATACGAACATACACTTAGTTAAGGCATCAACAAATTTATAGAAAGCCTGATAAATGGGAAAAATATATATCTGTATCCCACAACCCGAAATTTTGAATACAATAAACTCAATGGTATCACACATTATATCAATTTCCTTTTTCAAATAATTATTATCAATGAGAGGAGCATCATCCCTGTTTTATATAGAATCAAAGGCCAAATTAAATTCCTCACTAAATTCTAAAATAACATTCCATTACAGTAGGTCTGATAGTGATCGGATTGTATGTGAATAGTTTTTCGAAAAATGATGATATAACCATATATTTCCCAAAAACAATTTATTCCATTCAAAAATGTGGGTTAAAGTAGCTATTTTATGACTTTTATCATAAATAAATTGGATTTTATACTATTATATGAAATTTTATGTCCAGAGAGTCTGCCACTTTGGACCATAAAATGGAATTTCTCTAATCCATCACTAGAAATTTATATTCACAACATTACAACACCAATTCAAAATTTCTCAAAATACCCCACAAAGGATTTTACATATATAAAAAATAATCCATGAATATTTTTAAAAAAATCATCCAAACTATAATTAAATATATCTTTCATATAAAATTGAATTTATTTTTGTTTATTATTTTTTCCAAACGATATCCTTTAATAGCAGAAGGATTGTTAGGGATCAGTAATCATTTATTTTAAATAAACTAGGGAGATACTTATTTTATTATATATGGAATATCTATACAGGATATAGGATAATTCATTCATATATAATCTATTAATAATATGTTCCATTAATGGGAGTGGTAAGTTGAATTGCAAGGTTTCTTCCTTGAAATTATTATAGTCAAAATTCATCATCCCTATAGTGATTTAACATGTAGGAAATAATTAAGCCTCATTATTTTTTGTTATAGTTAACCCTCTTTTCTTTGTTAATATGTGCAGTGGTATCACTCATTGAATGTTACAGATTGAAAAATTAATATCAACATCAACAATGTTTACAAAATTTTTCTAAACTAGTTCTTTTATTGGTGGGGTAAGTCACATTTGTGTTTGTGATTCAAGTTTAGAGCCATATTCTAATTGAAATTTATGGCGATAGGTCTTAGGGATAATCCCCTAAGTATTATCCTTAATCAAAGATATTAAATTTTTATACATCATAATTATGATGATTATTTTTACTCCATTATATTATTTTAGTTATAATATTATTATCCCAAAATGGACATCTTTGTTTTCAAAAAATTGGTATCCATGGGTTCTTAATAGTGGATATTTATAAATATTTAGTGTCTTAGTAACTGTGTGTGTAAAATCAAAGATTGAATCCCCCTTTAGAGGTTCAATGTAATTGAACTCATAAAAATAAAAACATTTTGTCTTATTGGGATGAAATCCCTTGTATGATGTATTAGTGTAATATATTTACCATTGGTTTTGGGATATTAATGGTAGTGTTTTTAGAATTTGGAACCCATATTATTGTCCAATAAAATCTATAACTGAAGAGGGATCTTCTTGATGATGTTAATTACTCTCATTCTATATTCATCCATGTAGTATGTTTATGTAGATGGATAATGATAAATAATTTTTTTTTGATAACTTGAGGACGAAATCGTGGAATACACATCTCAATTCTTGGTATTCATACTAGTCAGAGATAAATGAAAAAATGCATAGGGTATGTTGAAAATATTACCCAAACTAGTATAGAAATGGAAAAATATACCCCAATATATCATAATAGGAATCCCCAAAACATTTAAAGGCCATAAATGCATTTTTGTTTTTATCGACCCTACTAACAATTATAATCATTTTTTCCTTAATTTATTATTTATTACTTGAGAAACACACCAAGATATAGAAATGGTATATGGTGATATTTTACAGTTTACAACTATATGTTATATATAGTAATGATAATAGGTTTAAATATTTATTTCATATAATTTTTTTGAAATATTTTTGGATAAAGATGTATATTAGCACAACAAATCATCCTCTGCTTGATGGTCCGTCTTATATGAAAATTCAAACTCTATAAGATATTATATGATTTTTTTCAGTGGATTTGAAAAAGTGTAGTGATCAACACATACTCTAGTATAATTTTCATATAAAATAAGTTTCTATTATATAAATCATATGTAATTATATGAGCCTATGTATGGGATGAGATGCCGGAAACCAACATGCTAAGTTGAATTTGGAGTTGAGAATATAATTAGTTTTATATTTACCATAGTAATGATTCAGATGATTCAAATGATTTATTGGATTATGAATGTGTCGCATAGTAGATAGAATAAATATAATGAAAATAATTACTAAAATATAGATTTTAAAATTTGTTATAATGCATTGTCAGCTTGGATGCACATTCTTAGAATTGGGGTGAAAGGGAAGTTCATCCCGATTTTGAACAATTACTTCCCAATCGTTGACCATGTTAGGGAAGTATCTTATTTTTTACAAATACATACTAAAATTACACATTTATATAATGTTTACTATGTATCTATTAGGATCATGCTTAAAAAATAGCCTTCACATATAAAAAAACATAGGTTTTATTCAACAGGAACTTGATATATCTTGTGCGGAAAAAGAAGTGAAAATTCTAAACGAATCAATACACCCAATGTATTGACAGTGATGAAAAAAGGATGAATCAATTATAGATCTATTTATTTCATGTATAAATAAATTAATGAATCTAATGAGGCATCATCCCATGTAATTCAATTGATTATCATAATGAAATCCATTCTCACTCAGGAAATTCTCCCGATTTAGTAAACAACATAGAATAGAAGGGATGAAACACTATAAATTCCACACAAAATATCCATTTATATATTAAAGAATAATTAATGAAATATAAAACCATCAATAGACACCATGACAATATACATTCCATAATTCTCTAAAAAAACCGCCGCTCCAAATATGGAATGCTAGATAACCTCACACACGTCTCCCTATATGTAAGAGGCTACTAAATAACATTGATGGTTAAAATATTATATGTGTGGGAATTATAATGATAGTTAGATATCCATAGAACAATAATATAAATAATATATAATAACAAATTTTAGTTAATTTTAAATAAAATAAATTATAATGTAATATCATATACCACAAAAACCATACATATAAATAATTATAAAAATTTGGGAAAATAGTCTAGTAATAAAAAATATAAAAAAGGTGCATGTAGATAAATATATAAAGTAAAACTAGATAATCATTCAAAATAAATCATAGTTATTCTACCAGATCCATACTCGTCAATTGAACCATCTACAATAGGACCCTAAATCTTACCTGGATCCTTTTGAATGGCGTTTTTATAAGAATCATGATTACCATGTAGGGTGTGAGTAATAAAACCTACCATGACACAAACAATGTGTCCTTAACATATCGTGAAAATTATATCATGTTTATTTCATGATAATAATAAATATGAATAGAATAATAAAATATCATATTTGAATTACCCGTGTATGAACCATGACATTGTGAGCCCTTACAACACCTATATCAACTCGATTCAGGAATAATGAACAAATATGTTTCAAGTGTTCTAGATCATGCCACATGGTTGGTGATGTATCCTTTAGTATCGAAAATGAATTGAAATGAGAATAAAACATGGTATTCGTAAGGAATCATGGATTATCATGTAACATGTAATCCTAATGGTATCATGTTTTATGTCAATCCAGAAGGATGTTATGCCCTTACACCAGGTTTGGGTCCACCATCTTCATCATCAGATGTTGTTTACACCCACCTAAGAGGGGAAATCACAATATGATAGTCTATAAATTTTAAATAACAAAAAAACATCATACATCATGCTACCCCACAAAATAGGGATAATTATAAAAACACAAGAATATATCTTCATCATGTGCACGTAGTAGAAATATATAACAGTATGTTATTAACATCTATCTCGGTAATACGATATTATTTAAAGACAAATGAATGAATAGATCAAATATGGGTTTTAGGGCGTATAAACATTCCCACAAGAAAACACCATCAATCATGGACAATATGACACACTATCAAATCCTGAATCAAGGAAACTATTGTATATGATGGACTTAATTGGTATGGTACTTTGGATATAATATTTGTTAAAGATGAAATCTAAATTTTTTCAAAGGGCTAAAGCTGAAATCATATTCCAAGCACATAGATAACTTTATCATAAGCCTATGATGTCTATCATGGATTATATTTCTTCCAAAAATATGGTTAGAAAGAGATATACACTAAATCATTCCTTGTTAATATGGTAGTTCAATAATTAAATGATTTTATCAATTTTATGAACATATATAGTTCTAGGATATTCCAAATAAGTGGAAAATCAATTAGCAAGATCTATTGTATATTCAAAAACAAATAATGTATTCCTACTTAATCTATGAAGAAAAATATCAGTTTATACCATAAACATTGATCCACTAAAAATTTATAATTATAAAATTGATCTAAGAAGATATTCAAGAGGAAGAGAATCTCGATATGGTCAATCATAAGAAAAATACCCTAAAACATTCCCTATTCATGAGGAATCATGGTCCAATCAAAATAATGTCATTTATCAATTGAATCCACTACCAATCTATGGAAGGAACATCCATAGAATATAGTTTTATCATGGATTTTTCATCAATAAGATGTCTAAAATGTACCTCCAAAAACACATACATGAAAATATACATAATTGGTGGTAGATCTGGATCCTACCAAGATACATCAACAAAATGATAGATCCAGAAATGTACTAAAAAGGACATCATAGAAAACAAAGATATTTTAAATATTTATGCTCAACTTTCATGAATGTAGAGGAATTTTTTGTACATCTAGAAAAAAACACATTGTTCAAACATCACCAAATCAATCCAATATTGAAAAACCAAGAGTTGTTTAATGTGTGATATCTACTGACACAATGGGTGGTATTTAATTTGAAATAGATGATTTAAGGTTGAAATTATTTGTTAACGATATTAAAAAATATGGCGGGATTTATATATGAAGGGGTGTATTTAATACACCCATATACTAGGTGTGTCGGTGAGCCATTAGAACCATTGGAGAGATAGTATTTAGACACTGAAGGGCTAGTGTTCCTATTATAGCGTCAATGGTTTTTCTAGAACCATCAATTAGATGATGGGGTCTACAAAAGCTTTCCTACTTGTTGTAACTCTATTGGGGGGATGATGGTAATTTACGTCCTCTATAAATTTGAACCTCCTATCTCAACTGTAAACACAAATTCCTAGGACCATAGTAACCAAAATAAAACCACTTCAATAATCATCAAAAATCATACAACAAAGAGGAACAATATATATTAGAACATAAAATTCTAATACATCAAATTAATATAAGGATTTCATAATTCTTCATCCATTAGTCCTCATCCTTAAGAAGTGCCATCTATGGTTTTGTTCATACATATCTTTTCATTGACACCAAACATTACCATCCGACTCACAATTATCCATCATTGATCATTCTATGACACCATATAATTTGGACTATGGGTATCATCTTCCCCCATATGTATTTTTTCCCTTTGGATTACATTCCACTCTGGTCACTCCACATATGGTCAGTAAGGATTCAACTCAACTTTCTCATAGTGAATGAAATATATAGTATCAGTTGTTTACCGCTAGATATGAGAAACATTAATTAATTTTTTCATAACTCAATAATGAGTTATAATATTTAGTGGTTATTCCATATTTCAAATTATCTTAGTGATCTTGAAGGGTCTAACACATCACTATATGATATTCCCTTTCATAATAAAACACTGGTGGAGTAACAAAGGATTCCCTCCCATAAAAATACTATCACCAATAGAAAACTCCAAATTTAACCCTTTAACAATTGGAATGAGATTATTAATTATCCTGAGAAATTTTCAATAATGTTTAATGAATTTTTATCTCTTAGAATTATCATGAATCACATAAGGCCCCAAACTTACATCCTAAGAATCCATATTCATGAAATGTGGTGACCGACCTTTCCTAACATAAAGAGACTCATAAGTTTCCATCATAAATAAATTCATATAAATAATTATGTATAAAAAC
Organism: Viscum album; assembly: GCA_963277665.1. Classification (NCBI taxonomy): domain Eukaryota; kingdom Viridiplantae; phylum Streptophyta; class Magnoliopsida; order Santalales; family Viscaceae; genus Viscum; species Viscum album. The sequence goes on along the minus strand of OY728152.1, from coordinate 1,585,552,158 downwards.
TCAACTCAGTTTATGTGATTATTTGTGTATCTACCAATGATAAAGGAGTAATGTTTGATCATATCCTAGAATATGTGAATCATCTACTATAACTACCCACATATATGGGGATGATATGTTATTCTCTGCCTTAGTTGAGTCCCAAAGGAACTATATAATTCATAAAAAACTATTTATTAAAATGTCACGACCCGTCCTTGGGGCCCATGTCATGACTACCCCAAGCCCTCCTTCCATAGTCCAGGAGCCGACGACTAGCACCAAAGGAAAAAATCCAGATAAAAGTGAAGGAATTGCCTCTATATAAGTAAACACACACAATAAAGTACGTAATATTAAGTAAACACTATGTAAACTTAGTACAAAAGTAAGTGCTGGATAGTAAATGGGCCAGAATACAAACCCAACTGAACGTAGAGTACAACAGCAATGAAAGAACAACTAAAGTAAAGAAAACTAGCAACCACTAAGTCATCCTCTGGATATCCCACCTAAAGGGTGGATATAAATGGTATCCTCTACTTCTTGGGTCCGACCGTCCTCTCTGTGTACGTCCTGCCAAGTGGTCCACCTCCAGGTACTGCTCCACAAGACTAAACCTCAATCAGTGTTGTCTGACGTCTTCATCCCACACAATGTAGTGTGGGAATAGCCCATGCAGGGTTGAATATATGATACTCAATAGGGACCTTGAGACCCCCGAAGTTCTCCCAGAATCCAAAAAGGATAAACCACCAAGGAAAGATACAAACACGAAGTATCAACCAACTCTACATAGGTATATGGCCATATATATTTCAAAGGAATCAATTCTAGTTCAGATCCAACTCATGAGCCCATGTAAAACCCAATCCACATACTAAAGAACAACTCATTCCACACAGGAAAGAAAGTTAATCACATCAATGATAATGATTGAAAGTGAACACTCAGCTCACACAGGTATACTACACATGAAGAGGGGTAGGGATGATTAGATGTAGCCTCTGAATAATCTTCTCTACTGAACCCATGTAGGATCCAAGTACAGAAGTCATTGCTGCCAAACCCCTGTAGGATCCAAGTACAGTAACCATCACTGCCGAACCCACGTAGGATCCATGTATTATCATCATCATTGTAGAACATGCGGAGCTTCCAAGTACAATCATCCTTGCTGCCGAACCCATGTAGGATCCAAGTACAACCGTCATCATCGCCGCAGTCGCAACCAGCTCTAGGGTTCCTGCACTCAGTGTACTCGATTTTGGCAGGGTCTGCTCCACGAGTAAATAGGGGGTTAATACATCAACTATCACAAAGTCCAGAGTTGATGTATCTGAAAGGTCCGCCACGTTATGGGGGATAAACCAAAAAAAACGTTCCCAAGACACTGATTAGAGGATGACCAAGCCATTTTCAAAAAGTACATGGCATGTTGATATGGTTACATGCCGTGTCTTTAGATCTCAGGTACTACTCGTGTACCACGACCCTTGTCGAAGGACTGTTCGTTTAAAAAGTAAGCACACGGCGGGTGGTATAGTAACATTTTGTTTCTTCAGTCCCCGGGTACTATCTGTGTACCACAGCCCATGTCGAAGGGTTGTTCGTGTAAAAATTATGTACATGACATGTGGTATGGTTACATGTCGTGTCCAAACATCTGGGGTCAGCTCGGTGTAGGCTGTCCATGTGCCCGTACACGGCCACAACCCGTGTTCTCCAACCCATGTAATTGGTACATGGGTTAGCCCGCACCATTGGCCATGTCTGGTCATGTGGTAGAGTACATGCCCGTGTACTCCACACAGTGCCCTTGTATTCATGGGTTACACGCCGAGTCTCATGTAGCCACCACCTCCTTGTTGTGTGGCGAGTACACGCCATGTGACCGAGGTCACATGCTGTGTGTTATTTTTTGAACGTCTGAACCCCTAGCCGCAGAATGACCATACTACATGGCGTTTTCTCTATAGTACATGCCATGTAGTCTGAAATTTTCCAGAAATGACTCCTCTGGCCAGTGTGCCTCCCTTGATGTCGGTTCTTCATTCCAATCATTCGTTTGTCACAAAATTCTAGACACTAGGTCGTCCACTTTTCCCGATGTCGATTCTGTCATTCTCGGGCTTCTGATCAGCTCCAAAACATGTTTTGAATTCTCGCTCGAAAAACGGACGAGGAACAGTCCATCCCGTTCCGGTCCGAACCGTCTCCCACTATCATCGTCGCACCTCAACTAGGTTTTTGTGATGTTGAGTCTTCCATTTTGGGATTGTTGCATTGCTTAATGAACTCGTAATAATCCATTGTTTTTCACCCATAAAGAACATGAAGAAACACCAACAATCACAATAATAGCGGAGGATTCAAACCGTGTTAGTTTGGCCTGGTCTCTCCGCATTATTTTAGTAGCTGGAGGTTTAAGAGAACAATAAAAGAATGAGAGAAGATTCAATTTTGATCAAATTAAAAAACACCCCTAACATGAAAGGAAGTTCATGGTTGACAAGCATCATGAATGACAGTGTCGTTTCCTTCATCGTCGGTGTGCACCCGAGGATGTGGCGTCTCCTCTTTTGTCACAGAGGAAGAAGAGGTTGAAGAACTACAGTCACTGATTCGATGTTCTTCGTTAGAGATTTGGAATTGTTCAACAAAGGAGATGAAGCATTCTTCAAAACTGAAGAGCTTTCCCCCTAAAATATCAACACAAAAATCCAACCAAAAAAAATAAGGCTTCTCCTTATATTATTTAATCATGCCATGCATTCAAATTTTAAAATTCAAACACATAATTTATTAATTTATGTGGTTAAATTAATTGATTAAAGTGTTTTGGAAAGAGTTAAGAGGGAGATAGAGATGGTGGAAAGGATTCACAAGTAATGAGGAGTTTACAAAATTAAGAGGGGGTTTAAGGATTTATAAGGAATGAGAAGGGTTGGGGATTGTGTGGGCACCACCTCACATTTATCCTCACTTGGGTAGTTAGGTGATAGTGGGTCCCTCTCTAACTCCCCCATGTAGGATAAAACCACCTTATATATAAAATAAAAATTGTTCGACAATTTTTATTCACTTGTTGTTTAATCCACAAATTTTAACTTCTCATCCCGAGCAAATGAATCTTCAGTAATGGTCCTCTTAAGAAATTACCAATGCTGTGAGTTCATCAGTGCCCTCAGATTTCAATTCTGAGCACCGGATCAGAAGATAGAAAAAAATTCTCATTTGTTCACTGAACGTATATGAGCTAAACTTCAGAAATTGATTCCAAGCACACCGTTCCTTGGAATCAGGTGCTGTCAGAAGCCACAGACTCATAAAATTCCAAGGCATTGAAGAAAAAACATTTCCTTGAAATTTCCGGGTCTTTAAATTACTCCAACCATAGGTCTTTACATCCTCATAAAGCTCCATCATAAACTAGGGTAACAAATGATGGTACTGAGCATGCATCTGAGCCTCCCGCTCCCATGTGCTCTCCTGGAGGTTCCCGTGCTGCCAACGAATGCGCACCAGAGGAATCTATCATCCACATAGGACATACTCCTATCAATCCTTGATATCCACTAGAACCTCCGCAAAAGTCACCCCTTCATCGATGTACAGCTCCCCATGATCAATGATATGCATCGGTTCGTACATGTATCTCCTCAGCTGAGATACGTGGAAGACGTTGTGCGCTCGGTGCAACTGAGTTGTAAGGGCCAGACAATAATCCACCTCGCCTACCCAGCTGAGAACCTAGAATGGTTCGATGAACTGAAGATATAACATGCCGCCCCGGCAAAATCTCTTTAATCCACGTCGAGCTGAGACCTGTAAGAAAACGTGGTTGCCATACTCGAACTCCAGTCCACATCCGCTCTTGGATCATTTGCACCTTCTCCATCGTATCCTGAACCATATCTGGTCCTACGAGTGCTGACTCCCCAGGGTAATTCCAGCACAGAGGAGATCTGCAAGGTTGGCCATTCAATGCCTCTTATGGTGCCATCCCAATGGTGGAGTGGTAGCTATTGTTGTATGAAAACTCCACCAAGGGTGGGTGATCCTCCTAGCTATGACCAAAGTCAAGGAACACATGCACAGAGCATGTCCTAGAGTGTTTGAATGGTCCTCTGTGTCTGACCATCCGTCTAAGGATGAAAGGCGGTGCTCATGCGTAGATGCATCCCAAATGCCTCTTGTAACCCCTTACAAAGCTGGGAATTAAACCAAGCATTTTGATCGGAGACAATAGAAGATGGACCACCATGAAGCCGAATGATCTCCTAAACGTAGAGGAGTCCCAAGCTCTCAACTGAGCCCTGCTCCCTGATCGGTGGGAAGTGGGCCGACTTGGTGAGTCGCTCTACGATCACCCCAATGGAGTCGTGTTCTATGGAAGTATGTGGGATCCCTATTAGGAAATCCATGGGTATCCCATCCCACATCCACTCTGGAACCACTAAGGGTTGTACCAAGCCTGCTGGTACCTGGTGCTCTGCCATTACATTATGGTATGTGAGGAATCGTGAAACAAACTCTGGTATAGAATTCTTCATACCTGGCCACCAATGTTGTCACCTGAGGTCCTGGTACATCTTTTCCACTCTTGGATATACCACTAGAGGGTAAGTGTGAAACTCCCATAACACTTCCTCTTGCTGTGCAACAGGTACCATGGTATGTCCACTAAAGAGGATGACGTGCTCTTCTCCTTCATAAAATCCATCAGGCGCCTACCCTATGGAAATCTGAGCATGTCGCGTCTCGCAGTCAACGTACCCATGCTGAGCCTCTCCAAACTACTGAAGTAGTGGAGAAGTGACTATGAGGGACTATAGGAAGGCTTCCCCATCTCTATCCATGAAGGATATCTACAAAGTGGCTAACTGCTCCATCTCCTCTCTATGTATTTGAATGCCCGACCTCCTGTTGAGAGCATCAACCACAATGTTCCCCTTCCCATGAGTATAGACTATCTCAAAGTCATAGTAGAGGAGGAACTCGAGCCATTTCCATTGTCTCAGGTTCAGGTCCTTCTGCGAGAAGATGTACCTGAGACTATGGTGTTCAGAGTAGACTGTAAAGCCCTCACCCATCAGATAGTGCCGCCACATCTTCAAGGAGAAGACCAATACTGCTAACTGCAGGTCATGGGTAGTGAAGTTCTTCTCCTGCTACCTCAAATTTCATGAACCACAGGAAATCACTGCCTGATCCTACATTAGCACACACCTGAGTCCATTCCTAGATAAATCACAGTAACTACATACCCTACGCCCTCCTCTGGCAGCCTCAAGATTGGTGCACTGGTCAATCTCTACCTCAGCTCCTGGAAGCTCTACTAACATCTATCTGACCACACGAAGGGTTTCCCCTTCTTCTTCAAATCTACAAGTGGTACTGTAAATATGGAGAAGTCTAGCACAAATCTCCAATAGTACCCTCCAAGACATAGGAAACTCCGCACCTCCATCACACTCTTGGGTGGCTCCCAAGAAAGTACTGCCTCGATCTTCACATAATCCACCGCAACTACTACCTCAGAGATGATGTTCCCCATGAAGTGTACCTCTCGAATCTAGAACATGAAATTTGAGAGATTACCATAAATATGGTGCTTTCGGAGTGTGCCCATTACATCCTGCAAGTGGTAGGTGTTCTCCTCCTCAGTGGTCGAGTAAATCAGTATGTCGTCAATGAAGACTATGAAAAATTGATCGAGGTAAGGCTGGAAGATCCTATTCATGAGACTCATTGACACTTCTGGACCATTGGTTACATTGAATGACATAACCAAGAACTCATAGTGTCCATACTGACACCTGAAGGCCATCTTCTTCACATCCATGTCTCAAACTCTGAGCTGGTGATAGCATGGCCTGTGGTCTATCTTCGAGAACCATCGTGCTACCTTGAGCTGATCAAAGAGGTCATCAATACTTGGGAGTGGGTACTTGTTCTTTACGGTTATTTGATTCAGGAAATTCTAGTCAACAAATAGTCTTAAGCTCTCATCCTCATTCTTGGCGAATAAAATCAGAGAAGCCCACGATGAAACACTGGGTCGGATATATCCCTTTCCTCATAAGTCCTCCAGCAGTACCCGCAGCTCAAGAAGCTCGGCGAGAGTCATCTGATATGCTGGAGTAGATATCGGGGATGTCCCAGGGTACAGGTCAATGTAGAAGTCTACCTCTCTGCGTGGAGGTAGTCCTGGAACATCGTTAGGAAAAACGTCGGCATACCGATCCACCACAATAGGAAAACTCATACTCCACACATCAAATGCACCTAGGATTACACTATCCAACTGATGGGTGATCGGTTACCCTCTCCACTGTGTAAGTCCATCCAATGCTGCAAAGGCTCCCTTCACACTGGTGAAGGTGAACCTGCTCCCATCTATGTGAACAGACCGCACATTGCGCCTAATATAGTTGATCTGAGCATTGAATGTAGACAAGTAGTCCATACTAATGATGACATCATAAGTCCTCGACGTCGCTACAAAAATATCCTAGCCGAAGCTCTCACCTCTTAGAGTAAGATCACACTGTAGGGATCGGTGCGTAATCATCGAGTCTGCTCCCATTGGAGTCTCTAGTCATAAGGATCGAGACAACGACTCCGTCAGAATTTCCAAGCTCCAAACAAGGGTAGAGACAATGAATGAATTACTCTCTCATATGTATATAAGAACTGAAAAAAGGGTGGAGTAGGCATAGATCATACCAAGAATCTTCTCATGTGTTCCATGGTCGTAGGCCTCGATTGCCTAGAGCTGAGTCTGCCCCTGTCTGCCAGCTCCCTGTGGTCAGGGTGGTCCTCTTAGTGGTGGTGGTGGTAGAGCCTCGAAGCGTCGTCCAACTCTTTCTGCTCATCCATCTCCCATTCCTCGTCCGTGTGCTCCCTGAGGACCGCCACAGTTGAACTTCTACCTCTGCCTGGGTGGTACCTTAACCGTTTGCTGCTCCACTACATGGTAGGTCGGGCAGTCCTGATCTATGTGGCCTTGTCCACCTCATGCATAGCACTGCCTGCCTCTCATATGGCTGGCTCGGATGCGTCTACCCGTCACATCTGAACAAGAATCCTAAGGTCACCCGACTGATGGCCTGGTCCACTTAGACCTTCGTGACATCTGTCTACTACGGATGCAAAAGACTCCGCTACGGGTCTCCCTGTGGTAGTCCTCGCTGCTGGCATCGGCTCAGCAAGGAAGATATTCACAAGAAGGGCTTTCTCCAGTACTCCTGCCTGCGTCCAAATGCTGAGGGAGACCATGGGAGCCCTGATATAATGTATCAGTCCCTATTCAAAGGTCCTTGCTTGGAAGAATGGGTCCCCTAACATGTTCGTGGAGTAGTGCGAGAGGTTGGTAAATCTCACTGAGTACTGGGCTACTGTTATGATGACATTCCGCAGCTGTATTAACTCCTAGATGCACACCGCACGGAGGGTGGCTGGATGGAACTCTGAGCAGAATAGGATCTCGAAGTCCATCCAAATTAGAGATGCCTCATCGTGAATCTCAACCATCAGGCTCCACCATCTACCTGCTGCTACATGAAGGAGACGCGTGGAAAGGATCACCGTAAGATATAATGGTTTCCCTACCAATCTGAAGACTCAGATGATAGCCTCCAACCAATCCTTGGCTTCCTGAGGGTCCGTCTCTCCGTGGAACCTAGGCAGCCTCTATCGCTGAAACTCATACAACACACTCAAGTAGCATGCACTCTCTGCCGCTGTGGCAGTTTGTATCGGTGGCCTAGTGGGTAGAGGTACCACCGGTGCCTCCACTGTAATGGGCCCCTGCTCCGAGGCATCATCGCTCGGTGGGATTCCATATCACACAATGCTCAGAACCCTAGTTGGATGCCTTCGTGGGGCCATCCTGAAAAGTAACAAGTGCGCCATAGTTAATACATTATACCTGGTGAGCTGACACAAAATAATCACAAAGAAAACTTTAGAAACATACATGTAATCAATGTTTTCATGCACTGAGTCAGAAATCTGAAGTCAGAGTCCTGGTGCATGGATACTTCGGCCACTGCACCAACACTGGACTCCCTGGACTAATAACCACACTCAATACGCTTAACACTATTGCTTCACAGAAAGAAATTATCAGAGTCCTGAGTTCTGCGGTAGAATCGACTCCTCTGATACCAATTCGTCACGACCCATCCTCGGGGCCCGTGTCATGAATCCCCCAAGCCCGCCTTCCATAAGACAGGGGCTGGAAACTAGCACCAAAGGCGAAAATCCTGATAAAAGGGAAGGAATTTCGTTTATTTAAGTAAACAAACACAACAGAGTACTCAAGCTAAAGTAAACACTAAGTAAACTGAGTACCGAAGTAAGTGTTGGAAAGTAAATTGGCCATAATACAAACCCAATTGAATGTATAGTACAATAGTAAAGAAAGAACAGTAGATGTAAAGTAAAATAGCATCCACTGAGTCGTCCTCCAGATATCCCACCTGAAGGGTGGGTACAAATGGTCTCCTCATCTCCTCAGGTCCGGCCATATACTCCGTGTACATCCCGCCAGGTGGTCCACCTCGAGGTACCGTCCCGATCCACAAGACTCCACCTCGATCAATGCTTTCTGACGTCTACATCCAACACAATGTAGTGCAGTCATAGCCCATGGAGGGGTGAGTATACGATACTCAGTAGGGACCCCGAGACCCCCTAAGGACTCCCATAATCGAAAAAGGATAAACCATAAAGGAAATATACAAACACAAAGTATCAACCAACTCTACTTAGGTATATTCCCATACATATACCTAAGTCATAAATTCCAGTTCTACTCCAACTCACGAGCCCAAGTACAACCCAGTCCACATAGGAAAGCACCACCAATTACACACAGGAAAGAAAGTCAATCACATCGATGAGAATGATTGACAGTCAAGACTCAGCTCACACAGGTACACTACTCACGAAGAGGGGAGGAGATGATTAGATGTAGCCTCTGAATCATCTTCTCTACTGAACCCAGGTAGGATCCATGTACACAAGTCATCGCTGCTGAACCCACGTAGGATCCAAGTACAGTAACCATCGCTGGAAAACCCACGTAGGATCCAAGTACAGTCGGCATCACAACCGAACCCATAGAAGATCCAAGTACAGTCGTCCTCACTACCGAACCCATGTAGGATCCAAGTACATTCGCCATCGTCGTCACAGTCACAACTAGCTCTAGGGTTACATCACACAACAAACTCGATTCCGAGAGGGTCCACTCCACGAGTAAAGAGGGGGTCGATACATCAACTCTCACGAAGTCTAGAGTTGATGTATCCTGAAGGTCCGCCACATCATATGGGGATAAACCAAACAAAAGTATAAAAGAAACTGAGTAAATGATCACCAAGCCATTTCCCTACAAGTACACGGCGTGATGGAATGGTTACATGCCATGTCTTCAGATCTCGGGTACTGCCCATGTACCACGGCCCATGTTGAAGGGCTGTTCATGTAAAATGTAAGTACACGGTGTGTAGTATAGTTACACATGGTGTCTTCAGTACTGGGGTTATATCCGTGTACCATAGCCCTTGTCAGAGGGCTGTTCGTGTAAAAAGTATGTACACCGCGTGGGGTATGGTTACACGTCATGTCCAAACTTCTAGGGTCGGCTCCATGTATGCTGGCCAGGTGCCAGTACATCGCCTCAACCCGTGTTATCCAACCCATATAATGGGTACATGGGTTATCCCGCACCATTGGGCATGTCTGGCTGTGTGCTATAGTACATGCCTATGTACTCTACACCGTACCAGTGTATTCCCGGGTTACACGCTGAGTCTCGAGTAGCCGCAACCTCCTTGTTGTGTGGCGAGTACACGCTGTGTGACAGAGGTCACATGATGTGTGTTATTCCTCTGATGTCTGAAACCATAGCGGTAGAATGCCCGCAATACACGTGATGTTCTTCAGGAGTACACACTGTGTAGTATGGAATTTATAAAAAATGACGCCTCTGGCCAATGCACCTTCCTTGATGCCAGTTCTTCATTATGATCGTTCGTTCATCACAAAACATCAAACTCTGGGATTCCACATTGTCCCAAAGTTAATTCCGGCGTTCTCGGGATTCCGATGGGCTATGAAAACATGTTTTGAATTCTCGCTCGAAGAAAGGTCGAGGAATGGTCCATCATGTTCCAGTCCGAACTGTCACCCGCTATCATCGTCGCACCTCTTCTAGGTTGTCGTGATGTTGAATCTTCAATTTTGGGATAGTTTCATCGCTTAACAAACTCGTAATGATCCGTTGTTCTTCACCCATGATGAACACGAAGAACCACCAACAATCACATTAATGGAAGAGGATTCGGACCGTGTTTGTTTAGCCCGGTCTCTCCGCATTAGTTCGGTAGCAGGCGGTATAAGAGAACAAAACAAGTAGGAAAGAAGATTCAATGTTGATCCAATTAAAACACACCACTACCTCAAAAAGATGTTCATGGATGACAAGAGTCGTGAATGACGGTGTCATTTCCATCGTCGTCGGTGTGGTCCTGAGGAAGTGGTGTCTCCTCTTTTGTTACGGAGGAAGAAGAGGATGACGAACTGTGGTCGCCGAGTCATGATCTTCGTAGGAGAGTTTGCATTCTTCAACAAAGGAGATGAAGCACTATTCAAACCTCAAGAGCTTTCTCCCCAAAATCTCAACACAACAAGCCAACCCAAAATAAAATAAGGCTTCTCTTTATTTTATCTAATCATGCCATGCATTAAAAATTTAAAAATCAAACACATAATTAAATAATTGAAGTGGTTCAATTAATTGATTAAATTGTGTTGGAATGTTTTAATAGGGAGAGAGAGAAGGTGTAATGGTTTCACAAGTAATGAGGAATTTACAAAATTAAGAGGGGGTTTAAGGAGTTTTAGGGAATGTGAAGGGTTGGGGCTCATGTGGAGCCCACCTTACATTTATCCTCACATGGTTAATTAGGTTCAAGTGGGTCCCTCTATAACTCCCCCATGTAGGATAAAACCACTTTAGATATAAAATAAAAATTGTTCAACAATTTTTATTCACTTTTTATTTAATCCAAAAAATTTAACTTCTCATCCCGAGAAAACGCATCTTCGATAATGGTCCTCCTAAGCTACTACCAGCGCTGCAAGTTTATCGGTGCCCTCAGATATCAATTTCGAGAACCATTTCAAATCTTAGAAAAACCCACTCATTCATTCACTGAATGTACCCGAGCTAAAATTTGGAAATTGAGTCCGGGCATACTGGGCCTCAGAATCAAGTGTCGTCAGAAGCCACAGACTCGTAAAATTCCAACGTATTTAAAAAAAATATTCCATGAAATTTAATGATCTTTACATAAAATATGTATATATTTTGTGTAAAATGTTAATATTAGCTCCCTAAAAGTATAAAATTCAATAGACATACATCATTCCCCTAAAATTTACTGAGTCAGTTTTATATAAGTGTATGAAATGAGAAACTTCAATTAGCCAATCGAGAATCACCCAAATAATAATTCAACTACACTGGGTCCATGGGAACCCAAAAAGATCTATTCAATCATCTGACCACATTCACATGGGAATAAGTAGTTTCTGGGGTAAATAACCAAAATGATGGTTGTTGAAAAATATCTTATTATTTGTATGGTATCTGGAATCAAGCCCATCAATTCCCCAATTCTTCCTTTGGAACTGTAACTTTAGCCACATGTAATGGTCCGTCTATTATACTGTAGTATGTACCTGCCACTTAGAGGTATGGAAGTATCTTATCAGATCATACATAATGATAGTTGGGAATACATCTCTCTAAATTACCATAATTACAACATTATCCTTCAATTCCAAACTTTATTATGATCAACCATCTACTAGTATTTCCTTTATAACATCAAAAAAATTGTCATATTTCAGAACAACCTCCACCTAGTCTACTGAATAAAATATACAACCATAGAAATATCACACAACATCTATCCCTAGTCCTCAAATGAATCTATTGACCCATCAAAGAACTATCTCATCAGGAACCATTATTTCATTGATGTCCATACACATATCATATAATCTATATGTGACTTATATATAAGAGCATAAGAAACTATTTTACATTTACATGGTGTATATTCCATTACAAAATTTAATATGTGTATATACTCCCCCCGGTGCCTCAACATCAAATCTCGGCCCAATTGTGTGATGGAATGACAAATCCTCTTACAAGTTTTGTATACAACAATTTCATCACCAAAGTGATAGTGTCACTAAAACTTTCACATGTGGACCATAGATTACAACTCCCTGACATTGTTAGGATATTTCATATATTGTTGAATTATCTAAAAATACCCATATGATACTACCTTTCCCCATATCAATTTATGACTCCCTATGATTTTATGAAATATATTTTTTAATTTATTTTAATAAATATGATATTTTTCATTCTACACAACATTGAATATATCCTTTATTATATACTTTTTTTGCAACCCCATGTCAATATTACACAATAAAAAATAATCAAATTAGTATGAGATACATCAAAAAATATGACAGACATATGTTACAGACAGTAAGGAGTTATTACAATAAGCTCTATTACATACATGACCTAGTTATACCAAACTACATTGTCATATTAAAAATATCACTAAAATATTATTATATTTTTCACATAGCTGTTGAAATTGATGTTAAGAATATTATTAGATTTTTTTTAAAATATTATTTAATCATATATAAATAATTAATTTTTTATTTATCAATTAGTTTGAAATTTAATTAAGAAATATTTGAAAATAATGGAATTCCTATGAAATGAAATAATTTATTATATTTACCAAAAAAATGTTATCTAAATAAATAAAAAAATAATTCATATTTTTTTTATTAAAATTAATATATTTTATATTAATGTTTTTTTGGACACCGATCCAATAGATTTTATAGGGATATGATACAAATTATTCAAATTTAATGAATAATATTATGAATTATTTTTCAAAAAGATAATTTCATCACTATTTATTGGCACACCAATTTTAAATATAATTTTTGAGACAATTATAATAATTATTTGAGAAAATAAAATTCATTATTTAAATCACAATATCTAATTTTAATGTGGGTAAATTAATGGTATTATTAATGAAATATTTATTTTTTGTGGAATATTGGAGAACATGAAATTTTAAATGAAAACAACCTTTTTATAAAACATATTTATTCTGTTATTTTATACTATAATTTTATTAAAGAATAAATAAATAGTTATTACATAAATTAATACAATTAAAGTCATTGGAATAATTTTAACATTGAAATTTTATATAAAAACTTATCAAACTTTTGAACGTTTTCAATTCAAAAACCATATTTCACGATACATCTATGAGATTAATTTTAAATTATTTCAGTCCACTTCTATAGGTAAAATTTGGAAAATTGATTAAATATTGGTAATAATAATATATTATAATTTACAGTATGTTCAACAGGGTTTTTCACTAATAATATTATTGAAAATAATTTAAATTATTTTCAGTGATTAAGGAAAAAAATATTTTACATAGTGGTTATACATTAATTTTTAGCGTAAATGACCTAAATACTAGTCCAAACAGCATTTTCATCGCATATTTCTACCATAACACCTATTATTTAAAATTTTATGATTTTATTGGACACTATTCCATGAAAATGAATTATATAATATGTTAACTAAGTAAAAAAATGGAACCTTCCATGACATTATCAATTATAAAGCCTTGAGATATAGAACACCCCACAATAGTCTAATTATACAAATAATTTTTAATGTTAAATTCTTTTTATCAACATATTAATTCATATTTAATTTATATGGACTAATTATAGATATTAAATTCTTATGGAATTCCAAATGCATTAGTTATTCAGTTAAAATATATCTAAAATTAATGATACTAAAAATATTAAATGTGAATTAATTTGATTGAATTATTGTGCTTAATTTTATTATATGAATATATAATGTTAAATTTTTTTAGCTAAATATTTTAATATTCTATATTTATCTTTATTTTGTGAATCACAAATTAATTAAATAATGTTTCACCTGACATTAATGTATTTTGTAATATTTTATTCAATGAATTAAGCTGTTCTAAAAATATATATTTATCCAAATAATTTATTAAATATAAAATATGTTATATAATTTGACTAATTTTTATATTATTGGACCAATTGGTCTTTTATAACGAAACTTTTTATCATTAAATAGTAAAATATTAGTTAACATGGTCTGGGATAAAGCATCATTTTTTCACATCAAATGCGTTTGTATTAAAAATAATTTGAAACAAATATAGAATTTAATTTCTGAAAACTTGTTATAATAATTATAAATAATTGGATTTATATTTTATAATAAATATCAATTTAATTTATTATTCATTTTATACTTAATTATGTTAGAAATCTAGTTACATTAACAAAAAACCTAAATGATTAAAGGGTTAAACATAGAAGTTGAAGATACCAATTATAAAAAACAACTTTTTATGGTGGTGGTTCTTATCAACTATAATTCCCCATTAATTAATTATTTTCACAATATGTGTGCACATGATGAAAAGGATACCTCTCAATAATTTTTACGTTATTTTATTTACATGAATGCCACTCCTCCTATTATATAAAAATGAATTCAATTTTCCCCTTCCTCGAACCTCTTAGGCATTCTGGAAAATCAAAAATAAGAATAATTAATATTCAAACATCTTCCTTGTAATAATAGAAGCAAAAATTTGTGAATAATGTAAACCAAATTTTTCTATTGGTACATCCCAAAAGGAATTAACGAATATAGTGGTAGCATCCTTCCACAAGATCTTTTGTGTAATTTTATTTTTCCACGATAGAAATTATTGTTATTATGGATTATATAAAAATATCATTAAAATTGATTTAGTAATATTGTTTAGTATAATGTTTTTAATAAAACCGAAAAAACATTCATCTAATTAGAAATGATCTTATTATTTGTGTTTATGGTGGACTACTGCCTCATAAAATTATGTTGTTTGTTTTTCATTACCAAATATCGTGGATGGGAATTATAATAAAAATATTTTTTTATATCAAATATAGGTAATTTATGATATATTTATTCTTTTGGAATTATTATAGAAATAAATATTATAGAAAACATATCTTCATAATTTATATTTTGTGTAAATATGATAACATTGTTTGTGGATGTCTGGGCTATGACCTCCTCAAATTGATCTGATTCATTCAAACATTCATTGGAATGTTTTAATTATGGGATTAGTAAATTTAATATATATGTCTGAAATAATAATTATATTTGAATAATATAATATAATTATGTATTCATTTATTTTTTGTACATTTTTCTTTTAATATGTTGAGAGAATGAAAACAACGTTCAGGCATACGTACGACCTACTATCTCCACAAACGGTGTATTCCATTTGATATTTTGAATTTTATAGTTTATTGTATATATTTATATAAATAATATATATAATATTCATATCCTGTTTTTCATTCCTAGAATAAATAAATCATCTTCTATTTTATAAGATGATGAATACAATGTCAAAACATATATAAAAAATGATAGAAATTTTACCTAAAATGTTTCATTATAAATGAATTATTAAGAAATGTTTAACAAAAAGTATTAATTATATTTCATATGGTATTAGAAATAAAAATTTGGTTCTATGGTATATTTTTAATAAAATTATATTTATTATATAAGAGGTTAAAACATTTAAAAATAATATCAACACTTAAGGTAAGTTTTTTCTCATCTCACATTTATTACAGTGAGATATATTCTATATTGACCACATATTATTATTGTGTGGTTTATATACAATCCTATGAAGTTTAATTGAATGAATATAATTTATTTAAGGATAAAAAATGTTTAATATGATTTCATTATTTCACATATACCATTATTCGAAACATACACAATTAATATAGGGATTTCTAGTCTAACCTTTATTTCTGCAAGACTTATGCCTTATTCACCAATAGTTTATTCTGTGTGTTGTATATACCCTACATGAATGTATTTATGATTATATATTTTATTATATCTATTCCATGAGGTTTACAGATCAAAATTTATAGAATTAGTTTTGTAAAATAGTTGGAATTTTCTTTCGTTGAGACACATGTTACGTTACACACCTATATTATTTTATGAGGTGTATGAACATCCATATGAAATACATATTCCTGGACCACCATATTTAAATGTGATATAATTCTTACTATAATTTTATGATTCCAATGTGATTCTTATTCAATGGTACCAATGTGGTAAGAGTCTATTGTTACAATATCATGATTTATGGATAATTTTAACAATTATGCTCAAGTTGATGAAATCTTATAAACCATAGAACAAGATATTTAATGAAAATTATTTCCCAATATTTATTCATGATATATTCATATAATGTTAATATTTTACAAAATATTGTACATGTGTAGTTTATGCATATATATATAAGAAAATCCTACCATATTTTTCTCTTTAGTCTGGAATCCATTTTATTAAAAAACCTTGTTTTAAAAATGATTCCAAAATTATCTTTAAATGATATTTTATGATCCTTTTCATATAAAAAGTAATTTTTTTCTAAATGGGTACAAATATTTTTCGAATAATTCTTTATATTTTTTCACGGTTATATTCAAAGGATATGTTTTTAAAATCCATTAGGATTCATAAAATGGGTTTTTTTAGAATACTAAAATATATTTTCCTCAAGTAATATTGTTGAAAAATTTTAAATGAAATCATCCTAAAAATAGATTATTGAAAATTTTTATGGAAGGTATTTTCAAAGAAGGATTAATTTCTATTAAGAAATCCTCGAAGTGATATTTCAACATCCTTTACCATATATGATTATATAATTTGATATAGTTCATTCTTTACTAGATATATGATTCAAGTGAACAAATATTATTGTTTCTTTGAATGTATAATTTTTTATATTCTTCTTCTTTACGAAACCTATTTCTCATCCAAATGTAATACAAAGAAAAAATTCTTATGAAACCCGATTCCATTCATGGGTGATTCATTGATTATGAATTTCGTAAAATTTACATATGTGTTGGTATGATGATATTTCAACAATAACAACTTAATTTCATGGGATATGATATATTGTTTATGAAGATATTCTTTTTTAATGGGACATGGATTTGTGGATGTTTTGTTATCTTGTGTCACATTTAGGTATGATATTATTATGTGAGTGGTGGGATCTAAATCTACATCTAATTAATTGCATAAAAATATATATATCATGATATAATGATTGGAAACAAGCTAATTAGCATGATCAACTATGGGAAGAAGGGGAATCCTAATCCACTCTAGGAAGAATCTGACACTTAGTCATCTATCAGAAGAATGGGAAACTCGATCCATTATGGGAATAAGGTGTAACTTTATAAATTATAATGAAATGACTATAATTGGGGAAGGTAGAGTTTTGAATCGAGTAGGTTTAGCCCCCAAAAAATTTCATGATAGTTTTGGGAAATAATTATTGACTTATTCGGAATTTTTTAATATGCATACACTTATGCCACATGTTATATGCTTGATTTCAATGTATTGATCATGAAGAATTTAGGATTCATATCATATGATATGTCAATATTTATTTCATTACTCATGCATATAGACCTTCTTAAGCACAATATGATATTAAATTATTATTCTCTTGTTATCATTCCCTTATTCTCATGAAATTCTTACGTATCTCCTTTATTTATCCATTCTATGCATCAGATCTCACCATTATTTATATTTTATTTCCCAATTTTATAGAAAATGACTGTATATAGAGTAATTAATACATTTTTAATGTGATGAATATTAACCAAAATTGATGTAATATCCATGTTTGTTAATCCTAGGTTGCAACATTTGTAATCAAAGAAAATGTTTAATCAACCATTCGAAACATGTATATGAAAAATATATTGAGATTTATATCTATATTTATAAGTAGGTGTGAAGTAAAGCCTCTAAATAATAGCCTAAGGTGTCATATATTTTAAAGAAGATTTCATGATTTAGGTATCCGATGAGTAATGTTTCATGATTATGTGGTTTTATTATTTGATAAGTGTTTCTCATATAAGAATATACTGTCACTATAAATTGATTTTACTAAAAGTAGGTAGGTTTATATTGAATATATCATATATATAGATCATGAGAATTATACAAATCGATGTTCAATGTGGAAATCTCATAAGCAAAATCTAGAAGGTGATATGAGTATTAGATATACATTAAAAGTTAAAGAGGCCGCAAACAACATGTGAATGTTATGATATATTATTAAAATATTTTTTACATAAAACATAATTAGAATGAGTATATTTTGGCTGAGGATCCTTTAGGAAATATTCATATTTCATATTTAATAAAATGGGTATTACAAAATATGATTATAATTCCTAGGCCGTTCTTTATGAATAATGTTGTATAATTGTCGTGTATATATTTTTTAGAATTGATGGACTATGTTATATGAGTGAAAAAATATATTTTTATTTTCAATAATTGTTTTTCATTATGTATTTTTAAGAAATATTGAATGGTTCCGATGACATAGAAATGTTATTTGATCGAAGTGCCATATTTTGATTAAATAAAGGAAACCCTTAAAAAGTTTTGGATTATGAGAAAATTATATTTAGATTGGATAATGAGATGACTGATATGTATGACACAAATTGGATAGCACTAACTACCATGGAAGCTATTATTGATATGGTTAAAAGTGTTCCAGGTTTTCTAGGATTATGTTTATATCATTTTTTAGATTTAAGGAATATACACATTAATCTTTGGAATATGAAAACATGATTTTTTTTATAATTTATTCTTTGTAATTAAGACTCCAATATTCGATAGATCACATGATAAATGTATTAACATATGTGGTATGTAAAAAAAGAGAAACATTATTATATATGGAGGATTAATGATAACATAATTTTAAAAAATTTACTAACCATATTCCAAAAGATTTAAATATTTTCTTCTTTATAAAGGGTTATTAGGTTAACCATTAATGAAATGATTTATGTTAAACATAGGATGTGTTATAATGAATAAAAGTAATATCTTGAAAAATAATGAATTTTTCATATTACAAAACTTGTTCGAATATTATTGTTTGGGTAAAGGAATATTGAAGGATATATCATTGTAATTATGGATCCCATGATCTTCTAATCCTCCATGATGGAAATATTTACATTTATTTCTTGTAATATGTTATGAAATGTATATTTATCTAAGAAAAAATGTGATGTTTTCCAAAAATAATCTATGTATATCTTCTCATGAATAACACAATCTTTCAGAAAAGGTGTCTGGAAATAAAAAATTGCTATACTGCGTTTATTTTTTCGACCTCAATGACCTTTTTCAATACTCTTTGGGTTATGGAATTACTATCATTATTTTCACATACCCTTATTCTATAACATTGTCCATAAGAACATAATAACTTTATTTATCTTCCATTTCTATGTGTTTACTTTCCATATATGTTATTTTATGTGGAGACCATGTTATGAGTTACTTTGGTAAACGATTTTATTTACGACATTCCTTTTAAAAAAAAATGCTTTTGTATTCATTTTTACAATATGGGTTTTTTTGAATTTAGATTTCAAATATTATACCACTTAATACCCAGAAAAATATCGAGGGAGAAAAATATTTTATAGGCGGTAAAGGGTTACAACAAAATATATTTTTTAATATTTTTTTCTAATTATTTTAATTTTTTTTATAATTTTCATTTCGCAGAATAATGAATATTGATTATGTTAAATTAAATAATGAATTTATAAATTATTTGTATACATCAACCAGTCAATATTTAGAAACATTACACAATTGTATAATCTCTTGGTTAATGAGACACTATGTTTGGCCAATGTTATACACAATTCTGAGTTCCATATATATCCTACCTTACACAAGTGACCATGTTTTACAAAACTATTATTAATAATTATTATTACTGCAGTCATCACCAATATGATAAAATGGATGTTATGAATAAGATTAAAAAATTTTGAAAATATTAATTAAATGTGCATAAAAATGAATCCATTTTTTATTAAATATTTAGAAATGAAAGTAAAAATCATTTGAAAATTGAGGAATACATTTTCTAAGAAAACTATTTTTATATATTCAAAAACAATTTTATATGAATAAAATAGAAAACCCTATTATTATAAATTATTTTCATAAAACATTCATATCACATATTAAATAATTCTGTAGAGTCATAAAAACATAATTGATATTCCTAAGATAATTACAAATTATATTTTATGAATAAAAGGTAGTATTTAATTTAAAAAGGTATCATTAACTTCTTCTAATAGAGCAACCATTTTAAATATTATTTTTTATACCATTATGATATTTATTTGAATTTGAACATTAATTTTTAATGTATATATCAAAATATAAATTTCGTAAATTTTTGGTATTTTTCTATGAAGATTCAATTTTTGATGAATAGTGAAAACCATTGAATTTTAATTGAAACTCCATTTTCATCAAATTTATTTATATAGATAAATTTTTTTATAATTTGTTTTTAAAATGTAATTAGTCAAATAGTAAATATACTTATCAAATTTTGGTCATTAAAACCAATATAAAAATGAAATTGCATATAAAAACACATCAATATTCTAATCATTATCCCTTTTAAAAACAACTTTGGATACACCTTTATAGGATTAAACATTTATTAATTTCATTCAATTATATTTATAGAATATGGAAAATGGATTCTATATAATTAATTATGATAATTTTTATTTTACATTATGTTAAAACCTATTTTTGACTAAATATATTATTGAAATTAATTAAAACTAATTATATCAGTTGAGGAAAAAAATTAGTTTACTTATTGGTTAAACATTAATCATAAGGTGTAAAATGACCTAGAATCTTGTAAAAACACGTTTTATGTAACTATTTTGACCATATCCGATGTTTTGATTAATTTTAAGAGTTATTGGGATTCTATTCAGTGAAATTGATATATATAATAAATTAAATATGGAAATGGTAAAAAGTGAACCCTTGGTGACATTATCATTTATAATACCTTGAGATATTGAATAAAAACTATATTAGATCAGTTGTACAAATAATATAAAATGGGAAATGAGTTTTTATCATCATATTAGTTTATATTTAATTTTTACAGATGAATAATTTAGATTTTAAACTTATGCAATTCCATGGTCGGTAATTAATTAGTTAAAAAATAAAAAATTAATTGATATTAAAAATATTAATAATTAAATAAATTGATTATGTAATTGTAATTAATTTTTATATATGAATATATCATGTTTAAAATATTTTAAACTAATAGATTCAAATTCCATCTTTGTCTGGATTTGTTAATTTAAATTATGTCAATAAATTCATAATTAACATTAATGTTAATTTATTATATTTTATTAAAAGTATTAAATTTTCATTAAAGTCATATGTTTTAACAAATTATTTCTAAATTTTTAAATATATAAAATATGGTATATTCATGAAGAATTTGATATTTTATCATGAACATATTGAAAATTAAATAGTATAATCATTATTTGCACAGCACTTGTTAAAATAGTGTTTGTGGTCATTATATGCGCTTATTTTAAGTAAATTTCCATAAAATAAGGGATTTATATATTTTAAAAAATTATTATAATATTTATAATTTATTTGGATTATATATTACAATAATACTTACTTTAATTCTATATTAATGGTTAAATTACATCGGTTAGAAATCTAGTTACTTTATTAAAAACCATTTGAAAAAGTGGGGAAACATAGAAAATAATGACGAAAATTATATCAACGTAGCCATTTTTAGGGATAAATTTTTTTATCTAACAAAATTATCCCATAATCAATTATTAAAATATTTTATAAGGACATGACCCATCCTTGACCCAAAAATATTGGTTACCTTTTGATATTTTCAGTAATGCCACACACCCCCACATAAAAATAAATTCAATCTTCCACTCACACACAAATCTCAAGACACTATTTGTCACCCAAACACTTCTACAATATGATGAAAACCTCTAAAATTTCATCCTAGAGGATTCAATGTAGTTTTAATTTAAATATTATTATATATTCACTGTAAACCAAAATAAATTACCCAAAAAATATAAAACATCCCTCAACAAGAACTTTTGTTTTATTTTATTTTTCCACCACATTAATTATTAATATTTCTTGATTATATAATAAAATAATATTATAAAATTTATATATATTTATATATATTTATTCTTGTATATTAAGGTTTTTAATAACACCTATAAACAATTCTAATAAATGGGTAATGAAACCACTATTCGTCTGTAAGACGGACTACTGCCTTACAATGAAATATCATTCTTTTTTATTTTCCACCTATCATGGATATAAATTAATATGGAATTAATAATTTTATATGATATATATTATATTTATGATATTTTTATTATCATTTTATTATTATAAAATAATTAACTTTATGATTTACATTTTTAAATACAATAACATTTTTTGTGGATGTGTGCATTACCACCTCCTCCGAGCCAGGGTTTTCGTTCACACATTGCATAGTGTGTTTCAAGGATTGATTTTTTAATTGATTATGATATGTATGAAATTATAATTAATCAATAATATATTTATATATTCCATTTAAATAATATCTTTCAATTCGATATGATATTGGAAACAATGTGCCTGTGCATGTAAGACATATCGTACCCATGAACGTTTTATTCCATTCCATATTTCTATATTTTGAATATCCTTATATATAATTATATAATGAATATATTATAGTTATATAATGTTTCAAATTATTTAAATATTTAAATTATTATGTATTAAATTGGATCTAGAATAATAAGACACAACAAATATGAAATACCAATAATATATTACACAAAATAGAACATTAACAAGGAATTTAAAATAAAAAGGTAATATAATGTCATAAATAATCATATATGTTATTAAATATAATTATATTGATATATTATAGATTGAAAAATAATTTATATTTGTTATAAATGATTTATTAATGTGTATGATTAATGCTAAGAATTTTGTTATGAATTATCTCATCACACATTTATTTCTGTGGGATTTTTTCTATATTCTCAACATGGAATATTATGTGGATTATATAATTAATTGATAAATTTTATATCTTGATTTTAATTTATTTCATGATATAAATATTTCCAATTGATTTCATTTCATTATTTATCATAGGATTAAAATGTTACTCCAATAGTAAGGGTATTTCTAGTCTCACATTTATGTCAGTGAGACTTATGTCATATTCACCACTCATTTATTTTGTGTGTTTTTTTTAAAATTAAGAAGAGTGTATTATATTATTATTATACGCATATTTATAGGTAGTTACATAACAATTTAATTATCTCTATTATTTGGGTATTAGGATTCAATGATTACCAAATCGGTCTGGTAATTTTGCCTCAATATTCTATCATTATGACACATGTTATATTATGCACCGATACACTTTTATGAGGTGTATATACAACCCTTTGAAATGATTAACCATGAAACTCATAATTTAAATGATATTTCATTAATTATGTAATTTTTTTCTTCCTCTATTATTACAATTCCATGTTTCTAAGGGGTTAATATACTATTGCTACAATCACGTCATTTAAATGGATTATTTATTATTATTCTCCTAATTATGAACTATTAGGATCCATATCTCAAGAACACTTATAAATTTTAATATAATAATTTTATTCATATTATATTCATATAATGGTAAAATTATTCCACTCATGGTTACTTGAGATGATTAATTGCTATTTTTAAGAAAATATGACCATATTTTTTTCCTCTATCCTGAATCTATTTTATTAAAAAACAATCATTTAAATTATATTTTCTCAAATGTTTTTAAATGATATATTAAGATCATTTTCATGGAAAATTAATTCCAAAAATTCATTATTGTTTAAAAAGTTTTGTTAATGGTTAATATGTGTTCCTTTATATTTTTTCATGATTATTTTCAAATGAAAAAAAATATTCAAAATCCATTATGTTTCAATGAATGTTTTTTTTCAAAGAGTAAAAGATATTTTACACATGAAATATTTCAGATGAAATTGAAATGATTTTGTTTTAATAAAAGTATACATTAAATGGTTTCATGAAAGGTATATTAAACTACTTTTTATTTTACCTTATGATTTCCTTCATGTGAAATTTCTAAATTCAAATCCATGTAAGATTATATCTGTTGATATAGTTCACAATTTACTTGGTATATAATCTAAAGTGTTACACGCCAATATTTTATGAGATATATTATATTTAATTTTGTTGATGTATTGTGATATTTGTAACACAGTATTAGCATGCAGTATACTCAACACGGATTTGGCATCCATTTCATGCTAAATAGACCTTCCTCAATAGATTGTGTTATATGCTATATCGAGTTTCATTAAACAAAAATATATTATTAAAATTTTTCTTTTTAATTGGATATAAATTATCATTTATTAATATAAATAACAACATTTTGTATTTTATAAAAATTAAATTTAATCTTATTTATATTCTAGAACATGATATAAGATCAACTTCAATTTTTCGGAAAATAGTACTACTTTTTTAAAAATTATAGATTCCACCTTTTGAGGGTGCAACAATATTAAATATAGTTTTTACTACTTTTATATATTATATTTGATAAATTAAATGTATTATTTGGAATAAAAACATCAACATGTAATATGGATGAGTTTTTTTTCTTTTTGTAAAATTCATATTTTATTTAATAATGAAAAAATACTACATTTAAATTAAATAATTCCTCTTTATAAAATTTCATTATATAATTATAATATATTTTTAATTGGTTTTAAAATGTAATATTATTTTTTATTATTTTATCCAATTTTGGTTTCATGAAGTAACTTCACAATCAAATTGAAGATAAGCATATGTCAATATTTTCAATTAGTTTTTTCATCTTAAAAACTTACTTTTTGGTATTGACAACAGAAATTAATTTTGAAAAAATTTATGATTTTTTATTATTTATAATTTTAAAAAATGGAATCTATATTTGGAATCATAAAGTCATAATTTTTTAAATAGGGACCGTTTATTTTTGAAATTATGAATAGGAACTACAGTAATTTTTATTTACCAGAGTTAAAGGTAAATCAGGTACATTATGATAACAAACAATATGATAAGGATAATAAATTTACACTAACACATTAAAAAATCTTATTGGATGAGTTAAAGTCTATAAATATCACCTATGGGTCAGAATGGAATAATTTAATAGACTTTTTTCAATAAATTTGATGTAATTATATTTAAAGAAAAACATTATGACAACATGTTACTCGCATAACTATTATAAGAATAATAATTTTTATATAGTGATATAAATGATTAAAAATAGGTGAAAAATAGAATTATGAAATAAAATTAAATTATATACCACATATAAATTTATTTATAATTTTTTTATATTACATAATTAATATTGGTGATGACACAATAGTGATATAGAAATTATTTTATTGATTGAAATATCAAATTAACGGTTTTACAAATATTTAAAAAATATCATATGATCTAATTAATGTACTATATTCATTTTATAGTTGAATATTACAAGTTAGGTGTGTAAAAAATCTTTTTATTTTATTTTATCTTGTGTTTCTGTTAAATTTATTGTCAAAAAATGAATAGTTTCAAAACTGACACAATTGACAATTTAAAAAAAATTATAATTTTTTTTAAAAATCACAAAAATATTATAAAATTACCTTGTTATAATTATATGGTCGTAAATTTGTAAAATTATAAAATTATGGAAATTTTAAAACATATATGTAAATATTAATAACCAATTAATATTTAGAATATTATTACAACAAATAAAATTAAATAGATTAAAAAGGATAAATCAATATGATAAGGTTTACAATAAAAAAACATGTCTATATATTATTGGAGGAGATTTTTTATACCAATAATAATCTAATATTTAAAATAAATGAGATTGGGACAATTATTAACTGAAAACAATTTTATAATAAAATAATATTTCAAGAAATTCCAAAAGTGACCCTCCGAAAACTTATATAATGACACCACATCTACCAAATTACTCACACCATTAAATCCCGTTGGCTAGAGAAGAATTATCTAAAATAATCTCCACCATCTCTCCCTTCGTCCTAGTGGAAAAACTTGGGTAGATGTACATCTTAGGGATACATTTTTTTCAAATCAAAAAGAGATAGTTGAGAATGAGGCAATTGTTTTATCACGACTTAAAAATGTATTTTCTTCTTCTACTTCTTCTTATTATGTATTTACATTAATAAAGTAATGAATAATGTATATCTTACATTTTGATATTTTATTATAATTATGGGACAAACTTATACATCAATGTATCCATCCTATATAAAACAACTTCACCATGTGTATGTATGCACAACTTATCGTCACCACAATATGTTGAAATTTGTTATTCAACATTACATAATTTTGATGAGTGTAATGAAAAGTATAATGAATTTAAATAATTAATAAATAATTATAATTATTCTTTATAATAAATATACCATCCAATTCCCTAACATTTTACCATTAAGTGAATGCTAACATCGCTCAGGTGTATGTACAAAAGACCATCTCCACGACGCGATTTGATTCATTCTCTATTTAACAATTAAAGAATGATTATTGGGAATAAATAATAAATAATCATTTTTTACATGTTAATAATGTGTTTAAACCCACTATATATTTGTTTTTTATACATACTATGCATATCATTATAAGGTAAGGGATAATTTGGCAATCTCACTATTATCAGAGATTTTTGATTAATAAGTATTTAATAAAGTATATTTATCATACAAATATATGTTTTATAAATATATAATATTATTTACATTAATCAACTATTCTTTAAATTCAATTTTACCCACTTGTGATTTTTGTAAACCTTATCGAAGGAATCTTTCTTTCATCTTTTATATGAGTTATTTTTTGACATTTCCAACAAGTGAATGAGGACACTATTTTTTAAATTATACAGAATGAACAGATTATTACTTTCTAATCAAATAATAATTCCAAACATCATTCTATAGATGTTATCATCTCTGTTTTAATCTAAATTATTTTCTTTTAAAATTAATTTGCATTTTGATAAAAGAATACTATTTTTAAGAAGACAGGATATTTTCCTCAATATTTACGTTCATGTTTATTATCAAAATTATTTTCCATCTAAGATATCATAGGTTTATGTTTTTATGTCAATTAGTACTGTTATTTTATTTTTTTTAATTAAGGAATGATATTTTATAAGGATTATGTTATGATGAAACGATGTTTAAAAACCCATTTTATTTCATGGGTTATGCTATGATTAGTGATTTAGGTTTTTGTGGAACATGTTAGAATGGTTTCATTGTAATATGGGTGGGAGATATTTCTACCTCCAATGCATTTGGTAAAGATTTATATCTCATGATATTGGCATGACATGAATGGAATGTAAATTTGGTTCAGTATTTCTGGGATGGAATAAAATGTAAATCATGTTCAGCAATATATGGATGGAATAGAAAGTAAACCCAGTTTTATAATTTACTTTGTCAACTATGAATGTATTAGAATAAATGAATTGGATGCTATTGAAATAATATTAAGTGATTATTTTTTCACAATTCCATGTTTTATTTAAATGATATTTTCTCATGTTTCCAGATTCTATTATGATTTATTCATTATGAAAAACCACGATTTATTTCATGAATCAAATTTTTTAGTATATATTAAATGTGGTATTATATTTTTCAAAACATTATGTTCATGTTTTGACATTATTATTTCCATGTTTTGTAATATATTTTCCATGCTTAACCTTAATTAGCATTTAATCACACCCCTTTTCATGATTAATTTCCCAATTATTTGAATAATGGTATTAAAAAAGATGTTCCAAATGGGGTTCTAGTTATGAAGGCTAAAGCCTGAGATGGTGTAGATGATTTATGAACCAGTTTTTTATATTTTCAAATTCTAAAATGCATTTAACTAATTCAGTCTTTGTAAATCTGTTTGTTTTATGTACAATGTATTCTGAAAAAGTAATGTAATGCCCATGTACATCCAGATTTGGTTGATAGAGTTGGTATCAGAGAAACCTATTAGTCTATCATATGTAACTATAATGGGAAACATTAGTGAGATCCCTAGAAATATTATTATGGAAATTTATAGGGATTTTTTGTACCCCCATTTTCTTGTATATAACCCTTTAGTGATGCTTTTAATGGTTTTAATGTTAAGGGTGACGAATGGGAGAGTCAAGAGAATGTGGAATAATGTTTTGAGGCAAAGGGGAAGTTGCACAAGCAGTGCACGGTTTTGAAAACCGTATGGCCTAACAGTGCATAGTAGATCTTGGAGGAAGTAGCTTCTGCATGGTTGGAACATAGTTTATCTAACTTTGTGGAGAAACCGTGCAAGAAGGGTGGCTGAGGCAGCAGCTAACTCATAGTTAGCGCACAGTTTTTCAAACTGTGCGAACTAACTGTGTTGCCAGTTAAACGATATCCTATAAAGGTGGTGCTCACATGTTTTTGCCTCTAAGTGGGCATAACACTGGATTTTACTTCTCCTAAGGTCAAAGAGAGTTCTCCCATCATTCCAGTGGAAATCTAAAGGCTTTTAGTTGGGAATTGAAGCTGGATTCTTGAGGTATGTGATCGATCTTATTTGTTCTTGATCAGTTTCTTAGATCTACGTAGATATACTTCTCCCATTATTTTGTTTTCTTCGATCTACACCAGCTATGGGTGTATATAGATGTGTGGATGGAAAATATTATCATATTTGGTCTTGATCTTTCTTAGAGAAGAGATTTATGTTGGGTTTTTTAGAATCGACTCAGGTTTCATTAGCGTTCTTCGACCATTGTGGTTTTCATCAAAACCATTGAGGTAAGAGGATTCACTCTCAACTCTTCATGATTAAATAGCAGGGATTAGATTCAAATTGGTTTATTTGAATGGTTTTGACTGTGAAAAACATATGATAAATATTCATTAGTGATGATTTATGGTTTTCATGTGATTGTAAAATATTGCTGAATTGTTGTGCAATGTGATTTTTCTTGTTGAATTTAAAATGATGATTTTAAATTATGGTTTTGCTGAAATTGTAGAAGGTTTGTTGAAAAGTGGGTAGTTAATAAAAATGGTGTTTTATTGAAATGGTTTTAGATTTAAATGACTTTCATGGAATTGGTTTTCAATAAAAAGGTAGTTTTATATAAATGGTTTCACTAGTACAAAAACCATTTTTATGTCGGTTTTTTTTTTCATTTTAACATTGGTTTTTAGGCGACGTTATTGCGAGCGACATTAAAAATATTATTTGTTACGTTGGTTATTTAATAACTAACATAAAAATGGGGTTTTATTGTTTTTGACAAGGTTTTTAAAAAACTGACATGAAATACATTCTATAAATGGCATTAAACATCCATTTTTTACGTTGGGTTTTGAAAAAACAGACATTAAAAACCCAATTTTTACGTTGGTTATTTAATAACAGACATTAAAAGTTATTTTTAACATCAGTTAATTAATAAGAGATGTAAAAAATATCTACCTTCATATAGAAAATTTAATAATATTTCATTTGACATGTCATAGAGCTCAAATAGATTTACAGATCAAAATTTATGACCATCAAAAGTTTGATATTTTTTTCGAGGAAGATTGAGTGAGCCAACCGTAGCACCATCTTAGTAAGAATTTTTGAATCCGTAGGGGGATTTTTAGTTTAACCATGATATTAAGAATCATCAATTTTTATAATAAATTAATAATCATTAAATGGTATATCAATTAAGAAAATTACTCATAAAAATATAAATCATGGGAAAATAATTACAAATGCCATGACGAGGTAGCAGAAATAAGAAAGTGTTGATTCAAGTGGATGATCAAGCATGTTGATTCAGTAGAACAATGATGGTTGAATAAAATGATCATAAAATGGTATATCAATTAAGAAAACAAATAATAAAAATCCTAAATCTTCGATATATGATTAATCACACCTTGATGAGATCGTAGAAAGAAGAAATAATTGATTTACATTGAAGATCAAAAGATTTGATTTGGGGGAATGATAACAGTTGTAATAAATGATCGTTAAATTATGATATTTGTATAATGGAAACATATAATTGAGATGATAATAGAAAATGCGACATTAAAAATGTTAGCCTGCAATTCAAAATTTTGATTTCGCGATGTTAAAAAATTGAAATTTCGAGTTCGCGGGATATTAAAATAATCATTCAAGTTTGTATTATGATAAACGACATGAAAATGTATTATAATTTTCACTTATATTTCACATTGTTTATTATAAAACCTAAGTGAAATATCAATCGTCATTACTTTTTCAAGTCGGTTATTATAAAACCGACGTGAAAAATCAATTTTCATGAATTTTTCACATCGGTTATTTAATAACCTAATTTAAAACATATTTTTTACATCGGTTATTTAATATCCAATGTGAAAAAAGATTACAGAAAATGTAAATCATTTCCCAAGATTTAATTTGATAGGCCACGAAGCTCAGATGGAGTTACGGATTAAAAGTTACGGCCTTCAGAAGTTCATCATCTCTAAATGATGTCTTTGGGAAGGCCAAATTTTGAAGACCGTAAATTTTAATCCGTAACTCTGTTAGAGCTATATAACCAATCAAATTAAAACATGAGAAATGAACTACATTTCTGTACACATTTATCACATCAGTTATTAAATAACTGACATGAAAAATTTATTTTGATGTAGTTTATTAAATAACCAACATGATAATGTCATGGAAATGGAATTTTCATGACAGTTTTATAATAACCAATGAGAAAAAAAGCTAAAATTTTAATGTATTTTCATAGAGATGGATTTTTCACATCAGTTTTATGATAATTGACATGAAAAACAAGCAAATATATTATTTTATTTTCATGGAAATGGATTTTTCACGTTGGTTATTAAATAACCGAAGTGGAAATAATTTATGTGAAAAATCAGATAAAATGGATTTTTCTCATCAGTTCTTATATAATCGACGTGAAAATTCAGAGAAAATGTATTTTTACATCGGTTATATAATAACCGATGTGAAAAACCATTTTTCATATTTTTCAGATCAGTTCTAAAAAACCGATGTAAAAAAGTGCGACGTAAAAAAGCTTTTTATACTAGTGTTTGGAGTTGAAATGGTTTGGTATTGGAATGGTTTTGGTGGAAATGGTTTTCAATAAAAAGGTGTTGTTATTGGAATGGTGTTTTTTCATGATCTATGTGAACATATGGAGTGAGTTCATATTTCATGTATGGGGCTTGGTTGAAAAAGGACCTTGTGCTTGGTGCCAAACGATTAGTTGCACATGGTAACTATATGTACGAGACCTAGTTGAAATATGACCTTGTTCTCGGTCTCAAAGGTGTAGTGGTACATGGGAAACAGTAACCTTGTGATGACTTGGTAGATCTATGAGAAACCATTCATGATTATGGAACTGTCATAACGTTTCATGCATGGTTTGTTGCATGGGCTATTGAATGATTGGGTATGCCAAAAAGTGATATTGTGAAATGGTTCTAAAGTTTGTTTAGTTATTTTTCTGGAAAAATAACCTGCTGGAAAATTGGTTTCAATTTCCCTTGGAATGCATTTGGTTATGTATGGTTTTGGAAACATGGTTATATATAGTTATAAATTACCTTTGAGAAAATGTTTTATATAAATTATTTTTATATAAATGTGGAAAACTCTTCTATCCTAATGGTGTGAGTAGAGAAGTCAATGGTGAAAACCTGGTGGGTTTTATACTCACCCGTGCTTTGGCACATTGGTTCTTTTACAAATGTCGTATTCCAAGACACAGGTAAAGGTAAGGAATCATACTGCTAGAGGCTTGTGGTTATGCTTGGGAGATGTTGTGGAGCTTGGAGTTGGGGGAGCGTGGATTTGTGGTGTCTTTTGAGAGTCTTGAGTTGTTCAACTGTTGTGTACTTTGTTTCTTATTTTGGTTTTCCGTTGTAGATCATACCTTCCAGTTCATGAAGTAGAATCCACAAAACATTCATAGTGATGTTGAACCTGAAAAGGCGGAGGTGTGGCTAAGCTGGATGAATCATATCATCAATTTCATCAGCACCCTAATAGAACTAAAAGTAAAGTTGGTGACGTATATGCTCAAGTATATTTCATGTCAGTGGTGGGATTTAGTGGAGTAGGACAAATTGGATGAAGTCCTAACATGAGAGGATTTTGAAGAATTGTTCAACAAACGATTATATCCTCAAACGTTCATGATCCAGAAAAAACGGGCTTTTAGCCTGAAACAGTAGAGCCTCTCTATCACAGAGTATGCAGCTAAATTCATGAATTTAGTTTGGTTTTTCACCAATGGTTTCATCATGTGCGTCGTTGAAGTAACACATCTTCGAATCAGGTCTAAGGCAGGAGATTCGATCAAAGATTGTGGTGCTTGGTATTATGGATTATACAGATATGGTGAACAGAGCAAATTTTGATGAACATGATATCTTGGTATCGATAGTTGGAGGAATGTTGATACCTACAAGAAATGGTGGGAACCCAATGGTTGAGAACAAGTGGAAAAGGGACACCAATTTCCATGGTGCAAGTGTCAATCAGAATCAGATAGCGAGATCAGTGAACCTTCCTCCCTGAACCCAGAGCAAAGACGGTTTCTTTTAATGTGGTTTGACTGACCACATAAAGTGAGAGTGTATGGAAAAACCTAGATAATGTCATAATTTCAACAATATGGGACATCTTCAGTGATTATTTCATAGTGCTCCATGATCAGGTGCTCATGACACTTCTCAGGAATCACAAGCATCATATACTTCAATATGAAGAGGAAATCAGAGTCAGTCTCATCAACAAAACAATGCTACCCATGGTGATTATCGAAATACCATGACTCCTCAAACAGGTAAATTTCTAGAAGGAAATAAGGAGAGCAGTGCAGCGATGAAGCAATTGTATGGAGCTGAGCAGATGGTCGTCGATGATCCGGTTGGACCATCTACAGGGATATGTGCGATTATTTTAAATTCTACCCTTGTTCAAGTATTCCTTTATATTGTTGCATCGCATTCCTTCATTGCATCCCATTATGTTGACTTGCTATGTTAAAAATTGGAAATTATACCATCTGTTTTGAAACTGAAATCTCCTCTTAGTGAAAGAGATTTTCAAGACATTATTTGTAAAGAATGTTTTATAACAATTGATGGAGCTAATTTGAAATGATATTTATCCTTGTTGGATATGGATTTCTATGACCTAATCCTGGGTAAGGATTGGTTGATTATGTTTAAGGCTTACATTGACTTTTATTGGAGAACGGTTAGTTTCACGACTGAGGATAGCATCAACCATCTCTCCATAGGAGAGTGGATGGTAATGAAAGGTTAAAAGAGCTTGTTGGCACCAATTTTAGGAATTATCTCTTACCAATTGATATTGTTGACTTTGGCATCAATCAAAGAGATTGGAGAATATATTTTTCCAGCTATTGTGGATCAATTTACAGATGTATTTCCCAGAAACATCTTAGGGTCACCACCTCTATGTGAAGTGGGGTTTACAATTGATCTCCTTTTGGGGACCAGTCCTATTTCCCTTCCATCTAATAGGATGGCACCAACAGAGTTATGGGAATTTAATGAGTAGTTAAAGGATATGGAAATCACGGTTTTCATTCAACCAAGTACTTATCCATGGGTAGCACCAGTGTTGTTTGAGAAGAAGGAAGATGGAACTCTTCAACTGTGTGTTGATTATCATAAGCTTAACCAATTTAAGATAAATAATAGATATCCTCATCCATGCATTGATGATCTATTCGATCAATTAACGGGATATCAATGGTTCTCCATGATTGAATTGCGATCAGGATATCACCAAATCCGAGTTCGGAAGGAGGATATTCCAAAGACATCTTTTAGAAGTAGATATGGCCACTATGAATATGTACTCATGCCTTTCAGTCTAATGAATGAACAAAAATTCTTCATGGAATTGATGAATTGGTTATTTCAGTAATATATGGATTCTTTTGTTTTAGTGTTTTTGGATGATATATTGGTCTATTCAAAAACAAGGGCTGATCATGAGGTGCACCTAGAAATTGTGTTAGAAATCTTGAGAGATCATCATTTTTATGTGAAATTATCAAGGTGTGATTTTTGGATACGGAAAGTATGTTTCCATGGCCATGTGATTTCTAAGAAATGCGTTTCTATTGATCCTGAAAAGATAGAAGCCGTTATATCTTGGAAACCATCGAAGAATGTGTTTGAGATACACAGTTTTCTTTGTGTAGATGGTTACTAACAACACTTTGTACATTATTTCTCACAACTAGCTTCACTAATGACAACTCTAACAATGAATAATTCTTTATTCCAATAGACAGAATAATGTAAAAATTCATTTCAGGAATTGAATTTTTTTCTTACATCGGCTCCTATCTGGATCTTTCCCGAATCAAGACAGGGGTATGTGGTGTATTGTGATGCTTCGAGATCAGGGATGGGTTGTATTCAGATGGAAAGAGATCATGTGGTTGGTTATGGTTCAAGGATGTTCACAGTGCATGAGAATAATTACACAACACATGATTTGTATTTATCTATAGTTGTCCATGATGTGAAAACATGGAGACATTATCTCTTTGGTGATAAATTCACCGTGTTTACGAATCACAAAAGCTTCAAACACATTTTTTCACAACGAGATTTGAATATGAGGAAAAGGATATGGATGAAGTATTTATATATGTTTGACATTGAATTGATGTACACACCATGAAAAGATAATTCTATAGCGGATGCATTGAGTAGAAAGTCATATTCTCAGTTAGAAAAAGTTGCTTCAGATGAATGGAAGTTGATGTCGGTCTTAGCCGACATGCAATTGGAATATGAATACCGAGGTGATGTTGATGTGATCTTTTCAGCTACACTTTTTCATGATTTATTAAATATGATCAACGAAGCACAAACATCAGATGCATAATGTTTGGTTGTATGTTCAAAACTCAATGGTGGGGAGACCATTGATGGCTGGAAACTTGATGGGGGTTCAGTTTTTTTCTTCACATATCAGAAGGGTATAACTACGGTTTATCAAGAAGAACTACTTCATACTTACCACCATTCAAGATGGGATGTGCACCCAGGTACACACAAAATGTATACAGTATTGAAGATGCAGTTTTGGTAGAGCGGCATGAAAAGGATGGTGGTCGAGTTCATCTTGTAGTGCTAAACTTTTCAGTAAGTTAACGTAGAGAATCAGAGGCTAGTTGGTATGTAACAATCATTACCTATCCCGGTGAGGAAATGAGATCAAATAGAAATGGATTTTGTTACAAGTCTTCCATGAATGGTCTGGAAACACAATTCCATTTGGGTGATAGTGGATCGTCTAACCAATTCCGCCCATTTTATCCCTATTCATGAAACTCATACGGTGGATGATCATTCAAAAATATATATCTGAGAAGTGGTAAAGAGGCATGGTGTACCAGTGTCTATAGAGTCAGATAGATATCTGAGGTTCACATTACGTTTCTGGAAATCATAACATCAAGCCCTTGGAACTCAGTTGATGATGAGAATGGTGTATCATCCTCAGACGGATGGACAATCTGAGTAGACGATACAAACATTGGAAGGCATGTAGTGTTATTCTATAATAGATTTTTGTGGCTCATGGGAGTAGAATATACCCTTAGTGGAGTTATCATTCAATAATAACTACCAAGCCTTGATATACGTGGATCCATTTGAAGCATTGTATGGGCGTCCTTTTCATTCTTCACTAGGCTGGATGGAAACTAGTGAAACATCACTAGTTCGTCCAAGCAATGTCCAAGAAATAATAGAGAAGAATCTGTTGATTAGAAATAGGATGGAGACAGATCAGAATAATCCTATATCTATGCAGATCATTATCGAAGGTTTTTTTAATTCATTGTAGGTGACCATTTTTTCTTGAGGAACTCTCCAAGGCTTGTACATCATCTATACATGAATCAGGGCAAGGTAACTCCTAGATACATTATCCCTTTTGAGATACTGGAACAATTTGGAGAGGTGGCATATCGGTTGGCATTACCACCATAGTTTATTCCGGTGCATAATTTGTTCCATGTATCTCAGTTGAAAATGTATAAGCCTAATCCTGGCCATGTGATCAGATGGGATCACATTGACCTAGAGCCGGATTCATTGTTGATACATATCCTGGTAAAGATTGTGGATAGGAAAGAGAATGTCTTTTGTGGAAAAAGCATTAGTCTAGTACAATATTTATGGTATCATGGTCAGATTCTAGAATAGACTTAGGAACATAAAAAGGAAATGAAATTGTAGTGTCTGGAACTCTTTCACCTGGGTGAATGTTTTCTACATTCCGAGGATGAAAAGACTAATGGTGGGGAGAATGTAGTACCCTCATTTTATAGTATGTAACCCTTTCTTGATGATTTTAATGTTTATAATGTTAAAGGCGAATAATGGGAGTGTCAGGATAAATTGGAATGATGTTTTGAGGAAAAGGGGAAGTCGCACGGGCAGAGTACGGTTTGTTTAAACTGTGCAACCAAACCGTGCATAGCAGGTCTTAGAGGTAGTAGCTTCCACATGATCGGCGTAGGTTTTGTCTAACCGTGCGGCCAAACCGTGCGAGAAGGGTGTCCGAGGCAGTATCTAATGCATGATAAGTGCATGTTTTTTCAAGCCGTGTATACTAATCATGCGGACACTTAAACGAGATCCTATAAATGGGGATCTCACATGGTTTATCCTCTAAATGAGATCCTATAAATGTGGATCTCACACTTTTTTCCTATAAGTCTCTCGATTTTTCTTCTATGTGGCCGTAACTTGGGATTTTTCCTCTCTTAACATCAATGATAGTTATCCCATCATTCCAGAGGCGATCAAAAGACTTCTCTTGGAGAATCGAAGCCAGATTCATGAGGTATGATATCGTTCTTCTTCGTTCCTCATCGTATTCTTAGATTTACATAGATATACTTGTCCTCCTCTCTCCTTTTTTAGATCTATGCCCGTTACGGGTAGATATAAATGTGTGGATCCCAAATATGATGAGTTTTTGTCTTGATCTTTCCAGGAGAAGAGATCTAAGGTGGGCATTTGGAGAATCGACCCGGGTTTCTGGAGTGTTCTTTGACCATTGTAAATTTCGTCAAACCCATTGAGGTAGGAGGCTTCACTATCCACTCGTCTTGCTATAATTGGTGGGATTAGATTCAAATTGGATAAGTTAAATGTATTTTATTTTGAAAAGCATAGGATAAATCTTCATTAGTGATGATTTATGATTTTGATGAGATTGTGAAATCTTGGTGAATTGAAGTGCAATGTGATTTTGCATGATAAAATTAAAATGTTGATTTTAAATTATGGATTTAATGAAATTGTAAATGGTTTGATGAAAAGTGGGGTTTAAATAAAAAATGTGTTTTATTGAAATGGTTTGAGATTGAAATGAATTTTATATAATTGTTTTTCAATAAAAACGGAGTTTTATTGAAATGGGTTGGAATTGAAATTGTTTTGCATTGAAATGGTTTTACTGGAAATGGAATTCAATAAAAAGGTGTTTTGATTGAAATGGTGTTTTGGCATGATGGATGGGAATATGTGGTGTGTGTTTATATTACATGTACGAGGCTTGGTTGAAATAGGACCATGTGCTCAGTGCCAAATGTTTAATGGCACATGATAACTATATGTATGAGGCTTGGTTGAAATATGACCTTGTGCTTGGTGCCAAAGGCATAATGGCACATGGAAAATAATTAACATGTCAAAACATGGTAGACCGATGATAAACCACTCATGAGTATGGAACTGTCATAACGTAGAATGCATGGTTGGTTTAATGGGTTGTGGAATGATTGGGTATTCCAAAATGAGATATAGTGAAATTCTTCTAATGCTTGTTTGGTTATTTTTCAAGAAAAATAACTTGCTGGAAATTTGTTTTCAATTTCTCTTGGAATTCCTTGGTTATGTATGGTTTTTAAAACATGATTATATTTAGTTATAAAATTCATTTGAGAAAATGTTTTATATAAACTATATTTATATAAATTTGGATAACTCTTCTATCCCAGTGGTGTTGGTAGGGATGTCATTGGGGAAAACCTATAGATTTTTATACTGACCCATGATTTGGTACGTTGGTGCTTTTGTAGATGTTTTATTCTGAAACACAGATACAGGTAATGAATCTTCAAGCTATAGGATTTTTCTTATGCTCAAGAGATGTTGTGGAGAATGGAGCTAGTGGAATGTGTAGTTGTGGTGTCTTTTGAGAGTCTTGAGCTGTTCATCCGTTGTGTACTTTGATGCTTAGTTTGGTCTTCTGATGATGTGTACATTGATGTAGTTTAGTATAAATGATGTGTTTATCAGTCATTCATTTGTTCATGTATCATATTGTGAATTTTTGGT
This sequence comes from Viscum album, assembly GCA_963277665.1. Classification (NCBI taxonomy): domain Eukaryota; kingdom Viridiplantae; phylum Streptophyta; class Magnoliopsida; order Santalales; family Viscaceae; genus Viscum; species Viscum album. The sequence goes on along the minus strand of OY728152.1, from coordinate 1,585,513,365 downwards.
TATTATTGGATGGTTAATGGGTAATTTTCCTAAATGGTAAATCATCTCCCAACTTGTATTTGAAACCCTTTGTCATTTATTGCCAATATTTGGCATCTTGGGGTTGTCACTTAATGCATATAAATGACTCGTTGAGGTCTCAATCCAATGATAGTTGGCGTGTCATTATAGATTACCTATGGATAAGTCAAGTATAGGTTATAATCATATAGTTTTTGTGTTAATAATGAATGACAGACTATTAAACCTATGATACCATAGATGTAAATATTTTACTTAATCTATCTTACTTACATGTTTTTAATCTCTAATGTGTATTTTTCACACTTTTCTATCCGGTCTTAGTCAATAGATGGAACTACATAGAACATGGTTAAACATTGAATGTTTTAGATGTGGAAATTATTGGAATTATGAAGATTGATTTCCTATGTTTGAATATAATTAAGAGAATCATGATGATGGTATGATTATTTTTCATACTGTTGAAAATAAAGAGATTGTAAATGATATGTGAATAGTGTGTGTGGTTCTTCCAGTATTTTTTACTTTAATCCTAAGAAGATTAAGGTTTAGAATCTATAATACATTATTTATATGTTAGTAAATACAAATATGATGGATTCTAAGTAATGGTTTAATAAGAATGATGGATCATTGAGGTGTATATATTTCAGAATTACAATATATTGTTATATTAATCTTGATATATATATATATATATATATATGTATGTTTTCAGTATATGTAATTCATTAAGGATTTGAAGGGAAATTTTGAAAAGATATAAGGATCCAAAAAATTGATTTAATGGTAAAATGTTATACTTGGAGAAAACATGATTAAGGGAATGATAAACCTTATGTTATGATAATGATATTTGAAAAAATATATGTTCTATTTGAATAAGTAAAGGGGATGATTCTAGTTTTATTGGAACTAATTATAGAGTTTCTAATAAGAGGGTTAATCTATCATTGATTAAGTACACATCCTTTGTATACTTAAGGAATATAACTTTTAAATTTGGGAAAAAGGAAACATGAATATTTTCAATAATGATATCTATTTATTTAGGTTGTTACTGTGACTCAAGAGAATACATGATGAATGTATTCACAATTCTTCAATTTTAACAACTAGAGATATATTATGATATGTGGGGGATAAATGATAAGATATTTTTTTGACCCTTTTATATGTATTGTATAGTTATCATATTTTGGGAAGGATTAAGTTAAACCTCAAATAATGTTGGTTAGAATAATGTATTTTCTTACAATCTACAGACTTATGCATGTTTGATAACATTTTCTATACATTATATTGAGATAGATGGAATAACTTATCATTCTATTTATTGATTGAAATATCCATTAACACTTCATTAATGACCAAAACAACATCATTTATTTGAATTCGAGATGATGTGGAAATTGTTTATGGAATGACCAATGATGTGATTATACAAAAATCATGTAATTATTTATTCTATTGTTATTAATATTTATGAAAAGAATCGTGAAAACCAAAAATATTATCATAGTAACTTATTATCTGATTAATCCGATTGTCCATTAAATCATTGCAGATTTATGGATTTCTGGTTGTTAATATCCTCAAAACAATGTTCTATATCACTATCCATTAAAAATTAATGGTTAATGTTTTCTTCAATATCCATGTTTTCATTTCCAATCTATCTTATCCTATCTGGAAACCTAGTGAAGAGTTACCTTGGGAAATTATTATGTTGCTAACAATTTTTTTTAAAATGATGTCTTATTTTTTTTAAGATACAGGTTTCCAGGAATTATACTTTCAATTAGTAAAAATTTTATAACCCCGATAAATTTGGTAAGATTCCTAGATTTTATGGAGCTATCCTAAGAGCGGTTTTAAGTACTTTTAAAAGTATTCATGAACCATTAAATTGGTTTAGTGTCATGGGATCCGTTTGTGTGTATTTTTAAGGATAACAATAGGATAGTGGGATGTGCATAGTTTGAGCACTGTTTGAAAAAACCTGTAACCAAACTGTGCCAAGTGTGAGAAACAAGACAAAGAGGTCCATATGATTTGCACACAGTTTAACAAACCTTATTAAGTAACTATACCAAACATGAAAAAGTAGATAAAGGGGTCCACACTATTAGGGCACAATTTTCCTAACCGTGAACATCTACCCAAGAAAACATGTCTATGGGATTTTAATTCCAAAATATCTTTTTAAAACCACTGGAACCACCCTCCCTAGGACTCCCATATTTTGACCTTATCTTGGCCTTGAAAAATTCTAGGTGTTTGCAAAGACAACCATAGTGATTCGAAAGTGATCTAACAGTGTTATTTGAGATTGAAAGCCCTGATTGATGATCCTACCACCTCCCTGTATGTGGATTTCATCCTGATTCTTCTTTCGTTTTTCAGTCTATCATTCTATGATCTTTTTAGGGAGGATCATCAACATTTCCATATATTTAAACCTATTATTTGAGATCTAGATCTAATATTTCTTATCTAGATCTAGTTTTATAAGATAATAATGCAATTGAGATTAATTTGGGTTTTATTGATTTAGATCTGGAGATTGATCGATGACGTTGTGATGTTCAGATTTTGGGGATTTCAGTTGGGCTAACATTTGATAGTAAACATAGGCAGGTGTTCTAAATTTAACTCCCATAGTCATGATTTATGATGTGTGTATGATTTTATGAATTTTCAAGATTCCCTTGAAAATTGACTTTCTTAATTTTCATAAATTAGGAATATGGAAATGAATTAATTATACTTGGTAATTTAATTGATGATTAAATAATAGAAAAAATTATGTGGGGTTAACTAAATATATCTTTGGAGAATATATTGTAATTGAGATATTTATTTGAATGGGAAAATATAATTAATTTTTTGAATTAATTATGTTCCATGATGTTGAAAAAAGACAATTAATTGATAGAATTTGTTATATTTAATGATGTTAATCAATGATAATTATTTATGAGAAATAATTATAGAATGTTGAGATTTGAAAAGGAAAATAAATTATGAAGAATTAATTATGGAATGAGAATGGTATTGAATAGTTAATTAATTGATGAATTATTTCATAGTTTATTTGATTACATATTTTTTTAATTAAATAATTGGAATTGAAATGATTAATTAATCATTTTATTAGTAAATGAATAATGTTGGAAATTCTTATGATTTTTAGAATGATTGAATGGATATGATTTTGTAGTACAAGGGAAGACGTCTCTGAATGATTTGATGTTGGGATTTGGACATGGAATTCCTCCCCAATATTTAACCAATATTTATATTATGGGGTTTTAGGAAAGATGTCGTACACCGAATGAAAATTGGTGTTCTAGTCATGATGAATTATACTCAATGATATTTTTGGTTTTAGGCATGACAACCTATACCAAAAGATAAATGAAAATAATGAGTGATTATTCAATGAGATTTTTGGTGCTAGGATTGATGACCTATGCCAAATTATTAATGATGATAATGAATGATGATTCAACTATGAAATGGGGTTTTAGGTATGAAGACCTACAAAAAATGATTAATGATAATGAATGATGATTCAAATGGGAATCCTTAATTGAATTGGATTAATGTGATGATTAATCATTAAATAACAATATTATTACTATTTAAAATATCCCTTGTACTTATTTATTTATAAAACCGCATGAACTATCATTTGAGTGGAATCATTTTAGAAACTGTTGTTGGTGTCCTACTGAGTTATTATCACACCCTATTCTAGTCTCCTGATTAGCACCCGGGCTGATTTTGTTATTGCAGGTCATGATAATGTCAAGGCCCTAGGATAGGTTTTAATTTGGGATTGAAGTATGGGAGAGGTAACCTGATGTTGTTCGGGGCCTGTTTGGTTGTAGATGTATCATTACATTTAGTTTCATTGTAGGCACCTGACATTATAATTGGCATATCATGATTTACCTTTCAGTTGAGTATTTTATTTTTTCTATTTTGTTCATAATATGTCATGAATTTGTTCTAGTTATTTATATATGCTTCTGCACTCGGTTATTGTTATTTTTTCCCACAGGTGTTTTATTCTGAAAAAATTGTGTATTGTCACTCAAAAAATGACATATCAGACCCTCGATTCTAGTTTTCACCCTCTATAGTATGGGGAGGCGCTCTTGATTTCATGTGGCCAAATGGCTCAGGGCACCATTCAATGGCTCTTGGGTTGGGACGTCAAAAATAATGAGGGATAAATTTATTTTATGTGGCGTATAATGTGAAACGCCTAGATTTAATGAGAAATATTTTTATTATTAATATTATATGTCTTTATATAAATTCTATACGATATTATATTTCTTTATATTAAACCCAAAAATGGATTTCATTACACCCAAGAGTGTCCTTCCTCAATAGCATACATTATACGCAATACTGAGTATCAGAAAACAACAATATATTATTAAAGTATTTTTATACAATGGGATATAAACTATCCAATATGAATATTATTAACCAAATATTGACTTTTTATAAAATATAAACATTCAACTATTTTATTTTCTAAAACATGATATATGAAGAAGCTAAATTTTTCAGATAAGAGCAATCAAAATATGTAGTTTTCCCACTTTTTTATGTCTCGATAATTTTAAAATAGAGTTTTGAACAATTTTATATATTATATTTGAAATAATAAATATCTTCTTTTGAAACATGACATCAAAATTTACATTGGTTGAGTTTTTTGTATTTTCTGATAAAAATCATATGTTAATGAATAGGGAAAAAAACTGCATTTTAATTCAAAACTGCCTTTTAATTAAATTTACTTATTCAGTTATGATATCATTATAATTTTTTAAAAAATTAATTTTATATTTTATTTATCATTTAGTAATTTTCTTTTCATTTTATGTAATTTAACATTTAAATTGGACATAAACATGTGTCAATCATATAATATTTTTTTATTTCTTAAAACCCCATTTTTTTGGTTTGAAAATGACAATTAATTTTAAATTAAATTCATCCAATTTTGAATTTCGGATTTTTAAAAATGGATTCCTTATTTAGAATCATAACATCCGAATTATGTAAATAGGTACCTTTTAATGTTGGACATTATGAATAGTAACAACATTATTATTTATTTACTATAGTTGAAGGTAAATCAATTATGTTATGGTAACAAACATTATGTTAAATATAATATAATTTCCTAAACACATAAAAACATATTTTATGAATTAATTTCTACAATTATCTCTTATGGGTCAATTTTGATTCAATTAGTGGAATTTTTTCCATAAAGGTGAAAAAAATAAAATTATAACAAAAGTAAGTGACATCATGTAACTCTCTTATCTCTTATAAGTATACTAATTTTAATATATTGATAACCATGATAAAAAATAAAAAATAAATATTCTTATTAATGATAATAAAATTTTCTACCACAAGTGAATTTATTTATAATTTGACAGATTTAATAATTACCATTAATGATAACATAATAGTTTTGTATAAATTATATTATTGATATAAATATCAAAAAATGGTTATAAAAATATTAAAATAAATATCATGTGAAAAAATTAATGTGATCCATGAATTTTTTAGGTGACTATAATCTGTATAGAGTGTATTAAATATATATTTCTAAATTTATATTTTTTTGGATTTTATTTAATGTCAAATACTTAAATTGTGTCAAAATTGATAATACTGTTATTTTATAAAAATCAAATTATTAAATTATTTAAAAATAATAAAAATATATAAAAATTAAAATTTTAAAATTATAGGATCTAAAATTTTATAAAGTATCTAATTATAGAATATTGATAACTCATAAGTAAATATTTATAACTATTTAATATTGGGAATATTTTTACCACAAAAAATTAAATATATTAAAGAAGGATTAATCAAAATGATAAGGTTTGGAATAAAATAAAAACATGTATACATTTTATTGGTTTAGATTATTTCTATCCATACTCTTATTATATTCTAAATAAAGTATATTTAAGCCATTATATATTGAAAATAAATTTATACAAAATTAATATTTGAGGACCTTCATAAATTGCGCCTCCTCCCTCTTATAAAAATAAACCACCTAACCCCACATACACGACACCTTTCAATCCCTTTTAATCATCCAAAATCCAATTAAATAATTTTCCAACATCCCTCCATTCCTCTTAATGGCCAAATTTTTTTCATAAATCCATCTTAGGGAGACCTTATTTGAAAATCAAAAGGAGATACTCGAAAAGAGATAATTGTTTTATCACCTCTTTCAAAATTATTTATTCATCGACTTCGTGTTGTTATTATTTTATAATAATAAACTAATAAATCCAGTATATTATACATTATTAGACGTTATTATTATTATGGGAAAAACTTATAAATCCTTTTATCCATCATACAAATAAAAACATCAGCATGTGTGTGTATGTACGTCATACCATCTCGACTTCATGGTGTAATTTGTTGTTAAAAAATAATTAATTTTGATGGGTATAATGATGTGTATAATGGATGTAAATAATGAATAAAAAAGGATATTTATTCTTTATTATTAATATAACATCAAATTCTATACCATTTTACCATTAAGTGATTGATATAATTGCTTGTGCATTTGTACAGCCTAACGTCTCGACGACACGATGTGATTCATTCTCCATGTTAAACATTCATGAATGATTATAAAGTATATATAACAAATAATCATGATATATATTAAATATAATTATATTTGATTTATGTGTGTATATATATATTTATTTGTGTGTGTGTTTCATTTACCTACTTCCATTCAATTCGATAAGGAAATGGAAATAGTGTTATTACATATGTATGGCCTACCGTCTCCATGAACAGTGAATTCAATTCAATTTATCTATATATTATATATCATTAGATAATGAATTTATATGATATATAAATAATTTGAAGAATTATAGAATTAATTAAATCACAATATATGCAATAATATAAAGATTAAGAAGTCAAAATATTTATGATAAATAAAACGATTGTTAACAAAAATGATGCTTTAATATGGAATTGATAAATTAATGGGAAATATAAAGTCTTAAGTGAATCATATATGATATCATAAATATTATTATTGTTATCTCACAAGTTAATAATATATTTAAACCCAATATAGAGTTGTTTCAGATACACATGAAGAAAATCATACCAAAGGTAAGGGAAAATTTTGCAATCTCATTATTATATAAGATTGTTCATTTTAAGTATTTACTGGGGTATATTTCCCATTAACGTATACTTTTACTAAATATATAATTTTATTTATATTCATCTACTATTTATTAAAGTAAATTTTACTCGTTGGTATATTTTTATTAAATGTTATCGAATGAATCTTTCTATCATTTTCTACGAGATGTATTTATTGACATTTTTCGACAAGAGTATGGGAATAATGTTTTTTAACTTATATGGAACAAAATGATTTTTATGTCTTCATAAAATTTTATTTACATGAATATTCATCAACATTATTTTATTTATATTTTCAATTAAAATATTTTCTTTTAAAATTGAGTTTCATTTTGATAATATAAATTATATTTAAATAATAAACGATATTTTTCTTGAGAATTAAGTTCATCTGTTTTATCGAAATTATTTTCCATATATGATGACATTGGGTTATGGTTATATCCCTATTTTTACTGTTATTTTATTTTTTTAATTATGAAATGATATTTTATATGGATTATGTAATGATGGAATGATGTCTATGAAATCCATATTATATCGTGGGTTATGCTATGATGAATGATGTTTGTTTTTGTGGCACATGTAAGAATGACTTCGTTATTTGATGGGTGAACCCTATATCTCACTCTAATGCTTTGGGTAAATATTTATATCTTATGGGAGGGATATGGATAGAACATCAATTATGTCGGTTTTAGTAATACAGTGTTCGATGACCAGTAAATCTGGTTCAGTAATACATTTCTGGAATTACAAGTAATCCCAGTTCAGTAATGGACTTTGTCAACTATGATGGTATTGGCCACAATGAATTAAATACTATGGAAATAATATTATGTGATTTTCTATTTATCACAATTACATGTTTTATTTCAATGATATATTTTCATGTTTCGTGATTCCATTATGATTTGTTTGTATGAACTACCCTGATTTATACCATGACTCAAATTGTTTTTGAATATGAATAATATTGTTTGATATTTTTCAAAAGTTATGTTCATGTTTTTAGATTCTTATGTTTTTATTAATATAGTGTCCATGCTTAACCTTACTGAGCATCTTAGCTCACCAATTTCCACGTTCTATTTTCCCCTAGGTATGAAGAAGGGTATTACATAAGATGGTTCCAAAAGGGGTTCTAGTTAAGAAGGATAAAGGTAGAGATGATGTATATGTTTTATGAACATGTTTTTTCATATTTTCCAGATTCCAATGGCACTAAACTAAAACAGTCTTTGGGCATCTTATTGTGCCATGTATTTTGTTTTCCAAAAAAAATAATGTAATGTCTATCTATGTCATGTTTGGGTCATTAGACAATGTTACCATTAATGTTATATCATTGAATAGTTTATGACTAAGATAAAATATTATTGCAAAATATACTTCCCTTGCAAGGGTTATACCATGATAAAACATGTATGAAAACTGATTTGTTGAATGTGTTATTCTATGATTATAAGATGTGGCACTTTTCCATGGTTTATGATACGATTAAATGTCTATAATACCCTTTTCATTTAATTTGTTATGATATGATGTTTAATATACTCATCTATTTTCTAGGTCGTGATATGATTAATATTATATTGTCATGTGGATAATGTACTTATTCATTTATTACATAATTTTTGGGACCTATTTCTCCCACCAATGAATTTCTTAAAGATTTATATCTCATGAAATAATAATGGTAAATACGTCGATGAGATTGATCGACTCAAGGATGAAGGGAACTAATGCCAATTGTTGGATGAAGGGAACCCATCTCCTCTAAGGTCAGAATAGAATCCCAATAGACTATGGGATTAGGGAAACATGATCTAATATGGGATAATGGTATATCCTAATCAACTATAAAGAAAGGAAAATGACTGTGGGTGGGGGTGTGCCCTCCCTAAAAGGTATATCCCCCATGAAGTCCCATGATATGTTTTCCAATAATACCTGAATTATATGGAATGCCTTTATATCGTTACCTTTATGCAAAAATTAACGGTTTGCTTCATATGTTTTGATATTATGGAATAAAATCATGAATATTTTATGAAATAGGTCTTATTAAAAACACATATATATGATATCAATAAAGTATATTATATGTAATTTGTAGGGTATGTCCGAAAAAAAGTAATTATAGTGTTCGCATACACTTAAACTCAATTGATTCTTATATATATTCTTTATTCACCATTCATAAGCATTTGATCTCACCCATTCTTGAATATCATTTCCCTATGATTTGATGATATTTTTTCAGTATAATATCTAAAGGGTGTGATTTTTTGTGGGAAACATGGAAGATATTTAACAAATTTAGAAGATTATTTTACTTGATTTAATTAAAAATAAACTATTATGGTCTTTTTGAAGGTAATTTTATTAATGTTTTGAATATTCATTTAAATTGATTTAATAACATTATATGTGATGTTATTATTGTAGTTGAATTTGAAATTACCCAAAAAATAATAGATTCATCATATTATACTGAGTAACTAATCCTTAAATACGGCAGTATCAACACTGGTGTTATAGTCTACCACCTTTTCAAATTATGAAAATCCTCATCAAACTAGTCTTAATAAAAGACATCACACTATTATTCATCAGCAAATAAATAGTATTGATAAATTGGAGAATTCAAATGTAAAATTATAATAGTATCCCAGTATTTCTAGAAATATCTTAATCCCAAAAACATTATGGGAATGCTTCTAAGACATCAGTAAATCATATTTCTCCAATTCCTATGATATACCTATCTAAAAACCCTGATTCACTAATAATTAAACCTACTAATTCAAAAAGTGCCAGTTTGAAAAAATTTGTATCAGGGAAATGTGATTTATGTGCACTCAGAACAATCTCATGATGTCTGGAATATGACCTAGTATTTGTTAGTAAATGGTAATATCAATAATTAGAGGAATGATAAAAAAGTCTTTATATTGGTGGAATATATTATTCTTGAGAATCATGAACACCTATGGAGGATTCTTCTATATAAATAGAATCACCAAGTACTCCTATAGACCATACATTCTCTGAAACATCATCTTTGGGATATAATCCAATATATCCCAAAGCTGGTGATATCCCAATTCAAGATCAATCATGGAGAACCACATTGCTCCCCATAAATGATCGAAGAGATCATAGATCCTAGGAAAATTATAACTATACTTTTATATTTCTTCATTTTTATTCCAATAGTATATGTAATATGAGTTATACTGTCCACATTCTTTGAGAAAAATATAGGTTCACCCCATGGTATTATGAATACAGTCAAAGACTACCTGTTATATATCCTCAATTTTTGTCATGATCTACATTAAATCATCAATCACCATGCAATAAAGTTGTATATAAATTGGTTTTTTAAATTGGATTCAGTTATATCTCGATCTCAACAGCACTATTAGGGTAAATTCAAATGATTTAATCTGATAATTCATCCTACCACTGATCTGTAACTCTAGTAAATATGATGGGGCTACCACTAACAATTCCAAAATAGATAAACCTACAATCAAGAATATTTTAATTTAAATCAAACATATTTGATGACAAAATCTACCTAATACAAGTCCAACTCATTGACCATTTTGAAAAATATTCCTTGGGTGATGTAAATGATATCCATATTTGATGGAAATTTATGTGTTATTTAATACTAGTCATTCCATCAATGATATAAATCACTTAAGATATCTTAATCTACATAATCATAATGTTTGAAAAATATACATAACAAATAATATTTATAAGACACCTTAGACATCACTGAAGACAATGCTCATTCATGAATAATGGTGTATCATGTAAATGATACTGTCATGAAAACATGAAAAATATGTAAAATACCTTAATAAATTGAATATATATAAATGAATGGGATGAGAAATTATCATAAAATTTTATAGAAAATTTAAAATTGATGAAGGCCATAATTAAAATAGTATATTATCCCTCACCCCCAACTATTGTAGTCTAATATACTACATAATTTTAATATGCCTCTTCTCCTCAAACTTTTCCCTATGACCCAAGATCCACATGAGTTTTCACCAATTGATTATACTACTCATGACCCTAGTCTAATCAATAGGCCATAGATAACATATATTATGGACCCAAGAAAACTTCAGACTTAAATATTATGATTGAAAATATTATTGATGTCGCATCTTTCCAAATTGTAAACCTTTGGTTTGAGGATTGGTATAATGTTTTCTATAATGTGAAAAAATCCAAGTGATGAAGCTTTATTTAAATCCACCCAAGGGGGAAGATGAAGTCAACCTCTAATCCAACAATATTATACAACCCTATTGTATGACCCTGTTTTTCCACTACCTACTACTAGAAGTGTCACTCACTATAGTTGTAAGTGGTCGACCCAACTCAAATGTAATGAGTGGAAGAAGAAAAATTGACCAGTCCTATAATAGAAATTTCTCAATTTTAAACACCTAATGTAGAATACCTAGATATTGCATTATACAAAAACACCTAAAAATCATCAAATGTTGTAATGAAGGAAAATCTCAATCTTCCTGGACTTTTTTTCCTCATTTCATGACATGAGTTTAGAAATGTGAAGTAGCTCAATGAAATTATTTGACAATATGGAATCAAATAAGTTCCTTTTCAATAGATCCTTAAACTCCAACACTGAATAAATATTTATCCAATAAGAAAGTAATTCCTTCAAGAACTATCATATGAAATACTCAAAGGTGATACTATTACATCTATTATCCTATCTTTTCGTTCCCCCAAAACATCTAGAAGTACCCTATAGTGACACAAATTCCATATTCACCTTCCTATAGATCGGTGTCACAATAAAGTCAATATAATCATCTTTAATATCTATCGATTCATCTACATCATCTGGGCCTTCGGTTTCATTAATGGATATTTCACGATGGAACTAGAAATCAATTTATAGTCAAACATGGTCATCAATTTCATGTTTCTCTAATAATGAACATGTGGATGGACTCCTAGATATAGTGGTCCAATGCCTATTGTGTTATTACTGGCATGGGAGAGTTCTCAACTACACCCTCTAGCACAGTAGGCAATGGTATGAGGAAATCCTTCCTAGTGGATGTATCATGGATAATGTCAATTAGTGGTTTCTCCAGTGTCTATTAGGGATCCATCCTCTAAAATAGTGAAATATTTATAAAAACTAATTTTGATTGGATGGATCTTGTTCTGTCTATGGGATCACAAAATTTTCTCCAAGAAGTCTACACATATCCCAAGGTATATCAGTCATAGATAAAACCATGGTCTCCAATATAATAGACTTTTCATATTCACAATCACACACACACACACACACACATATATATATATATATATATTATAATATCATTCCCATGATCACGAAACTAATGTCAGAAAATTTATCACAATGATATGGAAAAGGGATATATCACCCATGAAAATAATTTAAGTTTATCCTGGTATAATAGAACAGTTAAGGCATTAAATTATATAAAAATTGATAATATAAAAATTTGATGCGGATTTGATCCATCATTCATGATCATGATGCATTAATTTACACAATTCCCATAAAACAGTAACAAAAATATCATTAATTGTACATTCGAAGTTCATTAAACATGAGATGGATAGGAACTAGGTAAATTCCCTATATGAGTCCCACATATTCTATTTCTATTCTAATGTTTCCCATTTTGGTAATAATAATAATAAAAATTATTCTTTGATATAATTTTGGTACACCCCGACCCAAACCACTAAGTCCAGCTCAGAGGTCTATAAGACCTCATGTGTACCCCCCCCCCCCAAATGCATGAGGTTTCTGTCTAACAGTGTGGATATGAAAATCCATAGTGGAGAGACTATACCCTTAATATAATATCCCTTCACCAAAAATATATTTATATATATAATATGAAAACACAATGTATTCAATTTGGTAGATAATATGTCACAATGAAATATTATATAGAACACTTATCATAAAAATATATAAATGTAAACTAAATGGGATCCTAGTGTGGTAAGCCAAAATTCAGAAAAAATGAAAAATTGTATATAAATACAGTACTATTGAATAATACTAATGATATTATACCATTTTTTCTACCATCTCCAAACTCCTTAGCTCACTTGTCTTCTATTGTCACATTATCCATACATGGATCCCTTTACATTAAGTATGTATGCACACCCAACTACTAGTGTATTTTTTGAGTAAGAAAACCTAGTAGGAAATGGAAAATCTGTCCTTAATGATTATTTTTTTGACTAATTGGTTTCTTCCATGGTATCAATAAATTTTTATGAAATAAAAAACAATCACATTTCATGCATGAGTATGCTAACTGGGCCATCACGAGCTCCTACTACTATAGCATTAGAAATATGTTGGAATGATGAATAAATTTGTTTGATGTGACTAGGAACATTCCCTATAGTTGGAAATTTTCACTTAGTATCCCAAGGGAATTTAGGTGAACATATTACTTGATATAAACCAGTCTTTGAGTTTCATAATGTTATCAGTATCTATAAAGTAATGGCATATATTCCAAACCGAAGTCTATCATGTACCTACCCCATGAATTGGTCCATTTTCCTTCTCACAACACATCATAATAACTCCCAATATAAGTGGTAATCATTCCCTGATAATCCACCTATTACAAATTCCATGATACAACCTCAAGAGACATTGGAAATAACACAATTGGACAGTTCATAATAACACAATCAAATAACATCATTATGAGAATATAGAAGGAATATACAATGATATGTGATTAATATAAATAACCATAATGATAAAATATAGTAATACCCATTGATAAAATGAAAATATATGGTCGTCTCTAGATACACACACACACATACAATAAAAAACCTTCAAATTTTGAAAAAAATCTATGAGAAGACATCATGAATCAATGAAAAAAATGCATTGAAAGGCCTAAAAATGTTGGAAACGTCATTATTCATGGATTTTTAGGAATAAATCTACTGTTCAAAATAGGATCAACGCCCAAAATAGATTGAAATCCCCTTTATATAATTTTCACAATGAAAGGATGTCTTAAGGACTACTATATCATAAAGAAAATAATTTGGAAAGAGATAGACTTAACAGGACTCCATGTCATTATAGTTTTGGTGTAATTATGTATATTAATTATTCCATAAACGAAAATAACATTGATATAAAGTGAATAAGTGGACATCTATTCATCAATTTTTTTCAATTCAATATCTTATTAGGAATGACTCTGAAATTCTAAAAGATTACATCATATATTTCCAAATAATGTTGATCCATCAATAGTACATTTGAGGAAAAGAGATCAAAGATAAGATACAGGAGGAATAATATTTGAATATGAAAAATCTATATATAAAAATATAGAAACATCCCCCATTCATGAGGTATCAATATCTAGTAAAAACGATGTTGTTAACACATCGAATATAACACCAATCTGCAAAAGTATCATCAGTGTATATAATTTCAATCATCAATCCATTATGAAGAAGACATCTATGGGGATCATTCATAAGCACATACATATTGAAAATATTTAATTTATAGTAGAACCAGATTTGATCAATATACAGATTCAAAATCATAGAGCTACCACTGATCTACTAAGGATGGAAATTTTTTTCATCAGATCATCATAAAAAAATATATCATATATCCAGGATGATCTCTCAAACAATAAGAGGAATATAGAGTATATATGATAGAAATCATCATTAGATCATAACTAAATCAATTTCAACATAAGTAACTAAGGGGAGATTAATGGTAGAAATATCAAGATAATAGGGGATGATTGACATTTAAAATATTGGCATGGGAGTGACAATTTGGTGTCAAAGAGCATTAAAACAATATGGAATTAAATTATAATGTGGTTTATTTAATTCACCATAAAACTATTCACATTGGATAGAGTATGGAATCACCAGTTAACCAATTCATATCTACCAATGGGTCTGTGGGGATTGCCTCCCTATAGTAACTACACTGAAAAGATGGTGGAGTTAAACTATAGTGTACAACCATCATAAATCCAATCATTCTATCTTCATTCAAATTACCAATTCATGGAACCTTATTAATTAAAAACATACCTCATAAACACCCCTAATAGAGAGGAAACAAAATAGTAACCTGAGATTGAATTACATAAATATCTCATACATCCAATTAAATTAAAGAAGTTATAATTTCTCACATTCAATTCATAAAATTGTCATAATATTCATATTATTTTGTTAAATAGGTTATCAATCACAATAAATAATAGAATAAAACTTATATGTTTCATAGAATCACTCTATTTATCCAAAAACATCATTAAACATAACATTTTAATTTACAAGTCAATGCCCCTTTTAAAACACTCAACCCACATTCCATAACCCCAAGTCTCCATATTACCTTCTAACAATATCACTCCACAATATTTTTTTATTAAAAAAATCCATTACAAAAAACTCATCATTATCTAAAATCATTCATTAAATTCCCTCAGATTTATGTCAATTTTCTAATAAATTTTACTAATCATTGCTCATAATACATTAAGACTAAATCAATGTTCTAACCCATTATTAAATTATGGATGGATGGGAAATTATATTTCACAACCATCAATTAAAATTTTAAATTCTCACTTTTCCACTCAATTTAGACGACCATTACTTATCCCAAGACCAATCATAGTCAAAATACTAGAAATTCCATATTTCAGAGAATTTTCATTTTTCTATAGTTCGAGGAAGGTTAAACGAGGAATTAGGCCAAGACAAAACTCCATATAATATTTCAGTGAAGTTGATGTCAATGAAAATCATGATATACCCTATAAAAACACATGATATAAAATGGAATGACTATGGGTTAAATTAAATAAACCACCTACCTCATTCTTATGGAATCCGACTAAAAAAGTATCGGATGTCAATTTGTCCTGAATCGAGTGGGAATTAGAAGCCATAAAAACACATATAAATTGTGGAATATTATCTAGACATGAAGGAAAACCACCAAACATTGAAAGAATTTATATTATATGTAAGATAAGTCTTATGAATACCTCTAGTTCTCCAAACCATCTCAGGAAACTCGATTCCGACCAATAATCATGGAGATACTAAACATAAAATACTATTTATGAGGAGGTGGGTTGGGGAACTACTATATGTTGTAATTGGGAGAAAATCATATGATTGATGTCTTAAATGAAAATTTGGGAAACAAAATTTTTCAATATTTTAAAAATTTGACAATAAAATCAATGGACAACATGTGGGACTATAGTACGAATCTATAGTACCAGATCTTATCCTATGCCTCAAATATATTCACAAACCTCCTCAAGTCAACCTATGATCATTATAAAAGTATAAAATAACTAATTAATTATTTATAACCTATCTATTTTCAATTGAAAATACTATAAAAGAACCCCACCATCATACTAAAAAAATCATTTTCTTTCTCAAAACCTCATTTGATGGTACAAAAAATGAAATTTTAATTATTGATTAAATAATATTAATAATTTGGAATATATTTTATTTATAGAATACCCATATATAAATGTAGTGTATAAAATGAATAAAACAAAATTTTATTTTTATCTCTTTTCATTGTTTTTTCAATAATAAAAATAAAATAACTATATTTCTTAATAGAGGATCAGGGTTTTATGATATTATTTATTGTTAAAATAATGTGATGTTGAAAATTCATTTCTATATTTGGATAATTATAATTACTGTAACATTTAATAAAATATAAGGATGTGAAAGCATGTGTTTCTTTGTTACGAGTTATTTCATTAGATATGTTCTTTATAACAACTATAGAGAGTCTATTTAAGGATAATTTTGATGTTCACATTAGATCAGGGTACTCATTTTATTCATAAAATTAATAGTAAGTTTACCTGTGATGTTATGTTTTCCTTTTGGACTATAAAATGACAATACTCTAAATAAAAATACATTGGAACCGATGTGGAACCATCCCACACAAAGATATCGACACTCCCCAAGTCCAGCTTCAGAAACCAATCCATGGTGCAAAAAGATCCCATCCAAAGAAGTACAAATCACGAACCTCACTACATATTAGTATATGACATATACAATCACCCCAATGTTCCTAAAAATATAGTTACTATATCACATAGTATAATTTCATCAATTACTTCGGATCACACTCAAGTTTGAAAATAATGTTTTATATAAAACAAAGGCTGATAATTTAAAAATATTTTATCACTAGAAAAATAATATAGTATGAAATTTAGGCAAAATAATCCTTAAACTTTCTTTATCACTTTCCCTTTCCACATGGCATTCCAAGTATATGATCTAAACTCATTAATTAATGTATTCACAATGAAAATACCAATAGGAATGAGTGAAAATATTTCTTTCAACAAGCCATCACAATGAGATATCCCCATATTATTTTTTTAGTTGGCATCAAGAACCAAATTTGATTCAAAAATACCCCATATAATTCAAAATCAACACATCCCACCTTGTACTAAAATACCATCATACATAAGAAATATTTATCTACAAAAAACCATTTCTTGTGAAATTCATATGCTTTGAAAAAATTTAATTAATAAATATCATGAGTATCTATAAAAACTGCCATTTTGAAATCACATTGAATAAGAGTTTTCCACATAAAATACTATATACATTTCCAAAAATAAATAGCAAGATTCAATACATCATGTCTTATAATATTGTAGTTTTATAGAAGCCACCAATCCCGATTAAATATTAACAAATATTTTTAAACTATTTTGTAGATCATCCTCTTAATTCCACTATATCAAAATCTAGTAAGATATTGTCCCAATAATTTGGAATTGATAGACACATTATTATCCAACAATCAATGGTTTTTAATGTGTCAACCCTCGGATATCCCACAAATGAAATAAGGGGGATCCCCCAAACATTGATATCTAAAACTTGTTCTTAAGGATTCAATTCTAATAGATTCTGAATGTTGAAAATTATCATCAACCCCTCACATCAATTATTCCATAATAATGAGAGAGATTGAGAAAGAGAGATAAGGAGAGTGATATGATGGCTTTGGGTTCCTACATACAATAAGCCCTATGTCAATGACTGGCCCTAAAGGTAAAAAAAATTCATAGCATAGGAGGTATTACCCTATGAAAATGAAACTTGATATGGAGATATAATAAACAATGACTAAAAAACTCCAACTAAAAATGCAATTGTTCACCAAAAAGTATCTCACAATGAATAAAAAAAATAAAAATGGATACATAAGAATATATCAAAAGTAAATACAAAAAGAAATGGAAATTTTAATGACTCAACACATACTCTATCCTAGCTAGTAATTTCAAGATCTGTCCCTAATGTCCCCCAAAAACATGAAAAAATATTTCATATATAGGTAGAGAATAACAGTTATACAATGTAAGGACAACACTGAGGCCTTAAGTGAACAAGTTAGATAAGAATTTTAATTCACTAGTAAAAAAAATGGATCTAAATATCACATATAAATTTTATATAAACCATTCCATCATCACCATGACTCACTCACCAAATCACAGTTATAATATAACAATATATCAGTGAGGTCCTAATTAAAGAAAAAAGTCCCCTATACCTCATTCTAATTTATTTTCCACACCCATGCCACAAATTCTATAAAATTTGGTTCCCAATACCCATATTTATTGATACATTTCAATATCATCCCTTGTATAAATTTATTTAAACATTAAATACAAAGAAAAGTCAACTTTAGATATTATTGTGTACACTATTTCAATTTTGTATTCCCTAGTTTAATTATGATATCAAAAGGCTGTAGTATTTTCCATTCTATAATGAAAACATCGAGATACTATGAAATTAATCCTGAATATATTTCATATGTTCTAGATACATCATTCTAACTAGAGACAGTATATGTTTGAAAATAATGTGCTGGGGGATCATAAGAATTGAGACTGATTCTCATGATGTTTTAAATGGATGAACCCCAATTGGTGAGACCATGATGATAGGCTCTGCAAGACTAAAATGCAATATTTTCGGTGGCATTGGTGGTCTCTATCTATGACCATGTGTATTGGTCTCATGAATTATATTATTATCAATTTGATCAATTTTTTTCGAATAATTTAATGAATAAACGAATTCTGAAAATTATGTCTAGGTTTGGTAGCATGTGTTGGGTGCATCATTGGTGGTATACCATAGGATGAATGTTAAATATATAATTTTTCACTTTTGAGTTGAAGAAGTAATATATTTGGAATGTTTGATCAGGGTGTAAGTACCTTCATTAATCATCTACCAAGGTAGTCAAAGGTAAATATATATAGACATATAAAAAAATTAAATAAAGGAAGATAACTCCATTTTGCATCCTATATTATGTGATATATAATGACAAAGATATTATTGTGAACATTATTTATTCATAGAATGTTTTTCATTTATATGAAAATTCCTTATCTTCTTACTGGAATTGATGGATTCCAAGACTCCACCCCTATCCTATTAATGCTATTCACTTCTATCTATATAAGTTCCTAGAAGGTCACACACAATGTAACATTCAATAATTTTTCATCTTCTAGTTAAACATTATATAGGATGTTGTGGGTCGTACTATGTGGTATAAGTGTTGTCAATGTTTCATTGATCTACAATATATAAATATGTTCTTTATTATTAATGTATAAAATAGTTGGTTTTATTTTTATTATTAAAATTATTAAAGAGGTATTTAAGGAATACATTAAAAATATTGTGTGGTGTGATTTTATTTTAATATACAATGTCTATTTTATATTTATAGTAATGAAGTTTCAAAATAATGACTCATGTTTTAACAGGTAATATATATATTATATTAAAATTAAGTGATAAAATATGAAAAAAATTAATGATGAAATTACTTCGACATAAATATTATTTGTGTATTTAGTGGGTTTAAATCTCTAGGGGTTTGGGAACCCTTTATTTATTATTTTGAACTCCCAATATAGGTTGGAGAGATAATCTCATTCCATGGGTATTCATTCCAAAAGAATGTGAACCTCTTTATCCTCCTGATTTTTATAGAGTGATATTCTCTCTGAGTGATCAATTCAAGACCACATTAAATAGATCAAATGAAAATGATTGAGTTGATTGTCCCAACCCCAAAGGATTGTTTTGAGCACCATGATAGCACTCCGAATTTGATTAATGATAAGAGCACAAATTATTGGATAATATGTGGATGATCAAGATGGGTTTGGATTATGATCCTTCTAGAAATGATATTTTGTGATAAACTTCATTTCAATACAATGTTGAAAAAATTTGGGAACTAATTTATTTATTTTTAGTTCTTTGAATAATTCACTTATGATTTTCATTTCACTACCATAGCTCGGATCTTCAGAGACGACTACTTGCATTTCTTCGATGATGAAATATTTTAAATCACCGGCCCATCATATTCAACTTTGATCCCACGTACAACGAAAAATATTGAACATCCTATGATCCCATCCATTCCATATATATCATCTAACATCACATTCCACCAATAGAAATATTTTCCAGACATCGTATCACATCACATCACATCCCTCTAGTAAAAACACGGACCATATGTCACATCAAATCCCATCCTTCTGACAGACCCCTGGGCCACACATTACATCATATTACATCATATCTAGCTCATAGAAACCTAGTTCACTGATATAATCCTTACCAGAACAAGATCATTATGTTATCACAATCATGATGGACATCAACCTCATCACCTCCTTCAATTACACACGATTCCCATCACATATCCTACCAAACAACATAAAAACCACACTTCAACTTGTAATTCACATCGAACCAAAGTCCAACACATCACATCATTCTATATCACATCATTACCAAGGACACCTAAGGAATTACATTAATTTTGAAGGATGAGAGGTGGAGAGGCGGTAGCCGTCCATCTGTATCTCTACCATCCAGAATGTTTTGGAAACACCTATAACTCAACACCTCTGATTGTTGGTATGGTAATCCAAATACGGTGGGGCTTGTCTAAATTTACATAGACATACATGAAATACATATTTTTTATAATACATAGCATATTGGTTGGATTCAATAATGTTAGAAAATCCAACACCACCACCACAAATAACACATCAATTGTCTCCATGATAATATCAACTGAAGACACCACAAAACCACCATACAATCCACATAAAATTTACCACTTTAATTTACATAAGTTTCCTCTTTATTTGGAAATAAATTTCATTGAACATTACATAGTCCATTATTTTTATTCAATTCTATTTAATTAATTCATCATAAATCTTTTCCAATCCATCGTGTTTATTTAACAATATATTTTGTTTTTTTAACATCATGTGTCATCCCTAGGTAATAGGGAATCTAAATAAAAAATGAAATACTAAAACTAGGACATCAAACACAACCCCCACCATAGTTTTACACATCTATCATTTCCATCATATCAGATAACCAAATCCATATCACTAAAATACCCAGACATCTAATGTACTGCACAGTTACAACAAACACACACCACAACCATGACAACATAACCATTGCGCCAGTACCACTACACTGCATCCAATGATCCACAACCACAACACCACAACCACTACACATCATCCTCTCCCCCATATTAAATACACCACAACCACTAATTGAAAACAACATCATAACACATCGCACGACTACCCAGATCACATAAAATATAACCATCTACATCTTTACTTCCCCATATACTAAAGACCCCATATTGTAAATAACATCACCACATAACAACACAAAAAATTAATAGAAAACAAAATAAATACTAAAACACCCAGAAACTCAAACTAACTTCTACAATTATTTTAGTGAATATTCACATATCATCTTTATATAGACTGAGTGCTACCATTCAAATCCTCTGCTGTAGATGAAAAAATTATTATAAAAATATAAATTCTTTAAAAATATATTTAGAGTGCGGTCACACCATAATAAAAAATTGGTTATCAAAATATAATAATTTAATTGAAAACAAGGCTCTTCATAGCAATTTATTTTGGAATCGACAATAGAAATGAATAATAAACCCATCAACATATATCAATGCAGTAGACCGTGCAATAAAACCAAATAACCATATGTTTTAAATATTATAATTAACTATGTTATTAAAAAGACACCTAATATTCCATAAATGGTAACAAGACGCATGTAGAGATCAAAAATTTCACCCAAATAGGCTAAAAGTGGAACCCCTAGCTCAATGAAGAATTCCAATATTACTGAAAATCATAGGGTGAAGTAAAAACATCCTAAAATTAGTAATCGCACATGGATACCATAGATCAACGTACACTAAAATAAGGGGTTGTAAAAAAATGAATCCCATATAGAACCCAAAACACTACACCACTATAGCCGGTCATCTATGAATAATGGTAGGAAAACCATTGGAATGTACATATAACCCACCACAGATTTCCAATAGGCATTCACAAAAACAAACATATTTATGCATGAGGATGGGGGAAGAAGATCTCCTTGGGACACCTAGGGTTCTTCCACAATGAGAGAGATATGGGGATAGGGATACCAACTATATGAAAAGATAATCATCATTGAAAGGGTTAAAAATAACCTTGAACTATACTGCTTTATGTCATGTAACCCATTTATAATGTGAATTCCATTTTTCCAATCAACTTTTAAAATTCACATCACAATGAGACAAATTAATTATATGTCTTAACATCACCTTTATGAAGGTGAATCCATTTCATTATGCACACTATATCTGACCACATTTTGTTATTTCTATGGCTTCACAATCCATGAATAACCAATTCATTTCATGTAAACCAATCACAATATGAATATCCTATATAAACTCGGTTCCACCTCTAACCACCATGAATCCCCATTTAGAATCTTCAAAAACGCATCTAATACCTAAAACTAGAAATGTAATGGACCATAAATCGATAGAGCATTACACTAGATACCTCTCAAATGATTAGTTCCCTTGATAATCCATTTACAATACCTGAATAGAAAGGGGGCCAAACAACTACCTGGTTATATACCTCTCAAAAATCTCAATTATTTTAAATACTACATGAAGAAAAACATTCCAACCAAAATACCCATTAAATTCTATATAGAACCACATAAAAACCTATAATTAGGAACAAAAATATAATATATTTTACTAGAAACCTCCAACAAATTTCTACACAACCACAAAAACAACTAGACATACAAAACCATACACTGCAACAAATAACCCATATCACTGCATTGAGCACATAAATTATTGAATTAAGTCATCCATGATAAGATATTTTACACTATGGGTGACACTAACTCTTTTTAAAATGTATCACCACATCATAGTAATATGTGTCTAGATTAGGACACATGTCCTCCCCTTTTCAAATTTAAGGCTGTCTTATCGAATGTCATACAAAAATAAGAAACCATGATTCTCATAATAGTATAAGATGTGAACATCACAACATAAAAAATATAGAAAAATTAAAAGATAAAAAAATCAATGGGTACTATGACCATATATTTTTCTCCTAATCTCATTAATTATCATTTAGGGTACTCTACCTAAATAACATTTGAACCAGTAGAATAGTATTCCCTTGAAAAAATTTCTTAAGGATGCTAGATCTATATCATCACCTCCATAAACATGGTGTCATCCTTGATATCCAAATTACTCCAATAAATAAAATGATATAAATTATGAATATAATTAATAATCTAGGATATATGGAAGACATCATGGACCCTCCCCAATTGTGATGGAAACACCAACTGATATGACACAACTCTAACTCACCCAAACACCTCAAAGGGCAAAAAAATCCTTGAAGATAACTTAATCCCCTGGAAAAAACTCCACTCCCCACAAAAAGGGGCGAATATAAAGAACAAACGGTTTAAATCTAAAAATAAATGGGTATCCTCCTACAATATTAATATTCCTTTTGATGGTCCTATGACAAACTCATACTCATATGAACCAACTTTTTCTTTCAGACTGTGCTCAAGAACACATAGAGGACAAGAATTAATATCTCCCCAAACTAGATCTTATGTAATAGAGAATGAAATTTTCACCCATAAATAACTCAATGCATCCATAAAAATGGACGTGTTCTCTCTATTTAGTATGATAACTCGACCAATGGAAACGGTTGTACACATGATCCACCAAATTCTTAGACACCTACATATAACATACCCTCTTCCATATGGATGGTCCTCTCTTACATCCAATCAATTTTAGGGTTGAAAGAAGTGAAAATGTGAAACTGTGATCCAAAATTATGTTGAAATCCATTCTGTAATGACAAACTAAAACAAAGAATATAGTTATATTTGATAGTCATTGGTGACCCATGATTCCTAAACACACCATCTATATACTCCTTTAATAAAACATCCATTATAATCGACTTATAGATCTTCTTGAAGTGAGATGATTTTGTTTCTCAGACCAATGTTACCCACACCATATCCCATTCTCCCTTACCTCATGGAATCCCAGTCACAAACTCAATTGATATGTATTTCTGTTTCCACTTATGGATATCCAAGGACTATAACAAAAATTCAAGAACACAGTTCTCGACATTAACCTACTAAAAATATAAACATTTTTACACTGATTATACCACATGCCATTTCTTCCATGACTACCAATGATTTCTCTTAAAACCACAATACTAATGTTTCATGAAAGAATGTACCACTAAAGTGAGATGTGAATATCATGAGGAAGTCCATATTCCATTTTTTGTGGGAATAACAACCTATATAGGAACAATACATGGTTTTGATCTTCCTATGGCAATCCAAAGAGAGAATCACTGTGGACAACATGATCATTCATAACCTCTGTCTCTATGTCTATCCACTAATACTCCTCCACCTGCCATATGAAACATGACTCATTGGTCATATGATGAATACATCCCAGACCACTAATCACCCCAATGAAAAGATTCATCCCTTTAAGCTCCTCCATTCCATTACAAATATATGAAGACTATCAACACTCTTCAATTATGGACATCTGACTCGACCCATTGAAAACATAATTACACATTCCTAGGTTATAAAATATATAAAAATAATAATCTTAATGACACATTATCCATATATAATGATGGAATTCTGATCACACTATGAAAATATATACCAACATCCCCTAAAAGAAATGAAGTTAAAAATGCACTCCCCAGTAAGGTAGTTGTACCATAAATTACGAAAAAACAAAACTACTACCAAGTACAAATCATATGTGGCACACTAACACTAATGGAGATGTAACTTCCTGTATCAATAATAGATCAATTATCTCTACTACATCAACACACATTCCAATACTAGATGCGATACATCATATAAATTATCATACAACACACCCTCATAAAGAAACTGAATCTCAAGAGAACTGAATATCTTCTCTTTCATGTAACTATAAAAGACCTAGAACTAATCTATCTATGGAAAAGTATGATACTTCTCGGTAGGGGTGAACCATGATTGAAATCGGGAACAACCCACTATTAATACATCATGATTCTAATATAATTTTGAAACTATAAAACATTTATCGGAGTTTCTCATGAAAAATATTCATCAACCATTAATGGGTGAACTGAAAACCCATATAGAAACACTATATGGGCATGGAAATGTTCCTATAACATACAAGTATCATATTATGAAAACAACCCACAAAGGTGGTGGTGTTGAGGGACCTACAAAAATAATTTAATTGATGATATATATCCTCGTATAAATCATGTAGACCATGATATAATCAATAATTTTGATTATAAAATGGTCTATGAACTCATGGAAGAGAGAATTCATAAGCCCATCAACAAGTCTGGTGACACTATAACATTGAACAACATGACTAATATCTCAAAGACCATATAGTTACATATGAAGGTTGCCTTCAAAAAAACATCTTCATTCTCCCTAAACTAGAGATATCCAGAACATAGATCAAGTTTTTTTAACCAACTATTCTCTCTCTAGTTATTGAAAAAATTATCTATCCCTAAAATAGTGTAACAATTCATAACCATTGCATAATTCAACCTTTGGTAGTATAATAAAAACCCTTGAATAATGGACTCTTCATAGAGAATAGGATAGGAGCACCCTATGGGGAAACATTTCGTCCGATGATACACCTCTACATCATTCATCCACCTATAGCCTAAACATTAGAAACTCTATGGGTGACATATGATATCGAACCATCAAGATTATATCCATGCTTGGCTACAACCCTATCATTAACTCCATATTATGAAGAGGGAGTTATTCTATGACATCCTATTGGGAAACATCCAAGAACACCTCCATGTCCATTAAAACACCCTGAAAACTGAGATTTAAATTATATTCCCACCAACTATAACAAAAGAAGTACAACTTTCTAGTATCTATGATCCTTGATACACCTTCTAGCCACCTAAGTGATGCTAAACTCCCAATGGGGATCTATGATTGATAACATTATCCATTTTATACACATCTAGATACCTCAAGACTATAGACATTGGGACTTAATAACTGATCAATATGTGAAAATACTCTTCCATACATTTCACTATGGAATCCTCATCGAATAAAATATATGGAGCAATGTGAAGGATGATCTTGATCCTGCTACAAATCTCTGAAGCACTAAATCATACCTATAAAATGGAGAAAATAACCTTCCTCTTGGATTCTATCATGATAAAATATTTAAACTACACATAGAAATCCTTCTATATGTATGGACTCCTTATATCATCCTCCTTATGTTCACAAATACATAAAATCCACCACTAACACACAACCCCCTGCTATTGGCTAACTACCAATGGTAGAAAAAACTCAACTTCATATCGCATTAGACTATAATTCATTTAGATATCCATCATAAATTTATTTATCTCCATATCTATGAAACTCACAATATATATAAGAGAGTTATGATACATAATTGTAACAAAATATAGTTTCCATGCCTCATCATCCTCTGTTGAGCCAACCCGTTGATGATCAAAATGATCAATCAATAAGAACTCAAATACCTAAGTTACTCACAATGATGAACCTAATCCTTTAGGGGTTTTAAATTGGATCTCCTAATCCTAGTAGCATTGATTTTTTGCAATGATTATCAATATATTCGCTTTAATTTCCTAATATATTACATTGAAACATGAAAAAAGCCATCGTGATGGATGTACCTCTCTTATGTTAATGCCCTGCAAATATGTCTACCCCACATGGCCATTCCATAAGATTAGAGTGCATTAACTAGATAATGAGGGTCCCTAAAATCCAATTTCCAAGATATTATCCAAAGGATATTTCACTCACCATGTTCAATGGACACAATTGTTATCCACACCCATGAAACCACCATCATGAAGAAAACGAAAATCATTCCTATCTCTTTAACATCATCCATTGAAATCACTCTGTCATGAACCCCTCCCAAAAAAGATAACAAAATGACAACAAAGGCATGATGACCTCGAGCTCCACCTCTTGTAGGACATGGGTTGGTGGCTAGCATCGAGTGTATAGAAAATTTCACATTGTGGGATGAATTAACCTCAAAAAATTAAAAAGGTTCATGATATAGGATTAAAACCACCAAAAAACTCAATTATAAATTACAAAGGTAAACAAAAACCATCCCTCAATACATGAATAATGTAAAACTAATACAAATAAAAGAATCCAATGTAAATATCAATGGACAGTTTAATGAAAGATACCCAAAAGTTACTCTTGCATAGCTAGTAAATTCTAGATCAGTCCTAAAAGAACTATTGGAAACTTGAGTGTAGTTTAAATATATATGTTGAGAATAATATAAATAATCAGTAATGATATAACCAAGTCCATAGGATCAGATGTCAAATTACCATGGTAATCCACCTGTGAAAAAACTATAGAACCAAAACAACACCTATACAAGCCATCAAACAAACCCATTTCCACAATCCATCACTCACAAAGTCACATATCCAAAATAATAATATTGAATCGAGGTCATACCAAAGAAAGAAAACATTCTTCCACTTACCAACTATTTTGAAACTCTCATTCCCCAATTTCATACATCGTATTCTCCCTTACCTTCTCTAAAAATCACATCACATCACTTCCCACCAAAAAATACATGGTCTATACATCCCATCACATCCTTCCCAAAGAGACCTTGGCTACACATCACATCACATTCCACATGCAGCTACATGGTCCACACATATCATCTCACACTTTGTCATGATGGCCATATATCAATTCAGATAATATCACATCCCACTCATAGACACCTAGGACACTCATCACATCACAAAAATAGCCAGGCTAGTAGATTATCATTATTGTGAAGTACATCCACCGCATTCCCTCCTCCAACCATTCATGAACCCCACAACCTATCACGAAACACCACACCTCAACATGAACATATAAAACATGTCCAAAATAGTACATCACATCATATAAAATCTCAACAATAGAAACCTATGACATCAAATCATTTCTAATGGATGAGTGATGACAAAGGGGTATCTGACCATCTATATAACTTCTATCAGGGATGTATGAAAAAAACTAGGAACCCACCACCTTTGGGCTTGGTAAGTTTATCTAACATGTTTGGGGCATGTATAAATTAACATCAACATGCATGATTTATATACTACACCTAATCCCCAATTTATGGGTTCACATCAACAATGCTATAATATATCACATCACCACAACATACCACACATCAATCATCTCAACCACTTCCACCACTATATGAAACACCAAATAACCACCATAGACGGCAATAAACATTTAACACATTTAGTTATAGGTTTCTAAAAATTAGTTCATTAGCTATTTCATTAATCATTAAATTATGAATTAATTCATTAAATTTTATTTAATCAATTTATTGCATAATCTTTACATTAATCTTTGTTTATTTTACATAATTTTTTTTATCATCATTATTCATCCCATAGATAACTAGGAAACAGAGAAAACCAAACCCTGTTTAAATTGTATCATCTCAGAAAACCCCCACCATAATGTCACACATTAACTATCATCATCAAATCATATCTCCGAATCCATATCACCACATCAACCACTAATCTCATCTATCACACAACCATTACTACCACAAACCATAAAAATTTCCCAGCAATAATTGTTCCACAACACCATGTTCCACAACCACTACATCATTACACAAACATTACAACAACTATTCAACATCCACTATTCCAAAACCTCTACAAAAAAACACTTCCCCATAACCACTCCCCTACAACCACTATACCTAAACTCATCTTAGCAAATCACACAACAACCCATATCATGTCATTTAAATCTAACCACTTTATTTATGGAATATATACCAAACAACACAGCCAGTCACAACTTTCATCACATAATAACCAAAACTATATATGAAAAACCAAAAAAAAATCCATAAATAACTCAAAACTGCATCCATAATTATTCAAGGGAATTATCACATGTCATCATTATTTAGAAATGGGTATTTCATGTAAACCAGATGTCCAGGGGAATCCAATTATTATCCAAATATAGGGTTTTAACATTTATTCATGGTGAAATCACCCCACATAAATACTAGGGTCATAAAATCATTAAAATGATTGCACAAACAAGGATCCCAAAAACTGTTTATTTTAGAATTGTAAACCAAAATGCAGAATAACATCAACAACACATATCAATGAAGTAAGTAATGTGGTAACAACCCACTGAAATAAATTTTAGATTTCAACATTAATTATACAATTATGAAGACACTTACAAATATACCAAATGTAATAAAAAATATTTATATATCACACATATCTTATTAACAAGTGAGAACAAGGTTCCCCTACCTCATTAAATATTTTTGATCTCACTGCACACTGTAGAGTGGAGAGGAAGTATCCCCAAAACCATAAATGAACACAAATAACCTAGATCAACCAAAATTTCCCTAAGGGGTTTTCAATAATGTATCCCACGCACACCCTAATTCAATAAAACACCCCCAACAATTATTGTAAAGGAATGATTCCACCAATTTACTCTATTAAGACCATTCTAATACCCAAAACTATCAATGTAACTAGATTGTAATGGAACAAAATATAATTAAGACCACCAGAAATCAACTATTTCAAGACTAAATTTTATGTGTAAAGGTGTTAAGGACGAATGAGATATAGTATACCCATATGATGGGAAAAAATAGGCCATTCCATGCTTTTCTAGATGTGAATTTTTAATTCACATAACAAATTTGTCGACATTCCACATACACTAATAATTTCATCAACTTGACTTATTTTCTAGGGGAAAGTAATTTCGTAATGGAAATGGTTTTGGAATCATAAATGAATTGTGTATCTAGAAAAAACATGATAAAACCATTTTTACTATGAACAATACTCAATATAACTTCCTTAGAAAATTCAGGCCATGAAACCACCAGTTAAAACATGAGTCTATCATATAGAATTTTCTTCTAGCCATATTGAATTTCTTTTAATTTTCAACTACCAAAAAATTTATTTAATTAAATAATGACTATAAAAATAATATAAAGAAAATAATTAGATAAATACCTCAAAAAGAATGTGCTAAATTCCATCCCCCATTCTAATTTCCTTTTATAGGGATATGTATATCATAATTTCTATTGACCACGGTTGACTATTACTCCCACATAATATTTTCCCATTCCAGTGATCCCTGTAGAACCTAACTATCCTTCCATAACACCTTCACTAATAGTTCTCCCTTGAAGAGTGATTTCTTGTTTCTGCCAAACCCATACTCTTTTGTGGATAAATGTTTCATATAGATCAATAGTAACATAATCATAGCTGATCATGAGTCATGGATCAAAATGATTCTTATTAATTTCATAAACATTGATGATGTTATGAAATACAATAAATCTCATCGGTTACAGTAATTGATAAGAAAAAGATCCCATATGTTCTATAACATTGAACTGTCCCATGTGTTTAGCTAAAAAATTCCCATTTTTTCCAAAGCATCGATGACCATGTTTTAGTGATACATTTACAAAAACATGGTCACTAATGTTAAAAGTTAATGTTTGGATATGATTATCTATATATAAATTTTATTTTATTTGAGTTGTAGCCACCGGTTTCTGGATCATTTTTAATTTTCTATAGTATCACGTCCATGACATGGTATAATGAATGATATATATCCCTTTTCAACCCAATATAAATGAAAATGATAAGGATGAACATACAAAGCCTCAAATAGGGTCATTTTTATTAAAAAAAGGTGATTATTTATAAAGGTCAATTCATCCAATGGAAAATGATTCTCCCATGAACCGCTGATGTCTATGACACATACATTTAGTATATATTCATATGTCATAGAAGTGAGTTCTTACTATCCATATATTTATTTGTGATATACTATGATAATTTTCAATTGAATTTAAAGAGAATGTTGTAACAATATAAAATATAATTGACTTAAATAAGGGTATCTATTAGATATAATTTATGATGGAAATCCATGTTACCTGACCACATATCTTATTTACAATATTTATAAATCCCCAAAAATGTTGATTTTTGTGATTGGGATACATTGTTTCATCTTAGTTGTTTTATCCACTATTACTCATATAGGATAATGTTACTATATCTTTTTTAGCACTGATATGAAAAAAATACATCATAAATTTTACACACAACTGTATAGGTAAAGGACAAGACTGCATCATACTAATTGAATATTGATTTCATTCATTTAGATGAGAACATGTCAGATATTTCATCACATGGTCTGTCATGTTGTGGGTGATACCAACCCGGTTGAAATTTACTTTCATCGACTGGTAAATTTTCTTATCACCAATATGAATATCCAACTTTGAATGGTGATATTCAAGAATATAAAATCGAACTAAAATAATATTTTGAAAGTGTAAAAAAGTGTTTTCATCTCTTCTATAGTAATTATAATTATTGTTTCCATTGTTAATAAGCTAGTGGAGATAGAATCAGGATTTGAAGTTTGAGATTTAGTTACCAAAATTTATCATGTTTTGAATTACATTGACTAAAAATAAAATTTCATTCTCACCCTATTACGTACAATCAAAATGAATATCATCAATCATTTTCCTAGACTTCCATTGGTGACGAGCTTCATAGACCAGTTCACTATATGTGCTTTGAAATAATACATATTTGACAATATTTAAATTAAATGTGAATATTACATGTAAAAAATAAAACATCTAGTTGTAATATGTCAGCATTTGTTCCCTCATGTTAAAATCTCACTGAGAAAATATGTATTTGAAACTCATTTTGTCCTGAAAAACTATGAAAAGTTCTCTAAATATATAATTCCTCTATGTCATTAATGAATGTTCAATTTCAACATTTTCAAGGTTAGGATTAGGATAATTCCACTCTTACATAGAAAACATTCTCAAACCTTATTCCACAATATAGTCTCCCTAAATGATAAAATAAAAAATACCATATCTAGACACATAACAATATAACACATATCAATTATACGTATCTAGAAATATTATGATGGGTGGTGAAATTAGATTATGATTAAGGTAAAATAATAATTTCTCACATAAATTATTCTATATAAATGAAACAAAATTCCATGTAATAACATTCATTGGAGAATAAAATCATGAGAATCCAAAAAATTGGGGACAATATCATCTTAATTAAAGAAAACATCATACCTCAAGAGTGTTATTAATTGTATTAAAATGACCTACAAATTATATCATTATAGGTTCATCTCATATTCCTTCTTTGAAACTGGTGTGATAGAGGAAACCAAATTATTGTGTCCATATGTGAAACATATCAAAATTACCATGAAAATGTTGATTCCACAACATTGTTTGTTCAATTTTATGTCTAATTATTTGTAATTCCATCATCAAGAATAAAAAAATATCATAAATAAATACAATGATAAATGATTCTAGGTATATATAGAATATAATGTTCATAAAATACTTGATAATTGTTTATGGATTCATTGGACCAAAAGGCCCTAAAATATTCATGATGTCTAAAGAGACTCAAAAACACTTTGTTCATAATGACTTATCTTTTGAAACTAAAATGATGATATTATAAGAATAAATAAATTTTTGATAACCACCTAGATCCCATTAATTGAAAAAATTAATCATATGTTCATAGAGAGGATATAAATTTTTAATTGATACATGATTGAAATTATGATGATAAACACATAAGTGGAAATTACCATCTTCTTTCATTATGAATAATTATAGTGCAACCCAAGGAGATGAACTAGGATTGATATGTCAATTATATTTTAATTCATTTTGGATGATCCATTATCTCTCACAACATAATTTAAGGAATTTCATATCATAATAGAAAAATTGGTATTCTTCCCAAGAGTATGTTGATAGTAAATTCAATTTTTTATTTATGTGGTAATCATTATAAATAATTTGTAAATACATCTAGGTATCAATCCACTTCTTCATGATGAGTCCCATTCCATGTTCTGTTTGTAAAACATAAGTTCATTGCTACTAAATAACTAGAGATGGTTCGACCGAATTTCACTAAGTGTAAAACTATACATATTTTTATATACTATTACCACATAAAATATTGAAGGACTCCATACGTGGATGTAAACATTACCTAATGAGATTAATAGTTGATATGATCTTTAAATCACATCAGCTAGTCAATTCCAACCATTAAATCATTAAAATTCATTTCAACGACCATATGTTTTCATAGAAATTACATTAATTCTTTGGTAATGAAACATTCATGAAATTTAAATATTATATACTATTGTTGTGTAAGGGGTATCCAGATACTCTACACAGGATGCCTCATTTCATCATGCAGTCATAATAGTTTTATCATAGAAGAATAAAGGAAATATTGTGACATCCTAATTTTAAAAAAAAATCATATGGGTGGAGTTCATAAGAATCATACCATGCATCGAACAACGGGATAAAGTTTCTATCAAAATAAAATGTTCATATCCATTTAACATTCCCTATGTTAACATGGAAAATCATTTGTTTCCCTATTGATGTGTCGACTAAACAACCAATGTTATCCATGAAACATGTAGTTTTATCTGTTTCTATATGTGAACTATAAGTATGGGATTTTTTGTTTGAGTATTTGAAATATGAGGCTAAATCAAGCATGTTGCATCTATTTATCTATAAAGGTTATGACAAAAATTATTGATATGTAATATATTTATAAATACTGGTTAATATTTTTTTTATTTTCCACACATTCATGAATTATATTTAACAATAAAAATCACCAAAAATAAAAAAATTTAGTATTAGATCATGAAATAAAATTAATATATTAGGTAGTTTGATTATGAGGTTTGAAACTTCAATTGGAGTAGGCATTTTTTATTCTCCTATTTCAAGCACTCAAGCTGAAACCAAACCCCATGGGAACAAATAGTCAACCTACCGTAGGATTTCCAATAACACCCTTTTCTTGTAATGTTTACATTTTAACCATCCCCATATAATCTATACTATTGAGAACAATAATATTGGATTTAATTTATATCCACATTACTGAATAAAATATACATTCATTGAAGGACCCCATTAATCATACATCAACTGAAAAGTTATATGTTCATATAAATATATTTTTCCTCTATCATGGAGTGGTCTTAATACATTTATATGAATTGATTTATTCTAATTTCTATTCTAATTATGTGAGATTCTAAATTTTATTCAATAATTCCTCAAAATTCTCCCCACATATTTCTTTTTCTTGCTATATATTGGAAATTTATAACAAACTATTGAAATGAATCATATTTATACATATAGGTCACTAACATACTCAACATATCTATTGGGTTACCACAAAAATTATTGATTTTATTCATTCAGTTTCGCCACATTTATTATTCTATTTATGAATTCCCTTAGAAAAAAATGAAAATATTTATTCTAAAACTATAATGAATGATCATGATTCATTAGTTCATCATTTTGAATCATCATCTACAAATGATATTACAACACTTTGTAAAAGGTTTTTGTTCACTTGTGGATCTGGTGTGACCTAATTTTCAGCAAAATATTCCTACCAATTTTTGTTGCATATTATTTGTTAAATTTTATTTTAGAATAAATATAGAACATTTTGAATATTTCTATCTAGTTATGAAATGTGTGATAGTGAGACCCTAGATTCTAGGAGCTGGTGTATTATTTTATTACATTGGAATGATTAAAAAATATAAAACTCTAATGGACAAATATGTTTAGCAGTATTGAAAAGTAATATTACGTACATGATAACCATAATACATTAGGAAATATAAATTTCAAAAATTATACATCATAAAGAGAAATAAATTTTATCATTCAGAACTTATTCCATGATTTTTTCTTCATGAATTGAAAAAATAAAACATAATATGGGTGAGCTTTTGATTCTCAATAAGGGTAAGTAAACCAGAATCAATACTGAATAAATAGTAATATATTAATATGGAATGGATAATAATTGAAAACACACGACATTCAAAAACTAGATAAGGGAAAATAAATATGGCATGTTATGAAACTGATACACATTCAA
This sequence comes from Viscum album, assembly GCA_963277665.1. Taxonomy (NCBI): domain Eukaryota; kingdom Viridiplantae; phylum Streptophyta; class Magnoliopsida; order Santalales; family Viscaceae; genus Viscum; species Viscum album. Next base: position 1,585,477,204 of record OY728152.1, on the reverse strand, counting down.
CTAAATTAAAGAAATGAAATGAAACGTATCCACATATATGTTGAAAAAATCTAATGGATAATTAATAATTGAAATTTATAAGATGTAAATGCTTAATTAGTTAACATCATGTCTTAGGAACATCATAAGTTATACTCTGTTGATCCACCATCCAAATATTTATAACTATAGGTAGAAACCAATTTTATTTGGGCAACATTATCATCTCTGGAAAACTAGTCGATTCATTGATGGGATATATAATATATGAGATCCACTCATAATTTCATGTTAGAATCGTTAGACTTTTCTAAAAAATAAAACAATTAACAGAAAATATTTCTTATCCAAATTTTTATTGAATAAAATATACATATTTATCGATAATTCCACAATTAATCATATAACGATTTAAATAAACATTTAATGTGAAGTGATATATTTTTTATAAAATAATAATATCTATATTATAATAATATTTATATATAATAATTTAAAAATGAAAAATTATTAAAAAAATTTGTGAGATTTCAAATATTATAATTAAGATCAATCTTGAGGAGAATAATGTTTAAACATTCCAATGTCTCCCATACCACATCGAAACATTTGAATCGTTATCACCAGAAATTAAGACAATATATGAAACATGGAATGTCATGAGAATATTTTTATTCATTATAAAATAAGAAAAATATATAATTTCCATATAATAAATGGAAATTGAACATAATAACAAATTAGTATCAATATAACGTAATTTGAGATGAAATTCTCTTACCGTGCCATCCTTTTATAGTGTGGTCATTATACTCATTTATAGTACTTTAAAATATGTTATTAGCTTATTAATTTAAAATAGTCACTTTTATAATATCATATTTTTATTAATTATAATTATTTATTCCCCTTTTGTTAATACTCTTTCATTAATTTCACTATTTCATGTGTAAATTGTCGATTTTACTCAAGTATGTATCAACATGTTAATTGCTATTGTCATTAATTTTATCACGGTTTCATCATGTATAGTATATAAAACCTGGAGTAGTTATCATATTTAATCATTTTTATATATTTATAGTTATCGATTATATTTATAGATTAGAAATTAAGTAAACTGTTCCTGGACACGGTATGTCGTACGTACACTATAAAACTTTATTCATTTCAATGTTGTTTAAATTGAATGAAAAATTGATATAGATTTATATTGAAATTCAGTATCTTATCTATGTTATATATGTAACATAGTATTATTAAAAATATCATATATACATTCCATGTATGGCACGAATGAGTCATATCGCATTGAGGGGGTGGTAGTCCACACTTCTTAAAATAAAATTATCATATATACACAAGATGGAATGAATAAAGGTATAATATAATTAAAAAATAATGAATCATTAAGAAATTATAAATATTATATGTAACATATATAAATAGTTCTCCATAATAAGGGCCACCATGAGAGGAGTTAAATGGAAAATGAAGAATCATTGTTCATGAGGTAGTAGTTTTCCGTTCAAAGAAAAAATATGTTCATTACAAATTACATGGGATTGTGTGAGATTTTTTATAACAAAAATAGAATAACAACATAATATTATATTTATTATAGAGTTTTTATTATAAAATAATTAATTAATATGACTTTATGGATAATTTAATTGACATAAACCTAAAAAACATAAGGATGTTTGTTACCTTCTAATCAGGTGACGGCTTTTTATTTTTACCAAAATTATTCCATTGATGGATTTATCCCAAAATTAATATTTTAGGGCTAAGGGATGAATTTAGGGAGACTATTGTGTCCATTTATGTTTGAGATAATATGGATACAGAAGTGTGAGTATAGTGTAAATGGATTTTCTTTTCATAGTGGAGTGAGAGTGGCACAATTGTATATACCAAAAGTTATTCATTAGTGGGAAGTTTTCATTATTTAAATAACCTAAAAAATTATAAAATAACGTATTAAAGGTTAATAATAATCTATGAAAACTTCCATCAAACAATAATATGTTCATTTTAATAATTTTGTTCCTTATCATCTATGATTCCCGAATTTTATCATTTTGGCATTTATTAAAGCATCTAGTTTTTTAATCTAATTAATTTAACCATTAAAACAAAAAAATATTGATAATTTTTAGACAATACATATCTAATTAATAATGAATATTATATCTTTTTTTTAAAAAAAGCATATATATTCTGGTAATTATTCTTAAAACAGGCGCATGTGATGCGCTAAATGACTAATTAAATATGGACCATCTTAAAAATTCTTAAAAAGTATATAGGGAATTAAATTAATTATAAAATATCAACTTGTCCAATAATTTCCAATATTTACTATTTATTGAAACATAAAAATAACTATTAAGAATATATTATTTATATTAATTTTAAATTATTTAATAAAATATCAAATATTTTAAAATAACAATATTAATCAATATTTATATAAAAGTATTTCAATTATAAAGTATTTTACAATTACATATTCATAAAAATAATAATTATTTATAACATTACTATCAATATAATTCACTTTATATATTTTAGTATAGTTTTTTAATTATAAACTAATTGAACACTAAGTTGACGTTTCATGAGAAATTTAAGTGAGTAAACCACCAATAAAATTTATTGATAAATTATAATGATTAAAATAACCCATTTATATTTTTAGAGAATATTTATAACAAATAATACGTTTTTATTCATATCATAGTGATTTATAAATATTAAAGGAATGGAAGGTTCCCTTTCTTTCTTTATCCTTACTTAACCTTTCATATTAAAAATTCCATTTAAATAAATCCAATTAAAAATTAAAATTAAAATAAAGGGGGTGTATGGTATAATTAGTGGAAGGAAATTTACATTAGGAATATTTCTAGGTAATTTTGGTCCTTAATATTACTGTTTTTCCCTTATTAAGCATAATCTTAAATTAATCTCCGTAATTTTTTTTTCAGATTCACTGATATTTTGAATAAATAATTATGTTGATCTTATTAGACTACACATATTTTACCAACATTTACTATTTATGTACATTTTCTCATGTTATATTCACCGATGTGCTAAAATTAAGATTAAGTCTAATCCCACACACAGGTTGTGAAAGAAGAAACGTTCAAAAGTTCAATAAGTATTTATTATTAATTTAAATATAAAATTGGTCAAAATCACCTAAAATTTATTATTATTAGAAAATTTTTTATATTGTTACATTTATAAAAATAAATAAAATATAATTTACCAGTAATAATTATTTATTTGAAAATAATGTTATTTATTAAATTGTAGTAATTTTATAAATTCATCAAAAATGAACTCTCTTATAAAAAACCCAAAAATTAACTCTATGATAACTTCCCCATTTTGAATAAAAAATATTATTTATCATTGAAAATAAAACTCATTAAAGTTATAAATTTATTTTAAAAATTGTTTTTTCATAAAAAGTAGGTATATCATGGTATTGTATGTAATGATATCTAATTTAGTGTTATGTGTATTGTAACCATAACACAATGTTGTGTAAAATGGGAGGAATTTTTTTATTCTAACCTGAAAACATTGTAATTTTTTGGGGTGTTTCATTCTCCACACTTTAATTAAATTTCTTCCTCACAATTTAAAAATAATCTTAGTAATCTAGGAATCGATGTTTGAAATCACTATTTTTGAAGAACCCAGATCATGAATTAGGTTGATAACACGTCTTATTAATAAGACGCAAAGGATATAAAAATGGTTATGTTTACAATCTCTATAGTATGAGAACACAGGTGGGAAATGGAAAAATTGATAGAAAGGAAAAATATATTGATCATGTTTTGTAGTATAGTGATTGAGAACATGTTTCTCACAAAGGTAACAATCAGAAGTCCTTAAATCCCTGATGATATTTAGGGAATTTGATTCATCTGAAATGATGATACTATGATAATTTTTTTGGTTTAATCATTATTTTCCAAATAGACGATTAATTGATTCAATATCTAAGAATATAAATAAGTATACTTTCGTTGTATGCTTTTATGGCCATAATTTTATCATTTACCATAGCCATGAACAATTTTTCCTTCATATATTGTAACATGATTCATTATATAGGGATGAAATATATCAATATCTAAAACCACATATAAAGATAAGCTTAATTAATTTCATAAATGGTTAACGTTTCCAAAATATTATGACCCAATACATTAGATATAAGGTCACTAAATTTCAAAAATTTACATATTAGTATCCTTTAATCTATATAAATATGTTTTGAATTTTCGTATTCCAAACATTTGAATAACTTCATCATTTCCCCATTTGAAATAGGGTAGTAACTCAAATTATAATAAAAACATATTTTGAACATTCATTAATACTTATTTCATATATTAGATACAAGTTATTGGATATATTTAATAAATATAAATGTTTTTTAATATCAATCAGTGATATCATAGACCACTTGTCGATGAGTATTTAAATAGTTTGAAGGTAATATACACATATAAAATTTATTTACTCCTTCATCATTATCTCAACATCAGTAAAATTTAAGGTTTATCGTCTTCTCAATTATTTGTTTTCAAAAAAATTAACATTTCACTGAATCACTTTTATTGGTAATATTTGACATAATATAATAAATCGTTAATGAAAATGTATTGTGTTCAAATCCTTATATATCCTGTAATTTTTATAACCAGTACATCAAGGATGAAATACTCAAATGAACTAATTTCTAATTTTGAATTTTATTCATTCCAGTTTATCATTGGTAGTATCATAACTACTCATTTATCCAATAGAATCTGTTGTGGTATATTCCTTACATGCTTGAGATGTTGATTTGTGTAGTGTTACATCTCCATGTAGTGGAAGCATTTAACATTTGAATATTCTTTCTTTACATTTAAATGACAAACATGGGGTCCTTTTCCACCACACATATCAGAAAATCTCATTACCTTCATGCATGTACCATTGGGTTTTTACCACAACTATCACATGTGGGAAAATCATTATTTTCCAACACCTTTATCTACTCATTACCATTTTCATGGTGCTCAAATGACTTCTTTTTATCATGACATCCTTAAAATACATATGAAATGGGGAATTCATTACCCATCTCATTTACACATGATATTATGCATTAATATGAATAGAATGTTTGGGATACTATTTCCCTTTGAATTATTGGATTAATACCACGAATTATTTAATCCTTACTACATATTGGATCACATGGATTAGTGATTTTCACAATCATTTTATGACATTCCATTTCAAAACAATGACATATACTAGATTAAATAAAAACACAATATATATTTCCAAATATGTTATAGTACATAAATTTATTCATCGTGAATAATAGAATCATAAAAATTAGATAAATTTGGTCAAAATATTAATTTAAAAATAATTCATATTGGTTTCCAATAAAAATGTGAATTATAATATTTGTAGACCCTATGAGTGACAAAACATGTGTGCAGTAAGGAATGTTTTCATGTACATGGTAACCATGAGTATGGGAAAGAATATATTTTTAGAATTATTACTCCTACGTATATAATTTCTAGAACAAATACCACATGTAGTATCTAGAATATGATATATTACTAGAAATACCCACATAATCTTTAACTTCAAAATATTATTGGGTTTTATTATATATGTATTCCCATGGACAATCATACTTTTATGTTCCTTAATAAATGTTTTTCAAAATATCATTTTAATGGTTGATGATTCACTTCCTATGTTAATAAAATTAATTCCTCGACCATAGAATCGCAGAGCCAGGGCATTATTTTCTTACATTGGAATTAATACAAGGAATATGATCCTAAAATAATTATTAGATCATATGTATTATATATAAATATTACAATAATAATACCCATAATAATTATGGAAATATAAATTACACACATGATTCATAATAAAATGAAATAAATAACAAACTTGAATGGTTATTCAATGATTTATTTTTCATTGGATGGAGAAATAATACATAAAAAGGGTTATCTGAAATGATCACATTGGGTATGTAATGCGGAATAAATAATGAATCAATAGTAATAAAATATCACACAATTTCTAATAATGGATGACACATGGTATTCATATATCTAGATAAGGAAAATTCGATATGGAAATATAAGAAACTGATACACATGCCATTGAATCGATAAATCGAAATAAAATGTATAAATAAATATTGTGACACATAGTATCAAGGGTAAATAGTATCTTAAATATCTATGAAGTAGATTTTCAAATATTGGATGTCATATCTTACAAACATGAGCACCTATAGTGTCAAGATCCATCCTTCGGACAGTTTGAAATTATATGTTGAAACCTGTTTAACTTGGTCTACATAATCATCTCATGAGAACCTGTCAAGTAATTAAAGATCTATATAATGTAAATTTTTTACAATTCATTTCATTCCAAAATAATTCATCATATCTAATAATCAAAATAATAAAAAATCAATATTCATTATAAAATATCTATATTGAGTAAAAAATATAGATTTATTAATAATTCCACAGTTAATCACATTACTATAAAAGTAATCATTGTATGTAAAATGTTTTTTGGTTTGATAAATAATATTACCCATTTTATAAATATTTATACATATATAGTTTTTCAATGAAAATTTATTTTAAAGGGATGCGAGATTTAAATTATTATCATAAATATCATTATTTAGGGGAATATTCATTAATCATATTAATGTGTCCCATTCCACATTAAAATACTTGGATCCTAATATCCAAAATATTTGAAATTAAATGAAACATGAAATATCATGATAATAAGTTGACTCAAGATATATCATTATAATGTCATTATATACACCAAATAAAAGTGTGTTTTCAAATAATAACAAATAAGTCTCAGTGGAATGTAATATGAGATAAGATTCCCATACATTAACATTCCTTTTTTTGTGGTATTTAACATGTTGTATAGTTTATTATAACACATTAATAACTTATAAGTGAACTATATTAATTTTTATAATGTCACATATTAATTTACTTATAATATTGTATTACCTATTAGTTAACAATATTTCATTATTGTCACTATTTCAGGTGTTATTTTCATAGTTTTCTGGAGTAAGTTTTATCATGTTATAGGATTTTATAATTACTTATTTTATGGTTTCATCATATGAAGAAAATAGACCATGGAAAATTTATCAAATATAATTAGTATATATGTATTTATAGTATCCAATTATATTTTATTATTTTAAATTAAGTGTCACGTTCATGGAGACAGTGGGTCGTACATATTCATGAACACTACTATAATTTCATTATTGTATTAAAAGAATGAAAAATAAATGATACATATTTATATTATAACTGAATTAACAATTCTATGTTATATATTTTACATATTTTAATGATGTCCTTCCATTATATGTAACATGTTTGGATTTAATGAGTTATATAACATTGAGTGGTGTAAAGTCCACACTTCCTAGAATGAAATTAAAGTATGTACACAAGATATATAGATTAACGGTAGATTATAAATGTAAATTAAAAATGCAGAAATAAATAATAAATATAATATATAATATATATTGTAATATTTTCCATAGTGATCTAAAAAATGAGATATGGTAATGGAAAAGTGAGCAATCATCGTTTCATGGGGTATTAGTTCTCCTTCCAAAGAAATAATACGTTTGTTTCCCAATAGACAGATGTTTTTTAGAATGTAGGTTAAACCCTTAATAATAAACAATATTATATTGAAAATACCGGTATTGTTAAAAAATAATTAAATAAAATTTTTTAGGGATTTAATAATTGAAATAATATTAAAACATCAAAGAATTTTGTTAACTTTTAATTGGGTAACCCCTTTTGTTTTGTAAAAATGGATTACATTGATGAATTTATTGAAAAATAAATGATTCAAGGTCTAGGTAATGTATTTTAGGAGACTATTAAGTTAGTGGCCAAGTGAGACAATGTGGACTGGGAAGATTGAGGTAAGGGTTGAGTGATTTCCTTCTTATAGTGGAGGGGGAGTGCCACTATTTTAAATAGAAATGGTATTCATTAATGGTAAGTCTAATATACCTAATGATCCTAAAAAATGGGAAAATAATTTATTAAAGGGTAATATTGATCGATGAGAAACTACACCATACAAAACTTTATATCCACTCAATTATTAATATTATATCTATTTTAAAAAATAAAAATCCAATGTTATTTGGAAATTAATTCTAATACAACTACATGTGAAGCGCTAAAACACTACATAAACATGAACCCCCTGAACAATGCCTTTATGTAATGTAGGTACATATGTTAATTATAAAGATCAATTGGTATATCTCTAGACCATATTTACTTTTTATTAACACCTAAATAACCCTTGGATTAATATAGGGTTTTTATAAAATTAAATCACTTAAAAATATAATTTATTATAAAATATATATAATGTAAATTTTGACATTATTTATTTAATATTAATTATAAAATATCAAAAAATATATTTGAATTCATATATATTATGTTTATAGCTGTTTAAAATAATATATTCATTAAATAAAATATTTATTAACATCAATTCAATAAATATAATTCACTTTTAATAATAATAGTATCGTTTATTTTAGTTAATTATTAACTAAATATTAACGAAGACGAAAACTCATAAGATTTCTATGTGACTATAACCCCTCAAAAATGTATTGATAAAGTATAATAATAATAATAACCCATTAATCTTTCAAAATTATATGTATAACGCAAAATATTATGTTTTCTATATATCATAATGTTTTATAAATATTAAAGGTATGTAAATATCCATTTTTTGATTTCCTTAATTAACCATTTATATATCGCACTTCCTTTAAAATATAAACGAATACCCTATAAAATTAGAACCATGTGGGGATATTGTTTAATTATTATCTCCAATGGAATTTTAGTAAGCATCTAAGTCATTATGGTCCTCTATATAATGGCAGACTCTCTTAATATCCTTAATCCAACCTTATTCGTTGTAAATAATTTTAATAACATTCAAAATATTTTTTTGTCTTCAAATATGTTGACCATACAAAAGAAATTATTGTAAAAATAACAATAATGTGTCTTTTGGAAACTCAAATCATAGTAGTAGGAAAATTATGATTAACTCTAATCCCACAAAAGCGGTGAGGATGTGGAAACTTTAAAAGATTAGTAAGTTTTCATTTCTACATTAAATATAAAATAATTCCAAACACATATATTCTATTAATAAATAAATTATATATCAATTATTAAATTTAAAATCCAATTTAAAATATAATATAACAATAATTATTGCTAAAAAATTATTAGTTTTTAGCTAACTTGGACTGATTTTTATAATTCACCAAAACATTAAGTTTCTCAAAAAAATATCTATAATATAACCATATTCTAAATTTGAAATTATGAAGTCAAAAAATTTGGTCATATTTAAACATAAAATTAATAAAAGTTCTAAATTTAGTTTTAAAACTGGTTCTCCATTAATTGGTGGTAAAACATAGTCATTCAGGTAATAGAAGAAAATTTAGTGTTCCATGTAGCACATGCTTAACATGATGTTACAAAAAAGTGTAAAAAAATAAAATATACTCCAATTGAAAATATTTTAATATTTTGTGTTGTAAAAAATGATTCCATAAATTCTAATAAAAAAATGAATAATCATTAATATAAATAAACTAGTGAAATGATAACTTAAATAATAAACCATATTAAACAATTTCAAAAATCATATGAAGAATAGATTGAAAATGAAATCATGGTAGGATTTCATTTTACTAATTCATGATATGGAATACACATAAAATAACTGATCATGATGAGATAAAAACACTCCACAAATAGTCATATAACACTTTTATATCCAAAACACATCGGTAACATATGTTTATCATAATGATGTCACCTAACGATTTTAAGGATATAAATTTCATGTTTAATTAATCTAATTTACTTGTTACAAACCCAAATCATGGTATAACGAAAGTTGATACAATAATTTTCAATCCACCACTCTTCATTATCATATGAAGATGAAAAATGATACTAATGTAAGGTGAAATCCCCAATACACTAATGAATGTAAATAAATAATAAGGGCATAGGAAATGATGGGTTAAAATTTTCCCAAAAGAAATAAAAAAATTTTATAACAATGATAAATAAATTCCTAATACTCTAAATTATTAGTGAATAAAAAATATCAAAACTCAAAGAAGATACAATATTGATCAATAATTGGGTAACAATGAAAAATAAATAAATGTGCAAGAATAATACTAAAAATTGAATGACTCTAGCACCAATGTGGCACCATCCCACACCCATATTAAGAAACTCCCCATTTAAAGCATTAGAAACCATTCCATGATATCAAGGTTCACCAATAGAGTTGTATAAAACGGGACTCTTCCATGTGTCTCAGTGATGAAATATATTAAATAAACCAATGTTTCCAGTAAGGGGGTGGGTATATCGGTCAATAGGATTTCATATAAGTATTCCCATTATATTCCACTAGAACATTAAAATGTTGTAACCTTTTATGTAATTAAAATGGGGATAATATAAACACATTTTATCAGAGGAAATTGGTAACAATAATAAAGTTAACAAACTTATCCTTTAACCTTCTCCATTACATTCACACTACAGATTTAGTACACATTCCATGTACTATACTCATACATGAATGAATTCACAATGAACATATCAACACACTTGAGTGAAAATATTTCATTCACCGAATTCTTACTCCGTGATATTCCCTTATAACACTCCAAATCACATCAACCACACATTCATTTTCAAAACAACCTTGTACAATGAAATATGATCACAGGACACCATGTATTACAATACCATATTTTTTATATAATTATTTAACATAGATTTTTTTTGAAAATATAATATATTAAAAACGATCAATTAAAAATTCTAAAGAGAATATCTAAAAAACCCTTTTGAAGTCACATCAAACATGGATTTTCCACAGAAACTACTAATGATATTTCCTATAAAATCAGTCAAAAAATTTATCAAGAATAAATCCATAAATTTATTTATTATTAGTGTGGGATATAATCCACCTACATCTATTATGATTTCATAAAAGATCTTAAATGATCCATACATGTCAAATACTAAATTCCTTTCCTTTTTCGAAATAGTAGACTATATCTCCACCATATATATATCTCCAAATACCTAGCCTAACCCACTAATCTGGAGTTTCACGAGGGATAACCCAATGATAAATAACTTGAGAAATATGGAGGAGACTATAAATAATGATTTCAAAAAAATGCTCAGAATTTCATTTCTAATAGAGTCTATACATTGAAAATCACAAAAACAATTTCTTGGTTATGTGTGTAATTTTAAAGAAAAATATAATCTGAACGAGAAATATTTCGACCACGATCATGGTAAATCTATATGGTCATGGGTTATTCATGATGTGAATTAATAATTCATGTCATCAAATCATTTAGAGGACATTAATGAAAATATTTGTTTTTCTTATTTTTATTTTCAAATAAACGATACTTTCACATCAGGAATAGTATTCAAATCTTGAATGGATTTCATGTCCATAATAAACTCAATGAATCAATTCATGCGATGAAAAAAATCATGACATCATCCTTATGGAATTAAAATCTTAAAACCACTATTAATGATGCGAAAATCTATTGTATAATTTTCCTACTTCCAGATTCTAGTTTTTTCCCTTTTTCAACTCAAAACAAATCTAGTTAATTTTCCTATAACTCCAAAAAAATGTACTGTAATTTATAAATAGATTACATCCAAACATAAATTTTAGAAAACAAAACTAATATATATCCACCATTAATGTGTATATTAAAATGGTATATGTATTTTGTAAATGATTTTTAATATTACATGGGATTTATTGTTATAATATATCATGAGAATTGGAAGTGTATTCTCTAAGTAAAACATTAATTTCTCTTCATAAATCATTCCAATATTTATGGACAAATAAAATTAAAATTTTATATTCAATGAAATTTATATTATACAAGTTGATATGGGGAAATTATAGAATCACTGATAATAGGATAATATATTATAATTTAACATCAGTTAATGTCTAATACCATGGGAATTATATGGTCAGTTTTATAATATGAGGATCTAAAATAGATGATGAGTTAGATGATGAAATAATTTTGAATATGATGATTTCGTGATGAAGTGAATTATTAGTTGATGATGAAGATGAAGAAAATAAATTCACAATCATAATGTTGAGGATACTAATGATTGTTACAATCAATATTACATAGAATATATGTGATTACATGATTGGTAAATCATGCTAGGATATTCTCAAATCATTTTATTGAATGAAGGGAACATATTGGAATATTCATTATTAATGTTGTGTTTTTGATATGTTAGATAAATGAAATAACCCTAGGGGGTTTCCTAGGAGGGTTGATTTTATGTACATGGGGGTTTTTATGAATCAAATTGACACGACTACTATCACACACCATATTTGTTGTCAGAGATTTTTTTGTTGAATATTTTATGGGTATCACATGTGATTATATGATTTTACCTTTGATAATTTGATGTCAAAATAAGAGTATAAACCCTTGATATCATTTTATGATGTAATATTTCCATACAAGAGGTTAGTGGGAGTTCCACTAAGGGTTACATAAACTATTTCATATTACTACACATATACTCCACGACAAGATTATAACACACATGATTCTTGTCGGAGTACTAATAATGTGGGGGTTAACATTGATGCAAGACATATGAGTTGTTACATTGAATTATTATTATTACATTAGAATAGTGTATCGAATGATACATAACCACTACCCATGGAAGGTTTTTTAGTGTCTGATCCAGTTCAAATTCATTGAGTGAGCTGGTGTGATAGAACCCTAACAAAACATATCACCTTTTCTATGATGTGAGAGTCATACATGAAATGTTCTGAAATTGGGAAACCACATGAATTTTTAGTCTAATTAGAATAATATATGAGGTTTATTCCTTTTGTAATATTTCATTGTGATTGATGAAATCACGAGGAGGGGATAATAATAACGATAACCTTCATGCAATGAGATATTAGGTGACCTATTTTGGTGCTTGTGGGTTCTTATATTCTTTTTCTGATGAATTAGCATGATCATTTCAAATTTTTACATGAGACCATGGGTATGATCCTAAAGAGTATACTTCAATTCACACACTTTGTATATAGAGTATTTTGTATGTTGAAAGGATGACATATTGAACCATAATAGACATTTGTAACATTTTTTGGATCTACATTTGAGTCGGTTCTATAGGACTTGAACTTTTGGTACATTACATTGGAGACTTTTCTCTGTATTGTTTTACATTAATTATGCATTGTTTGACGGTGTTGGGTTTAAGTTTGTATTATATAATTTATGATTAGTGATTTTTATAATATCTTCTATTTTTGTACTATTATAGATGATAATTACATTAATTTGTGAGATTGATATACCATCTGCTCTAATTTCCTACCTATGGCCCACATGATGTGGGACATAGGGATTATTATATCTCTTCCTTCCTTATGACCTATTTAGAGGGTGGGGTATAGGAAAAAAAATAGATCTGTCATCAACCAATGAATAATCCTATAAGAATGATATGATGTTCAATTCAATCAGAGGATCCAATTATAATGATGAATAATATGTTGACCTGAAATTAAATATGATGATGAATCAATGATTTGAATGAATATTCCTTATAAGAGTTGATGAAAATGATTTTCCAATGAAAATAATGAGAATGTTGAGTATTATTTTTATAATATTTACATAAAATAAATTTTATGGATTGATTATTGAAACAATATAGGATATTCTATACTATATTTTTTGACATGAGGTAGTCAAATTAACTATTTATCTTGATATATTTTCAAGCGATATAGTAATAATATGTAATATCCCTAGAGGGTTCTCCTAGTGGGATATAATTACCACAACATTGTTTTCTTATGATTTTTACTGGAACGAGCACTGCCATAACACTTCTTAGATATCATGGATGTGTGTTTATTTCATGATGTATGAGTACCACATGTGAATCAGGTGGATATGCCAAAGATAATATGACCATACAATAGGATTATAATGTAATGTTCAAATTTTTCCATGGGCACGTACTATACTTGATTTTAGAGTGAGTGAAAATGAGGGTTTACTTATTTGGGGTATAATACATATCATAAACTCTATGATATGAGTATAACACACACAATTCATGAGGGAGCTCCACTAATGTGTTGTAGTATTGTTGATGCAAGAAATTTGATTGTTTATATGAATTTATTATAATTTCATATGTAAATATTGCCGATCACAATAGAAATACCACATACTTGTGGGTTTTATGGATGAAATATCATGCATTTTTGGTGAGTGAGATGGTGGGATGGATAAACTATAGACATTATCACCTATTATTCGATGTTGGGAAACTAAAAGAAATTTTATAATATGGGAGAATCTCATAGAAATTTTCTGTTAATAACAATAATATATGGGGTTGTTTTCTTTTCTAATTTGTCCATTTGGTTGACTTAGACATTAGGTGGTGGGAATGAGAATGATATCCTTCATGAAATGAGGTATTAATGAAATGGTGATTCGGTTGGAGGGGGTTAGTATTTAAGGGCCGTATTATTATTGAATTTTTCTAAATGTCTACCATTATGTATTACACCTATGCTTTTAGAGACAATGATTATTGGTGAGTTGGGAATTATAATAGGTTGTATATGAACATATATATTTGGAATGATGTTCCTTGATTTGAGAATATAATATGATGATGTGAAATTATTTATTTATGTTTTTAGTAGATTCATTATTATACTGTCATGAAATTTCATGAGTTAATCATCCCTTTTTAAGTCTTCGTACCAAGAATAAATGTAGTCACCCCTACTATTACAAACACGATTGATGTATTTTTCCATTGAATTATTAAGTGGTAATGTATCGATGGCTGGGTGATTGAATGAAACTAATGTTTGAGATAATTTTATATACCCCCTTGGTGTGTAGGTAGTTTGGGTTTTATCTCTATCTTGGGGGATGATAGTTGTTTGTTTATGGTTCTAGTAAATTAACATTGTTTCAATGTTACATTATATGCATTTATTATATGTTTTTTATGATATCAATTGATCATATATTTTTTATCAGCATGTTTTAGTGGTTATTATTTTATTTTACATATTATATTATGTTATATAAAAGGGAATTTTCCACAATTTATTAGATTTATAAGATCATAACTAATATCTATTCAATGGAATATTATAAATTGGTTTCTATATTGATAAAATATTATATTATTTTCCCATGATAGGTCCTAGTGGAATCTAGTTGTGGTGGGTTTCATGTGATCTAGGACTAGATCCCACGAGACATGATCATTTACTATTAATATTGTGTATTTATTAACCAACTCAACAAGTGTCGAAAAAATATCCATCTGAAGTGTGTAAATCATGAGGTTATTGAAAAATAACAACGAATAACTCTAATTACATTAGCTATAAAAAATAAATAATCATATTTTATTCATTTGAACTGAAAAAATATGCTAGATTCAAAATGATACATATTATTTGTTGCACAACCACAGGTCTGTTTAGAATGTCATCTTCCATTATATGGATATTTCCAGGGATAATTCCACTCCCATATATCCCTTCACAGATAAAAGATTCATTTAGTCCAAAATATACACTTTCTATCTAGTTGAAGCAATTAAAAAGCTTATTTTCCAAGATCATCCATGCATGATTAGTAAAACCATATAATGATAATATAATGAACATTGTATACATACTTTACAACAATGATATTTCAAAACAATATTTTATCATATGAGAATGAACAATATTCCTTAATGGTATCTATAGGACTCCCTCTTACATTGGGTATCCATGGTTTTGTGAAGAATCACAAGATGTTAAGTATGATTATCATTTTATCCAAGATATTACAATGTCATTCATGTAAAAGGATGGTAGAAAAAAAGAGATATTATAAGAGAGGGATACTAGATAATAAAAACACAGACTTGATCAAATTACCATACCATAGTAGTGTAGCCATTATAGATACCTCATAGATGCACCCTATTTGAACATGAATTTACTCATGCATTACAATTCTTTTATAAATGCAATTTATTATTACTCTCATTAATCACCTGAATACTTATCCCATGTGTTTCAAATTATGAAATTATCAAAAAAATGATAGTAAATTTATACTTCATTATGAATTTATCTAATTAACACAAAACTACCATAGAACGGTATTGGCGGTGATATCATCATGTCATTTCCATGGATATGCTAATGCATTGCACTGTGATATCTCTATATCATAATAAATGATATTCTTATGCATGGAATATGACTTTTTTTAATATCACATACAACATAGCTATATTATACATTATGATATAGGTTATCCATGCATCAAATATAGATATATTAGGTTTATGGTCATATGTACATCAATCAACCACATACACTAAATACTTAAAGACATAGTTCCATTTATATTTATTTTTATAATATACAATTACTTGTGAACCAATATCCAAAACATGGTTTTGAAATATGCCAATATACATTTGTAAATATATAATAAATTAAAACTTGTTTCTGATCATATGAGAAAAATTCGGAATACCGATAAAAAACTATTTTGATAGAGTCTTTAAAAAATTAGTGTATCAATCTATATTTAATTCAACCTCCATTAAGTCAACAACAAAGTGTGACCCCAGTATGATTTTATTAATTAAAAATAAATATGAATTTAAGAATTAAAAAGTTTAATAAAATATATTAATCTATAATAGAATCAATATTAATCAACTTGTAAATGGATATGGTGTGATCTCTATCAAACACATGTACCACTATGTGTATGTCCACTTGTTGCAACATATGTAAACATGATTTTTCATATGATCTCTTATTCCAAAACCATGAGTAACCATTAGAAAATTTGTATTTCATTCTCATTTTTCCAACTGATATGTTCTAGATTCATTGAGTATTGACTAACATGGTAAATTATTACATCATATGTCATTTACATTTATATCTGATAACATATTATGATCCTCATACAAATAAATAAGAGCATCATATGTACAATATAGGTATGCTCATAAACATCCTCAATATATCTCAATTGTGGTTTTAGATGTCGTACAATTCATCAAATTAGTAAAAATAACTTCTTGTTTAATATCCAATTAATGACATGGTCAAGAACATGGGAAACATACACATTTTATTTATTGTCTAAGACATGCATTAGATTGGATTTAGAATATGAAAATTTAAATGATAGGTATCTCCCCAAACTCATGTATTTGGATTTAATATATGAACCATGCACCCCTACTTCACTAAATAAATTCAATAAAACACATTATGTGGTTTACATTATGGGAGATCTTGCACATATCCCCACTTTGTGTATCATGAGAATATTCTATATCTTGATATAAATATCTAACCCTTGTTAAACATATAATATATTCACATACTATAATTAACCATAAATCAATTTAGTTAGAGATACATTAATGTCATTTACACAATAATGATCCCCTTTTAGGTATGGTATATGTATTATTTTGTTTCTATCCTCAATTATTATTTGTGGGTCTTTTTATAACAAAATTAAGAATAAATGGTGAACATGGACTACCTGTCAATTGGAAAATGGTTTGATCTAATCATGTGAAATGTTTTTGAAACTAGTATAATTCTATCAGCTGTAATTTTCATGGTTAGGACATGGTTTTCCTAAGTATGTGACCCAACAACACGCCTTTATGGGGGTTTTTCCCATTCCTACCATATTGTTAGATAACTGTATTGAAATCCATGTGGCTAAACCATGTCGCATGTCCTAATTTTTTTATAAATGTAATTCTTAAACTAATTGTATATAAAATATACTACATTAACCACCATTTTCTATCCCACATGACCGCCAATTGCTAATATCATAAGAACACATTTCCTCACTCTTCCTCGGTGAATTTACTGTTTAATTTCCCATATATCATTCATGAATAACCAATGGTAAGGGATTAAAGCCATATCCCATGGTTCTATTCTCCGATTTCTCTTACATATCATCATACCCGATAGTCATGGAGATCTTGGGCTCATGTTGCTTTATTTTATGTGTGTGGATTTTATTTTTCAATGATCTCCCATATTGTTTTTGGACATTCTCTTCTATATATATGTATATTAATCCTTATTTATTTTTAAATAATTTTTAAATGTATGCTTCATTATATGTCCCATTTTATATTGATCCTTTGATTCTTTGATATCTAACATCTTGTTAAATAATTTCTAAAACTATTATTTATGGATGTTTTATACGTTCAATTAAATTGGTAGATTTAATTATTTTAATTATCCTTCAATTATTATGTTTAATGTAGTTTACGAGATTATTTATTTTGATATAAATCATTATTATTAGATATTTTTACATGGATTTACTAATTAATGATTGGTTTGGTTTTTGAAACTTCATCGGAATCACTAGGTTCTTAGGTTGTAAATTTTAAATTGTGATAAGTTCTCTTCCAACCAATTATGCATGTTTCCTCAACTAGTGAAGTAATTTTAAACACCTTCCTATTGTCCAATGAAGACATTTTATATCTACACGCTAGTTGAGGGTATATCCCAAACTAGAAAAGTTAGTATCTAGGTGATCATATACATATATACACTAATGGTCACACCCATAATGTGTTATAAATATATATTACATTTTCTTCACCATTTTTCTTTCATATTTGAATGTACTATATCATACTATTTGTTTCGAGAATACGTTCAAACAATAATATCATATATTTAATTTTAAAATATCATGCAATCTATTTTTAACAAATTTTTTATATAGAAAATGTGATGTGATCCTAGAAGACATATTATACTCGCAACCTAGAATAACAATTGTGTGTATGCATTCCTTTTTTTATAATGAAAGAAAAATAATGGTTTTTTGGAGGTGAATGTTTCTCATCTCATCTTACATCAGATTATGCATATTATTTAATAGTTATATTTCATCACATTACGTAGATATGGATAACAAGTAATTTTATTTAATTTTTTCTCATTTGATTCTGTTTATACTAATTATGAACCACTGATTCAAATTCTCATTTTGTTTCTAATATTATTGGATTTTTGGACTAATTGATATGGTTTTAGTCAATTCATATAAATATGTTTAATTGTAATTCTATTTTAATTTTTTCCTGCATTCACATTTCAATAAAAGTTATTATATTTATGTTATGTGTTGAGTTTTTTATGCTTATTTCATTTATTTATATCATGACATGAAAATAAACATTTAGAAAGTGTAGAATTTTTGATTTGACAATTTCAGGATATTATTAAGATGAACAATTATTGAAGAGTAATATTATTTCCTATACACCTATTTTCAGCTCATAGGGATCAAGAGTAACCTTTTGGTCATAATATAGACTAGCTCATGTACCTGAGTTGGTTCATGATGAAACGTACTCAATGCTTCATTTTATGGGACTTTTTATATTTGATATCATAGAATGTAAGAGACAGGATGTACAAGATTCAAGGGGAATATTTTGATTGAGTGTTTGGAAAAACCTCACCATAATGAGCATTAAGTTGCACTAGAATTGTGTGAAATTTATGGTATGAGATATATTTATATTTTATATTTTAGGCGCAATTTTAGTTTTTGTTGAATTTTTTTAGAACATGAAATATGGCTAATGTTGGAAAATGTTAGGTTTTGATTTTCATACTCACCATATTATACTAACCAATAGACTAACAATGAAGATGGACGAGACAAATAGAATCAAATGTGAAGTATAAATGGAAACAAATAAATTTGTTCCTAGATTATAAACATTGGTTAAATGATCCAAACCATTACAATGAGTATGTTTGAATGGAAAAATGTACTGGAAATAAGATTCTTATTCATATAACATTCAATGTAAAATTTATGATGCTTTTCTCATCATATAGTTCTCATAAAACAAGAATGAAGTCATGATTCAGGGTGAATTTGAAGGAGGATAGGATAATAAAATGTGATGTAATATGGATTCTACTCATTGGTGTGATGAAAAATGACCATAAAAGGATGAAAATAATCATTATATGAATCAATGGGTTGAAAATATCATATGTATTGAAGATTGATCTTTCTAAAGTATAGAATCACTTCTGCAACTGGTCCAATAGCCATTGAATTCCTCTGATTCATCATAAATAATTTTGACCCACATTTATTTGATAAATTATTAGTATCAATATTACATTAGATTCAATTGTTTATTAGAGGATTAATTCTACGTTTTTATTTTCAATATTGATGAAATAGAAGGATTCAAGGATTGATCAACCAGATGATGATCAACAATGTAGTAAACAATTTCCATCATGTATAATTGTGTTTTGATTTATTGAAGAAGAATTTAATTATGAAATTTATTTTTCTCAAATAATTGGATCTAAATTAATAGACTATAACTACCACTAACTCTTTGGAGTGAAAGATATATTCGATCCATCAGATGAATTGTAACACCGATAAATTCATCAAATGACGAACATAATCTAACATATGATCATTGGTCTAAATAATTTTAGAAAAGTAAATATAATTTGATGATATATATTATTTAGATGATAAGGATCCCATGTATGAGAATAATTTATGTGTTTAAAAGATTTCATTGTAATGGGTCAACATTAACATTCGATATTGTTTCACAGTAATGAAATCATATTAACACCTAAGTACAATTGAGATTATTAGAGAATATTCTAGAATTATTAAATTATTGATAATAAAAAATATATTTAATTAAATGAATGTGATATTTAGGATTTATTAATTTTATTGGCCAGGAAGTGGATTTTGTTTTCCCAAATTTTATAATCTAGGTTTCCTATTAAATGAAAGAACAATTCATTAGTAGTTTTCTATCACGATATATTCAAATTAAATAGAAAAAAAAAATTAAAACATGTATTGTGTTCCAACCTAGACATTGATTTTCATGTTTATGCTAAGAAATTTTATTTGATTGATGTTCAATCTGATCAATAGATAATGATTCAATTGATGAAATTCCATTAGTGAAATTTATTCAGAGTAAGCTGATTATAGTGGCATATATCTAATAAAGGACTATCGAATAGATATCAATCAGAGGGAAGAAATTTAATCCTTCATTTGATATTATAATCTACAGAAGAGGAACATGTAGAAGGAGAATAGAACCCTGGAATGTTGGATAGAGACCATCAGATTGAGGTTACAAATGTGAGATAGATCATTCAAAATTTTTATGAGGAATTATTCATTAGAGTTTTTATCCATAATGTGTAATGAAAAAAATTTCACTATATAATTGTTGATTTTC
The DNA here is from genome assembly GCA_963277665.1 of Viscum album. Lineage (NCBI taxonomy): Eukaryota > Viridiplantae > Streptophyta > Magnoliopsida > Santalales > Viscaceae > Viscum > Viscum album. The sequence continues at coordinate 1,585,455,557 of OY728152.1, read as the reverse complement.
ATTTATGTGGTGAATTTTAGAAGTTTGATTCATCATAATTGTGGAGTAAGTGCAGTCTTTGAGAATTGTATGGGAGAATATGAATGAATGAGAAACTTATGACCGTGGATACTTACCTGTGGAGGAAGAGGATTATTTAAATTCCTAGGTTTTATAAATATTTGTTGGAAATTGGATATTGGAAACTATTATTGGAGGATATAACTAACTTTAGAATGAATTTGTTAGATATATTTTAGAAATTTCCACATATTTTTTCATTTTTATTTTTGAAATATGTTAGTTAATGAATCCATATTGGCGGGAATATAGAACATGTAAAAGTGTATGTCATCATAAAAAACCATTTAAATTTTGTGTTCTTCCATCTATTTATTTTATTGCCTGAAATTTAAGGTTGTGGATTTATATTTGAGTTAATCGTAACATTAAAATTTTTCATAGGTTGGAAAATTTTAGTAAATAAGTTTTGAAAAATTCTTATAAAATTAAAAGTAACTACTGATTAACCCCCCCCCCCATATGGTCTAAATCCTATTTATATGAAAAATTGGTATCAGATTCAGCTTTCCTCTAGAATATCAATATCATAGAATAAATAATTTAAATTGAGTGAACAGTAGGGGTGTTCCTATTTTTAATTACAAAAACTATCACTATTATATGAATAAGATGTCACCATTTCTTCATTCACTTGGACTAGAACATTTAGATGAATAAATTACAAGATTTCCTTACATTATTGAATCTATTATAACAGTTTTTGATAAGATAAGTATTAATTCTAACTGAAAATATTAAAATTATTTTTCATGGATATCAGTAATGATGTTTTATTAAATTATTATGGGATTGGAAATAGATTAGAAAAATGTCATATTTTATGAGTAGTATCTATGATGGGAATGAGATAGATAAATGAGTCAATTTATTAATATAGAGAGAAGTATATTTTAGGATTTTAGAATGAATTATGATGAATTTATTTATAGTAAATTAATAATGATTAATGTGATTGTATGAAAAATCATTAGTTTTTGTGAGAAGCTATAAGATATAATAATTCTTAAAAATATTATGGGAAACATTGTAGATAGATTCAATTAAAATGTATCATCATTATGTTGTCATAAAGTCTTATATTTGAATGAACTTCTGAATATTCCTGTGGAATATGAGATGATAAAATACCATTATATCATGAAAAGGCTCACAGAGAAATGGATTTAAATGAACTGTTAAAAGGGAAAAATTATAATGAATTTAAAAATGAATCAATAGATTTTGAATTAGTGGAATTATATTAAACTTTCAATATTATGGTTCCCCCTTTCTAAAAAATAAAATAATGGAAAATGGAAAATATAAAATCTGAATTGATAGAACTATAATGGGAAAGGTCATTTTGTATATAATTTTCCATGGAAGACAATAAAAGATTATGAGTCTAAGGAAGATGCAAATACATATCAAAAAGAAAGTAAGAATATACATAAATAAATATTTTCTTAGGAAAAGATGAAACAAATTTATATGAGTATAATAAGGAAGAATCATCCATTATATAGTAAGGAATCTGATTATTATTTCAACATTTTTTCTCAAGATATCAATATAATTGACTCTTCATATAGTAATGAAGATTGTAATGATAATATATAAATGGAAGGGATTCATAAAACATATTCCAAATAAGAAATTAAGTTGAATACTATACTCAATAGAGTTAGAGGGATGTTTCTGAATGATGGTAATGATTTATATTTTGATAATGAAGATCAGATGAAGAAAGGGGGGGAAATATCCAATTTATTATATCTCAAAATATAATAATTAATCAAATAGAAATAAACCTGAAAATATATAAAAAAGGATTACATGTAAATGAGTACCTAAATATGAATGAATCTACATATTTGAAAAAAACTAATAAGTAAAAGTTGAAGAGAACTGAATCAAAAAATTTGATAGTTGTTCTTAAAGTTATTCTATCTGATAATGAATAATATCTATTTTTAATAGAATCAATACTTCTTAAAACATAATGTGATATAATAAATATTAGAGAAAACATCACCATGAGATTTGATGTTGAAGGGTAAAATTCTAAATAATTTTAAAATATAGCTTTACAAAATCACATTTTTGATAAAAAATATTTCACCAACAAAGATATAAATTATTCAGGAATGTATCATCTTAAGAAATTTGGTTTACAATTTGAGAATAAAAAAACAAAATTTTGAAAAAAAATTCACTATCATTCCAAAATAAATAAATATTCAGATGTCACAATTTTTTTCATATAGTTTGTTGAAACATAACATGTTCATGCTGGTAAGCCACATATCTACAAAAAAATAGATTGGAATCAAGGGACATGTGTGACGAGAAAATAAGATGTAAATTCTAAAAAAATGAAGTGGTAATAAATTAGAAATAATGGTTTGTGTATAAAGATAATAAGATGAAGAAATCAGTGTTTGTTATAAAAGTAGATAAAACATGATGAGAATGAAAATAATTGATTCTTAGTTATTTATCCACAAAAAATTGACATGTAATGTTTGTTTGAATAAGAAAAAAATATATTTTGATTCCAATGTTAAGTAGAAGGTTTCTGATGTAGAGGACAATGTTGGTAAAAAATACAACATATTGTTATTTATAAAATTTAGAAAAGTTGAAAGAGATGTGGGAATGAAGGGAATAATACTAAAATTTGATTTACTATACATCATAAACAAGAGGTATATAAGAATTAGAAGTTAAAAACACTCCATAATTGAATGAGTTAAAATAAGGAAGATGATGTTGACGTTTCTATTACTATTATTGTAATAGAATGTTAAATTGATACAAAATATAATTACAATGGATGTTTTTTATGTACATGAACATTATAATTGTTTTTTTGAGATGGGTGAAGTTTATTCATATCTATATAATCATTATAAATAATTACCCATTAAATTAGATTTCTGAATGTAGAATGATAATGTATTAATCAAGTGTTGTGTTATGGAAACCATTATTAAATATAATTATATACAATTTTCCTCTACCCAGAGATATCCCACATAGAATTAGATATGATTTGTTAAAGGAAATATTTTTTGAAAATCATTTAATACTTATATTCTCTAGTATAATAATTTCACCATTTCGAGATGAAAAGTTATAACCCTAAGAAATAAGATCATTTTTTCACATTATGGTGGAAACTAGTCATGATGGTCATTTTAATTTTATTATCAATAAGGCGTGGGAAAAGGAAAGGGGATAGATAATAAATAGTGGGATCATGAAAATAATGGGGATATGATGACGTGAGAAAAGAAAACTATAAGTGGAATAGTTTTCAAGTGGGTATCATCAAAAAATAAAAAGGGGTGGATTTTTATGACAAAACTAAATATTGGTTATATTTTTTTCTAATAGATGATATATGGTTATTGTTCAGAAAACAAGGTGTTTATTTTTCACACACAACCCATAAGATTGACCCCTGGACTGATAAGAAATATGCATTAGAAATAGAGAATAAAATTCACAACACAAAAAGAATCATACGTTATTAGTTCAAGGCCATGAAAATCGTTCAATAGATACAAAGCATATGAATGGGGCTTGGTTTGAAAGTCAAAATGTTAGGAATGATGATGGTAAGTAAAATAAATTCAATATTAAATATGAAGATTATTTTATGCTCACTAATTTTCCATAAACCCTAAAATAAGTATAGATACATTCTCATGTTGGTGGAATAGAAGAGAGTACAATGTGAAATATTCTACATGATATTGATCATTGTGAGGAAAACTAGATACATTTGTTTCTAGATAATATTAAGGAGAATCATTTTAGTGACAATATCATATGGATGGATGAATGATATTGCAAAAGATAATGATTAACTACTAATATTCGTCTAATGGAAGAAGTATGCCACCGATTCATCATAATAATTTTGGAAACATATTTATTTTAAACCATTTTTGGCTCATTATAGAATACAGAACACTGTTATATTGAAGGTATAATTGAATTTTTATATTGTCTTTATTAATGAAATAGAAATATTTAGATACAAATCAACTGAATAATGATCAAAAAATATTCTTAGTAGAATTAATTATGATATTTATTATTTTGATTTTGTAATGATAAAAAGGATAAATGCGTTGATTATTTCTCAAAGAAGTGTATCCAACTAATCAGAATGGTGATAAAACAGATTAATTAGAGTAAAATTTAAATTCATCCATCATATTCGTGCTATCATAGAATAAGTCATCATATGATGAACATTATCAGATGCAGGATCATTGTTCTATGGAATTTATTAAAATGAGAAATTCATTAGTGATATTTCAAGATTTTTTACGTGATATGAAACGCCTTTATTAGAATACATTTATTGTTTAAAAGAGGTTAGTGTAATTATATTCCTTTTCTTCATAATGTTTAATCAAAATGACTAATCATTCTGAAGAATTGGACAAATGAAATGTACAAAAAATTAAAAATTATAGATAATTGTGTAAAATCAAGAAGATTTGAGAATCTCCCATATGTAATGGTGTTTTTAATATTTCAAGTACGATGTGAAAAATGAATGAATAATTAGGGATTTATGAAATTTATTAAGCCGGAAAATAAATTACATTTCCTTTCTTTCCCATTCTAGGGTTCCTATAAAAGATGAGAATAGTACATTCTTACATCGCAAATATGAATAATTCATGTGTACTAGTTCATCGAAAATTGTAGAATTGGTATTGACTTCCAAACAAGACATTTTTTAGGTTTATGCAGAGTTTGGTTATCAAATTGATGTCAAATTCCATGAACAAATAAATTTCAAATGGGCTACGTTCCATTAGATCAATTCCAATAGAGTAACACCATCATAGAAACATCTATTACAGAAAGGATCAAAGAATTGAGGTTCATCGGGTGGATCAATTGTAAGGTACCATTTGATTTACATCCTTATTGGTGAAAGAGGACCCGAAGGAGAATTTGATTGAGGGAAATTAGATGGAGACCATCATACCATGGTTACTAGACCAAGGTTGATTAGATTAACATTTTGAAAAGACGTTTTTCGTTCAGTGATTATGGATAACCATTGAAGAAGAACATGTTCCATAGATATATTTTTTATTTTCTATATGTTTTTAAACATGGAATGTCTGATTAAACATACTTTTGGATGATGTTATTTCATTTTAAAGTGGAAATTAATAATTAAAGTGATGCTTGTAACTGTGGATATATTGAAGTTATAGAAAATGATTTTTTATTTTTATTTGGTGTATAAAAATTTGTGGGAAAGTGGATACCGAAATGGATTGTTGGGAGGTATAACCAAATATATGATGAGATTTTATACTATGACAGTATGATTTTTCACTTCATGAAGCCATATATTACAAAAATGAGTTTCTGAATGAATTCATGCTGTTCGGACTATCTCACATGGAAAGGATTATGTCTATGTATTAATCCATGTAAATATCATGTGATTCATTATCATTATTTTTTTCATACTAAATGATATGTCAATATGTAATATTATATTGGATTGTAAATTTTACTCGTTTCAATGTATATGAATTTTTACAAAATAAGATATCAATCTTTTTTTAAAAGAAAAAAACCATTTATTCGTCCCCCTATCAATATTTTTGATCTTATTTTGGAATAAATGAATTAATATTGGGTGAATGTTTTACCAGAATAGGAAATTTATGAACTATATTAGTGTGAATATAGATATTGACACAATATACAATCCATGAGTCCCATATTGGATGGTGAGTTTAGGGATCCCCACATATTTGGATCATAGTTTTTTAAAATGTGCTAGATGAGAGTCTTAGTAATTTACTGGTTTTACTCTTATAAATTCAATAATATGAATAATTTAATTATTTAATAATTATCTATTATTAAAATTGGATTTAATTTTCTATTTTAATGATCATTTTCTTTTTATTTGATTCCATGTTGTATTATTCCACCATGGAGTCACTTAGTGATTTCCCCATTATGAGATAAGGATAACATCTTGCATGAAAATTCCCATATTGATGAAAATATTATTATGTAATTTTGGGAATGGTCTGATCCATGGAGAATATAATTTTTCATGAACCAGTCCTACAATTAATGACAAGTCCTTATCCAAGATTGTATTTGGATCAACCCCATGAGATCCCTTTTCACAATCTAGAATCCTTTTAATGTCATAACAACCCTCATGAAGAAAAATATTACATAAAAAATATTTATAGTGTATATAAATTTCATTAGAATGATAATGATGTTAAATTAATATGCGAGTAATTAATGCTCTAGGGACCTAGTAGGAAATGATAGGAAAAAATGTTTGCGCACAATATTCATGAGAATCATAATTCAAATGTATTGAGATTAATGTTTACTCAATATTTTTCCCAAGAAAATATGGTTTTCATAAATTCCTTATAGGTAAAACTTCAAATAGAAGTTTTAGGACCATTATAAAGTATAAAAATTGGTTTTAAATTTGATTCATTTTCCTCATAATATAAGGATTTATGATTTGTTAAAGGGTCGCTAACATGAAAAGGGTCATTGATAATATAATTTGTCTGATGAAATCATTTTAATGGTAAATCAAAATTATTAAGTGGTAGATAATTATATAATTGTGGAAATAAATATGGATTTGATATCATTGATGCATTACAACACTAAAATGTTTGGAGGTAGTGAATTTATACTTACTATGAAAACATTGATCTGAGGTGATCCAATGAGAGGTAGTTACAGTGATTTCTAATATATTCCTAAGCTAACGTATTTTTTTCCAATATGAAATAAGGATGCTATTTTCTATTATTTTATAATGATAGGTCACATAAATGAATTATTTTTAAAATCTCTGAATTCATTCCATCTATATGAGTGCTTGGGACTACTTAATAGGTTTAAGAGGAATAATATTCTCTCAAGGTGTTGTATTGATCCTTAGCTACTTGGGGACCCTTAAAATATTTGTATACTTCATATAGAACTATTAATCATCCTCTATGACATAGTATTAGATCAAATTATCATATATAAAAATTTATCTATTGATTTTTTCCATTGATTATTCATTATCCTTAAACTGAATTGGACAAAACAAAAATTCATTCGATGATTCTAGTAACAATAAAATCAAATGAGGTAGAAATGATTGTGAGAGATTATATTCATATTAAATCATTTATCGATATTGATTTGTTGGATAAAGGTGATTCTAAATAATTTATTTCGTATCATACTATGGTGTTACTAATCCATCATCAATACAGAGGCTATATGTTATGGATATATATTCTCCTCCCATGAAAATGATGGATTATGGATTCTGACGATCCTTCTACATCAAGTCAATTTCTATTGTGATTTTTCCATTCGATAATCATCTCCTTGAAATTTGCCAATTTTTTTGTCATTTTTAAAATAGAATATTGGATGACCCAAAGGGGTCATTTTGATTTCAATCACTGAATGTTTTCCTTTTTTGGTCTATATGGGAGTGTTCATAATTTCACAAGAGAGTGGTACATATGGTCTGGCTAGGAATGCCCCCCTCTTTCGAATGTCGGTATGCTTACATGTCAAGATTCATCCTTCATTATATAAGATAATAAATGGAATTATATGTGTGTTTTTTCCCAATTATTTGTTTTTCTCACAAGGTGTTTACTAATGATTTCTTGATTTTTCTACCAAAATGTGAGGTGAAATTATCTATCAATATAATTTTGGGCTTAGAACATATAGATTTTCCATCAAATCATTTATCTATACGAAAAAATTTAAATATCCAACCACATGAATCAAAATATGATGTGATTATACACATAATGGAGACTTCGTGGATGAAAGGATGCCTACATGTAGCTAATGGAACCAAGATCTGTAATTATTGGGTTTTGTCGTGTCGAAACAATAAATATCAACTTATCCTTACTATGTGAATGTTTTTATTACATTATAAAATCACAAGAATGTTTTCCACATATGATGTTATTGATATTAAGATTATACTATCAGAGTTTCATCGTGTAATTTTCAACGATTCTGTCAGTTTGAGTAATAGTAACTCAAAATAAAGTGAAAATTTTACATACATTATAATTCAAATAATAATTTGATAAGATGAGGTAATTGTTGACCATAGATACCATTTTGACTGAAATTGTTCCGGACTATGGTTATGTGGTTACCTATAGTGCATCTGATGGGGTATTGGGATGAATTATTATGTACCTAAATCTTGTGGTGGATTATAGCTCTTGAAACACCCAATAAAATTAATGGAATTATCTCACCCATGTCCATAAGTTGGTATTTTTCTTGTATTATCTCAATTTTCACTTGTATTATATATTTTAAAAAATCTAAATATAAATCGATTGAAAAATAATAATATATATGTTCTCTCAAAATTATTTAAACCTCAATTGGTGGTGGTGGGTGGCATACATTAACAATTTTGATTCAATCTATCCTTTACACCAGGAAAAGATAATTTTTACCTCAATTCTATCAATAGGAAATTTACATCACAACATTTGAAGGAATATAGTAAGGAGAGGATCGTTATGATCCATTTTTATTAAATTGCATTAAGATGTAATGTAGGAGAATGCATGTATATTCTTCGATAATGTGAAAATAAATCATACACACAATAAAATAATTCCTCAAGAGAAGGTATATGATAATAAATGAAACTATATAATATGTACTATATATAGTGCAGATACCACCCATTAGTTACCCTAAATATTTAGGGCATTATCGACATCAAGAATTGATACATGGTTCCATTATCAATTGGAAAATTATTAAAGGATGACTTTCCTTAAAACCAGTTTCTTAATAATCTATTCTCAAAAAAATTTATTATATGTTACATCAATAATGTTGGTCAAGTATGAGGTATGACATAAATGATTTTATGTCCATGAGTTATAGGTATCAGTATATTATAATTGAACCTAATTAAAAATTTGGGATTCACTAGATCTTTGTGACACTACATGGATGTGGGATAACGTATCCATAAAAATTATTTTATTAAATTGTACCACATGAGATAGGGATTTTATGAATGTTGTGATTATTTTTTACCAAAATTGTACCTTTTTTCCTTATCGTGGTTAGTGTGGAGGAAGAGGATCTTGAGGAATTTATATTCCTAGGAGATTATGAGATTATATGGTATTTGTTTATCAATTATCTCAGACAGGGATCATTGATTCACCACTAAATTTTATAAAGTATTTTCGATGGATATGGGATCTCATGTATAGTTGTCCACAACATACTATTAGTAAACATATGCCACGGAATAAATGACTATTAATATTATACAATAAATTACATAAGACAATGTTTTTTATTTTATTTATTCATGACATATCCATTTGCGACTAATTTAATATTTTCATTACAAAATTTACCAGTCTTGGATGCATATTTCCCTATTTGAGGAACATTATGGTCGGGCATGCTTCTCTTTTATGTGCTATACTGGGGAAGGTGAGACCTCTTCGGTGTGACAAAACCATATCCATGAGATGAATAAGAAGGTCCCATATATATTTGGAAGCATTAATAGATTATAGAGAGTGTATATAAGACATATTTCAAAAATCACTTCCACACTTTGAAACTATTAAAGAATAATAGAATATTTTTCTAACTATCTCAACATATGGGTCAACAATGATTAGGGAAATAGGGTAAATAAGCCCGAATTCTTGTTGTCTTGTTAGATATTATAGAATGAATAGATAAATTTCCCATTAAATTCAATATCCACATTAGTTAATGATAATTCATAATGTGTTCCACACCACTCAACTAATGATATATTAGCCATATCCCAACCATGTGAGGAGTTATTGTATTGGAACTGAATATCATAGTCTCCGAAAAACCAATCTTATCTGTCAACTCCCAACTGAATGTGTTTCTTCTTAAGTCCATTCAATTGATTCATATATAGTGGTCTCAATATAATTAATCACATGAGTCTTGTGAGTGGAAATATCTTATGATGGGGAATTAACCACTTCTATTTGTTGATAGATACATAGTTTGTGTCTCCATGGTTGAAATGTTATCTCTATGGGAGAGTTTTCTCACCCCTGATTTCATTTACTATTTTTAAATTTATTCTTTATTATATTATGCCCTACTTGTTGATTTTTTGATATGTTATTATTATGTTTTTGAATAAATAGTGAAAGAAATTAATGCAGTTTGGAACCATTTAGAAATAATCATATAAAAATTATTTCAAACATGTTGGTTTATATCAGTGTTGATCATTATGGTTGGAGTAATGTTTTCATAGTTTTATTGTCTCGAATATTCAGTATTTCAAGCTATTTCTAGTTCCACCATCAATGATGGTGCATTGTTTTTAATGTTATGTGTCTAATTCATGCAACAATCCAATACATTTAAAAATATGAATTTACTAAACTGAAACTTCTTGAATAAAATACCTCAAAAACGCATTTTTACTCTTACTCAACTCCAAAATACCCATATATTGTGATCCCCTATCCCCAATCAAACACAGTAGATTTATTAGGGGATTTTATCTATCTTATACGAGAGGAACCTTTATTAATTATTATATTCAATATCTCTTGGTAATTTCCTCATCTTTTCCTCAGATATCATTATAACCTATGGACATTAAGACCTAGGTCCTATATTGAAAATAAAATTAGTTTTTATTTTTTTTGTATATCATTATTTCAAATAATAGATCATTTTTCCTAAGTCACATGGATTTTTCCTGATTTCATGAGACATCATTTGTAATGGTATGTTATTACATACATCCTCATGGTTGACTGATCCTTTAATTCTATGACTTCAAAAATCTAATTCTGAATTATGTTATAATGGTCCATATAAATGTTTTAAGGAAATAATTATGTAATTATATTTATTCCTTCAGTTTTCCTTTTAATTTTTTTGAGTCATAAAAATTTTTATAATCTTTTTATTAATAAATTAAATAATGATTATGAACTACTAAAAAACATTACTATTATATAATGAGTGGTTTTGTTACTTAAGCCTAATTGGAATCCCTGGGTTCCTAGGTTGGGAATCCAGAAAAAATATAAGAACTTGTAGCACTATTTATCTATGTCTCCATGGATAGTGAATTAATTACAAACACATCCCCATTTTCTATTGAGTTCATTTTATTTCAATCCTATAGTTGAAAATAGAAAATAAATTTTTGATGTTAATTTTACAGTGATACTAGCCATGAAGACCCTCAGGTGTACCTCTATGATGTATGTTCTAAAGGATTTTTTATTATTATATCATTTTAAATTAATTGATTAATGGATTTTATAATTGTTTTTTAGATGATCAAAATATAATTTTACATTTTTCCTCAGACTAGAAAATTTAGGATTCCCTATAAATGGTATCATATGACAAATTTATGGGATCTTATTTCACTTATTATTCATACACCACGTATACACTATTGGGTGAATGTACTCCCTATTTTATATGACATGGGAAATGGAATGGTGCCATTTTGAGGTGTTGTGTTATTAGTTTAGATTCCTTTGGGTTATGAACGTGACATAATGTGAAGATATCCTTTTATAAAATTGAGAAAGATAGATGTCAATTTTTTTATTTTTGTTATTGCTTTTTAATAGATACCATGAACCTCCGATTTTAATTCCAATACCATTGATTGTATTCATGGATTTTGGTATGTATTGATTTGGTGATTTTTTGGAATATTATTATGATTCATTTTATATTTATTTTACTTATGTAATGTGTTTACATTTTGTTGCATATAATATTATTTATGTTACATATCAAGGTGTTAACACAGATAAGATTTATTGAGAGTATCGCCTTCTTATGTATGGAGAGAAAATGTTGAGTTCTTAGTTCGAACCTGCTTTATATATTTCATTGGTGAAATGATTTAGAAATAGTATTCATGATTCCTAATAACATGTTTCTAGTATATGGGGATTAGGAACATCCTTCATGAAATGTCACAAACTGGGTGAGCTTCTAGATTTAGGGATGGCCTATGTTGGTTCATTGTACCCATATATTTAGATTCCAATTATCATTTTACTTCTCAATAAACACACAAACCTGACCAACATGAAGGAATAATACTGTGGTGATTTAATTTTATAGAACATGATACATTTTATATCATTACACTCATTAATTAATACTTCACAATACCATAAGTACTATCCTATATAAGATATCACATATGATAGACTACCAGATCTGCCTTATGTCCACTACACTTTCAGGGGTTTTATTAAACCCATTATATCTGAATGTAAATCCCTCCACATCAATATTTGGGCACATTATAAAAACTTGAAACTACACTATTTAATGAGTTACATCAATGGTGTAAGATTTTCTGAATAATAATGATACTTGGGAATAATATTTCGAATGTTCATGTCCTTCAACAAGTACTCAAAATATCAAAATTCATATAAAAAAATTCACAACAATATTAACTATTTTTATATAATTATAACTCTTATTTATTTATCATCATCATTCTTGAAACCCTATCCATATATTTTTTCAATTTAATGTGATATTTAATATTAACCATGACTATCATAATCTATTATTTATTATCCTTATCCTCCTATAGGTATAAAAATAAATCCAATTTTTTTTTTTGAAATTAAGATAATTATGTATATAATGATAATAAAAAAACAAATCCTTTTTTTGAGTAAAGCCCATATTCACATCAGTGATAATATTTTACAGAAAAACTATTATTCTCATATCATATATTATATTTTTTATAATTAATGAGATATTACACAAAGAATAAATTACTGTTTAAAACATTTTGTTAATGGTGGTAAAATCATATATCTCAAATTAAAAATACATCTAGATAAACCTATATATCCAAGATAAAACATGTTAATAATTTTATATATATCAAAACCAATTATAGATTCCTTTTAATAAAAACCATGTGTGTTTAAAGGATACTGTTTTTAGAATCTATATGTTTGTAAATAACATCTCTTATCATATAGGAGAAATTAGATGATGATACACATATTTAACATAGAACAATATGATCTTTTTATATTCCATTAATTTCAAAACATTAATGTAGAAACCTTTTTTTAAATCACATAAAAGATAAAATTCATTAATATTTCTTTCTCTTTATTGAATTCTTGTAAATATATAATTTTAAAACCTGATAGTTGAATATTTAATTCTATTTTGAATTAAACCATATAATATATCTTATGGACAATGAATAAAATTCTAAAATGAGTTACCAAATATTAAAATAAAATATTACTGAAAGGAAAGGTAGTCATAAATTGTGATACGTAAATCTTTTTTTTGTGGTTTTGAATATTGAAAACTAATAATGAGAAAAAAAATAATTAATGTGATATTATTAGAATCATTCAATGTTAAAATGGAAATTTATTGAAAGATTTTTTTAAAATTTGATTTTTATTTTAATTCAATAAATTAATATAGAAATTATTAATTAATAAATAATAAAATGAAAATCATTATATTATGAGAACATAATTTTTCAAGAATAAATTTTTATATAAAGTGGGTATTCATTATATTTATATTTTCATTTCAAAATTAATTTAATGATTTATATAAATTTAAACTAATATAATGAACACCAATTTTCATTCCTAGTATCAAAAATTATAATAAGGTGAACTTTTTTTACTTTAATAAAATTGTTCATTTTTCATCGAATATCATAATATATGTATTTTACTCAAACCTTAACCAGAAAGTCCGATCCAAGAAAACTTGGACCACCAAATTTATTAATAAAAAAGTGCAGAAACAGGAGAAGGAAGAGAGAGAGATTACAAGTCAAAATATTCATAGTCACCACCCCCATACCCGATCGTGTCATCAGCATCAGCTGATTCCCATTCTGATTGGGTCTCGTATTGTTTAAGAAGCTTCTTATATAACTTCCGTTTGTCCATCTCCTCCTTTGATCGCTTCTCAGTCTCCTTCTTGGCAGATGCCCTAGTGGTCACGGTCCTCGGAACTGCAGAGTAGTCCTTCCTTGGTTTCCTTGAAACAGGGGCAGATCTGACACCCTCATTGTCAGAGCCTCTTTTCTTTTCTCCTCGGACAATATCACTGTATGATATCGTAGTTGCATCCATACCTCTTCCCTTGGTCTCAACATGAGAGGCACCCCCTTTGCAGAGGGTTAGGTCCCCAACTCCAGGAGTGGGTTCCTCCGCCCTTCCTTTCTCAGTAGTCTTTGACTTGTCACCATTACCCGAGACCCTGATCGGTGTACACACCCTCCCCTGTTCATCTTCAGAAATGTTCCCCCATTTCTCATGTAACCCAGATATCCGAAATTGCTTCTGGATTTCATGATGATAATCAACATGAAGTTGCACATCACCCTGATTATAGACATCAACCTGGTGAGAGTCCGGGATCACATTATCAGAAGTGATAACCTCCTGATCTCTAGAAGGGCCGCTATAAGATCTTTCCGGAGTAGAATCAACAATCAACTCTTTGCCCTTTGAAAGAGTCGGCACATCAGGAACTGCCTTCATAGGAGGGTCGCTGTCCTTGGTAACATGCTTTGGAGAGGACGATTCCTTCAAAGTATCCTTTTTACTCAAACCTTAAATTTTATGAAATTTTAGTTATATAATAATGAATTTAATTTTTATGAAATGTTTTTTATCTAGAACAAATGTAAATTTACTTATTATTAAATTTAATTAAAGTATATAATTTTCTTGTTATAAATATATGTTTGACATTTTTAATGTAACACAAATGTTTTTATAAATATAAAAATTATTTTTGTTCTTTCATTTTTACCCTGTATTCACATGATTACATATAGTTTTTGTTTGTTTTCATTGTCAAATGAGTTAAATTTTACTTAAAAAATATAATTAACACCGTTCTAATAAATAAAATTAATAATTATGGTCTTAAATCATTTTTTTCATAAAAATAGATTTTTACTAAAAACTGGTCGCTTTGTATTTTGAGAACATCTATTAAAACTTTCTTTTATCAATTGTAGCTATATATTCATATAAAATGTGTTCCATATTTAGGATTAGAAAATTTTAATTTCATAATGAGTTCAATTACATCTATAGTCATATTAAAATTTATCCAAGATAAAATATTTTCCACATGATAAATGATAAAAGAGTTATAAAGTGGTCAATGTAAGTGAAAAATGATAAATTATATTTAAAAATTATATAAATGTGATTTTAAGATGAGTTATATTTTTTAATAACTTCTCTTAAGAAGTATAATATATTAGAACAACTATCTACGGGGAATACACTATGTATATTTTAATGTTATAAATAATTACAAAGGCTTCTCTCCATTCACTTATAATTAGAATCCTCCTCCACTAAAATATACATATATAAGAAAAAACATTATATTGAGAAATCCAAACCAAATACCCTCAAAACAAACTTATCCAAAATCTATAGATCATAGTATCACCAAAATAAAAATATAATATAGATTAAGGAGTAAGACATATGAAGATATAAAAGGAGGACGTATGAATCCTAACTGAATATATTCATGTTTATTTATTCTTATAACACATTAAAAAATATAATGACTAAAATAATATATTGATATATATATATATTTTTCTATAAAAAACATATTTATGTTGATTAATTAAAAATTTTCTACTTCATTTATATCTTATGGTAAATAAAAACATAGCACATGCTTATGTACAGACTACCATATCATTAAAGCAATATGTTAAGTTATTATTTAGAAAATATTTATGATGTATACATTTAATAGATATTTCTCAAGAAATTTATTAGTTATTTCCTTTTATTTGTTTTGAGTATATTTTTATGGATTTAATTAGGTTGATTTTGGATAAACTTTTGAGAAAATTGGAAGGATGAATTGCAGTGCACCATTGGGGAATGATTTACTGAAACAATGTTCCATGGCCAAAAAAACCATGAAATCCCAATCATTGGGGCATTCAAAGGAGGACATAATGGTTTTAAAACTAGGAACCCTGTTAGGAAATACTATGTGCCCCAACCCCCCTATATGAAGAACATGGTTATGTTTCATGGTTTGTAAAACAATGCAACCCTACCCATGAAACCTTACAAAGGATTTTATTTAACACGAATATTTGTTTTAAAATAATCAGACACCCTCTATTAACCACTAATCAAACCGAGATCAAACCAACACATTCTCACTTCTTTTAGGAGGCTCTAAGTTAAATCACCAACACTAATAAGCTCCATTGATGGTAAATCAAAGGTTATATTCGAGATATAAACCTCCTCGAGTATGTGTTTCCATCCCATCTAGATATATACCACAATCTTATTATTTAATTTCCTAACAGAAGAGGGTTGTTTATAGACAACTGGTTCTAGTTCTACATATTGGTTTTCTATAGAAAGTTTCCCTTTATCTTGGATCTAGGGTTTAGATCTATATCTGATTATCCTTCACATTCTTTATTGATCCACATAAAATTTGGGATTTTAATTGTGGGATATCTCATTAATGAATTTAGTTTGGTTGTAAATTATTCAGATCCAAAATTCTTGATTTCAATTACATGTATGTAATTATATAATTTCTAATGTATTATTAAAATTATTTTCTAAAATTTAATTTATAATGATGGAAAATTAATTAGATTAGGGATTGTGAAACTGTTGATATTGAGATTATAAATTTAGTAAAAAATTACTAAATTGATTATGGGACATTGGTATTGAGAATATTTTATTTAATTGATGAAGAAATTAGGATAAATTACCTTTTTATGGAACTGGTTGAATGAAATTAATTAATTGTCGACTAATTGTTATAATTTTTGGTGTTTTCACAATTGATTGAATGAGATTAATTAATTTTTTATTTAATTAATACATTAGTGTGATTATAGAATAATAATAATTAATTGATGACTTACTTATTGGTAGTTATAATTTTTTTAATTTGATTAATAAATTTCATATTTATCTCATAAATATAGTTTTTATTTTTCAACTCATTGAGATGGGATAATTTAATGATGAATTAATTGACAGATGTTTTGTTTTTGAAATGTGATGAGACAGTTATTGTTGATTATCTTTACAATTTTACATATTTGATATTTTTTTCTGTGATATGGGGAGTGACACATAGACTAACACAACAAATACTAATAGTCATGCTAGACATTGAATTCTAGACCTGAATGCATGCATGTGAATATTTCTATGTGATAAACACTAACACTACAATTAAAAATAGAGTGTGGTTTAGTATTGATGATGCAAATACCCATAAGGTGATATAAAAAATGATCAACGTCAATAATGATCGCATTAGAATATAGTTCCAAAAAGATGTATTTTGAATTGAAATGTATTGGATATAGGAAAACAATTTTCATTAATGAATATTGAAATGAATATGGGATATCCATCAGACATCGGCATGGGTCAGAGTATCTATTGAGGTTTTGGATACCATAGGAACTTGGGGATTAATATATATAAATAAAGTGTAATTTAATATTTCATAAATTATCACTTTATATATTTTATTTATTATTTATACAAATTGATACACGTTTATAGACTACAATTTTTTTTAGATGACATTGGTGGTGGCCAAATGAGTTTTATAGACATCCTACTCGGTGTTCTAGATCAGTACCCGAATTGATTTCATGGTTAAAATATAGGTTAATGGAAAATTCCCTATATTAGATGGATAATATGGGATGGATCATGAATGAGGGAACTAGACATGGTTTGGGAAATGACTTGGAGTTTTTAGTGGGTTTATTTATTTAGGGTTGTACACATTTACATAAGACATGTGTTGGAATGACATTTCAACTATTTAGATTTTGATGTTGTATTTCCTATTTTTTCATCATGTGATGTTCCTATAGTCTGTTGGGTATTTAAATCATTTGGTTATTCTTATAAATTTCCTCTATAGTGATATTTGGACAAATAGGGTATGATCTTCCAATGATTGATATTAAACCATCACTATAAGTCGGAAGCCTCTTCCGAGGCATTTCTATGGTCCCATAGAGAACCATCTCGGGGCACTGGGGAGTGGCACCTAGGTCGAGACATTTAAAATTTCTATCAAAGGTGTGGTTTACGTAATTTTTTTAATAATATTATTGAAAGGTAGAAAATAGAACTGGATTAGTCAAGACTTGGATAAGATCCCATTCATGGTAGAATCAAACCCTTGTATGATGATAAAATCTAATTACCCATGGTGAGATTGTTGCTATAAATGTGTGTCTTTACAATTGATGAAATTTTACCTCGAGTGAGAGAGTTTTTATGAAATGTGATGATTATTTTTTTGTATTTTAATATATTTTACTCATGGAGATATTGAGAATAAATTTTATATATGAAAAATTCATTCGAGGTAATTACGATTATTTTGTGCCATGAGTCATTTTAGTCACACAAGGAAGAATTAAGGTATTGTTATTATGTTAGAATTGAGCTATTTTCTTTGCTTTTGATTGTGAACTAAAAATTTCTCCTAATATGAAACTAAAAATTGACGTAAAATATGAATAAATGGGTGTCTATTGAGAAAATATATTTTGAGAATTTTAAACTTTTTCAATAATGACATAAATATATGGTAGTTAAGGCTAGTGATAAAGCCTTAGTTTGGACTGTGTTGTGAGGTTTTGGGAAAAGCATTGTTGTGGCCTATCATGATTTTCCTCCTATATAAAAGTGTTAATGTTATTTTGTATCCTAATAAGTGTGTTTATTATTTTATAAATATTCCTCCATGATGATTAATGTTGATAGTAAGACATGATGACATGGATGGAGATTATCAACTAATAGAAAAACATGAGGCGCCAGTAGTACCAGGTGAGTCTGTCAAAGAGCTATTATGAGAGAACATTCTTCATTTTAATAAATTCATTGATAGTGACCTAGGAACGTATGTAAAATTTATTTCATACATATCATGGGATTTCATGTTGTATAACCCTATGACATTCAGTAGAGAGGGTGGACCAAAGGCAGCATAGGTCTGCATTGAGTCAATCCAGACTATGCTTGACCCCATGGAGTGTCCTACTGAAATGGGAATCAAATTATGTGAATACATGCCAAGTGGTTATTAAATGTATTACTGGGAAATTTAGACTACATATTTAAAACATGAAAATATATTATAGAATTAAATTCTAGAGATGTTCTTGGAGAACATTTATCCTGGGATTCTTAACAAAGAGAGGGAAGAGGAGTTCATGCAGTTGAAAAAGGAGAGTATGATTGTTATTGACTATGATGGATTATTTATAGATTATTATCACTTTTCTCAAGAATTAGAAGGGGTTGATGACTCTTTAGGAAAACTGTTCTAGGAAGGGTGTAAATTTAAATTAGGTCCCATGTGAATATATTTAGGATGAAAATGTTTTATGAAATGATGGATCATGCTCTCAAATCGGTGGGGAATCTAAATGAGTCTCATAGTTGTAGAACTGTGGTTTTTTCTCAATGATCAAGAGGTATGAATTCTGTAAACTAAAATATTATATATGATAATGTTATCTAGGTTTATAAAAATAAGAGTATAAATGGGTGGGTTCATGTACATATGACCTTTCTCTTATGATCTGAACTAGTATGGTTGGTTGAGAAACTTATAGAGAATGATCCAACAACTGCTTGAGTGATATGGATATGGTAATTTTGTAAATATAAAATGGTTTATGAGGAAACCAAATTTTATTTGTACCAATGGAGATGATATAAAAAATATATAGTTTATGAGAGATATCTTTTAAAAATGTCTTTATGGATGATGGAGTTATACTGGTCTTGGAGGTAGATGTAGTGGATGTTGAGCTACATGAAAACAGCACCCATATAAGTAATGTGGTGAAACCCATGGGATCCACACTGTATCACAAGGAATAAGGGAAGGATAGTTACATTCCATTCAACAAATTAGTGATGATATCTAGGTTTGACAGTTGATATAGATAAGTTTTATTTTAGGTATATTTTATTCTCTCTACTTCCTTATTTGATATTAGTGACTCTCATTCCAATATTTATGTATAATATTTGAAATGTTTTATCATTACAGTGGATTTCGTGAGCGGTTTGTTGATGATAGATACACCATTGGGAGTACAGTTGTGAGATATATATTTTTGAAAAGGGTTCTATCTTAAGTCTAGGGAGTATCATTTTCTATAGGATCCATATTTTACCTATATGTTAGTATTTGAAAGAATTTATGGTATGTATAGGATTATTTCAAACCAATGCATCATTGATTTTCACCGCATGATAGTTACATCTATATCTCCGAAAGGAAGAGAACTATATTCACACAACAGAGTGGTATATCCTAGATGGTTGTGCATGGCTGGTTCATCAGCAACTAAGAGGGGTCAATTCCTAAGACTCTAGTCTGTTACAAGATGAAAGTTGAAATAATCATTTTGTATCTCTACCAATGGATGACTAATTTTTAGTTGTGTTTCCTGAATAATTCATAATGCTTCCACCTAATAGAGATGTAGAGTTTACAATTGATCTCATTTCTTCGTGAAATCGAGTTTCTATTTAACATATATAATGGAACAAATATGTCTGAAAAAGTTCCAATCTAAAATTGGTGATTCAATGGACATGTTCATTATCCATTAGAGTACATCACCTCAGTGTTCTTCGTTTTTTTAGTAGTCTGATGAGACCTTTCACTTCTGTGTTCTTTATGGAATGTTGAACCTGATGATAGTGAAAATATCATATCCTCTATCGTGTATCGATGATATTTATGAACAATTGATATTGACTTGTTTGTTCCATAAGATTCTATTCAAATTGAGGTATCCTTAGTTGAGAGTTTTATCATCTAATATATCGAGGGCTTCTTTCAGACATAGTTGGGATCATTATGAGTTTGTTTTAATTCCATTGGGGATGAAAACTTCTCTTAAATTGTTTATTCCTATGATGGAAATAAATTTTCAACCACACCTGGATCAGTTTGTGATAGAGTTTGGTGGTGACATATAGTTTTAATCCAAGATACATGATGATAATTACCAATATCATGATATCATCCTCAGTACATTTAGATAGTATCAACTATACACCATGATATCAAAATTTAAATTCTAGATTTATCATGTAAAATATTTATGTCACTTAATCTCAATATAATGTCTTTCCGTGGACTGAGATAAGGTTAAGTTATCTGTTTCTTGTGAGCATCAAAAGTACATTTTAAATATATTCATATTACTAGGGTTATTGTGATATTATAATAGGTTCATTCAGTAAAATTCAGTATTGTATGTTACAAATAGTCATTGACCATGTATAAGGTATAGTATTATTGGTATGGAGCATGTGAGAATTCTTTCTAGTAGTTTAATATGCACATAAAATTGACAATTTTCTTGATCTTATGTGATCCAAGAGAAGAGTACATAGTTTTATGTCATTATTCATGAATCAAAAATAAAAAACTATTGATGAAATGAGCTCATGTTATGGAATATGGTTCTCAATAGTTGAGGTCACATGAATAAAACTTCCACATGCATAATTCCGAGTTTACAGAAATGGATAATTTCATGATGTCGAGTCATCATTATCTATTGGGAATGAATATTTCTTTATATGATCATCACAAGAGCCTAATGAAAATATTCTTGTAGTGATTCATGATTATCCAGTAGTGGATATGGTTTGAGAATTTGTTTCCTTTCAGCATTGAGTTATCGTATACCTCTAAGAAGGGGAAAAGTGTTACCGATGCTTTGAGTAGTAAAACTAAGACAATGGTGTTTTAGGATTATTGTGATGAGTCGAAGATGGTGGCTCTAATAGCATAGATTCATGACGTATCATAGAGAAATATGTAAAAGATAACCTCGGTATCAATTTTACAGGAATCTACACATTTGAGATGAATTTGGGATATTCATCTAGAGTATCCAGAATGTTTTACCTTGAGATAAATCCATGAAGGTGGGGAATCACCTTCAAGTTAGAATATATCTGATTATAAGACCATCTATGTCAATAATTGTATTTTTATACCAACTATCATAAACATGGAGCTTATCAATGAATTTTATCCCTCAAAGTGGTCGATACATCAAAAGGTGACCAAAATGTGTAGTGACCTATGATGATTGTTTTGGTGGTTGGTGATGAAAAAGGAGATAGTAGGGTTCGTGAGATGATTCTATACATATAAAAATGTAAAGTCAAGGAATCACAAAAAATTGAGGTATACTATAGTTCATTCCCATTCTATAAGGGATCTGGGATGATGTTTCCATGGATTTTGTAGGGGTTATCCTAATGATTACTCAGAATAAGGACACTATTTTGGTGATCGTGGACCGTTTGAAAAAGGTAGATCATTTCTTGACTATATTATAAACTATCTCAATGGAGAAGCTAGAAGATTTGTATGATTGGAGATAGTTTTTCTACATGGGATGCCAAGGATTATTGATTATGACCATAACTAGGGATTCAATTCGTTATTCTAGCATGACCTACAAAAATATCTTAGTGTTTAAAATTAATTGCAAAAAAATTTCCCCAATCAATAGAAGGGATTTTGAAACATATGATACTGGTACTCGAGGATAGTATTCGGGAATGTGTCCTCTAATATGGTGGATCTTGGGAGAATCAATTATATTTACTGTATTATGCATATAACAATAAATATCAAGAAATTATAAAGATGAAATCTTATGAAGAACTTTATAGTGGGACATCCATATCACGTATATTCTTGATGGAGGGAGGTTATTTGGAGTTTTTAGGACCAATTATTGTGCAGGAGAAATCAGCACAGGTTTTATTGATCTAAAAACAAATGATTATGGATCATAGTACACATAAGACATACACTGATAGAGTTTGATTCCAGATTGAGATTAAAAATGGGTGATGTTAAATTCAAAAGAGTGCCTCCTATATTAGTTCAATGTAGGATACCGAGATAGGCATGTTGGCACCGATGTTTGTTGGACCACTTGAGGATTTGGAGAGAATCAGGATGGGGAAATACCAATTGGATATTACATGAAGATACAATTCTATGGATATAATTTTCCATGTGTCACAGCTTCAGTGGTATCACCTTGACCATTCTCATGTGATCGATGTGTATGATGCTAAGCTTGAGATAAATGTGTTCATTGAGGAGAAACTAATATGTTTGTTGGATTATAGTGATAAAGTGCCATAGGAAAGTTTTGGGCTTGTTGATTGATTATTGATGCAACATAGTCTGGTTAATGAGAAAACATTTTTAGGATAACTAGATTTTTACTCATTAATGCCTGATTTTTTTGACTCTAAATTTTAGACATGCATGGGAGTTTATCTCATAGATGAGCTATAAAAAGGTGTGGACATTGTAAGATCTCGACCATTACTATATATTTGTCATTCTTTTTTTGTGAATCTATCTGACCTTGTTTTTAGAATATTTAGTTTTTGTTTCACCTAGGTTTATTTTGGGTTAAAATTTGATTAAATATGAATGGAAAAGGGATGTGTGCGGATAGCGCAAGTTTTTTCCAAACTGTGTTCACGGATCTAGAAAACCATGTGACCTCCAAAATATGGTGATTAAATTAATTCCACATGGGTATTAAATATTTCTTCTCAATAAAGGGAAACTATACACCCCCTAATGAGGTTCACGGTTAAGGATGAATGTTTTGAGAATAGTACACCCCTGTCTGAAAAAGCATGCACATGTTATTAATTAACCCAAAAATTTGTTTTAGAACACTCAATACCCCTATATTAACCCCAAATCATCCATAAAAAAACCTTAATCATTATTTATAGATTTTCGATGCTCCAGAGCCTTATATATTTGAATATCATCACCTCCCTGTGTATGTGTTTTTAATCCACATATATATATATCTCCCTCTCCTATTTCAAGATAAAATAGGTATTCTAATAAACTATTTCCTAAATAAATATATCTATGTGCTTTAGAAAAAGATATTTTGATCTTAGACCAATGATCTTGATATAGATCTCATTCTTTGTCGCATTTTGGATTGATCTGCTTCAAAATGTGGATTTACTTTGCGATATCTCTCATCAATTAATTGAGGGTTGTGGCCTATTATTTTCAAATCTTATTGTGTGGATTTCAATTAAATATATGTAATTTTATAATTAATATTTTATGATTAGAAATTTAGTTTCCTAAATTGTATTAATTATTTTACTAAATTAATTATTTAAGGTATTGTGAAATCCTGGATAATGATATTTGTAATTGAATAATTAATTTTGGAATTATGTTACATTGGGAATGGGAATTATTTAATTAATTGTTTATTAATTAAGGGAAATTATTTTTTATTATAATATGGGTTTAAGGAGATTAAATTATTTTTTAATTAATTAATAAAAATTAATGGGTTTTTAAAATTTATTGAATGTGATTAATTAATGAATGAATGAATTAATAAATTATTGTTAGTATTCGATCAGAATAAATTATTTTTAAATTAATTTTTTCGAAATTTAGTTTGTTAAATTAGATTAACAAATTAGTTAATTAAATAATAGTAACTAATGAAAATTTTCATTTCATTGATAAATATTAAATAATTGTTTAATTAGATAGTGGATGTTTTTATTATGAAACAGGATGAGAAGTTTTCTATTGATTAACAATAAATAATGTGATGTATTTGAATATTTTATTGGATTACGAAATGGTGTATGGGTTAAGGACTGGAACTCCAAACACCCATGGTATTGATAAATGGTTCATTAGAAAAAAACTAATACATAAAAATATTGGTTTAGAATATGGTCTCATTGTTCAAATATGCATGGTGTATGGGATATGAAATGATTATCAAAATACCCATGGGTTCAAGTCAGTAAATTCTATGACTTTGAGATAGGCATTAGACTAGTATTTCAATTTTCCATATAATTAATATAAATAAAAAATATTCTGAAAACCCATTTGATATAATTAATTTGTAATTTTATATGTGATATTTTTCAGACATCGGCATCGGCTGATGCAAGTATTGATTTTTGGGTTTCTTCAAGAACCAAGTAAGTTATGTGTTCAAACAAGTGAAATAAAATTAATGACAATTGATTACTTTGTTTTATTTATTAATTATTTATAGAATGTCGAAGACTGATAATTATTGGATATTTTTTTGATACAAAGGGTGGTGCCCTACTATGTTTTACTAACACCATACTCGGGCTTCTAGATCGATACCCAAAAAAGATTTCATGGTTGCGTGATAGGTTAAGGGTAGTGGTTCAGCGTTAGACTGCTAAGATGAGATAGATCATAGTAAAGGAAAAATAAATTAATCTTCAATCATCATGGAAGTTTTCAGTGTATTTATTAATTTTTTTTACATATTTAAATATTTCCCGAAT
Source organism: Viscum album (assembly GCA_963277665.1). Taxonomy (NCBI): domain Eukaryota; kingdom Viridiplantae; phylum Streptophyta; class Magnoliopsida; order Santalales; family Viscaceae; genus Viscum; species Viscum album. Next base: position 1,585,429,932 of record OY728152.1, on the reverse strand, counting down.
TGGAATTACATATCTTCTATGTAGATTATGATATTGGGTTTATTGTATTGTCATCATGTGATATTGGTATTATCCAGGTTATGGTTTTATTATTAGGCTCATTATATTTATTTCAGTAGTTGTTCTACTTTGAAAAAGGGGGTATAGTCTTCCCTTGATCTATATTAGACCCTTTCTACTTGTAGGCAACCTCTGTCCTATGGTGTAACACCATGAACCCAGTTACACAGAGTCAATGCATTATTACATAACATTGGCATGATCACAAAATTTCAAGTCCTGAAGGACCAATTAATTTAGTAGCCTTGGAATCAATAGATACATTCATAAGTCTTACATTACATTATAAAATGAAAACTACAATAACATAGTCTCTATAGACCACACTCATATGCCCTCATACTATCCCTATAGGTCAATCATAAAATACTTCTTCACATCATAGGATAACTAAACATATAAAGGGGTGAGCTCAGATGCCTAGTAAGGATAACAATATAGAGAAAACTTTCTTAAATAAGCATAAACATTTAAGGAAATGTATAACTAAAACAAAATCCTTTTAAACATGAACTTCAGCTAAATATGGAAGAAATAAAATGAAATAATTCCATTTACTTATTCACATGGATATTGTACTAATCAAATAATAAATGCAATATCAATAACAACTTTAATAATGATGGAATGCATAATTCATGACTATCATAACAACATAGTCAAGGCCTTGTGCCATGACTAAAAATGAGATTTTGTCATGGCCTTGTGCCAAGACACTAGTTTGTCTCATGAGACATACCGATTCACTGAGGAGCTATAGTGGGCTCCAACCGTCACTTATTAAGTCCAATGCATTCCTCATATGAATAGGTTTAAACATAACATTAAAATTTATATTAAAACAAGCATTTGAAATTTCAATACATTCACCATAAAAAATGAATTGTAGAAAAATAACACATCCACTTTCAAGCATATCACAAAACCTTCAGTACAATATGGAGTTTTTGTATCATAATAAATCAACTTTAAATAAGATTAAAATCCATCAATATATGTTGACATAGATGAAATCAAAACTATTTGAGTGAAATACATTTTTTTATTGAAATTATTTAAATGTCACATAATTATACGAGAAAAAATTTACTTTGAAAATATTCTTATAAACTTTTAAGAGAATCTACAATGATTTTATAATGGTGGGAAATAGTTTCACACGCCGTATAAGTTAAAAAATACATTCTTAACTTAATTCTCTCAAAAAGGTTAAAAAGGACCTTGTTTGTAAAATGAATGAAATATTCCTATATAAACATCTTATAAAAATTCAAAAGGTTATAAATTACTTAAACCCATAGTATATAAAATAGTAATAATGTTTTGAAATAAATTTTTAAGATACATGGATGCTGATGATAAAGAGGTCTTAGTAGATAATTACATATAAAAACTTCGGATAATGAAGTGATTGTGAAATAAACCCTTACCTTGTAATTTTTCATGGTTGAGGGAAGGATAACCTCCTGTATAATGGTTAAATAATTTTTATTAAATTATACAATAATCATATACATTAATATGATATCATATATGATCTTTTAACATTTCATTGTTAATAATATCATTGTATTATAGTTGTTTCAGGTGTTAACTTACTCATATTCTTTTATAAGTATTGTTACATAAACTGTGTTTTTTATAAATAGGTTGTATCTTATTCATACCCAGAATGATATCAAGTCCTTAAAAATTATTCTTAATCATAAAATGAGAATTATACTGGAATGGATATTATGGGGAATGAATCTCATCGTGTTCGTGGAGATTGTAGTTCGTACGTACGCACGAGCAAAAATATCATTCTTTTGATATTAAAATAATATATAATTGGATTTTATATAATATATATAGAATAATTATAATTTTCTATTTATTATTTTCATCAATTATACATCATTATTATATCCATCCAAATAATTATTTTTTGAATAACAATTACATCACGACGTGGAGACGGTAAGCCGCACGCATGCACGTATGGTGACATGTCATTCAAAGGATGGATAGAATACAGAATATTGTTGTACCATATTTATAATAACATCACATTATATAAAATATTCTACAGTTATTATTTATGACTGGAAATATCAAAGAAATAAGAAGTGGAATAATAAATGAACTTGAAAGAGGTAGTGAAATTATTACCTCTTCTTCGGGTTCTTCCTTTTGATTTGATCAACATGGTGCCTAAGGTTGGCTTTCTGATCAAACTAAGGAATCTAGGATAATACGAGGGAAGTTGGGAGGATATTTGGGAAGGGTTTTTCAAAGCCAAATGGGTTTGAAGGTGTGAATTAGAGAGAAGGGGGAGTTCCCTTTTAGAAGAGGGGTGAGGGGCACCTTAGGAAAAGAAAGAAATATTATTTTATAATAAACTCATATTCATTTTATAATGGATAAAAAGTATATTATTTAAAGTTTAATTTGGTTATAGGTTGGAAACCACTCGGCCCATAAGTTTTAGTTAGGTTGCGGTCACTACATTAACTTTATCTTTTTTATTTAACTCTTAGTTAAATAGTTTTATGTTTACCATGTCACTTTGTATTGTTATATGATATAGTTAATAAACATACTATATACTTCCATGAGACCCCAAAGTGGTCCATTAATGATACACCTATCATTATATAAGTCCTTTGGCTGATCCTTAGATTTTTAGCAATAGAATATCGATTAATTGTATATTATTTTTTAAAAAACAATCTTTTATGTCAATTTTTACACTATTTAATAATTTATTTTTGTTAAAGTGTTAACAAGTTTATTAATTAGAAAAAAATTCATTTAAGTAATAATATCATGTCATATTAATCAAAATTATTCGTGGATATCATGAAAACATTAAAAATATTTATTTTAACATTTATAATACAAATTATTTGATTCTTTCATTAATAAGGAAAATATTGCATCATTATTATGTTATAAATAAATATATTTATTCCATATCCAAAAATTATAAATAAAATACCATTATGTAGGAAATATTTTTATATTTATAATGAATATTTATAGTTGAAGTGATAACATATATAACCTTATGTAAAAATTGTTTTTCTAAACGATATATGCTTGTGTCATTTTTGTATTTACTTTAACTTAATTAATATAATGTGTCATTATCACTTACAAGTGGCTCCATGGGGTCCCAAAATTGACCCAATGATTATCATGGTCAGAAATGTATCAACCAATAGTATTAGGTCACATTTTAGGGTAATTTAATATTATTGTAATATTATTGTTTTTCCCTTTTTTACCAGATTTACCCTTTAACCATAGTAAATAAACAATTTACCGAATTAATTATTCAAAATTTTTAAAAATAAAAGTTACCTATTTAAATAATTTTGAATTACTGATTCTAAATGTGGAATCAATATTTATAAATTAAAAACATATAAGTGGAAGAAATTAATTTAATATTAATTCCTGTTGTCAAAACAAAAAGCGTGTTCTTAGGAAATAATAAATATCAAAATATTGGCACTTGATTATGTCCAGTTAAAATGTGAAATTATTTCCAGTGACCAACATTGGATTAAATTGTAAAAATATAATATAATTATACCTTAAAATCACTCAAATTAATAATTTGTCATTATTAATTATTTTTATTAAAAAAAGTTGTTTTTAATTATAATTTAGTAATTTTCCATATTCAACAAAATATGAAAGTTATCAGAAATGTTCCAAAAATTAACCCTAAACTAATTTTGATATTCCAAATCCAAAAGTGAAGTCTATTTTTAATGATAAAATTTATGAAATTTTAAAAAGTGGGTATTAATCTTCATAATGGCTAGTTTGATTGGTTGTGCTGTGTTAGAACTCGAAATTGCAAACAACACATGCTACTGTATTATTCAAGGAGAAGCGTATAGTGGAAGATTGGGGTGTTACATTCTCCCCTCCCTAAAATATGTCCATCCTAGATATTTCTATAATACTACCACAAGAAAATAATCAGTTTTATTTTATCATAAGTTCCTCGGGTTCCCACGTTGCCTCTTCCATCTTGTGGTTTCTCTACAGAACTTTTACCAGACGAGTCGTCCGGTTTCTCATCCCTTGTTATCTGGTATAAAGAATCTTGATGGGATATTTTCAATAAGACAGATCATGTTCCAGTTCTACTAGCTCATATGTGAGTACATGGGTTGGGTCAGGCATGTATTTTCTCAACAGTGATACGTGGAACACATCGTGAACATTGGAGATACATGGTGAAATTTCCAAACAGTAAGCTACAGCCCCAATTCGTTCTAGAATTTCGAAAGGTCCTATGTACCTGGGACTCTATTTACCTTTCCTACCAAAACTTATAAGTCCCTTATATTGAGATAACTTCAATAAAACATGATCTCTTACCTGAAATTCCAAATCCTTCCTTCGATTTTTAGCATAGCTCTTTTCCCAACATTGAGATGCTTTGATGTGGTTTTGGATTACCTTCACATTTCCCATCATTTCCTCAAAACATTTTGGGTCTACATGTTTCCTTCACCATCATCATTCCAACAGGTTGGTGTGCGATATCTCTTTCCATAAAAAGCTTCATATGGAGCCATCCTAACATTTGAATGGAATCTATTGTTATAGGAAAATTCAACCAGAGGTAAATATTGATCCCACATATCCTGAATGAAATGTGAGAAAGATCTCAACATGTCTTCTGAGGTTTGAATAGTCTGCTCTGATTGTCCATCAGTTTGAGGGTGGTAGGCAGTGCTCAAACAATGTTCAGTATCAAGGGATTTCTGAAGACTTTTCCAAAATCATGATGTAAAGCGGGGATCACGATTAGAAACAATCAATAGGGATACTCCATGAATTATCACAACATCATTAACATATAGTCCCGCTAGTCGTTCAAGTGGTATATTTTCTCTTATAGAAAGAAAATGTGCTGACTTGTTAAGACGATCAACAATGACCCATACTGCATCATTCCTTTAAGGAGACTTTGGTAGACCCATGACAAATTCCATCGTAATATTATCCCATTTCCACTCAGGTTTGGGAAGTGGTTGCAAGGCTCCTCCATGCTATTTCCATCCAGGTTTCACATGTTGACAAACCATACATCATGAAACAAAATCAGCAATCTCCCTCTTCATGTTGTCCCACAAAAAATTTTCCTTCAAATCTCTATACATTTTGGATCTCCCAGGGTGTATAGAGAAATTGGAACTATGAGCGTCATCCCACAATTCATTTTTTAGATTGGGTATATCGGTAACACAAAGTCTCTTCCCAAATTTCAAAATTTCTTCTTCATACACAAAGTCACTCAATCTCTCATCATTCACAGCTTTAAACATTGTTTCATGTAGCGACCCGAAGCTTGATGTACATAGACATTACATTAATTTTGCGGAATACATAATAAATAACAAAAACAGACACACAAGGACCGTAATAGTATAGTGCCTTTGGAAACTCGAAATATAAACATCTAATCCTGTTGAAAGATCTTCAACATCTCCCATATCGATCTTCCCCTTTTGTTTTCATACCTAATACCATTCATTATATCCTGGGGAAAAGAAAACTAATAAAGGGTGACCTCATATTATCAGTAAGGGTAAGCATGGATAAAATAAAACAAATCATATATATTTGAGCATAAAAACATGAACATAATGTTTAAACATCAAAATCTTGACCAATGACATAAACCATGGAAGTACTTAAGGAATAGATCATAAAGAAACATTAAGCATGATAAAATAACATGTGAGTAAAACAAGTAATTTTGGAGACCATTAAGCACATGTAATGATTTCTGTAGTAGCCAAGGCACTGCTGCCAAGACCATCTTAGTGGACAAAGTCCCTTTCTGAATTGAGTTCACTCCTCGTTCAAGTCCTGTATTACTGAGCCGGTTTAACTTGTCGTTCCTTCCATGTCTATCTCATGAGATATAAATCTTTATCCAATGCATTGGGGGGAGATATAGGTCCCAACCATCTCATAATGAAATCATTCATACTTGTGCCACAACATAAACATAAATCATTCATCATAACCCAAAGAATAAAATGGGTTTCATAAACATCATTCCATCATAACATAATCCATATAAAACAAATGGATATTGTTTCATCATAAGAAAAGTTAAACCATGTAAATAATAGAGGCATTATTCTTGAAACATACACATATGAAATAATGTCATCTTAGATTGAAAATGGCTTTAATAATACAGTTGAAATGAATTCTTGAGGAAAATATCATTTCTTCTTCAAAATCATTTTATTTTCACAAAATGTCATGAAATTTTAAAAGAAACGGATTTTGTTGAAAATAGTCATGAAATATTTTGGAGGATGCTTCATGAAAATAAGGCTTTATAAAACCGTAAAAATACTTTCATGCCGTATAAGTTTAAAAAAAATTCTCGTACTTTTTTCAGAAAAGTCAAAATGTACCTCGTAGGGGAAAAAAAGAAAGATTCCTTCCATACGATGTGGTAAAAGTAGAAAAGAGTAAAAATGACTTTAAATATACATGGATGAAAAGTAAACATTTTATGAAAACATTTTTGAGAACATATGGACATGGAAAATAATCATAACCCCTGTAAATACTTACAAATAAACAATCTCGGATAAGAATGAGATTGGAATAATCATCCCTTACCTTACGTCCGATATGTTTCATATGTATCCGAACCTATTGTATAATGATCTATAAAATGTCATTGACTTATTATAGAATCAAATTCATTGTTATGATATCATATATGGTTCACTTATGACTTTATATTACCCATTATTTTGTAAAATAATTTTAAAGTAACGTTTTGGGTAAAATCGTTTCATTTGTCGTTTGTGTTTTAACTTCTGATTATTCATATGATTACATAGATCATGGTTACTTACATCCATAATGTAGAACATGATTTATATATAATATATATTCATAATATACATATATATAATAGATTTATATATGGAAATAAATACACCGTTCATGGAGACGGTAGGCCGTACGTACGCATGAACGCTCTTTTCATTTCCTTATTGAATTGAATGGAATTAAGTAGATGACATAAATATATATATATACATAAATCCAGTATCATTATTATGTAATATATTTCATTATTACTTATTATATATACTTTATAATCATTCATGAATGGATAATTATTTATAATGAATCTCATCGCGTCGTGGAGACGGTAGTCCGTACGTACGCACGAGCGATGATATCATTCCCATGATCGTCAAATTGTATTAAAGTGTATGTATAATATTTCATAATCAATATAACTTTACAATAATCATATATAGTTATTATTTACACCATTATACCCATCCAATTAAGGTGGTGGTGGAAAATAGATTACACTACAGCGTGGAGACGGTATTCCGTACGTACACACGCACGATGATTTCGTTTTCCGTAGGATGGATTAATGGTGAAATAGGGTTGTTGCATACTTATAATAACATATCAGCATATGAGTGATACTGATGTTATTACTTCATAATAAAACAACTAAATAATAATATGTATAAAAATTAATAAAGTTGAATGAATTGGTAACAGACATTAGCTCTTCTTTGAAGCGCCTCTTTGAGACCTCCTCTTAGGGCACTAAAATTTGTCTTTGAAGAAAACCAGGACCTCTAGGATGTTTCTAGGGAAGTGGGGAAGAGAATTTTTCAGGGTTTGGGTGAGTTTGAATGCTCAAGTTGGTGTGACGAAGAGTGGAATGAGGTGCCCCTTTATAAGGGAGGAGAGGGGCACCTTTGGAAAAACTCAAAATATTTTTTTATTATAAAGTCATATTTGGTTTTTAATATGTCCAAATTGATTTATATCGAAGCTAATTGGGGTAAGGGTCGAAATAATCTCATCAAATAGATTTTAGACATGTTTATGGTTCTATTTTAACCTTATCATTTAGATTTATCTTTAAGTTATATAATTTTACTTTTATAGTGTTTTCTTTTTCTTACACTATAAGGTTAATAAACATACCATAACAAGCCAAAAAAACCCCATGATGTCTATTATTAATATATATAACCTTATCTAAGTCATTTGGCCAAACCATAGAGTTTTAGGAATAAAATAACAATTAATAATATAATAGTTTGTTTAAAACTATTTTATGTCAATTTTGACACTATTTTGTAATTTATTTTTTTTGAAAATCATAACAGAATTATTAGTTCGACAAAAATTATTTAAATCAATACAAGAATTTCATATTAACCTTTAAAATTATTTTAATTCATAAAAAGTATCAAATTACATTTATTTGGGTATTTATAACATAAATTATGTCAATATTTCATTAATAATATAATTACTGCATCATCATTGTGTCATAAATAAATTAAATTATCTAGTGTGTAAAAATTAAAAATAAAATATAATTATGTAGGAAATATGTTTATCTTTCTAATTAATATTAATAGTCAAATTTATCTTATGTATAACCCTATATTAAAAATGATTTTGTTATTACACATTGATTTAAACTATTTTAACCCTTCTTTATATAAATTAATAATATATGTCCAAATCTAATCCATGTGAGCCTAAATGGTCATATTTTATTCCTAAGGTTGTTTTTGGTCGAATTACACTTATCCAATAGAGTTAGGACATGTGTTAGGGTAATAATAATATCATGATTACACTTAATTACCCTATTTACTTTTAACCGTGGTAAAAAAAAGTAAAAAGTTACTATTCACCAAAAATTATTTTCATCCCATTGAACAACATTTTACATAATAATATCATCCATGTATCTCAGATTTTTTCAAATTCCATTCACAAATTCAGTAAAATTATGTTTTATTTAAATTTACAAATTGTCCTAGGAGGTGGGTAAAAGACGGTAAAAAGTTCAATAAAATTTGTATATATCTAAAATTATTATAAAATGACTCCAATGAATTACATTGAACATATATAGGTATTATGTATCAATATTTACCTAAAATGAAATTAAATTAAATAAATAATTATTTAAATAAAAAGTCGGTTTTTAAATAGTAACCCAGTGTTTTCACTATTCATCAAAAATGGAATGTTTTCAGAAAAATACCAAAATTTCACCCTAGGCTAATTTTGATATTCCGAATCTAAAAATGAAGTCCATTTTGAATGATAAAATGTATAATATTTCAAAATGTGGGTATTACTATTCATAACTGTTAGTTCTAATAATATTTTAATAATATATCCTTGTTTAGTAAAACATGGTATTGCGTACAACACACGCTATCGAGGAAGGTCACTATTGCATGTAATGCAAGCCAAGTTAGGGGTGCATGTTGTGCAAGTATCCATTGTTGATTAATTATAATAGAATCCAACCAATTTATATTTATACATTGAATATATATATATATATACTCAATGTTGTGTAGAATGACTATTATCAAACAAACTTGGAATTGGGTGCAACCCAATCTAAGAATAGTGTTGCGTATACTGCAAGCTAATACAGTGTTACGTATAGCATAAGATAATATTGTTGTAGCATGACATCAAACAAATTAAAAATAATACTTACCATAAAATATCGGGTTGTTACATTTTACCCCCCTTAAAAATGAATTTTTCCCTCGAAATTCGTCGGGGTTATACATGGTTTTATACTTCAAAGTTTCATTAATTGAAACCCACATTGTAAAATGAATTACCAAAAGTTAAATATTAAAAATAAAGTAGGAAATGTAACAGTTACCCAAATTAACTCATCATTGGGTTTCCTCGTGGGAGAACATAGGTGAAAATATGGATATGGAAGATAAATCTAAACATCAAGTTCTTATGGAGAGTGGTAGAGAACAAGGCTATGAAAATTACAACAGTCAAAAAGCCATAGATTTGTGATGATATAATGTACCATCTGATTCACCGAATATAAGGGCACTATGACAACATTTTTGGTTTTCAGGATCATTTCCCTAATGTTGAATAATTTTTGAATCAATTGAAATAATTACTTGATTTTGGTACAATATCACCATTGTTCGTGCCTTGAACAATTTACACTTCATCTCTTAAAGAAATGAAGTTGAATTTGTCATTCATGAAGTGTTAGCAGATCATGTGATAAAATGACGGGTCATTCTATCTGTCTCAAAAAAAAGGTTAACAAAAGTTATTAAATGTACATAAGTTGATTAATCATATATGGTTCCGAAAATGGACTTATAATTCATATCTAATACCACTTATAAAAATTAGAACTAATTTATACTAACTAGGGACATCCTGCATACCAGTGCTAGGCGATAAAGGCCTGTCAAACATCGGTTGTGGGTTTGATTCCCACAGCCTTGTCCGACGCAATGGGTTGTCGCTCGTCCTACAGGTTGTCCTTTTTCTAAAACTACATTACTATATCATCCCATCAATAATATCTAAAAAGATCCATCCTTAAACAATAAAAACATATGTCCAAAATAATTCATTCCAATCTTTAGGCTTATCCATAATATTGCAGTCTATTCTCATATTATAGTGAAGATGATTACCAAAGATTTCATATTACAAGAATGTTAATACCATCGTTGATCCCCATATATCATAAGATATGTCTTGTTGGTAACATTACATACATTATAAGGCCTTAATCATGTATTCTTGAAAAATGAATACCCATTGAATCTTAGTGAAAACATGAGTGTTTTCAAAAGTTAACTCTTTCCACATACCAAAACCCCAAAATTCTATATAATCAAAACATGATATAACTATTTCCTTATTTCAGTCATGAGCTCATTAATACTATCAAACATTTCATTTTCTATTTATCCCTTCATTATGATCATATAATCTTCATTCCAAAAATATATCAATCACTTTCCATAGTGACTGGTACCATAAAATTATTGAAAACCACAATAGACCAATACATAAATATTCTATTATTCCACGATATTGTAAACAACATTATTTTGGAATCCAATTACATAAACTCTTAATCATTAAACAGCTTCATTTTCATACTCAACATCATAAATAGTGATCGCATGAGACTTCCATTTATCCTTTTACATAATAGGTTTCTCACTTTTATCATCATTAACCCATCTTTTAGGGAATTTATTAGCATAATGCCCTATTTCCTTACACATGAAGCATTGAACTGTTGGTGGTGCGTTCTCTGCATTCTTTTCATTATTCACATCATTATCAACCCTTTTACCATTACTTCAACACTCAGCTGCTCGATGACCTTCTTTTACACACTTAAAACATTTTCTAGTCCCATTAAGACAATCTCCACCATGATTCTTTCCACACTTTGAGCATAAGGAAACATTCATCTTCTTTTCACCATTATTCTGAGATTTCTCCTTGAACTCCATCTTTTGTTTCTTGTCAAAACCATGAGATGGATATGTTACACCAGCTTCCAGTTCTACATTGATAGCACAATGCACAATTTCTTCATAGCTACTGAAGTCTCTTATAGCTATTGCCCTTCGAAGACTTGGTTTCAAGCCACTGAAAAATCGATCAACTTTACTTTCAGGTTGGATGATAATGACAGATGCATAATTTACAAGTCTTGTAAAATTCGATTAGTATATAACAACAGATTCATCATCCTTGTGCTTAAGCTCATGAAACTCCTTTTCCATCTTTGTTCGAAGAATACGAGGGAATTACTTACTGAAAAACAAGTTCTTGAACTCGTCCAATTCCATGGACTCAATTCCATCTCTTTACCTCATATTCTTGATAAGATTCCACCATTGATCAACATCACCTTCCAAACGATATTCTGCTAAGATGAATTTATCATGCTCAGAACATTATAGAACTGAAAATATCTTTTTAGTAGTATTGATCCATTGTTCAGCAACTAAGGGATCAGAAGACCCACAGAATGAAGGTGGACGCTGCCTCATAAAGGAATCAACAAAATGTTGCTCCTTTCTCTTCTCATTTTGATGTCTAGAATGATTCATAGATTGTGTAAGTATAGAAATAATATTGTGAACTCCATCTCCCATGAAATTGGTTTGGTCAGGAGAACATTCATTGCATTTTCCATTACATTGATCAACACGGTTCCTTCGGGTTCCAGCCATCGTCTAAAACCCCAAAATAATAGTGTGAGAGAAAAATACCATTCTAGGGAAAACAACATAGTAAAGGGGGAGTATCTTCAACATCTAACAACTTAGGTTAAATTCTATGATTGTTACCATAGTTATAAGACTGTATCCTATACGTATACTTATCCTTAGGGACATCCCTAAACATACCTTAGAATGTATCCTAGTTTCCAAAGGTTGACTAAACCTTTCCTCTGATACCAACTGTAGTGGTTTGGAACTACATCCAGTGGACTATAATTGATACCTATCAGGGCACTCCATGGGCGGCTACACGCCCTGGGTGGGACACTCAACCTTCCCCAGTGGAAGCCATTTCCTCATGAAGCCCTTGGGCGGAGAACCATGCTTCGTCCAATGCTCACATGTGAGAGTTCCCAAGGATCATATACATTCCTACGTCCTTTGCCTCGGATACCAACTGTAGCGACCTGAAGCTTGACATACATGCACATTACATTACTTTTTTGGAATACTTAATACATAACAAAACCATACACACAAGGACCGTAACAGTTTAGTGCCTTTGGAAACTTGAAATATAAACATATATTCCTTTTGAAAGATCTTCAACATCTCCCATATCTATCATCCCCTTTTGTTTTCATACCTAATACCTTTCTTTATATCATGGGGAAAAGAAAACATATAAAGGGTGAGCTCAAATGCTTAGTAAAGGTAAGAATGGATAAAATAAAACAAATCATATACATTTGAGTTTAAAAACATGAACATAATGTTTAGACATCAAAAGCTTGAGCAATGACATAAAAAATGGAAGTGCGTAAGGCATTGATCATAATGAAACATTAAGAATGATAAAATTTCATGGGAGTAAAACATGTAATTTTGGCAACCATTAATCACATGTTAGGATTTCCATAGTAGCCAAGGCATTTCTCCCAAGACCATCTTAGTGGACAAAGTCCCTTTCAAAATCGAGCTCACTCCTCATTCTAGTCCTGTATTACTGAACCGGTTTAAGTTGTCGTTCCATCCATGTCTATCTAATGAGATATAAATCTTTACCCAATGCATTGGAGGGAGATATAGGTCCCACACATCTCATAATGAAATCATTCTTACTTGTGACACAACATAAACATAAATCATTCATCATAACCCAAAGAATAAAATGGGTTTCATAAACATCATTCCATCATAACATAATCCAGATAAATCAAATGGATATAATTTCATCATAAGAAAAGATAAACCTTGTAAATTATAGATACATTATACTTGAAACATACACATATGAAATAATGTCATCTTAGATTGAAAATGTTTTTAATAAAACAGTTGAAATGAATTCTTGAGGAAAATATCCTTTCTTCTTCAAAATCATTTTCTTTTCACAAAATTACATGAAATTTTAAAAGAAAAGGATTTTGTTGAAAATAGTCATGAAATATTTTGGAGGAATCTTCATGAAAATAAGGCTTTATAAAACCGTAAAAATCCTTTCATGTCATAGAAGTTAAAAATAACATTTTTCTAAGACTTTTTTCGGAGAAGTCAAAAAGTACCTCATTTGGTAAAAAAAGAAAGATTCCTTCCATATGATGTGGTAAAAGTAGAAAAGCGTAAAAATGACTTTAAACATACATTGAAAAAGTAAACATTTTATTAAAACATTTTGAGAATATATGGACATGGATAATAATCATAACCCCAGTAAATAGTTACAAATAAACAATCTCGGATAAGAATGAGATTGGAATAATCATCTCTTACCTTACGTCTGATATGCTTCGTATGCATCTGATCCTCCTGTATAATGATTTAAATAATGTCATTGACTTATTACAGAGTCATATTAATTGTTATGATATCATATATGGTTCACTTATGCCTTTATATTACCCAATCTTTTGTAAATTAATATTAAAGTAACATTTTGGGTAAAATCATTTCATTTGTCATTCGTGTTTTTACTTGTAATTATTCATATGATTACATAGATCATGGTTACTTACATCCATAATGTAAAACATTATTTATATATAATATATATTCATAATATAAATATATATAATAGATCGATAATTGGAACGAAATACACCGTTCATGGAGACTGTAGGTCGTACGTACGCATTAACTCTATTTTCGTTTCCTTATTGAATTGAATGGAATTATGTAGATGACATAAATATATATATAAATAAATCCAGTATCATTATTATGTCATATATTTCATGATTACTAATAATATATACTTTATAATCATTCATGAATGGTTAATTATTGAGAATGAATCTCATCGCGTCGTGGAAACGGTAGTCCGTACGTACGCACGAGCGATGATATCATTCCCATTATCGTGAAATTGTATTGAAGTGTATGTATAATAATTCAAAATCAATATCAATTTACAATAATAATATATAGTCATTATTTACACCATTATAACCATCCATGTTAGGTGGTGGGGGAAAATAGATTACACCACGGCATGGAGACGGTATTCCGTTCGTACGCACGTGCAGTGATTTCATTTTCCATAGGATGGATAGATGGTGAAATAGGGTTGTTTCATACATATAATAACATATCAGTATACGATTTATAATGATGTTAATACTTCATAATGAAAAAACTAAAGAAGAATAAGTATAAGAATAAAAAAAGTTGAAATAATCAGTAACAGACATTAGCTCTTCTTTGAAGCGCCTCTTTGAGACCTCCTCTTAGGGCACTAAAATTGGTCTTTGAAGAAAACCAGGACCTCTAGGATGTTTCTGGGGAAGTTTAGATGTGAATTTTGTTGGGGTTTGCTGAGCTTGAAGGCTGAAATTGTTGTGATGAAGAGAGGGAGGAGGTTCCCTTTTATAAGGGAGGAGAGGGGCTCCTTTGGAAAAACTCAATATATTAATTTATTATAATGTTTTATTCGGTTTTTAATAGCTCAAAATTGATTTATTTAGAAGCTAAGGTGGGGATGGGTCGCACTCATATCATCCAATATAATTTAGACAAGTTTAGGGTTCTATTTTAACCTTATCATTTATATATAACTTTAAGTTAAATAATTTTACTTTTATAGTGTCTTTTTGTTTTCTTACACTATAAGGTTAATAAACATACCATAACAAGCCCAACAACCCCATGTTGTTTATTATTAATATATAAAACATTATCTATGTCATTTTTCCAAACCTTATATTTTTAGGAATAAAATAAAAATTAATAATATAATATTTGTTTAAAAAACTATTTTATGTCAATTTTGACACTATTTGGTATTTGATTTTTGTGAAAATAATAACAGAAAAATTAGTTCGAAAAAGTTAATTTAATCAATACTAACATGTCATATTAACCTCAAAAATTATTTTAATTCATAAAAAGTCTCAAATTACATTTATTTGGGTATTTATAACATTAATTATGTCAATATTTCATTAATAAGATAATTACTGCATTGTCATTGTGTCATAAATAAATAAAATTATTTAATGTCTAAAAATTAAAAATAAAATATCATTATGTAGGAAATCTTTTTATAATTCTAATGAATATTTATAGTCGAATTTATCTTATGTATAACCCTATATTAAAAATTATTTAGTTATTAAACATTGATTTTAACTATTTAAACCCTTCTTTAAATAAATTAATAATAAATGTCCTAATTTAATCCAAGTTTTCCTAAATGGTCATATTTTATTCCTAAGGTTGTTTTTGGTCGAATTACACTTATCCAATAGAATTAGGACATGTTTTAGGGTAATAATAATATCATTTTTACCCTTAATTACCCTATTTACTTTTAACCGTGGTAAAAAAAAGTAAAAAGTTACTATTCACCAAAAATTATTTTCATCTCATTGAACCACATTTTACTTAATAATATCAACCATGTCTCTCGGAGTTTTGAAATTCGATTTACAGATGTGGTAAAATTATGTTTTATGTAAATTTTCAAATTCTCCAAGGAAGTGGGTAAAAGACGGTGGAAAGTTCAATAAAATTTTTATATATCCAAAATAATTATAAAATGACTCCAATGAATTAATTTTAACATATATAGGTATTATTTATCAATTTTGACCTAAAATTAAAATAAATAAAATAAATAATTATTTAAATAAAATGTCGGTTTTTAAATAGTAACCCAGTGTTTTCACTATTCATCAAAAATTGAATGTTTTCAAAAAAATACCACAATTTCACCCTAGGCTAATTTTGATATTCTGAATCAAAAAATGAAGTCCATTTTGAAAGATAAAATTTATAAAATTTCAAAAAGTGGGAATTACTATTCATAACGGCTAGTTCTAATAATATTTTAATAATATATCGTTGTTTAGTAAAACCCGGTATTGCGTACAACACACGCTATCGAGGAAGGTCGTGATTGCGTGTTTTGCAAGCCAAGTCAGGGTAGCGTGTTGTTCATGACTCCTTTATTGTTTCGTTATAACAGAATCCAACCATTATTCATTTATACATTGAATATATATATATATATATATATATACTCAATGTCACGTAGAATGAATATTATGAAACGAACTTGAAATTGTGTGAAACGCAATCTATGATTAGTGTTCCATATACTGCATGCTAATACGGTGTTACGTATAGCACAAGATAATCTTATTGTAGAAGGACATCAAATAAATTAAAAAGAATACTTATCCTAATATATTAGGTTGTTACATTTTAAATTCTTCATCATCAGTCTCAGAACTAATAATCCGTTCTAGTAAAGATGGGTTGGCAACCATTTGAAATTTTTTTGATGTTTCACCTTCCATGGTGATTCCAATATCCATCTTTACTAGATCCATGTATATATGATCCTTTTCTACTCTCATCTTGTTCAATACTCCATGATCCTTTCTACTCAAAGAATATTCCACCTTATTTTCCTTCCCCGGGTGGTAGTGTATTGTGAAATCATAATCCTTGAGTAGTTCAAGCCATCGCCCTTGCCTCATGTTGAGTTCTTTCTGTTATAAAATATACTTCAAACTCTTATGATCGATATATATCTCACAATTTTTCCATATTTAAAATGTATCCATATCTTCAAAGCAATGATTATTGCAGCTAACTCAAAATCATGAGTAGGATAGTTTTGCTCTTGAATTTTTAGCTATCGTGATTTATAGGCAATAACCCTATCATTCTACATAAGGACACAACCAAGTCCTTTCTTTGAAGCATCACTATAAATAACAAACCCATAATTCCACGATAGTAGTGTCACTATAGGAGTATTGAATAATCTTATCTTCATTTCTTCAAAACATTCTTCACACTCTTTTTTCAAAATAAATTTAACCCCCATACGTGTGAGCTTTGTTAATGGGATAGCCAATCGGGAAAAATTCTGGACGAAACACCGATAATAACCTGCTAAACAAATACAACTATGTATACTAGTCATACTCGTCAGTTATGGCCATTCATGGATTGCCTTGGTCTTAGAAGAATCAATAGAGATTCCATCCATAGAGACAATATGGACAAGAAAAGTAATCTCCTGAAGCCAAAATTCACACTTGCTAAACTTCCCATATAATTCATGTCTTTTAAGAGACTTTAGGATAATGCACTAGTAATTTTCATGATCTTATTAGATTTCAGAGTATAGAAAGATATTGTCAATAAATAAAACTAAAAAATAATTGAGATATTCTTTAAAAACCTTGTTCATTAGATCCATGAATACATGGGTTGCTTTAGTCAATCCAAAATGCATTACTGTAAACTTGTAGTGCTCGTACCTGGTTTGAAATTATTTCATTAGAATGTCTTCCTTCTTCACACACAACTAATGGTATCCAGATCGAAGTTAAATCATTGAAAAGTATTGAGCTCTATGAAGTTGTTCAAATAAATCATCAATGCGAGGTAGGGGATACTTGTTCTTTATTGTTATAGCATTGATTACCCTGTAGTCGATACATAACCTCATATATCCATCTTTCTTCTTAACAAAAAGTACAGGGGATCCCCATGGAGAAACACAAGGGAGAATAAATCCTTTATTACTCAATTCCTCTAGTGGGTTCTTTAGTTAAACTAATTCCACAGTGGCAATTCTACAAGGGGTCTTCGATATGGGCCTTGAACCAGGAATTAAATGAATGGAAAACTAAATTTCTCATTATGGAGGTTGTCTAGGTAAATCATCCGGAAACACATCTACATATTCTTTCACAATAGTCACATCCTCTATTTGGTCATTCCTTTCCTCTCCCATAGTTATTTCATCCTCTCCCTTCCTGATAATTGAATTTAGTTGAGCTAATTAGGGTGGACTACTGGAAAACTAACCTATACAAACAGTTTGTAACTGTTGGTATAGGCATCCAAACCGTTTGTATAGGCTATACCAACGGTTTGGTGGACCGATGCCAAGTAAGCCGTTGGGATAGGTCTATACCAACGGTTTTGGGAAAGCTGATGGTATATACCTATACCAATGGTTTTGGAAACCGTTTGTATAAGTAATATGAAAATCTATACCAATGGTTATGGAACCGTTGGTATATGTATTTCAAAAGAAAACAATCGCTGGTATTTGATCCCAAGACCCCTACTTTATCATTGAACGACATAAACACTAACCTAACATGACTTTTGTGAACATAATTACATAAATATATAAATTTATTCTCGTAAATATTTTAAATTTTGATTTATATAATGTTCTAGGTATGAATATCATATAAAAAATCAAAGGACCTATACCAATAGTTGTCAACAACGTTGGTATAGGTCTATACCAACGGTTTTGACAATCATTTGTATAGGTCCTGATTCGGGATTCCATTCTGGGTAGAAGGTTGATATATTGGGGACCTTTCCCAGCAGTTTGGCCAAACTTTTGGGATAGGTATACCCTTTCCCAATGGTTTGGACAAACCAATTGGAAAGGTGTACACAATGTGAACTTTTCCCAACAGTTTTTCCAAACCGTTGGGAAAGGGTATACATATCCCAACAGTTTGGCCAAACCGTTTGGAAAGGTGTCCACAAAGAAGAATTTTCCTAGTGGTTTTTCCAAATAGTTGGGAAAGGGTATACCTATCCCAATGGTTTGGCCAAACCATTGGGAAAGGTGGCCACAAAGTGGACTTTTGCAAATGGTTTAGCCAAACCGTTGGGAAAAGGTGGCCTCAAAGTCAACATTCCCAATGGTTTGGCCAAACCGTTGGGAAAGGGGACCTATACCAATGGTGTTTTCAAACAGTTGTTATAGATTTGTTGGGAATGTTTAGATTTCCATTAAGAATTTGGTGGGGATGATTCTGCTCTAAAGATAAGGTTTTCTTTATCGTCATCATCGAAAATCACAACCTCATTCTTTTTATAATAAACATCACATTATTGTATAAAAGCCAATCCATACAGATGATTATATCAAATTAAATCATGGGTATGATGATGAGATCAGCAGATAAAGAACACTTATGTGCTCTAATGTAGACTGATTCGTAAAACTTTGTTACAATGATACTTCTCTTAAGAGTTTTAACTTAAAACTCCTTTGCTAAATCAAATTTCAAATATCTAATTTTATTAATAATATTATAAGATATGAAACAATGTGGTGATCTAGAATCAAATAATGCATTTGAATTTTTTTTGGAAACCATTAAATTACTTACCACCATGTCTTTCGGAGCTTCCAACTCAATAGTAGTTATATCATAATCTTGGCCTTGATCTATTGGCCTTTTTTGAGGTAAGTTCCCTCTAACTCTTAGGACATTCATTTGCATAATGTCTTATCTCCCTGCAATTATAGCATTGAACATCGGTATCTTCTTTCTTCCCCTTGTAGTCATGAGCTTGGTGGCCATTTTCACTACACTTGTAACAGACTCTCATTCCTTTAAAACAAGTACCTGGGTGATTCTTCCCACATTAACTGCAAGATGGATATTTAATTGTTCCCTTCTTCCCCTTATTTCTATTCCAAGAGTGATCAGCATATCTCTTCTTCTCTTGCTTTTCTTTAAAGTCGTAAGACTTAGAGAATTCCTTTTCTGAATTGATATCACAAGAGACAATATCTTCGTACGAGGAGAAGGATTATGAGACTAATGGTCGATGGAGAAATGGTTTTAACCCATCAATGAAATGATAAATCTTACTCCTTGGGTTACATATATAATCTGCTGCATGCCTCACTATCCGTGTCAAGTTAGCCTCGTACTTTGCGACATTCTCGTCCAACTTTTGTATCAGACTCTAAAATTGTCTTTCCATATCTTCTCGATGGTCACAAGGAATGTATTTTTCTATGAAAATATCATTGAAATACCTCTATCCCATATTCGATAATTCATCATCCTCCATTGTGTTTTGAATCATTGACCACCATTGGTCAGCATCTCTAGTGAAGTGGTAAACTACCTTTATAACATTTTCCCTTTCACTAATCCCCAAGGCATGGAATATTTTCTCTAAGGAATTTTTCCATTTTTCAGATACTAATGGATTTGTACTCCATTGAATTATGGTGGTTGTTGCCTCATGATATGATCTATCATTGATCCTGTATGTTGTCGATCTGGGTGCTCTGTACGAGTAAGGTTATTATTCATAACCTGAGTTATTGTCCCACTATGGTGATTAGCTAATCAGTAACTGTTGCATCACTGACTCCACGATAATTATCTTGAGTAGGATGGCAATCCCTTCATGGAGTGTGTGCATTGATACAGTTTTCATTTCTTCCACTAGGCACCATTTCGAAACAATCTCATACACTATATTAGTTTATGAATCACAATACATAAATCCAAACTTGTAAAATTGATAACATGAATTGAATAGTTTATGGATATAATTCATAATCATAAAATTGTTTTCTTTTAGGACGTATAAACTCACAAACCCTTCATAATGGTATTTAATGAAAATGAGAAGTATCCGGTGCATATCCCCCAGGAGTGTCGTAACCAAAAGTGCAGGAATGCCTGTTATCATGCACCCATTCCCGTTTGAGTCTAGCTCAAAGCAGTGTTTTTGGGTTTTACCCCTAGGTACATCTATTCCAGATCCTCCTCTACCTTCTAGTATCCAAATAGGGATGTATTGCTCAGAAAACTCACAAAATCTCAACAATACCAAAATTCTAGGATGTTATTCTATACTAATCCTCAAAGTCCATCTTAGTTCTATGTTCTCTAATCAAATTTTATCTAAATCTAGATTCCAAGGTTTGTACTAAACTTTCTCTGATATCAACTATAACACCACAACCATAGTTACCCAGAGTCTGTGCATTTTTACATAACATTGGCATGATCACAAAAGATGAAGTCTCAAAATACCAATTAGTTTAGTAGCCTTGGAATCACTGGTTACATTCATTAGTCTAACATTACATCATAAAATGAAAACTACAACAACATAGTCTCCATCAACCACACCCATATCCCCCCATACTATCTGTGCTGGTCTTTCAGAAAATACTTCTTCACATCATAGAAAAAATAAAACATAGAAAGGGGTGAGGTCAGATGCCTAGTATGGATAAAAATATAGCAGCAACTTTCATAAATAAGCTTAAACATTTAAGTAAATGTATAACTAAAACAAAATAATTTTAAACATGAACTTCAGCATAATATGGAAGAAATAAAACGAAATAATTCCATTTACTAATTCACAAGGATATTCTACTTATTTAATAATCACATGAAATATCAATAATCACTTTCATAATGATGGAATGCATAATTCTACACTATCATAACCACATATTCAAGCCCTTGTGTCAAGACTACAAATAATATTATTTCAAGGCCTTGTGCCAAGACATATTTCTGTCTCATGAGACCTACCAATGCATTGAGGAGCTATAGCAGGCTCCACCCAACACTTACAAAGTCCAATGCATTCCTCATATGTATAGGTTTAAACATAACATAAACATTCTTATTAAAACTAGCATATGAAATGTCAATAAATTCTCTATAAACCTTGAATGGTATAAAAATAACACATCCACAGTCAAACATATCACAAAACCTTCAATACAATATTGATGTTTTGTATCATAATAAATCAACTTCAAATAAGCTTAAAATCCATCAATGGATGTTGACCTAGATGAAATAAAAACTAGTTGAGAGAAATATCTATTTTATTTAATCATTTAAAACTAAAATATTTTTAATATAAAAAATTTACTTGAAAATATTCTTATAAACTTTTAAGGGAATTTTAGATGATTTTATAATGATAGGAAATAGCTACAGCCTCCGTATAAGTTAAAAAATACATTCTTACTTTATTTCTGTCGAAATTGTTAAAAAGGACCCTGTTTGGAAAACAACGGAAATATTCCTTTATAAACATCTTATTAAAAGTCAACAAGGGTATAAATGAATTTAACACCTAGTCTATAAAATAGTAAGAATGATTTGAAATACATTTTCAAGAAACATGGATGTTGATGATAAAGAGGTCCCAGTAGATAATTTCATATAAACAATCTCGGATAATGAAGAGATTGTGAAATAAACCCTTAACTTGTACTTTTCCTTGGTAGAGGGTAGGTTAACCTCTTTTATAATGGTGAAATAATTATTATTAAATTATAAAATAATCATATACATTAAGGTGATATCATACATATTCTTTAACATTTCTTTGCTAATAATATCTTAGTATTATCGTCATTTTGGGTGTTAACTTACTCATCTTCATTAATATGTTTTTTTACATAAGACATGATTATTATGGATAGGTTTTATCTTATTCCTATCCATAATGATATCAAGTCCTTAAAAATTATTTTCAATCATCAAATGAGAATTAATATTGAATGGATATGATGGGGAATGAATCTCATTGCGTTCATGAAGACGGTAGTCCGTACTAATGCACAAGCGACAATATCAATATTTTGATATTAAAATAATATATAATTGGATGGTATATCATATATACAAAATAATTATCAGGTTATATTTATTATTTATATCAATTACACAACCTTATCATGCCCATCCAACTAATAATGTTTTGAATAACAATTACACCACGACGTGGAGACGGTAATCCGTACGTACGCACGTATGGTGACATGTCATTCAAAGGATGGATAGAATTCTGAATGTGGTTGTAGCATATTTATAATAACATCACAGTATATAGATAAAAACTAAAGTAATTATTTTATAATGGAAATATCAAAGAAAGAAGAAGTGGATGAAGAAAGGAATTTGAAAGAGGGTGGTGAAATTATTACCTCTTCTCCGAGATCTTCCTTTTGATTTGATCAAAAGGGCTCCATAGGTTGGCTTTATGATCAAAATGAGGCCTCTAGGTTAATGTGAGGGAAGTTTGGAGGATATTTTGGATGGTTTTTGGCCGATCCAAATGGATATGTATGTCTGAATTAGAGAGAAGGGTGAGTGCCATTTTATAAGAGGGGTGAGGTGGATCTTAGGAAAATCTAGAAATATTATTTTATAATAAATTAATCTTCGGTTTCTAAGGTCTAAAAAGTGGATGATTTAAATTTCATTGTGTCTATAGGTCAAAAAACACTCAACTAATAGGTATTATACAGGTTTGTGTCCATATATTAACATTAACATTCTGATTTAACAGTTACTTAAATAGTTTGACATTTACCATGTCTCTTTGTATTTTTATATTATTTTGTTAATAAACAATCTATATTCTTCCAAGAGACCCCCAAGTGGTCCATTAATGATAAACCTATCATTATATATGCCCTTTGGCCGAAGAGTATATTTTTAGGAATAGAATATCAATTAATAATATAATATTTGTTTTTAAAATTCATTTATGTCAATTTTGAAACTATTTAATAATTGATTTTTTTAAATTCATAACTAATTTATTAATTCAGAATAAATTCATTTATGTTTTCCTAATATTTCTTATTAACCAATAAAATTCGTGTATGTCGTGAAAACATTGAAATTCAATTTATTTTAACATTTATAATACCAAATATTTGATTCTATAATTAATGAGGAAAATCATGCTTCATTGTTGTGTCATAAATAAATTTAATTATCAAATGTATAAAAATTATAAATAAAATACCATTATGTATAAAATTATTTTATCTTTCTAATGATTATTTATATTCTAAAATATAACATATATATCCATATGTAAAAATTGTTTTTCTAAAATATATATGCTTATGTAATTTTTTATTTACTTTATCTTAATTAATATAAATTGTCATTATCACATAAAAGTGACTCCATGGGGTCCCAAAATCAACCCAAATATGCACATGCTCAGATATGTATCAACCAATAGTGTTATGATTAATTTTAGGGTAATATAATATTATTATAAAATTATTGGTTTACCCTTATTTACCAGATTTACCCTTTAATCATGGTAAATACAACATTTACCGAAATAATTATTAAAAATGTCTAAAAATAAAAGTTACCTATTTACACAATTTTATCATCCTGACTCTAAATATGGAATCCATTTTTTGAAAATTTAAAACAAAGAAGTGGAAAAAATTAATTTAAAATTAATTCCCGTTGTCAAAACAAAAAGCATGTTTTCAAGAAATAATAACTATCAAAAGATTGGCACTTTCTTATGTCCAATTTAAATGTGAAATTATGTCCAATGATAAAAATTGGATTAAATGGTAAAAATATAATCTAATTATACTTTAAAATCACTCAAATTCATAATTTATCACCTTTAACTATTTTGATTAAATTTTTTTTAAATTGTTTTAGTAATTTTCACTATTCATCAAAATATGAATGTTATCAGAAAAGTACAAAAAATTCACACTAAGATATATTCGATATTTTAAATCTAAACATGAGGTCCATTTTGAAAAATAAAATGTATAAAATTTCAAAACGTGTGTATTACTATTAATAACGGCTAGTTTGATTGGTTGTGGTTTGTTAAAACTCAAAGTTGCATACAACAATTGCTACTATATTATACAAAGGGAAGCGTATCATGGAAGCTTGCGGAGTTACATATGTGGCTGCACACATGGGATCACATAGAAAACTGGTTCAAGGTACCAGTTTGTTCCACCACGGTCATGATTTTATTACCTCACATTGATATTTATAAATAGGGAAATAGCGAAAATATATGATATTTATTAAATAATTATAATTATGGAATGTTAATATATTGTGTACCTTTATACCTATATATATTTTTAAAATTTGTATTGTCCCATGTGCATATGTGCATAACACCGCCTCTATAGGGAAATGTAATTCTTTTTTCATCACTACCTCACATGGATAGTCATAAGGGTGAATTTATTGAATAATATCTATATTTATTATATTATTATTATTCAATGATAAACCTCCATATATGTTACTTACCTTTCATCCATTTCAAAAATCAAAATATCTATAATTTGTATGTGTAGACTACCACCTCCATGAATGAAAGATCTCATTTTTCATCACCGCATTACATAGACTGTTTAAAAAGTAAATTAATATATACTTATAAAATAT
The DNA here is from genome assembly GCA_963277665.1 of Viscum album. Taxonomy (NCBI): domain Eukaryota; kingdom Viridiplantae; phylum Streptophyta; class Magnoliopsida; order Santalales; family Viscaceae; genus Viscum; species Viscum album. The sequence continues at coordinate 1,585,404,266 of OY728152.1, read as the reverse complement.
ATGACATTATTAAAATTCATTAGGTAATGTAATCAAGTGAAATGTTCATGGTCGAAAACTACTTAATCAAAAAAATCATGAGAAACAGAATGGTTCTAACCTTAATAATTGATTTTTACAAAATTATTAAGTGTAAATACTCTAATAGAAGTTACAGATAAATTATATTTATAAATATAGATATAAAAATAGATATGGTATAGATGAATAATAAATATGAATTTATTATATAGGATGTTGGAACATGTCTGATCAAGAAGGAATCAAATGAAGCATTTTATTTTATGAAATTTATTTTATTGATACATACATTGAATAATGAACAAGTTTCCTTCATATGGTGCATTTTATATATATTTTAAATATTATATAGTGATCCATAATTTATTCATGGAAATTAATGTTACATTTTATTTCGTTTTATTAAAAAAATTATTTATCATTTTTAAAATCTACATGGGTTCCTAATGCAAATTTGAATACCATGAGTCAGATTTCATGTTGTGGACCGAGATTTTTTATATAATGTGATTACTACACACTATTTTGACATAATTTTTGATGTAATACATGTTATTTTTATAATTATTTCCTATTATAACATGTTATGGATTCTTATTTAATATTTTCCCATATGGGTTGATTTTAAAATCTCATTTTTTAGGTTTCATATTTTTTAAAAAATTTAATTTTGTGGAATTATATAATTATTCTCACATAAAACCCATATATATTCATCTGTAATGTTTATTATTGGGGTTTAATTGTGTTTTTTTGTCTCTTTACCCATTTTTCAAAATCAATTAAATAATGTTTACTAGAAAAGGTGAACATATTATTCTATTTGGTCAGTAAAATTTTAATTCGATGGCCACATTTATTAAATTATTTTAATAATATTATTATATAGATTAAAATATTAATTCAAGCTAATTCTAAAATTTATTTGGTGTTTATAAAAATTTAAAAAGGATTATTTTTAATGTTTCCATGTGTGTTATATTTTAGTTTTTAGAGAACTTGTAAAAATAATTTTTTTAGTCAATGTTTTGGGATAGGCCAAAATTACTACTATCCTAGAAATTATTTTTCCAAAATATTCATTTATATGTTCCCATGTTTTTTCAAATGAAAACATATTCTGATTATTTGGTGAATTTTATGTTCTATAACTTTTTTCAAAAGAAAAGGATGATACTTATTTTTAAGGATACATTAGAATATGTCTATAAATTTAATATATATATATATATATATATATATCGAAATTCATTAAAAATTATTATTCCTCAGTGTGAATATTATCTGATGATAACATCCACCATATTTCTCATGGTGGATTATGATCATGTTATTCTATTTATTGAATTCAAAAAAAATTTAACATTCTATATTATAGTTTTCATGTACAACTATATATTATTAAGACAACTTGATTATGTATTTTTTTCATGCATTCATATAATTTGTTAATTGGAAATTGAATGTAATGATTTGGGAGTGATATTTGTTACCCCATAATGCATCAATATGTCAATTGAGACAAACTACCTTGTGTATTTGGTGTATTCCTACCTAATTATTTTTAATGATTATACATGAGGTGTATAACCCATAGTTTTAATTATATAAACATTAATTTTATGTACATTGATATTAAATAATATTTTGGGTTGAGTTTAAATAATTTTTGGGATGGTTTTAGAATTTTTTGGTTGAATATTTGGAGGTTGATGGTTAATGTATAGTTAGTATAAAATGTTTAGAGACTCTAGGAAACTGTGAAACCTTTTTTATGAGGGGTCACTGGGAAGGCACAAAATTTGTGCATAGATTGGATAATCCATTCATATTCTCCAGAAATATTATACATGATTTAATATTGGGGAATACATTATTGTTTCACTGTTTCTCAAACTATCTGAACCAACCATTCATGGGTCATCTTTAATGCAGTAACACTACATGGTTAGTGAACTTTTTTAAAAAATGTATAGCCTAACCATGAAGTGTATAATTGGAACACCAAAATTTTTTGATCTAATATTAATTAAATATTATATCCCTCATTATTCTTATATTCTATTAGTTTCTATATTTGATTTTTCTTTCATGTCTTAATAAACCATTCCATTTGATCCATAATTGATTCCTTGAAATATAAAAGAATGATAGAGATCTAGATTCATCAATAATTAATCATTCTTGTTAGATATTTTCTTCTCAACTCTCCCTTAAACAAATATGAAATATTTATACAAAATATATATGTTATTTTATTTGAATTTTGATTATATTTTCTTGAATATATAGAAGGATAGAAGATCATATATTGTATGTAGAAACTTATTGTGTGATTTTTGATTTTCACCAGTCATTGTGATGTTTGTGGATTCCCTCTAATATACAGTTGAATGAAAATATGAAGGAATGTTTTTATTTTATTGAATTTCATGATTTTGTTTAACTAGACATATAATTATTAATGTAAACCTATTGTGGGCTTTTACTTGAAATTTGGGAAGTTGGGTAATTTAATAGAAAATCACCTTTTAAATTTTTTATAACTTTTCTTTTAAATGTATGACTTCAAATTTAGACATGGAATATATTTATTTAAATTTATTTAAATAATAAATTAATTCAATTTAAAGATTGTTCATAGAATCTTGTACAAATTATTGTTTTGAATTCCTTCATTGATGTGACTCTCTAAAAGTGGATTTTGTAATTAGGGTAACTGGTATTGGATTGCTATTGTTGTCTTTGATAATAGAAATGAGACTACTCCTAAGAATAAAATTTTCAGTTTGACACAGATGTGTGTGTTTGTGCATATTTTTAGAGACATGGGTGTTTATATGATATATATTTGATAAATGTTTTATGTTTTGTAAAAAGAATCATTATAACATGTTTAATATTTCAATAAAATATATTTTATATTCCTTCCAAATAATATATATAATATAGGTTAACAATTTATTATTATAGGGGAGTTGGTGGGATGAATTTTGGGATGGAATAATAAATTTATACTCACCTCTGACTTAATTAATGTAATGATTTTTTAAATATCATCTACGAAGTAATATGCTAGATTCTAGAAAATTATGATTGTGAAATGTTTTCATGTGGTAAATTCTAATTTCTATGATTTCAGTAGGTAATGGGTGATAATAATGGAAATTTTTTTAATTGAATGAAATTTTTTAGACATCATAATAATCAACTACAAGATGCTATTGAAAAGATGGTTACACCTAAACCATAAATAATAAAACAGCTGGTAAACATAATTATTTAGGATTTTTCGGCCATATATTGGTGTAATAGGAATTATGGGCCTTGTTAAGTGGCACATTAGGTTCGGTTCCCATATAAGAATCTATATATCATTTGTGGGGATTTAAAAAGTTTGGTTAAATATGATGATTTTTTTAACTCACGGGAATATTAGATGAGTTGGAAATTTTGATATAAATGTATATAATATATAATTAAAAACATCAATTTTGGGATTTAGTTAGTCGGGATAAATTTTATGAAAGCATTACATGGGAAGCTATTGATTTATTTTTCACCATAAGATTCAATCATCACACATTCAGAATTTATATAACGACTGGTTTATTTCTTAGTAATATTGTTAACCTCTCATTGGTATAGTATGTGGATTAATTTATGAATTGATTATGCTTTTCGTATAATGTGTTTACAAGTACATCCTTGAAGGCATATATTTTTGCGTCAAGGTTACAATGAAATATTCATTTTAAGGATACCATTATTTATATTAAGAACTACCTAGAGAAACTAAATAGATTAAATATGGAAGAAATAATAATTTTTATGAATGAAATTTTGAAGATCAGGTTTATAACCACAGGAATGGGCGGGATATCAAATTATTGGAATAGATAAAAAAGGTACACCAACATCTAGAGTGGTGGGATACCATAGAATTATACCTTGAAATTATTATATATTCCTCCTAATTCAAAAATTAATCTGAGATTATTCTAATGCTGTTAAAATGAACATATTAATAGAGAGTGTATAATACCACCTTGAGCAGGACACAATTTTATTTATATGGGACATATTTACTATCAATTACACATTACTAATGATTTTCATGTTTGATACGCATCTCATGGATCCCAAACATTGCATTATATTACATGAAGACTGTATAAGAAAGATTATCATCATAAAAAATGATCATGGTAAGGTGATTTTATTAACACCATTACTCTTACTCCTATGAAAAATCAAAGGGAAATAATTGGAAACCATACAGAGTATCCAATTTTTGGGAATTGATTTTGTTATCACTATAACCCAAAAAGGAACTTTAACGGTTAGATATTTGATTATTTTAAATTATACCTTGATGAAAGATTTGTTTAATATTTGTTTGTCACACTATTATTTATTATGGTGTTTTTTATCATATGGATTTTCATTTTTAGTTTAATACTTCTTCTGGGTTACTTCAATCTATCATTTTACAATGAGTTCTTAGAGACATTTATGTAAATAATTTCATATAACTATCAATGGAGTTGAGTTTCTGTGGAATTTCTCTATGTGTGTAATTGATTTCTACATTATGATCATGGGTATGGATTTGATAACATCATTCATCACCCATAGTAAATATTAATTCATAATGTTTTAGTTATATATATTGATTGTGTTGAGTATCTCCTTACTATAGATTAATATGTAATAGAAGGTAGTGAAAGATCATTGGCACCGATGGTAGGAACTATCACATGTCAATTGGTAGTGGAGACTTTGAAATTGGTGTAGTAAAATATAAAAATCTATTTTTCAACTATTAGCGACTAATTTATTGAATTTTTTTTACAAAATTAATAATTTGTTTTCACAAAGATAAGTTATGTTTATGATTGATATCCTGGCAGGGACACATTTTATTTATTTTTCTTATTATATGGTAGAACCAACAGAATAAAATGAATTGAATGTTTCATTTAATGTAATGGAAGTAAAAGTGTTCATACAACTAAGCTCATATCAATGTGAAGAACTAGTTCATTATATTTAAAATTTTAGATGCAATTATTAGGTTTTGTGTTGATTATCATATGCTTAACAATGATAAAATGAGGGAAAATAATTCTCTTCCTCAAATCGATAACCTATATGATCAATTTAGTGGAGATAATAGGTTCTCTAAAATTTAATTAAATCTAGTATTTCACTAAATACCAGTTTGAATGTAGGATATTCTGAATCCAGAATTTAAAATCATATATGTCCACTATAAACGTTTCATTATTCATTGGAGTATTTGAAATTCAGTAATCTGCATTTTGGGATGGATTATTCATAAATATTTATGGTATTTGGATTAATACATGGGGGTGTTTATAAATTATATTCATGTGAATTATAGTAAAATGTTATACCATGTGAAACCATATCCTTTAATTGTGATTACCTTGAGGAAGCATCAATATTATGATAAGTAATCAATGTGTTATTAATTTACACAATAGTTGTGTCTCAATTGAATGTAATGTTCAAAAAATAAATTTCTTTGGATATTGGAATGATATAAATTATTACCACTTATAATCCATAAAATTATGTATTTGATATACATATATTCTTTGTCATAGTTGGATACTGCAGATTCATTTTCTCATTATTTTTCATTTTTGCCTCATCAATGTCATATTCGATAAGGAAGGGTGTTACTTACCAATGGGATAATGAATTCATTAAATACTTTCAATAACATAATGGTATTCTTTAATAAACAACTATAATGACATTTAAGGTATATGTATAGGTCTATGTAGTCTATTTTGAAGTATTTGGATCTTGGTTGGGATGTTATATCATGGAGAGCGATATGGGTTTTTCTTATTTCTTGTGTCTACTATACGTACATAAGAAAAATAACATAATGAATTTTTTGAAGTTATCTATATAATCTTATTATATTAATACATGGTGTAATAATATTTTTCCTCTAAAATTAATTGTTTTTATGAATCTTATTTTTTGAAATACAGTTTATCACAAAGAAATTTAAAATTTATAGAATAATTATGGATATAATATCTAAATTTTATTTATTGCAACTGACTATTCAAGTAGGGTAAAGTAAATACTATATTATATTCATTGATTAGAAATTATGATAAAAAACTGGATTAATAGGATTCATATTAAGGGTAACATATATTAGTAACAACATATATTCATTTTTATTATGAAAAATATGGTAATTTTACAGTTTTATTTACAGTTTATTTTATTCTTGATTTTAATAGTAGAAACTAGCTCTATCTACGCGGATCTATACCCATCATTTGTAGAATCCATTATTTTGGACACTCTTCCCAATCCAATAGCCATGGTTTAAAAAAAACAATTTACGTTGAGTTGTAGTAATGGGTTTTAAAATACTCTAGGTATAGAAACATACATAGGTAGCCTCACTCATGCTCAAACTCCCATTTTTGAATCCGTATTTGTCTCCAATCCCAATATACTTTGGGTCACTCTACACTCCTTATGATACATTGGCATCCCCCTCCCCTCCTTGGGCTATATTACACCCATTTTCCAAGTGTTCATGCTCCTTTTCTAGTAGTTTATTTATTATATCTTTTAGAGGTATGATTTCGTTACAACCTCTTATTTATTCTCTTGTATTCTCCAATGAAATCCCCTAATTTATGGAATTTTTGTTTCTGATCATCTTTTCCATCTGATTAGTGATTTTTGAATATGTCTTCTCTTCCATTGGGAAATATTATCATTTCTATCTATAGATTTGAGTCTAATAGAGATTGTTGGAAGACTTTTATAATTTACGTTTTATATTTATATTATAATAGACATCAAATATAATCTTATAAATTAATAAAATTAATATTTTAATTTAAATTATTTTATTATTAAAACTATCGATGTTAATATATCGAATTTGTGTTAAATTTAATATTATTTCGATGGAATATTTCATGGATTTATATATTTTTAGTTTTGGGAACAATATTTATGTTAACTAGTAAGGGAAATGTGGGTATTTAATTCCATAGAGTTAAGTGATTTTATTATTGATATTAAATTATTAATATCATGAAATATGGCTAAAAAATTTATTGTATTGTTTTAATACCAATAAATTATTTGAATGATAACATACAATATTATAATATTATAAGTAAATATGGAATATTTATTTATCAATGAAATAATGCATAGGTTTCATAATGTTGAATTGGATAGAATAATTATTTTTTTCCGGAGGGATCATCCAAATATTAAATACTTATTTATTTGAAATATAACACCATGTAAAATCTATTTTATTAATGATTGAATATTAATAGTAATGTTAACAAAAAACAAAACCCATTAATGGAAAAATGCTATCCACAAATATTTTTCCAAATGAAAACACCTATATGGATAATAATAACAAATTTTTGTACATGTATTACATAGTTGATAATTATTTCAATATATTCACCATATTTGTATTTTATGAGTTTTCCTTGATTTATTCCTATTTTATTCCATATTATTTCATTAGATTGATAATATAGTAATATATAATGGTCACATTCATAATGAATTGTATTCAATTATGTTTCATATTCGTTTTAATTAATTTTTTATACAATATAATTCCAATTTCAATTCCAATTTTTATATCACTGAAATTATGGTTTGCATTATTGATTGGAACATTAATTTATTCCCAATAATAGATTGGATAGAACAAATATATATCTTTTCAATCTGATTTGAAGATAGTTTCATGATAATTAGGAATAATTTTTATTTCTTTCATTTAACCATGATTCCAACGAAGGTCATATACAGTGTCCAAGTTATATTTTTGTTTTAAGACCATAGTTAACCCAGGAATAAGTTGGATAACATATAAGGAATGCTGGATAAAAAACTATTTTTTGTTTGTATTGAAATTTAGGGATGGGGTAATCTAATGCATATATTTAATGAACATTATTAAGTGGTATGAAGAATTTGACATTTGAACAATTTCAATTTGACAATCTTCATGAGGGATATAGTATGCCCGTCTGGGAAGGGAATGATATTAATAAATTTAAGGAAATGGCCAATGATTATGATGTTGAGAGAGTGAAAAATTTAATGGATTATTCCTAAACTCTTTTACATAAGGAATGAAATAAAATGATAATGTTCGTATTTTTAATGAGGCTAAATGATAGAAAACCAATTTATATAATTTGTAATCCCCCAAATGATTATAATATTAGCTTTTGGAAATAGATTCACCTTAGGGGTGTAGATATTCACACAAATCATTATATATAATCAAAATTAATTATGTATCTCCGATTATATACTAATAAAATTCATGTCTGATTGAAAGATGGTTTTTTATTTTTGGGAGGAAATAGTTTTCCTTAATGACTAAAATGATTGGTGTATATATTAATGAAAGGATACTATATATAAAACACTCTCTTGTGTGCCAAAAAATACATTTTGGAACATTCCATTGATTTGAATTTCAAAACAAATTTATGTTTCTAGAAATAGCATCCAATATGTGATGAAATGATTCTATGATAATTAATGTAAATGATGAGTAGGTTTATTCCATAAATGGATTATAATGGAACATATATGATGCAAAACATCTTTATTTTTCAGATAAGGTGGGTATATTATGTTGGGTCTATCCTCTGATGGTTTTAATATATTTGGATAGATGCTTATTGCTCATAGCCCAGGACCATATTTTATTCATGTTTATAATAATTTTCCATGGGTGTCTATGAAAAAAATCCACTTTCTAATCCATTAAATGATATAGATGTGTATTTACAACCATTAATAAGAGTGTTGATGCATCTATGGGATATGTGTGTGTGAAATTAGATGACACTTAAAAATATTTAAATGTGTTTTGTCATTCTATTTAGTATAAATTATTTTCCTACTTGATAAATGATATTTTTTTGGATCACGATGGAAAAATATAATGTCTTACTTGTATGAATAATACATAAGTGAGATGTCTTGAATATCATCGTCATTTTAGTTTCATGATACAACATCAAATCTTTCTAATGGATCATCAATACAGGATGAATCAGTAAATGTTTAATAATATTTTTTTCATTGAACAACCACCTCAATGTATGTTAGGAATAGATGTGATTAATTAATTGATGTATTTTAGGTTTTCATTAGGGAATTTTCATATGAAATCTAATATAAAGATAAACATTTACACTAAATCCACATAAAACTGGAAGAAGATATGTATCTTATTTTAGTATCCATATTGGTTAACAAATTTTTAACTTCATGTTTTATATTAAATGATCCCTGAATAAAATATATATGAAATTTTGATATTAATTATTCTGAATATCATATGGAAGATAAAATATGGCTTCCAATCTCACTCGGACATTCTATATTATGGTATTCAACTAGAAATACATCATGTTTGTATCAGTGAAATCAAATGGATAATTCCTTAAGACTCTTATGGGATGAAACATTTATAAAAATTTCAATTTGTGGAACCATTGGATAATATCATAGTTCATGATAGATAATATATATATAAGTCTAAAAAAGTCCATAGAAGTGATTTGAATCTAAAATCCTTTAAAAACCATGATAATCACATCCTTATTAATGAATTGATTCTTATATGTATTTGGGATTTTCTATCCAATAATTCTAGTGTGATAATGATATTCATTTGAAATTTTTTAGATACTATTTCATTCAATGGTTATTGATTAATTTCAGGATAAAAATAAAGAAATAGTACTGCTTAATGTTTTATTTGGAAAATAAAATATTCCTTCATAATTTTCCATCTGCATGCTATATTTAATATATAATCATCCAACTGAAATAGTTTACAAGGGACCCATTTCATTTCGATGTATATATCAAACTAAATTAAATATATATACAGTGAAATATTATGTTCGAAACAAGAATCATACTAATGGTTCCACTATGATATGTAATCTGGAAAAAATGAATAGATTTTTTTAATGCATTTGTATGATGTGTGAACAAGATATATCGATCCAATGAGAAAAGAAGATGAGATATATAGGGAAATTGAGACCTATTTTCCGTATCATCCAAAAACTGTATGAATTCATGGGTCATTTATGTGGCCTACATTGTCCCTGTATTAGTGGGTTGTGGAACATCACACATTCATAGATAACTATGGTTTTTTAAGGACTGTGTCTTGTATGTAACTAGTACTCTACCCGTGCAAAAGAACAGAACTACTAAATTCTCTTCCAAATCATATGGTTCAACATCATTAAAAAATTGAAATATAATTGTAGTTAATATTATGTTTAGAATAAAAATATGAAAACAATGTGGGTGAGCTACTCATGACATTATAAAATGGAGTAAATACTAATGGTGATGGATATGGAACATGATGAAATAGGACAGGTGGAGAAATAAAAAACATGAAGTAACCTAAATTTACTAAATGAAAAAATATTATTGAATATGAAAATATGGACATACAATGTTGAATGTCAACATAAAAGAGTTATTTTGAAACAAAGTAAACATAACTAAATGTTTACCAAGAAGGCTATGTGTATGAACATATGTTTGAGTTCTGTAACCTTATTTTTAACAGAATTTTGGTGTGTTCTTCGATGAAATAGTTTCATCCACATCCCGCGTAGTAATTTGTTATACATTATTATTAGTAAAACCCTAATAGTAGAGGAGGGTGTCACTACTGTAGTGTATCCTCTTTCTAGATTTTGGGTTTGTAGCCTTGAGGATCCCTATTACAGTTAGTATAGGTGGTAAAATAAACTGTGAGATTGGTTTGGTATATGTGGTATCAATCAGAATTAATAAAACATTGGAAAAATTGCATTTAAACAAAATTTACCCAATTATGTGAATTAAAAATACATTATATTGAAGAAAATATTTCAATGTGTTTATTCCAAAGTCATTTATATTATACTATAGAATATTTAGATAATAATTTATTCGAAAAAACATTTTCATTCTGAATATTTGTAAATTTGTTAAACCATGAGAGAAACTATTGAATTTAATCCATTAGTCAACATATACAAAAAATTATTCATATCAGAAAAACATCTTGAAACATATTAAATAATAGTTTTCTTCATAAAATGGTGCTATGCAATGACATGAAGATGGTGAGATAAAATTTTTAGTAAGGATTAACATAATTAATAGCCAGGAAAGACAATAAGTGGACCTAAAATGGAAAACAGGTGAATCCAAGATACATAAGAATGTTATACCCAAAAATAATAGAGAATAATTCATTTAATAATACCTGAAATATCATAAACTATAGAATATCATAAAACAGAGTTACAATCATCAAATGTAACAAATACGAAAAAGAAATGCTATTTTCAATAATATAATACCATTTTTCAAACATAATATAGGTGAAGGACTTTACATAATAGTTCTCTTCATAAAATGTGGTAATATAATGATATGAAGATGGTGAGATAAAATTTTGAATAAGAATTAACATAATTAATATCCATGAAAGATGATAAGTGGACATAAAATGAGAAAAAAGGTGCATTCAGTATACATAAGAATGTTATACACAAAAATAATAGAGAATAATTCATTAAATAGTGTATGAAGTGGCATGAACTGTAGAATATCATAAAAAGAGTTATATTAATCGAATGTAACAAATACGAAAATGAAATCTTATTTTCCATAATATCATACCATTTTTTAAAATTAATAGTGGTGAAGGACTTTACATCACCTGGACCCTAAGTCCAGCACCTTGCATGCAATGGATTGATCCTAATCCAAAGGGTCCAAAACTGTATTGAATTTGTATACATTGATGTTGCATGGACTCCCCAGAAGAAATATTTAGTGGTGGATTTCAAGGGTTTCAGAAGTGAGATGCAACTTCAATGACTTCAAGATCCATTTAATTGCAATCATAACTATGTTCAATTGAGAACACAATAAATCATCATTAGTTGAGCATATCAATGATTCATTTCAATGTATGTCCAAGTAGAGGGTCAATATGTAAATGATGATATAAAATTGCAATAAAAATAGATAGATATTTATTTCACATGTTCCTCAAAACAATCATCATGTGTTATATCAATAAAATTACTACTCTAAAAATGAAGTTGATTTTTTAGTTTAGAATACGTTTATAGAAATAAAATTGCATGAATATAAATTACTTGGAGACCTTATCAATGAAAAAAAGGAGATATAAAATAAAATGAAAATCCAATATTTTTTATAATATGAAGAACAATGGAGGTGAAATATATTGTACATGTTTTCAAAAAAGAAGCTGTAAGATTTAAAAAATAATGTTAAATTTCCATTCTAAATCTGCCTATTTGATGGAATATGTTCACTGCATGATAAAGTGGGATCTCATGGAATGAGGAGATACTCTATGAAATTGTAAACAATGAAACTTGTTTACAAAAGAAGAATGTGGTCAAAACCAAATATGTATTTTCATTCAAGGAATAACTTGTACAAATATTACAGTAAAATTCTCATTTATTTTAATATCTGCCTCCCAAAAGTAGGATTTCAGTGAAATTCTATTTAAAAAAATGAAGAATATAATCTTGGAAGCAAGTACATGGTAAGACAAATGGATGATAAATGTGAAGAATTTATGATGAAAAGTGAAATTATTTGATTCAGACAATTTATGAATGTTCAAGTACTAAACTGTGATGTATAATGCATAAATATAGATCCATTATCAAAAATGTGTAAGTCTAATTCATATGGGTCAATGGTTTACAAGTAGAGAACTTCTAAATACATGATCAAAAATGTGATTCATGTATCTAAACATACAGACTACATAATATTTTTAGTTTTCATGTACATAGTAACTATTAAAATAACATCTCGGAAAACAGGAATGTGTATAGTTGATGGATATGAAATACACATGAAAAACTAAATAACTGTTAAAAACACAATGGAATAAAAATTGGTTAAACTTGAACGTATGTTATTGTGCATAACCAATAATAACGATTATTTTTTTCAAATCTGATAAAACGATTCCTCGATTTCAGAAAATTATCTCACTTAGGTGAAAAATACCATAAAATATATGGAAAACATTAGTTGATTTTTCCTTGATAAAAATAAAGAATTCAGTGAATGGAACACCTTATAAGCTCCCATGTCAAACCCTTAAGTCTTGTGTTGTGGTCTCTTTATATTTTCTCTCATCTCCTTAATCTATATACATGATATATTTCGAGCTAACATGTCTTCAGCAGGCTGTAAAGGCACAACCTGTAAAAATTTAGTGTACCGTTGAACAAAATGAAGAAGTGGGATGAGATAATTGGATGAGATATGATGGAAAAAAACAAAATAAAATAATGTATATGAATAATTTCTTAGCTCAAGAACATGCATGATAATTAATATACTTGCCACTCAAGGTATCAGTCCAGAGATAAGGGTTGTAACCTTTGTTTGGGTTAAAACTATCATAAAATAAACAATTTCATTAGTTAGTCTGCAGTCCCATAAAATAAGAAAACATAGCAAAATATTCCAATATGAAACACATTTTTTATAGAAAAAAAAAACACTGGAACACTAAAAATGGGATTGGGGAGAACATGCCTTTTTCGAGCTCTGAATCTATAGGGTATGTGGGGACACAAATTTGTTAATGGTGTTAGACTGAATGAAGTGGCTCTATAATTTTTGATTCCTGAATGCAGATCAATTATATTACAGTAGTGAAATTTTTTATGAATTTACTAAAATAAACAAATTTAAAGTGGAGAAAATAGTTAGTCAATTATGCATGAAGTCTAATACATTTTAAAAAAATCAATGAACAAAACAAGGAATATCTGTGAATGAAACTGGAAAATTTTATATTGAATGACATAATTTAGGCATTACTAAACTGTGGGATGCATTGTTGTGTCGGAAGAAATTAATATCAACCATGGAAAAAAATTTAGATGATATAAGCTTGGCCAAACAGAAGAAGAAAATTACGTAAATGGTTAATAGGCATAGGTGTGGTATAAATATATTTTTTTGAAAATGTACTATTAAATTGAAAATAATAAATCTTAAAGAGAAAGGAAAAAATTTCCAGAAATTGAGATAAACACACCATTCACTTTGCTTTGCATTTGTAGGGTCTCATAAGACACATAATTGTATAAAAATGGTTGAAGAACGAACGTCGTGAATGCGTATTTCTGAATTTGCGAATGAATATGTATCATACGTCAGAATGAAAATTGGAATGAATAGTGTGAAATTTAAAACATTGAAATGGAGGAAAATTTTATGAGATTTTATGAACGAAATATTATCGTATGCGGGATCCATCTGTAAGAGGTTGAATATGCAATTAGCTCAAATGTCGAACCATCAGTGTGATCTACAAATAAAAAGAAAGATTTATTATTTCCATGATTTTATGAGAACAAACCCATTTCATTAATCTAGATTTGAAAAACAATTGAATGTTGAGAATATAATGTCCACATTGACAAACCATGAATGTTGAATGTAGGATCCACGCCAGAGTATGTTGTAGGAGTAGTTTCCATGGTTCTTTGATTCATTTCATGTTGTTCCTCGGGTGGTTGGGTAAAACATGCATGATTTTACTCCCTCATTTTAATAACATCATATGTGACAATTTTAGTAAACAATATAAAGTGTATATATATCAAGAGATAAATACGAATCCTGAAATGGTAGTTGGTCTGTATAACAGACCTATGGTTGAAAATGGATTTTTGTTTCTGATAGTAGTACAAGCATTGTTGATCATTATAGTAGTTGCTGGCATAAGAATCCTAATTGCAATGATAAAGAATAATTAATGTAGTGGAATGTTTTGTGGTTATTGTAACGATGAGGCATCCGCTGAATCCATAAAAGTATGACCATATGTATTTGTACCTTGTAAGAGTAATATTGTGACATCCTGTTGTTAAATAAAAATGTAACATATTGAGCATATCGTTAAAGAATGTTCAATGCCAACATACTCACATAATGAAATATCATGTTGTATCAGGGTATTTGGTCATTTTTTTCTTATTTGATCAAGCATATGTCGTTGATAGATTTGAACTATCATGATGGACTATGAAATAGGGTAATGAAAAATTATAGGAAGACATAGTTACCTGTTTTGCAGTATGAAATCAAAGAAATTAATCTGGAGATAGTAAATGAAAATAACCTTTGCTGGATATTGGTGACAATGGAATGCATCGATGAATTTCTGTGTTATTAGCTGGTGTGGCCATCATAGCTGTAAAACATGGTCAGGAAGATAGATAATATATTACAAAGGTATATTATTTAATCTTGCAATATTATAACTAAAATAAAAGTAATGGACTATTTAAACCGAAAATATAGTTTCTGTTTATCAGTGATAAAGGCATACCCCTTCTTGTTTTTTTGCTTCACGTCGGTGTTATTGGTTGAGTTGAATAAATTTATTCTTTAGACATTAAACCTATGGAATTTACATTATATTTAACATTTATGTTGTTGATCGATAAATAACAGAAAATATGAGGTGATCAGAATTAAAATAAGACAACCTGATTGACGTTGCGGTCATAGTTGTCTATTTTGAAGCAGTGTGTCTCTATATCTTGATGAGGAGTGCATGCTTATATGTTGTATGTTATTATTAGATTTTAAATGAATTGAAAAGAACCATTGAACTATGAATTGTATTATTGTGATCATATTTTAGACAATGTATATTGTATCGGTAAATAATCCTTAGAATGTGCATGTAATCACTGCACTGCGCAGGGTGTATGTCTAGATGGTATCAGTTGCTGTTATTTACTGTGATCTATATAATTTATCAACTGTATATAATTATTGGTCAATGAAAAATGTCTGAACATATTAAACATGTATACTTGGAGGTTGTAATTTTATCACAGTACAAACAATGTAAATAACCGAATAGTATTATGAAGAGTATAAGGTAAATGCTTAAGATAAATTATTCTTGTAGTATTGAAATAAGATGAATTAATATGATATTATCATTACCATTTGTGAACCTGAAAATATTATAATGAAGAACATAAGGGATTGTTATTGAATGGTAGTAGTATTACACGCCTATTGCTGTAGGGATTGTGATAACTGAATGAGGGAGAACCTGCATCAAGTGGCTGAGTAGAATAGTTCCACTTTAAAAGAAAAATAAAATAGAATTTGGTGGTGGGTGATTTAGTATAAACCTAGAAGATATACATGAATGAATTGAAGATACTTGACAGTGATGGGGAGGTCGTAGCTGAGCATGATGTACTCCATACCGTAGATTTGGGAGACTGAATGGAGTATTTTACCAAACCCTAGAATGAGAATTTTGGAATAAGTGAAGACCGAGTATCTAGAAGAAAACGTGATGGTAGATTTGGGAGGCCAGAGTTGGTGAAATCATCAGAGGAGGAGGAAGTGAAAATGGTTGACGATTATAAACAGATGATTCAGTATAGTAAACTCGAGACTAAGAGGAGTTCGGTAGAGGTGAAGATAGAGTAGAGACGTCGCAACACAGTGGATGTAGTAAGCATCATATATAATGTAGCATGATGCATTGGAGATTGTAAAAAATAGTGACCGATTTTGGACTACCAGTTAGATGAAGAGGATAGAAGATGTGCTGAGGATTTTAAACAGTAGCAGATGAGGAGGAAAGTCGCGACGCTAAGTGTGGAAGATGAGGGAGAAATGGGAGGTGGAGATGGGAAAAAGGGAGTAATGACTTCAGTGTCAACACATGTCGATAAAAATACTTCTTTAGTAAATATATAGATAGATAGATATAATGATATTGACATATAGATTACCTACATATATGATAAACACACCAGAATACTTTCCTGCATCATTTTGAGTTCATTAGTTAGCAACGGGATAGTAGCATCAATATCATCTTCCCCTCCCCTATATGAAATGCCGCTCGATCTAACATGGACTTC
Source organism: Viscum album (assembly GCA_963277665.1). NCBI lineage: Eukaryota > Viridiplantae > Streptophyta > Magnoliopsida > Santalales > Viscaceae > Viscum > Viscum album. The sequence continues at coordinate 1,585,387,173 of OY728152.1, read as the reverse complement.
TAAATAAGAATATTGGGAACAAATATGCAATATTGCGATTTTATGACAAATTATTGATATTTTAAATGAAACTATAAGATAAACTAGAAATAAAAAATGTCTATAGGAAAATAACAGAAAACAATTCCAGAAAACAAATCAAAACCATTCGAAGGTTAAATTATTGATAAGAATATAAAAAATGCATTTAATTGTGCATTGAACCATTATAAAATGTGTGCATGAACTTATCATCACATAAAAATGTTACTCCAAATAAAATATTACCTTCATGTGGATTGACATGAAATTCTAAACTGGGGTTGTTGATAATCCAAGACAGGATCCTCAACATATTAGATTTTCACAGCAAGCCCCCTACCAAGATAGGTCCAATTAAATTGTCATAACATCACCCAAAAAATACCATGTGTTTTAATGCTCGTTTATTTTTGTTGTGTCACAAAAAAATATTAGCACCACTACAAGCCAAACTGGTGGCTTATGATTTATTTTTTGGGTTTTAAAAAGAAAAACTAGAGAAAGATAAAATTCCGAAGAGTGAACATTTTTTTGAGTTGAGGGAAATAATTCATTCAATAAAAACAACATACCTCAATGGATAAGATAGCAGGTTCATCCCTTGATCCATGGTCCACAACATCCACTCTTCAACACTTTCTACTAATTTGAAAATTTTAAAATAGTTGTGTTATCAACATGATTGAATGGAGACACCTATCCCAAAAAATATCTATCACATATTAGTCCTTGAAGAAAAACATCCATGAAAAAATAATTAATTGATTTTTCTTTAATTGTAGTTGATAAGATTTTGAGGCACATTTCAGTTTGAAGGTGTTGGATTTGGATTTATGACAATATGAAAAAAAAAGAATAGAGGTGAGCTTTTGGATTTTTGGACAAATTTCATAGAGATTGATCTTATACAAACAATTACCTATTTCAGGACTCCCAATAAGATATATGCCGAAAGGGATCTTTCATGGGCCTCATTGACCATAATTAAAATAACTGGATCGCATCCAAAAATATTAATGCATGGACACATATAAGATGTATTTCAATGGAATATCATATAATAAAATAGAATGCATAAAGAGAAGAATATACCACAAAGTGAAACCAGAATCCTCTCACCAGCCTACCAAAATCTGCTCACCGTGGTTCATTGAAAATTGATTCTAGATAGCCAACAATTAGCAGTCGATCTTAATGATTGTGTAGAAACAATGAATATAATGTATCTGCAAGGAGTAATTCATGAAGCGGTGAAAATGAAGGTAACAATAGAAGATGGATGTTGAGTAAATCATCAATAAATATATAGTGATTCAATTAACAATTAACATTAACGAAGGTTTCAGTCAATTTTATCTCAGATAATATAATAGAATGCATAAAAAAGGATAATATACCACTATGTGCAACCATAATTTCCTCACTAACCAACCAGAATCATCTCAATGTGCTTCACTGAACATAGATTCTGGATGACCACAATGAAAACTAGACCCATATGATTGTGTGACAGTAATGGATATATTGTATCCGTAGGGAGTAATTCAGGGAGAAGTGCAAATAAAGGCAACGATAAAAGACATACATTAAGTAAAAAATAAATGAACAGACACTGAATCAACCAAATGTTTAAAATAATGAATGTTTCGGTAAATATAGGGTTACCTCTAGTATAGGTGACACAATTCTTGAGCCAAAGCTGGCACCCAGGGTTCTATTGATATCGAATGAGATCAGTGCTAGCTTAAGAGAGTGGTTCATAGTAGATTTTGCAAGGTATAGTCAAATGTAAATATAATCACTGTTAACAACTCAATAGAAATCATTGAATGGAAAATTAATCAATCAACAGTTAAGAGTTACGAAAATTTGGGTAAATTTCAGGTTACCACCAATATAGTTGACATAATTCCCATGCTAAAGTAGTATCAAATGAATCAGTTAATATCCTGGGAAATTGACAGTCGTAGAAGCGAGTCGTTCATGGTAGATAGTGCGAGGTTGAGGTTGTCCTTAAAATGTGTTAAACTTCTGTCAGTATCTATATAATGGAGAGAATGTCATGTTGAACTGGAAGACTCAAACAGAATGGATCATCTGGTGGTGGGTTTCGATAGGAGAAGCAGTTTTTGGGAACCCATGGGGAGGAAAATTTCCCGGTGTTAAGCGGGAGGAAAATCATATACTGAGAACCTTAAGCGATGAAGATTGAGTGGAGGTTTGGGGTGATAACGATTGGTCAGAATTCTATGGGGGGAGAATATGATTGTGGGAAACATAGATTGGTAAAGCATAGACTGGTAAAATCAATATCAAAGAAATTGTTGGATGATGAGGAAGGTAGATCAGTAAAATCATGAAACCAATTGGATAAGATTACAGGAAACCTAAATCGGTGAAATTGTTTGTTGACGAGGTTGTCGCTCTATGGAGGTTTTGAAGCATTGGAAAATGAAGATTAAAATCACGACGGCAGGAGAGGGTGAGGGATATGAATGAGGGAATAGGGTTACGTGAAGGTGGAGTGAGTTGATATGGGAGTGACACATGGTGGAAAAAGATTACTTTAGTAAATATATAGATAGATATAGATAGATTTTATTATTAAAATTATATATCATACTGTGTCATTCCTCATATACCTTAAAATGTTATTATCATTTTATGTAGCGAACATAAAAAAATTCTATATAGAGTTCTACGATAAATGAAATTGAGAAGGAGAGAGGCTTTGCACAGCTAAGAGTTTCCTTCTTGAATTAAATCAATAGTATGACTATTATATTAATTAACTAAAAATATAAATATTCATTTAATTATATTATTCATATATATATATATATATCATGTATTGAGTTTTCCTATTGACTCTATTTCCCAATAATTAATATCATTGTCTTTCGGTCCAAATTCATGGGTTCATGCATGAAAATGATTAATAATCATATGATATAACTTTTTTAAAATTTATTGAGAGGTAAAAATGTGAACATAACATGATGGTGGTTTGTTAACATATAAATATTATTGTTATAGATGTTTATTATATAGTTAATCATGATAATAAAATGTGAATTATTATAGACTTTTTGTGGAAATACTTTAATTGGATTACTAAACTCATGGACGATTCACACTAATCAAATGAAAATGGTTTGAGTCAATGTCACAACATTGTACATTTCGTAATGATTGTAGTTATAGGTTTATTGAAATGCATCGATTTTTGGATACCAATGATCCAAATACTTTGGCATCGGTGGAAAACAAAAATTTTATGTGAAACATGATTTGAGGATTGATTGTGGTGTAATTAATAATGTAATCACTTGTTATATTATTCAACATGTTGGGCGAAAAATTAACACCACTGAAAACCCCATTGATGTTAACCAAAATAATTAATTCATTTATTGATTTTTTTCAATTGTGATTGTTGATGTTGAACCTAATATAGTGGTGGGTAACACATAGAAGCAACCATATATGTTCACAGTTCATTCAATTTACATTTACAAGGGTATATAAGGGTAGTATTCTATTAATAAAATTAATTTATTTTAATATTGAATTATATATATAATTTATTATTGTTCGGTTTCTTTTTATTTAATTATTTATAATTCAATTCATAAAAACAACTTTATTATGGGGTTTTAAAAAATATATAACACGGTGTAAAATTATTTTCACTAAATCATGTTATGAAAATTTTAACTAATATTTTTACTTCTAATTGTATGAATAATTTTTACAAACTATTTCTATACATTTTACATTTCATTATTAGGAAGATTAAAAAAATATTGTAAATGTTTGATGGAAGTGATTTTTTGCTGATGATTGGCAGTAACATGTCCATGGGATTCCTTCGTTTTCCCCATATTTAGTATATTATTGGTAATAATTATCTTCTACCATAAATATAATATCAATTTCATATTATTTATCAATTTTATTATTAGGTTCATCCAGTTTCACTAGAGTTTACTCCTCCTCATCATATGTTCATGGCTCAGAGCAGGGATTCTCTTAGACCAAGAAGAAGAACCTGTCTTACATGTTCCAACCTTAACTAACCAACTTGACTCCAATTTCCCACACCTTTACATATTCTAATTTAGCATATAAGGATTTTATCATCCATTCATCAATCATCATCTCATTAAGCCACTTCATCATATTGAATGCACTTACCAACCCGAGGTATTTATAGACATATACTATATCTATATCCTTTGGTATATACCCAACACTAATACCCATATCATTATATTTCTACACCTACACCATTTCAAAATATTCATCCAGTATCTGATGATTCTACTACATCATCTTTCCTTATAGTGAATGAAAAAAAACCCATATCATGAATTGAAACATATAAATCCTTCACAGGCTATGGATCCCAGGTAACCCAATGATCCATCATACCCTATTGGGTATCTTTCTTCAGCGTTTTTTATGATAATTTTTTTAACGTATATAACATTATTTTTTCCATCTTATATCATGACTGAAGCCTTATTTTTACCATTTCATCTTATTTAGTAAGATCTTATAGTAGAAAAAATGGGATCACCCAAATTCACGATTCATGGAATCACAAAACAAAAATAGTAGTGTATTAAAATAATGAAAATCATATGATTGGTAAAAATTCTACAATGTTTATAAATTTATTGGAATATATAGCCATGTACCACAACATCATTCTACCAAAACCATATTCGTGGAAACTTATTTGTAATGATATCAAGGAAAAACGAATTATAGGGTATACAGATATTAAAAATTGATAAAGGTTTATCTATATTATTATTGTATTTATATTAATTACCATGATATTTTAATTTTTGGTTTATCTATAATGATGGTAAAACTAGTATGGTTTCATGGTTGATAGATCTTGGGGAGTTATATAGATCGTAAAAGAAAGACGTATATGGTGGTTGGATCAATATATTTGTTTCTAATTTTGTGGTTTTAACCATATACCTAGACATTCCAACAACTCAATATAAAAAAAGAATGAGTATTGGAAGAGTAATGACATAAGGATATTCTAAATCTATAATTACTTTTATATTAAATGTAATTTTTAACTATGCTGAATGTTTTTTTTTTGGATGGGTTAGGAAAAAGGGAAAAATATTCAATGACATATGTAAAAACATTGGGGATCACTAAGATTATCTATCAAGAGATGATCTATGTAAATTAATATGAATACAGATAATATCATGATTTACGTTGTTACATTATTATATTTTCATGATGAATTTTTTGTCTTATAATCATTATTATGTCTAGTATGAAGAAAAACATAACCTTTTTATATGAAATAATGCCCATTTAACCAAATTTCCTAATGTCCTGACATCCAATTGCATTATTTTTCTAATGGTATATTTTCTAGTTGTCCCAATGTCCTAATGACCTAATTTCCAATTGTTTAATTATCCTAATGGCCAAATTACCCAAAATCTATCTAGCCTAATAGTTTAATGGATAATTGGAGTAATATAATAATAGACAATTGGCCTTATGGAATACAATCCAATTGGACTAATGTTTTTATTTTCAATTGGACAATTGGCCAACTGGCATAATGGACAATTCTCCAATTGGTCTAATGGTGTAATGGACAAATGACCAATTATGAACGAACATAAAATGGGACTAATGGCCTAATGGAAAATTTTCGATAAGGCCAATTTTCATGATGACCTAATGTCTAATTATGCTAATAACCAATTAGACTAATGGATTAATGATTAATTGGATGATTTTCCTAATTTCCAACTGTACAATTGGAATAAAGTAATATTTTTCTAATGACCTGATGGTAAATAGATAAATGGACAAATGTTATAAATATACAATTGGACATATAGCCCAATGGCCAATTGGCCACATGGCCTAATGTCCAAGTGTTCAACTGTCTAGTTGACTGAATGGCCTAAAAACCTAATCAAATATTTTCCTAATAGCCTAATGGACAATTGGAATAATTGAATAATGGATAATTAACTAAATAACCTAATAAGAAATTTTCCAATTTTCGTCACGGCCTAATAACAATTGGACAATTGTTCTACTGTTCTAACAACCTAATGGCCTAATGGCCAATTTTAAATTTGGTCAATCAGCTTAATAGACTTATGGTCCAAAATCTAGTAGGAAAGTTGGAAAATTGGACTAATGGACTTATCAACCATTGGAGAATTGGCCTAGTTTCCTAAAAACCAAATGGTCAATTGGCCTAAGGAACAATTCTCCAAATGGCAAAATAGCATATTTTCGTAATATCCTGATTGTCAATATAACTAATGACCACATGGAGAATTTTATAGTTTTCATAATGGAATAATTTCATAAGGTCCTAATGGAAAATTATCCTAATAATATAATGCCCAATGGCTTAAAAGTATATTGGCTAGTTCTCCAATTATACTAATGCACCAACGACCAAAATTCAAAATTTCTAATTTCCAATTGAAAAAATAGCTTATTAGAAAATGGGGATAATTGTTTAATTGATAAATTTTCAATGAGAATAACTCCAAATTTTTCTTTATTGGAAAAATTACCAATTGGGATAATGATAAATTGGCCTAATTTTCAATCAACCTATTCAAAAAAATCCTAACACCTTAATTTTAAAATTTCAATAATATCAGAATGGAAAATTGAAAAATTATCGTAATGAACTAGTGGATAATTTTCCTAATAGATGAATGGACTATTTGAAATTTTACATAATGAACTAACATCCAAATCACCAATTATCAAATTATACTAACATCCCAATGCCTAGTTTCCCTAACGGTCAAAAAACAATTAGCCTAATGACCTATTTGTAGGTTGGAGAGTTGGCCTATTTGCATAACATCCCATTATCTAATTCACTTAATTTTTTAATGGCCAAAGGGAATATAGGCCTAATGACATAATGTTAAATTGACCTAATTTATAGACAGTCAACTGGCCGAATTTCCTAATTTTAATGACTCGAACTATTATAAATGAAATACCCCTTTCGATTTAATTAATTTTATTATTTGATACTATGGTTATAATAAAAACATGAAATTATTATTTTATATATTCCATTGTATTAATAATATAATTAACTATTTTTACCATTAATAATATATCCACAGAACAATGATCATTTGATTGTTGTATATAAATAGGGTTTTGACAAATCCAATTGATGAAATCCTAGTAAGAGACAACCTCAATAAGTAGGATCATGCCTTATGAATTAGTCATATGAGAGATTTAGAGGGAATCATATCATTTGTAATTTCTTCATACAAATACCTAGTAGAGATCCAACATCATAATCTTTATAGAAACTTTTTATGGGATAATATTATGCTCATTGAGATCACATCCCAAACCATTTCTGATGATCCACTCCATGAAAGTCTCCCCATTAATCCCCTTATTATTGTGGTGTTTGAGGGTGTAATAATGTTTTATGTATCAAGACCCTACAATTATTAGTATCTAAATTTTTTTGAGTAATGAATTTATCTTCATCCAAATATGTTAACATATAAATGATTTAATATGAATTTAAAAAATACAAATAATAATTTTTGGAAATACTATACTTCACATAAGGAATGTATTTTGATGAAAAAATGGATTTTATAAATATATAATATTTTAAATAAATATTATAAATAAATATTTTTTTATTAAATATAAATGATGAAATATGTTTTATAAAGACAAATGTAGTTATTATAATGTTTGATACCCTATTATGGTAAAAACATAGAATTTATCAATAAATATAAATTAATATTTTTTAACGATAAAATTCATATATATAGAAAATTATTTAAATAAAATGGGTATTATTTCTGGAATTATATTGACAAAATTTTCCTATAGGTAAATTTTCATAATTTTCTATGACAATTAAATATTCATGGAAAAATTAAATACATTATAAATAACCTTTTTTTTATAACATCATAATAACCCAAAAGTGATGAAATAAAGTTTATTATGGTTATCAGTTATAGGTTCTATGCATAGTGGTTGTGTGTTGGTAGGTTTACCCCCACGTTAATTATTCTATTAACAATGATCAATCTGAGACCCACCACGATAATAAAACGCCAGATCATTGGAATAGAATAAAAATGAATGAAATAATGAGATTCCTGAAACCATAGATAGGATCATCAAATGTTTGAAAATATTAATTTAATTAGGAGACAAGAATTATCCGGATATAATTCTCACACCATTGATGTTTCTAGTCATGATCCATTGTGATCCATCGTTGCGTTGTAGAATCCAAGTATAAGCTTCCTCTAGTGGTGATCTAAATGTTCTCCTTGTATCTCTAGACATCGGTAATGGGATCTCCAAGTGCTAGAACAGATGATCCTTTTCTTGTGATGTCCACTTTTGATCGCCCTTAGATATGATTCCAAATTTCTCTCTTTGATCATGTATAGGAGGATCACTATTGTAACATGGGTGTGTTCTTAGTGGAAAAGAATTCCCTCTCTGATTGAGAGTTTTTCCAGATCTGTTGTGCACAACCACCAAAAATTTCTAGGCTAATTAGAATTATATAACTGGGATTTTAATTACATCGAATAATAAAATGAATCATTTACCCGAAATCATTTATTCTTTTCATTTAATTCTTAGTAAGACCACATGTCTAATAATAATAGTTGGATATTATTATTAATTGGAATGAACCCAATGAATTAAACCAAACATTATTTAATAAAATAAAAAATATTATTACTCATAAATAGCAAGAAAAATTACCCGGCGTGCATATTAATATATAGATCTTGTACTCTTTGTTTTTCTATTTTCTATATTCCCTCCATAACATTTATTATACATTGATTAATGGATATTTAATTCATAAATAAAAATCACTGCAATAATCGCTAATAAATATATTATATATCTCACAATATATTCACTCGATAACTACTATCAAAATAAATGAGATCATGCATCATTGAATAATTATTAAACCAGAATCTAGAATAATCTTTATTCGTCTTGTTAAATTGATATTTAATTGACACAATTGGACATACTTATTGTCTGACCCTCTAGGCCTCTTTCTTAGTGGAATTAGGTGGAGCCTGCATAAATTCCAACAATTGCATCTAGCAACAAGCAAAGGCACTGATATAGAAGTATGTTAACACCGCAATGATGCTTATCCTCCTACAAACATATAAAATGTTACGTAATCCATTTGTCTTGATATCTCGAATCAAGTAGGTTTCATGTTAGTACAATCAGCCCAAGTGCTCAATTATTTATTCATTGAAATTATTTAATTGAACTCACCCATTTTTTAAAATTGACATGGATTTATTTAGGGAACATCGGTTCAATGAAATGGAATGAGATATCATCTTTTTTTGGAACAGAAGGGACAACTACTTTCTCACATTATCTATTAATATACTATTACTATTTTTGCACCCAACATATCCTACCTCACTACAAAAAGTGTCTCATCATAGTTTTGGAAAATACATCTAAGTGTGTGATTTTTAATACCCACTATGAATAATATTTTTTTCTAAGGACTAATATTCACATCTGTAGATACTAACATCCCATGACACTATGAAATGTGTATTTCTGTCTAGTAGGTATCATTCTTATAATATCCTCCTAGATATTACTAAGGGTTCACATCATGATAAGGATCATAAATGTCTTATTAATCCTCACCTCTAATGTCCTGTATTATTTGGGTAACTCAAATAACATCATCCAGACATAGAACATATATTCTAGAATAGTGTTATGGATCTTTCATGTTCTCATCGCAACAGGGATCTCCTATGATCCTTTAATGTAACAACAATCTTAGAGAATTACCACATGCAGTGTCACACAGATGAAAAATCAAGTTGTGATAAGTTATTTATTAATGTATAATGTACAAATTAGTTGGTTCCAGGCCACCAAATCCAAAAAAACTCCCACATGGACTAGATCCAACAACTAACAACCTTTAACACACTAACTCTGACATAATATTCATGCTTCTGATGAGATAGGCCTTTAGTCTTGGGGTCTACCATGTTCTCTTCATTGGACACTCTACTCAATGAATCTTCACCCCTTTGATAGAAATCCCGCACAATGAGAATCTTTAGAAGAATGAGATTTTTCTATTGATGTGACCTATGTTATTTTGCAAGAGTCAATGCTAAAGTATTATACCAATACAATGTGGTTGGATATTTTCTAATAGAAACCACATCATGCTCGTGGAAAAATATTTGAATCTAGAACTTTATTGGATACATCAAAATTCCCTATATATTTGGACATCACTATAGTATCGGCGACAACCGGCTGCTTTGGACAGTTCTAGTTCATAGCTCCTTCATTGAGACAGAAAACATATCCTGATTGCCACTTCAAATCATTCTAATATGTATGAAACTTGCTTCAGCACACCCTATGATGACACTATCCTTTCCTCCCCCATACACAAGGAACATATCATTAGCTATTCTCAGATACTAAAGGATAGTCTTAAGAATAGTCCAATTTTGTTCTCCACGATCCATTTGATATCGTCATTCCATGCTCAATATAAAGGCAACATCAACCCTGGTACATAACATGGCATATATAATGGATCCTATAAGGGATGAATATGGCATATTACTCATCATATCATTCACATGTTGTGTCATAGGACACATTCTCTTTGAAAGATGTAGTCCTGTGACACTAGAACCAATCACTTATTGGATTGTTACATAATAAATCTCTTTAGTATCAGGTCAATTTATGTACCGTATCATAGTAAAAAATCCACTTGGATTTATCAATAATGATCATGAACCTTAGAATGTTGGCTTCTTCACCTACGTCCTTCATGGAGAAACACATATTCAACTTGTCATTAATTAACTGTAAGACTGGTACCTCTTTTATAATAAGAAATATGTCATCGACAAATAATAATAGGATAACCACATAATTCCAATTGAACTGCTTATAAACACATGGATTAAATTCATTAATACTCAAACCATTTTCATTTACAGCTTTATGAAATCGAATGTTCCATGACCTGAAAGCCTGATTTAATCCATAAATTGATTTCTAGAATTCTATAACCCGTTTGGCGTCACTTGGAATCACAATCCCTTATGGCTGCGTCTTATAGACATCTTGATAAACATTCCCATTCTAGAATGATATTTTTACATTCATCTATCAAATCTCATAGCCGTGGTAAGTTGTTATAACAATTATGATTCTTATGGATCTAAACATTGAAAATGGTGAGAACGATTCATCATATTAAATTCCATGATTTTTATCGAATCCTTTATCCACTATCCATTCAATATAGGTGAAAACAATACCTTCCATGTAATAATTTCTCTTTAATACCCATTTTCATCCAATAGTATTTATATTAACTGGATCATTGATAGAACCCAAACATGTTTTTGATACGTAGAATCGATCAATGTTTTCATAGGTTCAAGAAATATTACATCTTCTGATCTCTCTATTACTTCCATGTAAATGATATGTTCATTATTTTCCAATAATAATGATTCACCATCCTTGGTGTCTAGGAATCAAAATCTCTCGGGTTCCCTTACCACTCTTTATCTCCATCGCAGTACTTCTGTTTTAGGAGCCTCTAACACTTGGACCTGTGGAACTTGTTCTGGTACGAACACCTGTGTATCTTTATAATTAACATCGTCGAAGTCAATTTTTCTCCAACTATCCTCTTTGAGGATGTGATCCTTCTCAAGAAATATATCTTGTACAATTACAATGACATTCTTGTCTGAAGGGTTATATAGGTAATATCATTTCACTTCCATACTATACCCTATAAAGATAAATATTCTGCCTCATGGTACTAGTTTGTTGACGGAGAAGACCTTAACTAACGCCTCTCATCCCCATACATGTGTGGGAGATAGAATGTATTTCATTCAATTAAATATATCGGAGGGAATTCAATTTTCCATCTTTTTTGGTACTCAGTTAATGTGTATATTGCAGTTTTTAATGCATATATTTAATGTATAATGGATGATATGAATGACTCAACATCGACCTCACCATGTCCAACATGGTGTGGTGTCTCCTTTCAGTAACACCACTCCATTGTGGTTTATAAGAAGGAGTGAGTTGATATAGAATCCCAGACTCTCATAAATGGTCTATGAACTCTTGTTTCAGATATTCTCCAACTCGATCTGATAAAAGTTTCATTATCTTCTATCCAAGTTTATTCTTAACATCATTCATGAATTTCAAAAATTTCTCTATGGACTATGAAATATATCTCATTATGTATACATATTCATATCTACTCTGTAACGCCCCAACCCCAGTTACCCAGAGTCGGTGCATTATTACGTAACATTGGCATGATCACAAAAGATCAAGTCTCGAAAGACTGATTATTTTAGTATCCTTGGAAACACTAGATACATTCACAAATTTTATATTAAATCATAAAGTGAAAAATCACAATAACATAGTCTCGATAGTCCACACTCATATCCCCTTTATACTATCCCTATAGGTCAGTCATAAAATATTTATTCACATCCTGGGAAAATAAAACATAGAAAGGGTTGAGCTCAGATGCTCAGTAAGGATAACAATACGGTGGAAACATTCATAAATAAACATAAACATTTAATTCAATGTATAACTAAAACCAAAACCTTTTAAACATGAACATTAGAATAATTTGGAAAAAGTAAAATGAAATAATTCCATTTACTTACTCACAAGGATATTCTACTAGTCGAATACTCACATGCAATATCAATAACCACTTTCATTATGATGGAATGCATAATGCCGGACTATCATAACCATGTAGACAAGGCCTCGTGCCAAGACAACAAATAATATTTTGTCAAAGCCTCATTCCAAGAAAATAGATTGTCTCATGAGACCTACCGATGCATTGAGGAGCTATAGTGGGCTCCACTTGTCACTAATTAAGCCTAATGCATTTCTTATATTAACAGGTTTAAACATATCATAAACCATGACATAATCGTATCACATAAAACATGCATAAAGGAAACACAACATTACCAAATTTTAATCAAATGATTTCAATACAACACATTTATATAATAAAAACATTATCAAAACCATTTTCAATACAAAAATAAAAGAAAATTAAAACTTGGTAGTTATTTTTCATTTAAAAAAAATTTATGGCTTGGAGAGGAAGCTGAAACTCAAATAATGGTCACAGCGGCGGAGAAGTCGTTGTCGCCGCATACGTATGACAAAGAAACATTCCTTTTTGTATTTTAGAAAAACACTTCATATAAAAATATTCCATTTTAATAAACGTAAAAGTCAAAGGGGTTTATACACCGTATAAAATAAAGTTGTGTATAAAACAAAATATGCCTCAATGAGTGGAGATTGAGACGAAGTCCCTTACAAATATCATTTTTTATGTAAAACCGATCTATTATGTGTATTCACTATAATTACACATAAAGAAATCACAAATACATGATAGGACATAATAATATCATGACATAATTTGAAAGTAGGAGATTAACCCAAAGAACGGAAATAGGGTTAAGAAGTTCCCTTACCTCATGTTCGACTTGACTCGATCGTTCTTTAATCTCCTAAATAATAAACTAGAGTTATTCCATACATGCTTAAGAACCTTTTTCAAGTTCATTATTCCTTTTATATAACTTATTACCATGTTATGAACACTATGTAGTCATTTATGTTAATAACGGTCATTTTGTCGATCTTTGGTACTTGAGTCAATAATAAACTTATTATAATTACAAGTTCTTTATGTGGTAGAATATCCATTATCTCCAGAATTATATTCACAATTTAGATATCATATATATCATATATATCCAGTATATACATCCACTTATAATATCATATAAAATTTAGAGGTAAGAAATGAAATGCACCGTTCATGGAGACGGTAAGCCGTACGTACGCATGAACGCTAATTTCATTTCAATTTCATATTTAATGGAATGAATTCATAATGATATAAAGGTATATTATAATTCCAGTATAATATCATATATAATATCCTTTACTCCATCCTTCATACATCTCACCTATGGAATTAACGATTCAAATCACTTTGAGGGGGCGGTAGTCCGCACTTCCTTAAATGAAATTATCGCGTTTGCCCATAATGGAAGTCATAAAGGTATGCCATAAATGAAAAAATAAAGAAGAATAAGGAAATCATAAACATAATATATGTCATATATAAAAATAGTTTCATCATAATGGCCACCATTAGAGGTGTTAAAAGAATATTGACCAATCATCGTTTCGTGAGGCTGTAATTCACCACCAACAGAAACAGTATGTTCAATAATCATTAGACGAAGGTCTGTGTAAGTGTAAATAAAATCCTTCTCATAAAAAAATAAATGTATATTGAGGATACTGTTTTTGTTAAAAAATATAACAATAAAAAGATTTTAAGGGGTGTGAGAAGCAAAATAAATCAAAATATCATAAGAGAAGACATTACCTTAAAATCGGGTAACTCTTTATGATTTGAGCCAAAGGTTTCCTTGGGAAGACTTCTTCCAAATTGAGGCTTCTATGAGTAATAGAGTAAAGTTGAGAGATTATTTGTTCAGATGTTGTCCGATCCAAATTTCATTGAATTAGTGAATACGGTGGTAGAGGTGGGGGCCTTTTATAAGAGTAGAGGAGGGGCCCTCATGGAAATATTGAAATGTTACTTTATTATGAAATGATTTTCGGATTTTAAAGGTCCCACAATGATATATTTATAGGATAATGTTATAAGGGTTAGAAATATACTCATCCAATATTTTTTGACAACTTTAAGTCTTATATTTTACGTTATCTTTTCATTTTATTTAAATCGTTAATTAATGAGGTAATCGTTGCATCATCATGGTGTCATAAAAAATTTAATTTATTTAATGCCTAAACATTATATAAAAAAATATCATGATGTAGGAAATCTTTTTATCTTTCCAATGAATATTTATAGTCGAAAATGTAACTTATATAACCCCATGTAATAATTTGTTTAGTAAAACAACACATGTTTGTGACAAATGTATTTTTACTTTAAATAAAAAGTTATTAATGCCATTTTCTTTCCCATGTGGCCTCATGGGGTCCCCAAGTTGACCCATGGATTGTCTTGGTCGGCCATGACTCATTCAATAAGGGTATGAAAAATGTAAAGGTAATTTCATATTATTATAACATTATATTTACCATAACATATAGTAATTACCTTTAATCGCGATTAATAAAACATAAAAGTTACTATTCACCAAAAATTATTTTCATCCCATTGAACCAAATTTTACGAACTAATGAAAACCATGTATTTCTAATTTTTTAAATTAAATTCAGATAAGTGGTAAAGTTTCATTTAAACGAAAAATTAGTTTTTTAAATACCACTTAGTGGTTTCACTATTCATCAAAAATTGATGTTTTTCAGAAAATTACCTAAAATTCACCCTAAGCTATATTTGATATTCCTAATTCCAAAATGATTTTTATTTTATAAAATTAAAAACATATAAGTTGAATTAATTAATTTAACAATTAATTCCCGTTGTCACAATAAATAGCGTGTTTTTAAGAAACAATATATATTAAATGATTGACCATTGTTTATGTCCAATTTCAAAGTGATATTAATTATAATAACCACCAATGGATAAAATAGTAAAAATATATTCTAATTATACATTAAAACCACTCAATAGTATAATTTACCACTACAAATTATTTTGATTAAAATAGTTGTTTTTAGGTATTTTTCACTATTCATTGAAAATTGGAAGTTCTCAGAAAATTACAAAAACTTCAACTTATGATAATTTCGATATTCCGAATACAAAAATGAAGTCAATTTTGAAATATAAAATTTATTTAATTTCATAAAGTAGGTATTACTATTCAAAATGACTACTTTGATTGGTCGCGGTGTGTTAGAACTTGAAGTAGCGTACAACACACTTTGCTCTATTATTCAAAGAGAAGTGTATCTTGGAAGCTTGGAGTGTTACATTCACTCCTCATTTAATAAATTGTGTCCTCGTAATTTGAAAATGTTCTTCGAAAATAAAAGGATGAAAGTAGAAAATACCACTGTGAAAAACCCATATCGAAAATAGGGTTAATAAAATTTAGTCTTAATAAGAGGGAAAGAGAAATGAAAAAGTCACCACCAAATAATGATCTCGATTAAGAGAACATTAGTGGAAATTAGAGACATATAATCAGAGGAAAAACATAAATATTTTCAGGGAGTGATTGAGGTCATCAATCACAAACAAGTGTAAAATTGAGGGCCACAAAGCCTTCAATCTATGTTGATTTAAAATATCTTCAGTTCAACAAGACATAAGGTATTAGGATAACACATTTTGTTGTTCTAATATCCCTTTCCTAATGTTTAAGAATTAATTTCTTCATAGAATAAGAGATAGGTATATATATATATATATTATTGACATGTAGAGTTTCAACCTTCAACTAATTTCTACCACAAACTCATCTTTCACCCAAAAGGATAATAGAACTCAAAAATAATTTATTTATCCTAATCGTACAAGGTTAAAAATGTTAACACATACCATTTAGAAAAGGAAATATAATTTGTAATAACCAGGGACATCCTGTAGGCTAGTGGTAGGTAATAAAATCCTGTCGCACTATGGTTGTGTGTTCGATTCCTATAGCATTGTCTCACGTGATGAGTTATCCCCCAACCTGCATGTTTTCTTTTTTCAAAAACTATAGTATTATAATATTCCAAAATTAATCTTCAGAAATATTTTAAAATTAAACAATACTATCCAAATTTCAACACAATCCATTCCAACCATTAGAGTTATCCAAAATACCTCTGTCCAGACCTTCTCTAAATGGTCTTTAAATTACAAAATCAATTGTAACATTAAATTCCCCCAACAAAGTAAAGATTCTTTTATTGTCAGATACTAAAAATATGATTAACTTCATCATATTAAAACCTTAATAAAAACAACAAGTACTACAGTACAATCCTTATATATATCACATTATTCATATAACCATAATATAGTTCTTGAGTCTAAAAACACAAATACAATAATTATTCCACTTCAACTGTAGTAACAACATAAGATTGGACTTGATCACTTGTCCTTTTATGAGGTATGTTTCCCTAACACATAAGACATTTATTTACATAATGCCCCATTTCCCTACAATTGTAGCATTCAACCTTGATAGCCTCTTTCCTTCCCTTGCAATCACGAGCCTCGTTAACTTTTCCTCCACAATTATAACAAACTCTCATTCCTTTTAGGAAAGTACATGGGTGATTCTTCCCATAATTATCTAATAATGGAAAATTATTCTTTCCGTTTTTCAATTTACCTTTCTTCTGTTCTACCGTTCTCTTCTCCTCTTGATTTACTTTATTGTCATAAGATATAGATAATTTCTTTTCCATCTTGATAGCACATGAGACAATATCTTCATACGATGAGAGGGTTTTTGAGACTAATAATCGATTGAGAAATGGTATTAACCCATCGATGAAGTGATCAATATTACTTATTGGGTTATGTATATAATCTGCAGCATGCCTCACTAACCTTGTAAAGTTAGCCGCATACTTTGCGACATTCTCATCCTCATTCTTCCTCAGACTCAGAAATTGCCTTTCAATATCTGCTCGATGGTCATGTGGGAAGTATTTTTCTAAGAAATTTCCTTAAACTCCCTCCATTCTATACTTGATACTTCATTATATTCCTTTGTGTTTTGAATCAATGACCATCATTCATCAGCATCTCCACTAAGGCGATAAACTGCCATGATAACCTTTTCCCTTTCACTACACCCCAAGGCATGTAATATTTTCTCTAAGGAGTTTATCAATTGCTCAGCTACTAATGGTTTTGTACCCCGCATTAAATATTGGCAGTTGTTGCCTCATGAAATGATATAACATTGATACTTCATGTTGCGGATCAGGGTGCTCCATACGAGTAAGGTTGTTATTAATAATCTGAGTTAGTTGTCCCAGTATGGTGATAAGTTGATCAGCATGAGTATTATCACTAGATCCACTATAATTATCTTGAGCAGGAAGGAAATCCCTACATTGAGTGTGTGCAATGATATGGCTTCCATTCCTTCCACTAGGTACCATTTCTAAACAATGGAATAAAATAGATTTGTTTATGAATCAAAATTCATAATTCCATATTTGTAAAACAGTTAACATAAATTGAACAATTTATGGATATTATCCATAATCATAAAAATGTTTTCGTTGAGGAATTATATACTCATAAACACCTCATAATGGTTTGGGTAGAAAATGATAATTACCCTAATCATATCCCCCAGGAATGTCGTAACCAATAATGCAGCAAGGCCTGTTGTCGTGCACCAGTTCCCATTTGAGTCTAGATCAAATCGGTGTTTTTGGGTTTTACCACTAGGTACATCTGTGCCAGATCCACATCTACCTGCTCGTATCCAGACATGGATGTATTGCTCGGAAAATACAAAAAATCTATACTTTACCAAAATTCAAGGATGTTCTTCTATACTAATCTTCAAAGTCTATCTTAGGGCTATGTGCTCTAATCAGAGTTTATCTAAATATAGCTTCCTAGGTTAGTACTAACCTTCCTCTGATACCAACTGTAATTCCCCGACCCCAGTTACCCAATGTTAGTGCATTATTACGTAACATTGGAATGATCACGAAATATCAAGTCTCAAAATACCGATTAGTTTAGTAGCCTTGGAAACACTAGATACATTCATAAAAGTTACATTACATCATAAAGTGAAAAATCACAATAACATATTCTCCATGGTCCACACTCATATCCCCTTTATACTATCCCTGTAGGTCAGTCATAAAATATTTCTTCACATCCTGGGAAAATAAAACATAGAAAGGGGTGATCTCAGATGCTCAATAAGGATAAAAAACAGCAGAAACATTCATAAATACACATAAACATTTAAGGCAATGTGTAACTAAAAAAACCGTTTAACATTGAATATTAGCAGAATATGGAAAAATTAAAATGACATAATGCCATTTAACTACTCACATTGATATTCTACTAGTTGAATACTCACATGCAATATCAACAATGACTTTCATAATGATGGAATGCATAATTCCAGACTATCATAACCATGTAGCCAAGGCCGCGTGCCAAGACAAAAAATAATATTTTTTCAAGGCCTCATGCCAAGATAGTAGTATGTCTCAAGAGACCTACCGACGCATCGAGAAGCTATAGCGGGCTCCACCCGTCAATTATTAATTCCAATGCATTCCTCATATGAACAGGTTTAAACATATGATAAACCATGACATAATCATATCAAATAAAACATACATAAATGAAACATAACATTTCCACATTTCAATCACAAGATATCAATAAACCACATTGATATAATAAAAACTATTATCAAAACCATTTTTAATACCAAAATAAAAGAAAATTAAAACTTGGTAATTATTTTTCATTTAAAAAAAATTATGTCTTGTAGAGGAAGCTGATACTCAAATAATGGTCAAGGTAGCGGAGAAGCCCTTTTTGCCGCATACATATGAAAATAAACCATTCCTTTTTGTCATTTAGTAAAACACTTCGTATAAAAAGATTCCATTTGAATAAACGTAAAAGTAAATGTGTTTTATACACCGTATAAAATAAAGTTGTGTATAAAACAAAATATGCCTCAATGAAAGGAGATTGAGACGAAGTTCCATAGAAAGATAATTTTTTAAATAAAATATATCTATTATGTGTATTCACTATAAGTACACATAATTAAAGTACAAATACAAGATAGGACATAATAATATCATGAAATAATTTGAATGTAAAAGATTAACCAAAAGAAGAAAAATTGGGTTAAGAAGTTCCATTACATCGTGTCCGACATGACTCGATCGTTCTTTAATTTCCTGAATAATAAACTTGAGTTAATCCTTACATGATTAAGAACCTTTTTAAATTTCATTATTCCTTTTATGACACTTATTACAATGTTATGAACATTATGTAGTCATTTAACTTAATAACGGTCCTTTTGTCGATCTTTGGTACTTGAGTCAACAATAAACTTCTTATGATTACAAGTTGGTTATGTGGTAGAATATCCAATATCTCCAGAGTTATATTCATTATGTAGTATCATATATATCATATATATCCAGTAGATAAATCAATTTAAAATATTATATAACAGTTAGAGGTCTGAAATTAAATGAACCGTTCATGGAAATGGTAAGACATACGTACGCATGAATGCTAATTTCATTTCTATTTCGTATTTAAGGGAATGAAATCATAATGATATAAAGGTATATTATAATTCCAGAATAATATCATATATAATATCCTTTACTCCATACTTTTTTCATCCCACATATGGCATCAACAATTCAAATCTCTATGAGGGGGAGGTAGTCTGCACTTCCTAAAATGAAATTATCAGGTTTTCCCATATTGGAAGTCATAAAGTTATGCCATAAATGAATAATACAGAAGCATAATGAAAACATAAACATAATATATTTCATATTTAAAAATATTTTCATCATAATGGCCACCATGATAGGTGTTAAAATTAGATTGAACAATCATCGTTTCGTGTGGCAGTAATTCTCCTCCCACAGAAACAGTATGTATTTTAACCATTAGACGAAGGTGTGTGTAAGTGTAAATAAAATCCTTCTCATAACAACATACAAGTATATTGAGGATACTGTTTTAGTTACAATAGAACATAATAAAAAGATTTTCAGGGGTTGGAGATGCAAAAAAAAAAACAAAAGAACATAAGAGAAGAAATTACCTTAAAATCGGGTAACGCTTTTTGATTTGAGCCAAAGGCTTACTTGGAAAGACTTCTGCCCAAAGTGAGGCTTCTAGGAGTAAGTGAGTGAAGTTGAGAGAGTATTTGTGAAGAGTTTGGAAGATCCAAATGGCTTTTATGGTGTGCATGAAGTGGTAGAGGTGGGTGCCTTTTATAAGAGGAGAGGAGGGGCACTCTTAGAAATATTGAAATGTTACTTTATTATGAAATGATTTTCGAATTTTAAAGATCCTACAATGATATATTTATAGGATAAGGAGATAAGGGTTCAAAATATACTCATTCAATAGGTTTTTTACATGTGTAAGTCTTAGATTTTACATTATCTTTTCATTTTATTTAAATTTTTAATTGATGAGGTAATCTCTACATCATCATGGTGTCATAAAAAATTTAATTTATTTAATGTCTAAAAATTATATAAAAAAAATATTATGATGTAGGAAATATTTTTAGTTTTCCAATTAATATTTATGGTATAAAATTTAACTTATATAACCCCAAGTAATAATTGTTTTAGTAAAAAAATACATGTTTGTGACAATTTTATTTTTACTTTAAATAAAATATTATTAATTTCATTTTCTTACCCAAGTGGCTCCATGGGGTCCCCATGTTGTCCCATGGATTTTCTGGGTCGGCCATGACTCATCCAATAAGGGTAGGACATTTGTAAATATAATTTTATATTTTTATAACATTATATTTACCTTAAAGTACACTAATTGCATTTAATCGTGATTAATAAAACATAAAAGTTACTATTCACCAAAAATTATTTTCTTCCCATTAAACCAAATTTTACTTACTAATTACAACATTTTTTAAATTCAATTCACATAAGTGGTAATGTTTCATTTAAACGAAAAATTAGTTTTTTAACTACCACTTAGTGGTTTGACTATTCATAAAAAATTGATGTTTTTTAGAAAAATACCAAAAATTGACCTTAAGCTATATTTGATATTCATAATTCAAAAAATATGTCTATTTTATAAAATTCAAAACATATAAGTTGAATTAATTAATTTATCAATTAATTTATGTTGTCACAAAAAATAGCGTGTTTTTAAGAAATAATATATATCAAAAGATTGACCATTGTTTATGTCCAATTTCAAAGTGAATATAATTCTAATGACCACCATTGTATAAAATGGTAAAAATATATTCTAATTATACTTTAAGACCACTAAATATTATAATTTATTATATAAATTATTTTTATTAAAAAAGTTGTTTTTAA
This sequence comes from Viscum album, assembly GCA_963277665.1. Classification (NCBI taxonomy): domain Eukaryota; kingdom Viridiplantae; phylum Streptophyta; class Magnoliopsida; order Santalales; family Viscaceae; genus Viscum; species Viscum album. The sequence continues at coordinate 1,585,364,952 of OY728152.1, read as the reverse complement.
GTATTTTTCACTATTCATCGAAAATTAGATGTTCTTGAAAAATTACAAAAACTACATCTTAGGATAATTTTGATATTCCGAATACAAAAATGAAGTCCATTTTGAAATATTAAATTTATATAATATCAAAAAGTGTGTATTACTATTCATAACGGCTACTTTGATTGGTCGTAGTGTGTTAGAACTTGTGGTTTCGTACAACACAAGCTTCTCTATTATTCAAAGTGAAATATACCATGGATGCTTGGGGTGTTAAATACTCAAATCTTCAGTAAAAGTAATGAAGTATGAATTTACACCACTAACTTCTACTAAAAATGGTCCACACACATCCATATTCATTAATACTTGATGCTCTATGGCCCTTTCACCCTTTCCACCGAAAGTTGGCTTGGTCATTATACCTTGTAAACATTTGTGACATCTATCGAGTGGTTTTAGAATAGTAGAGTCTAAATAACCATCATGGCAGAACTTTGTCAAGTGCTTCACATTTAGATGACTGAGATGGTGATGCCACAACTGGGTGATTTAAGTGTCTTGTGAGTTTGTTTTGTTATCAATTATGAACACTTTGTTTAATTAATTTAATACTTACATACCATTATTTAAATGAACCATATCCTTACATACACTGTTCATATAATAAAAGACATTATTTCCAAACATGAAAATATATCCATCCATGTCCAAACATGATACCTAAATTACTTTATTGGTAAAACAAGGTACATAATAAAGGTTATGATGAACCAAAATCATCCCATTTGGCAATGAGATATGCTAATTTCCAAGGGGCAATGCATCCAGCCTCACACTATTGGCAGCTCAATGATCCACCTCTCTTATAGAAGTATTTTTAAATCTACTTAGGTCATGCATTTGAATATAAACGGGACACCCACATGAGGTATCTAATAACTATTGTTTTTAAATGGAATGATTACACTTGTTAATGAATTTACCTTTAGTGTCCCCATGCTTCTGGGTGCAGTTTCTCTTCCTGTGGCCTGGATTTCCACCTGATAAATATACCACTTCTCATTCATTTTCCTACCTCAAGATATTCCCCTTCATTGACGGATGGTTCTCAGGGGCTTCAAACTATTTATGAATCATTGGTTCATTTTCATTTTCATTCCTTTTTTTCACCATAAATATTGTGGGTTTTACATGCCCCATGTCCTTATCAACCTGAAGAATTAAGGTCAGAAATTTTGATAGACTCTTCTCATTGTTTCTCATGTAGTAGTTGATAATAAATATTGAGATTATATTAGGAAGTGTTGATAGGATGAGATCTGTTTGCAAATAATCTGGGAACATAATTCCTATGATTACAAGCATTTAATGTGGCCAATACGATTGACTACAGGAGGCCCAGCGGGCAAGGAATCTCTAGGATTAGTTATAATCAAAGCATTGGATATCTCAAATATCACTTTTATATCCTTAACTTGATAGATATTCTTAAGGTGATATCTCATGTCAGATGTGTCCATGTTTTCTTGTTGTGTCAATATCTCATTAGACATGACCTATAGTATGAAACATTAGAAATTAGTGGCATCATCCATATGATTTATATAGAGAGATAGTTCCTCATCAGTGGTATCTTTTCTAGGAGAAACTGAAATAAGCTCCTTCATCACCTAAAATTTCCTATCATGGCGAAGGATAACATGTAAACAAATTTTTCATTCCTTGAAATTGGTACTGGTGAGTATGTTTTACTTCATAAGTGTGGTTCACAATAATACATTTGAATTTATTTTTCTTGTCGTTTCTACATATTAATATAGGAAAGTACATTATCATGATAATGTTGATACAACTAAACAAATTAATACTTATTAGTCTCCCACTATTTTATTGAAATCCTACATCCCTCACCATTGAATTTGATGTATTTTGTTGGATGATTATTCAAGTTGAAAGGATCCATATTTTCATTCACATTACCCCAAATAGGGTTGGTCAAGTAACATTAAGGGTTTTATGTAGGCATTCCAAATTACAACTCTATTAACTCACAATCCCTTGATCCACTAAGTAGACTCCCAAATTTTGAAACCATTTTAATTTTGGATTTCCTCAACCTTTGCCTCTTGGTAAGATCAATTCCTTCCATGGTAGTAAACCCATGATGTGAACCATGTCATGTAAACCCAAAAATAATAACTAAAATTTCTCGATAATTGAAAGCACACCTACTAGGGTTGTTCAAACACTTTAAACTATGGTTCAATTCTAACCACGATTATTGAAGGCTATACCAACATAATATTTCATTGAGAGATTTTTTCCTTATACGTAATTTACATTTAATTTTATTTAATTACAATCATATTTATATTATTTTGGATATAAATAAGTGATTAACCATGTCTAAGAAAATATTTACTCATAATATAGTCTTATTTGAGTTCCATATTACATGATTTTTTAATCATTAATTGTGTTATAGTGAGAAAACCACCACAATAAATAAAACATTCAACTGAAATAAATAAAATTAATGGTATGATCAGCATCTTGTACTATTGGTTAGTTTATGTAGAGTTTTATAAAATAATCTTATCCTAGGGGAGAGACACAATGAAAATTCTGGGTTCATGTTTACATCTATCCACATGTCCACCTTTATATCTCCTTGGATTGGATTCACCGTGGCTCCTAACTTGAGCCACCTCCAATAGCTTGGGAGCTCTATCTATTACATATGCTTTTATCTAACTCACAGGTGAGGTGTAAGACGGGTTTTTACATAAATTAAACCTTGGGAATAAATTCCCTATATATTAATTAGGAGAATCCATAATATATAACACAATTAATATAAATAAACAAATTAAAAGAAACCATACACATACCAAGGTCATGGTCTAGTTCATGAACATCCAAACATGCAACATTATTTATTCATAAATAAAACTAGATTTCAATTCTTTAATAATTATTCACTAAGATAAATAACTCTCAAATCAATTAATTATATTTAATTAATCAATAAGTTTATCATATACCCTTTTCTGAATTTATATGATATGCTTATCCATCATAAATTTAAACAAAAAAAATTCATTTAATATTATCTTTTTTTGTACCTATTACTTTAGAGGCTACCTAGTGAATTCACCTTAATAACTACACATTGAGTATAAATGAATATCACACAGATTTTAAACAATAAACATATATAAGAACACCTATCACTTGTTGCGCCTCAGCTTTATGCCCACACTATGGTACACGTCGGATGAGCCTTATTGCACACGCTCTCAAAAATAATAATTTTTTATTTTACTATGTGCAGCACAGTGGTGGACCTAGGTCATTCTCCCTTGAAGGAAGTGAATTAAACAACTCTGAATATGCTTTATGAAAACAAAAAAATGAAATAAGTGAAGGAAAATGAAACACAAGATGTGGGGGTATTGTTTTGTGACTTTTAGACAATACACTAAACAATCGAATGAGATGGAACAATCAACGACACAATTTTATTAAAAATACACGTATGAGAAGATATAGTTGATCTAATATCCCCCCTTCATCATTCATTTATTCTTATACCATATGATTATACTTCATTACATTGTAATCCCCTATCCTTGTCAACCCACAAACCCTATAATAATTAACAAGACCACAAATTTGTGAAAATGAGACCTAGGTTAACATCAGGACCACCAATCGCAGCACCCTACTTTGGTGGAAATATAAAATCCAACTTGTGGCTAGTGTAAAATTTTGGAATAATCCCCTCTCTAGTCTGTAGAATTAATTATGTTGGAGATGAGACGTGAACTCTAAAATTATATCCTTTGTTGATTGGAATTTTCTATTTAATTTTCACTCTCACGATTTACAAAATCCAAACCATGTGGTCAAATGCTAGTCGATTGTGTAACATAGATATTGAAACTCAATTAATTGATCACAATTTATGAATTACAGTATGTTTATGGATTCAAAATTAATAAATTAATGGAGTATGTATTAGATCAACAATGAATGAAATCAAATTTCTGTGGGCGGAGTTGTCATAGAGGAGACATTTTGCATAAGAAATGGATTGATTAGGGAAAACCCAATCTTGTCTCCTCTATTATATTCTAGCCCAGGAAGAAGAAAAAAAATAAGAAAATAAAAAAACAGCGAACTTAAATTGTTGAAAATTTCAAGATACAAGCATTAAAGTAAACGAAATATAAAATAGGAGGTGGGAGAGGAGAGCGTTCTTAGAAGAGTTGTTTGAACAATACCTTACTTCATCCAATTAATGTGAGGGGCTCCGAAGAGACACTCTTTTATAAAAATCATCCCAATGTCTCGACCAAACCACCAAATCTATGAAAAAATCCATTAAATATAGTTTGGGAGGGTTGGGGTTTCATGATTTATTTAAGTGTGAAATGGAAATTCGTAAAAATTGTTTAATCCCACTTGAACCGCATATTTGAACTCCAAAACATGTGAATTGTTTGGTCTTATAGAAGATTTATTTATTCATAATCATGTTCCCAATGTTCCCTCAAAATTTGGGTCCAATCCACGCTGGGATGAGAAGATACGGCCCATATGGTGAAGTGCGGCCCAATCTGGATAGTTCAATCTAACTTTGTCTTCATGGGCCATTTTCTCCACTCAAATGCACGATCTATCTCCCATGACCTGAATAGAATTTTAGTATCATTATTTCAAGAACCAATAATGTAATTTCAAAATAATTTTTTTAAAAAAAATTATTCCGGAAATACTATAGGGATTTTAAAAGTGTAGAACTGGAATTTCCATCAATTTATCAAATGAATTATCTAATCCCATATATTGTATAAATTAACATATATATTACATTGTGAGGAAATTATTTTATTTATTATCATAAAAAATTTTCAATAATATTTTGTTTTATCAAATCCCCCACACATACCATTTTTCACAACTAGGGAAAGCCTCATATCATGTATTCCAAAAAATTGTAACAAGATACAATAAATAGTTGAAAAATAGGAAAAGTATTAATCCAATCCAGTGTCAATATCAATAAATTTTAAATTCATTGACTCAATGTTTGTATCAAAACAAATTCTAGTGAGATTAATAATAGTAATTAGAGAAAAAATAATTCATGGGTCTACCATGACACTAATTTCCCATGTATGTGTGTTCCAATAATTTCAAACTTGTTTCTATAACATTTATCCTGTATATAAAGTTCAATAAAAACATTTCTTCTTACTTAGTTATATTCCACCAAACCTATTAAATATCCTTTTTAATAAATTTCCAAAACCCTCTAATTTATGCATTCCTAGAAAACAAACCATGATCTCTCGACCTAAATATCCCGACATGTTGTACATTTCTTCACTCCGCTATTTATTTATTTTTTTTATTTTTGATTTTATTAACATATATTCGTTTTTATATTTTTTGAAGGAATTCAATAGTAATATATAAAGTTCACATGCATAGGTCAATCTAGTATAGTAATGGAATATATCGGAAGAGAAACAGATGTATGGAAATACCATTTTATCAGCTGAAAGGAATTAATTACCCTAAATTCACATTCAATAGCGTAAGACAAACTCAATGGTCATGATTTTTTGAAAATATATGTGGTGAAATTAATGACGTATTTTACCATGATAAAAATCACAATGAATGGTGTCAAAATATAAAAGGATTTGTTTGGACTCAACAAATCATAACATCGACGAAATCTATTTCTATAAAAATCAGCCTATGAAGATGAAATCAATATCATTTTTTTCATTCTACCAACGAATTTGGAAAACATGCATTTCACATATGTTCCACATGGTAATTTTATAAGATATATATAAATATATATATTTTATTTGTTTGATTTGTTTTTTTGGTTTTTTTAAAAATATTTAACCATAAACATAACAAAAAATACACAACAAACAGCCAAATGAAAATCCTAAATTTCTAACCTAAAATATTGTCTGCTCCCCCACCCTTAAAATATTTCATTATCATCAATGTGATCTTATGAGATTATATGTGGACATGAAAAGAAGAATTTTAAATAGGATAATTAATATAATAGTGAAATGGTTAGTAACAACTTGATATGCTCTTGTGGTGGTGGGGTCATGTAGTGTGATGAAATCCATTACCTTAGTAGGAAGTCATACAATGTATTTCTTCAAATGTTTCCTGTTGACTATAATGCTCTTTCCAGTGTCCTATGGTGTGATCTCCAGTGCACCATAAGGAATAACATTAGAAACAGTATAAGGACCTAACCATCTAGAACACAACTCACCAATAATTAGATTTAGTCATGAAATGTTGAGAATAACATTATATACAACATTAAAATAACATTGTTGGATGATTATATCATGATATTAATTTGATCTTTCATTATAGATCCTTGACTTCTAATATGAAGACAATATAATCCCCACAATCTTTGGATTTCTCAGCTACATTTGGATTATGGATTGAGCCAAATCCATGATGCATTTATTTATATTCCAATAATCCAGATGCTCTTCCTCCATAGGGGATGACATAAATTCCCAAAAACAATTATAAATGGGGATATACCAATGGGTGTCTTATATGTTTTCCTAAAATCCCATAGCGCATCATCCAAGTGCATGCTCTTATCCTTCCTATTTGGCTACACAGTTGAATCCAAAATTTTCTCGAAGTCATGGTTTGAAACTATAGCCTGGCCATTTGATAGGGGATTGTATGGTGTTGAAATTTAATGTGCCATCATGTACTTTCTATGGAGGGAAGCGAAATTTTTATTACAGAAGTTTGTCCCTTGGTCATCCATTATGGGATTTGGTAATCCAAACCTACAAAAAAATGTTTCTAGAAAAATTACAGTAAAACATGATATTCAACTATCATGGTGGCCTTTTCCTCCGCCCAATTACTCAGATAATCAACAACATCCGAAATATAAAAAAAACCAAATGAACTAGGAAAAGGAACCATAAAATCAATTCCCCACACATCCAAAATCACCCAGAATAGTATGGGTGGTTGGGGATTCTAATGTATCTAATAAATGTTCCCCATTTGTTGGTAATGAGAGCCTAACTTACAAGAAACATTTGCATCATGGAATAGGCTAGGCCAATATAGTCCAGATTCACAAAATTTCTTAGATATCTATTGGGGTCCAAAGTGTCTACCACAAGAAAATGTATGAAATAATTGCAGAACAGACACAATATCATGATTAATTACTCACCTCCTAATAACATGATCACTACACATACACCATAAGAATGGATCATCCCACATATTTTACCAAGAATCACTTTTTAATTTTTGGACTTGATGTTTATTTATATTTTCTGGGATATTTTTTGCAATAAGGTAGTTAACTAAATCAGCATACCAAGGATGTGTACTTAATATGGAATAAATATGCTATTTGGGGAAAGTGGCTCAATGTTTTACCTAGGACAATGTGTCAGCCTCTAGTGTGTGAGTAATCCAACTCATGGTTTCTGCCACCAGGTTATCAGACCCCAACATTTCCTATATTTCAAAATAAAATTCTTGATGAAGGAGCATCCATCAGATAAGTCTTGGATTTCAATCAGGATTCTGTAAAAGGTACCTCAGAGCTATATGGTCAGAAAAAACAAGTACTTTAGAGACCAATAAATATGAATAGAATTTATATAAAGAAAATATGACAGCAAAAACATTTTTTATGAGGCTTCATAGTTTTATTGGGAAGAATCCAATGTACTCAAAGCATAGGAAATCACATGTGAACGTACCTCTATCCTCTGGGATAAGACAAATACAACTGCAAAGTTGGATGTGTCACACATATGCTCAAATGAAATGTCCCATTATGGGGGGTTATATGATCAGTTGAGTTGTCAAACAGTTCTTCATCTCATCAAATGCTACCTTGTATGAATCATCAAACACAAAATCAGAATCCTTTTTAAGTATTTTCGAAAAAGGAAGAGAAATCTAACTAAAATCTACGATGAAGCACCAATAAAACCCAACATGGACTAGGAAATATCTAACATCATGAAAACATGATGGATAGGGTAAGGATGAAATGATATCTATCTTTGATCTATCAAACTCTATCCTATGTTTTGACACTACATTCCCTAATAAAATTTCATGCTCTGCCATGAAATCACACTTTTCAAATTTCAAGACTAGAATCTTTTTAATAATACTATTTGAAACCATTCCCAAACTATTAATACATTTATAAAATGAGGATCTAAATAATGTATGGTCATCGATAAGTACCTCCATTCAAGTCACCAAATAATAATAAAATATACTCACTATGCATTTTTGGAAGGTATCATGGGCACTACGAACTCAAAATGGAATCCTCTGGTAAAAAAATGTGCCAAATAGACATGTGAATGTTCTCTAACCATAATCCTCTGGAGAAATTGGAACCTGAAAATATCAATAAAATCCATTCAAGAAACAATAATTTGTCTTCCCAGCTAGTCTCAAGCATTTGATCAATAAATTAGACAGAAAATGGTTCTTGCGTGTGGTTTGATTTTATTTCCAACTATCCATACACCCATGCCAACTGTTTTGAACACTCATTGGAACTAACCCAGCTTTCTCATTTTTAACAACTACAACACCACTTTTCTTAGGCAGAACATAAATAAGACTAACCCACTGAGAATCTAAAATAGGAATTATTATTCCTACCTCAATAAATTTTTCAACTTTTTATTAACAAATTCAAGAAGGGATGAATGGAGACTCCTTTTTGGAAGCCTCACTAGTTAATCACCATCCTCCAAAAGAATCCTTTTCCTGAAAATGGAGGGAACAATACATAATATGTCACCCATGGTCCACCCAATTTCTCTGATGTTCTCCCTTAAAAGTTCCAAACTTTTTTTTCATGTTCAAAAGATAGAATTTTAACAATTATAGCTGGTAATTTTTCTCCACTCATTAATTATGAGTATTTGATATTACATAAAAATTGATTATTTTCCAGTATAGGGGGTGCAATATGGACCTATACATTGAAGGAACTACAATATGTGCACACGGAGAATTAGTATCATAATAGACATCATTAAAATTAGAGAATAGTTCATCAAATCCGTCAGTGTACTCAACATCCATATCATTATCAATGTTCACATGATCAAAATCAGAATATTAATCCATTTAAAAAAATATAAGAGTATTTTGATCATTATAAATGAGTGGGGAAGAACTATTATATATCAAAATTGAACCAATTCTTATAATCTCCCTAAGCATAGGACAATCACATTCCACTGGTTTTTTATTTGGTGTTTCCAAATGGGAGATAACAAAAGCTGAATGGTCCTCTAGGGGTTACGTCATGGAATGCATAATATTAAATATCCTATCTTCATCTCCAAACTCCATAGAAAGTGTACAATCATTTACATTTCATATTGTTTTTTATGTTTTGGGGATGGTCCTACCTATGATAATTGGATCACGAGAACATACTTGATCATCCTCCCCATTAAGAATATAGATGTATTCAAGAATGAATAGGTCTCTTACCATAAAATGTAAGTCATCAAGGACTCCCATTGGATATTTTGTATCTTTATTTTCCTGCATCACCACTACTCTTGTGGGATTCAACTCCCCAACCTATAGATAAGAGAATACCGAGTGAGGATTCACATTTATAGACTTTCCAAAATCAAATAGAGCATAAAAAAAGTGTATCTACGCTATGGAGCATGGGATGGTGAATGTATCAGGATATTTCTACATTGTTGGAATCACTAGAGTTGGTGTAATGAGTGCTGACACATTATATCCCTGAATTAACCTCTTATTTACCTTGATCCCTGTTTGATTTGTATAATATTCTTTTAATAATTTTTCATACCATGGTATTTTCATTAATGGCCTCGGTCAGGGTTTTTTTATAACTACATAATTTAATGTGTCCAAAACCTCATTTTTCATTGACTCTTCAGCCATCTTATTAGTTTCATCAACACTTTTTTGGAAATGGAAGTTGTTTAGGAGTAACATAATTCATCTTTTTCTAACCATTATCTTTCTCCATGGGTTTCTCATCAACGGGTTTTTCATGGGGCTTCTCTAGGGTTGGGGTGAATCTCAATGGAATGGTTGGTACAAATGTATCATTCATTTGCTTCCCACATCTCAATGTGATGACACTAACATTCCCTTTATGATTAGAGAATGTTGGGAAGGTTGATTTCTTGAATTATTATGTACCAGTTCAAGGAGGGCAGTGGTAATCTGGCTCATTTGAGTCTTTATCTCCCTTACCTCTAATCCATGACTCTTCATCTCATTCATTCGATTAAGAACAATTTATTTCAAAAGATCGTAAGAATTAAAATATACCTTTGGATGATAAGTACCTTTTTCAGCTTGTTTATTCTTGGGATTCAAATCTCCTTTGTAGATGTCTAAACACTTGTTTGTAAGGTGGATTTTGTTGGTTTTCTATTTTAATGGGAGACCTTTATTGTTGTAAAAAGATATACCTAATGTCTGATTGATCCTTCCAGTAGTATTTTTATGTTGGAGAAAATGAATAAAACTTATATTGGGGATATGGTTATTGTTTCTTCTTAAATGTTCTCCCAAGAATCACTGTTGCACAATCTTCTATTTTTGGTAGTTGGGGGAAACAGTCAGTTGGATGAATTTTCTCAGTGAAACTTCCAAAAGGCTTTAAAGGATGGGGTTGTGATGTCTTATGAGCCAAATGAATTTGTCTCACCATAGTTTTCAATTCTTTCAACTTGGAATCAATCAAATATATTTTTTAGAATATATAATTACCCGATGTACTCGTCTAACTTGTAGGGTACCACGTTCTCTAGATTTATGGTATTTTTATGCCAACTTGTCAATTGTCGCATGTGCAGCTGCTGTTGATTTGTCGACCAATGCCCCTCCATCTGCAGAATCCACCGTGCTTATCTCCAAATATGTGATTCCTTCATTTATGTACTAGATGAGGAGTTTCTCACTAATTGGATGATGCTAAAATATTGCAAAAAATCTCTTGAATCACTTCCAATAATCATACATCGACTCCCCATGTGCCTGCTTGAACCCTAATAACTCCATTAAGATGGATGTGGTCATTGATGCTAGAAAAAATATCTGCATTAAATAATGTTTCAAATCATTCCAACATGTTATGTCTTCAGGTTGTAAATAATACATCCAATCCTTAGCTGTTCCAACAAGTGAGATTGGGAATTCTCAATGTTTTATTTGATCATTACGGACATTTCATGGTTTCATTGTGGAGAATAAAAAATTGAATTTTTTGAAATGTTTTTTTGGATCCTCACTAGACAAGACATGAAATTTGGGAAGTGGATGAATTAAACCAGATTTCAACTCAATGTATAATTCAAGAGTTGGATATGTAACGCATGTAGGTAGATATTTAAAATCAAGTGCAACCAACTCTCAAATAGTATTATTGAGTTGATTTTTTTTATTTTAATTCATTTTATCTTGTTTAAAATTTTTTGTTGAAGAATTTCCAATATCAAAATTCCTAGAGTGGTGGAATTACCCAAATGGGTAAATATAGACACATCATGTAGACTGAGACTGTCTGATTTGAGCCCTCAGGCAGCGCTCAACCTCTGGGTATAGATCAATCGTATCTTCATGATGGGATCAATTCATAAATCATAGAAATTATACATACAAAAATAATAGGACACGAATATCAATAAATGAGGTTTCAATATATGGTCTAAGAGAAAACAAAAGATCTGGGGAAGAAAGAACCAAAAAGAAAAGGGATGGGAATAAGAGAAACAATATCAAAAATATGAATAAATAACTTACCTAAAGTTGGTTGAATAAAAAATTTCCCCCAAACGATGGTTCCAATTTGATGAGCATTATCACACACCCTCTAAAAAATAATTATTTTTAATTTTACCAAGTAGAGTACAGTGGATGACCTAGGTCATTCTCTCAAGGAGGAAGTAAATTAAACAACCCTATATAGGATTAAGTAAATAGAAATAACTGAAATAATATAAATGAAATGAAACACAACATGTGGGGGTTTGGTTTTGTGACATTTAGGCAATACACTAAACAAGCGAATGAGATGGAATAATCCATGACACTATTTCTTTAAAAATACTTATAAGAGAAGATGTATTTGATCTAATATGCCCCCATCATCATTCATATGTTCTTTTCCCATATGATTATAATTCATTAAATTGAAATACCTCATCCTTTTCCACCCTCGAACCCTACAGAAATTATCAAGACCACACATTTGTGAAAATGAGACATATGTTATCTTCGGGACCTCTAATCGCAGCACCCTACTTTGATAGTGATAAAAAATCAATCTTGTTGTCATTATACAATTATGGTAGAATCTCTTACATATATTTGAGAATTAATTTTGTTTGGGAGGAGTCTTTAACCCTACAATTATATCCCAAGTGGATTGGAGTTTGCAGTTTATGTATACCTCTCACAATTTACACAAGCCCGGCCACACGGTCAAAAGAAAGTCGATCGAGTAACATATAATTTAAAACTCAATTATTTGATAACAATTTATAAATTATAGTATCTTTATGGATTCAAAATGAAAAAATTAAATGAGTATGTAATAGATCAACTGTGAATGAAATAAAACATCCATGGGTGGAGTGGCCTTTGTGGAGACGTTTTGCAATAGAAATGGATTGATTAGGGAACACCTAATATCATATCCACTCTGGTATTTCAGTCCAGGGAGAACAATAAGAAAAATAATGAAAAAACATAAAAGATTAATTGACAAATAATTCAAGATACAAGCATGAAAGCAACGAAATATAAAGAGGAGGTGGGAGATGAGAGCCTTCTTGGAAGAGATGTCTCCACAACGCCTTAATTTTTCCAATAGTTGTGAGGGAAACCCAAGAGACACCCATTCTGAGAAACCACCTCAATGCCTCTACCAACCCTCCCAAAGAGTGAAAATATTATTTAAATAGAGTTTGGCTGGTCTAGGGTTACATGATTTATTTATGTGTGAAAGAGAAATTCGGACAAATTGTTTAATCCCAATCGCAACCCCTATTTTACCTTACCAACATGTGCATTGGAAGACCTTATAGAAGGATTATATGTTGATAATCATTTCCCAAAGCATCCCACACTATTTGGGTCCAATCCAAGTACAGATGATGATGATATGACCCAAATGGTGAAGTGATGTCCAATCTGGGTTGTTCAGTCCAACATCGTCTTCATGGGCCATTTATACCACTCCAATGCATGTTCCCTCTCCCATGTCTTAAATAGAATTTTTATATCATAACGTCAGTAACACAGTTACTAAATTTCTAGTCCAAATAATTTACATAAAAAAATTTATGCTCGAAATACTACATTGAATTCTTAAAGGGTAAAACTAGAATTTCCATCAAATTTTCAAATGACTGATCTAATCCCAAATATTTTATAAATTAAAAATTTTATCACAATCTGAGGAAATTATTTCATTTCATATAAATCAAATATTCAATAAACTTGTGTTTTATCAATGAATCAATGATTTTTATAATATTATAATAAATTTTAATAATTCATATTAATTTTGATATGTACACGGTGTGTAGTTTTGGCTACACGATGTGTACTATCATACATCGTTCATCTGAAGTACATGGTGGGGGACATGGAATGTATATGTACTTAGGAAATCATTATATTACATGGTTTGTCCAGTGGGCCACATACCTTGTACTATCCATGTAACATGGTCTCTAGCTGGGAAAGTCGTGTTTGGGGTATGCCGTCTAACCCTAACCTGAATGGACTACATTCCATGTCCAGTGAACCACCCATCGTGTAATCTGGAAACCATATGCAACATGTTCCTAGTCAACACACAGTGTCATTTAAGACATTGAACTCCAACATAGGGGCCAGTTTAATGGATCGACATGGTGCAAGGAACTGAGACTACATGACCTGTACTACCGAATACAAACCGTGTATTCTGGTGTTGTACATCCAAGAATCATTGGATCCTCTAGATGATATCCTCTATTTTATTTTCATCAGAATTAAAAGAAAATAACATTTTGGTATGGTGAACGAGAAACGAAAGAGGGGGAATAGATCTTGAGAATCAGATTTACATAACGATTAACTAGAATTGAAAAAAGTAAATTATTAAATGAGTAAAGCATCAATGAAAAACTAAATAATTATACACAATGATATAACCCCAATGATACATCTTATATGTTCCATGTGTAGAAGAAGTGCATCAGTTGGTGTACCCACCATTAATTATTTTGTTAACAATGATCAATATGGGTTCCATCGTGATAAATAATTTTGGATCTTTGGAATGGAAGGAGGAACGAAATAAAGTAAGGTAGTCCCATATCAATAGAGAGGATCATCATATGTTGGTTATAATTAATTAAATTAAAATATTATAATTATCTTGATTTAATTCACTCTCTGTTTATATTTCTAATAACGATCTGATGTGATCCATCGCTGTGTCTTAAAATAATAGTGTAAGATTTCTCTTGCAGTGAGCCACATGTGTGCCTTATAACCATTAACATTGTTAAATGGATCTCCGAGTGGTAACACTAAAGATCCTTCACTTGAGATGTCCACCATCAATCTCCCTGAGTGTTTATTCTAAAGCGCTCTTCATGATCCAGGAGGAAAAAGACCTCTCTCGTAACTTGAAAGTGTTATTGGTGGAAATGGAATTCTCTCTTGGATTGAGAGATTTTCTATATCCATTGTGAAGATACACAAAAAATTGCTAGGCTAATGAGAATTATATAATTTGGATTTTTATTACATATAATAATAAAATCAATTAATTACACAAATGAATCTATTCCATTCATTTAATACATAGTTAAACCCCTTGTATAATAATAATAGTTGACTATTATTATTACATGACATGCGCCCATCAAATGACACCTAATATTATTTAATTAAATAAATAATATTATATCCCAAAATTACCTATCAAAATTACAAGGCATGTATATTAATAAACATTGTGTGTACTGTTTTTTCTTTTTATTTAGTTCTTCCTCCACATTTATTAGATCCTAAATAATGGATATTTATTTCTCAAGTAAATATGACATCATTACTTCCTAATAATTAAATTATTTCACCGACTATATATTCTCTCTAATAATTATTGATGTAAAAAATGTGATATGTCATCCTTGAATAATTATTAAACATCAATTTGGAGTAATCATTAATCAACTTGTTAAATTTATATTTAACTGAGATACTTGGACACACTTAGTGGGTGACCCTCAAGGCCTCGTTCTCAGTGGAATTAAGTGTAGCCTTCTTAAAGTCCAACGTTAGTGTATTGAAACATGCCAAGGAACTAATAGATAAGGAAGATACCATAATAATGATGAGTCAGCTCCTACAAATGCATACAGTCTAATGTAATCCCTTTGTCTTGATATCTCGAATCAAGCAGGTTTCGTGCTAGTGCCATCAACCCATGTTCTCAATAATTCTTTTTTTCCTCCATAATTTGACTGTCCCATTCCATACCATGGACATGAATTTATATTGGCTACCTCTATATCATCAAAGGGCCTGATATATCTACTTTGTTTGGGGAACAGAAGGGAAAAATCACTTCATTGCATTATCTATTAATTTTATATTACTCATGACACAACCAATATATCCTACCACACTGAAAACATTGTCGTCACAGTTTTCATCAATACATCTAAGAGTACGAGTTGTAGTAAGAATTAAAAAATCCTAAATTTTAAGGAACAATACACACTTCTGTAGATAACAACATCCATTGAAACTATGAAATGGGGATTCTCAGTTGGCGGGTCTCTTTATCATAAAATTCACTTTGATATTTCCAAGGGAGCACGCCATGAGAAGGTGCCTCAATGTTTTATCATCCATCACCCATAATGGGATTTTTTCCCCTCAAATAAAGTAATTTGGCTACAGAACATATATTCAAGTAGAGGGTTATGGAATTTCTAAGATCTCATCACAGTCGGGATCCGCTATGACCCGTTAATGAAACATTTATCCTTAGGACATTATCACATTAATTATTACTCAGAAGAACAAAAAAGATTTGATAAGGTATTTATTAATTAATAATGTACAATGTAGTTGGTTCTAGGCCACCAACTCCAACATCCAAGACCTATTCTGTGTGTTACACTTAATATAATATTATTTTATATTTATTTCATTCATTTTTTTGAATATCTTATAAATCCTACAAAACCATAAATATATTTTAATGTATTAATAAAAATTCAGTATGATTATGACTCATTACCATATATGAAACGTTATTATTTTGTTATATTCAACCCCTGTTTGAATAAAATAATGGTAAAGACTCCCATTTGTAAGAAACCATTGGCAATAACCCTGATATATTCTATATATTTGGTAACATTATTATATAGTTTCCAAAACCTAAATAAAAAAAAATTACTAATAATTTCCTATATAAACCAACCCAAGATCAAATTATTATTCCATAAAACTCCTTAAAGAATCTCTAGTCTCATCCATACACTCTCTGGAGTCATAACCTATCACCCAAATATTCCAATATTCCCCTCCCAATCATTAGGATTCACCCACAAAAGCATGGCAACTTTTCTTTTCTCCTAAATATGCAAGTGTGTTATTTTCCGTATGTCATCTATCATCAATGAAAATATGATTAGGTATGTTGTTCTATATCCCCCATAAATTAAAACTACATTAAATATTATTAATGAACCATTTATCTCTCGTATGCCCATTTTATGAATTTTTATGTACTGACGTTATGATGATAAAATTTCAATGTGGTTTTCCATTCCAAAACAATTATGTAGTGAGTACCATACCAATTTCCTATCAAGGGTATTGAAATATAAACACTTATAACTCTCAGAAACAGGACTTACATGTATTTATTTTGCACTCCATGGTTATTGAATAAAATATATTGATTAATTAATCCATGTTGTTTGATATATCTAGCACACATATGAATAAGAATTAAATGAATGTGACATGTGACACCATAATAATATAGCTCTCCAGGGAATTTGGTAATGTTTAGTGTCATGAGTTGTCATGATGGGACATTATGAAAAATTTATTCCTTTATGGGACATTATACAATATGATATCTTTGTATTTTATCCTTGACATTTGTCTATGGTGTAGTGTTTTATATTTTTACAACATTTCTTATGTTATGGATATAATGACATATTTGTCTCATTATTCATGTCTATGATTCCTAATATTTCTATTACCCATTGATATTACTATTTTCTTACATGTATCACTTTATTTCTTGTATATTCACTTATTGAGATTTTTAGGTCACCCATTTCTAACATTTGTGCCCAGGTTATCTTGTGTTGTTTTAAAATCCATGGAATGTTTCAATCATGTTAACAATGTTTTCAATAATGTTTTTATACCCATTTAAAATATTTTATACTATGTACCTCATTCGAAAAAAACTAGAATTTTCAAATTTTTAAATTTTATTATGTGCGATATTATTTTACAAATCATGAATAAACGTTTAATATAGAACCGGTTTATTATTGTCGGAATCAGAGGAAAGGGTTAGTTATTATTTGGATTAGGATTTGAAAGCTATAGTGAATTACATATGGATAAGAATAATTATAATAAAACTAAATTATTTTTTTAAGTAAATAATAATTTTTTATCAAGAAAATACATCATTTTTTGGATATCAATAGTGGATATGGTATAAGAACTGATGTACATAGGGGTAATATCTCTTACAAGTTATTTTATTCATTACTCAGTGTAACAAGGTACAAGAAAATGGGCATTAATGTCAACCTTTTTTTTGAAAATATCTGTTGATATTATTTTCATAATTAAAATGGTCATTATAATAAATTATCGAGGGAATAAAAAATCCCATAAGAATATATGTTAGGAAATATATATTTGATAACATAGATTGAAGCCAATAAATTCATAAGTTATTTAAATAATTGTAATTTACATGTTATCCATTTAATGAAATTGAATTCCCCCTTTTTATTATTTAAAATTAATCCCTTATAATTATCAATTTATTCCAATTAATGGATGGAAATAGGTTATGTCAGGTAAACAATCATTGTGATAGACAATGTGATGATTTCTCAAATGATATTTCCAACATGATTAGAGGTGGAACAACAAATTTTATGATGATAATCTCTTAACTAACTACGGTTTTGAGTATAATCATGCATCAATTTGAGCATCTAAATACATATATGGATGAAAAATCTATAATTGAGAGTTTAATGAAAAAATTGAATATTAATTTCAATGGATCATACGGTCCCTTATTTGCAGAAAAATGTATTAACTCTATTAGGGAAAATATTCTCCATCCATCAATGTTTTAATTAAGAAATGTTTATACTGATTTCCTATCCTATGGAGGGAAAACATAATCTATGGTGAAAATTTATCTACAATACAAACCCTAAGGAAGATGTCTATGTGATGTAGTGGTAAGAGTACCAATTTTTTTTTATAAATTTATTCCTTGAACTCCATTTCTTAAAAAAGAAAATGTATTCTCATTCCCTCAAAAATAATGACAGAAAATCTATCAGGGAGTATGATGAAAACATCTCAAGTCTTGTAGAATATTAATTTTCTTTTTTTATTACACCAAAATTCATGGTACACCACTTCTTGTGTGGTTTAAAAATAAGATTGATAGCTACGATGAAATATTTTGATGTTCTATAATAGTCAAAATATAGATATGATAATTTCAAGGGTATAATGTGTATAATAAGAAGAAAGAATAGTTTAATTATAGAAATATAATGGAGAACTATTACAATTTCATGAAAAATCAACATAGAATTTATCAAATTCATGGTAATAGTCACACCAAAAAACTTCTTAAGGGGGATAATGAAATCCTTATTGCATGAGAAGGAAGGGCACCAAGATATGGAATTTTTATATGACAAATACCCTAATGTAATGGAGGAAATGAATGATCTGATAAAGAGTTAGGGATTTTTTAATTACTTCAACAGCATGGAACCAATGAACATTTAAAACCAATTCACTATTATAAGGGATTCCAAAGACAGCCAATAACATCCAATGTAGCAAGGGTGAGTTTTTTCAATCAAAAAAAATAAGGTGGATCTTCAAAATAATGTGGTGACATGTACCGTATTTAGTCTTTTTATACTAGTAAATTTTCTATTTCATTCTAGTTCTAAAAATTCCTACATAACATTAATGTATAGTAGAACTATTCTAACACCACGCTAATGCATGTGAGTAGAGTTATAACTGAAAATGGTAAATTGGGAAATTATTATATCTGAAGTATATAACTTCTCCTCTATCATGATTTTTGGGATTTTGGTCCCCACAATATTTTTCATAAATAATTTGTGGGAATTTGATTCAATATTAGAAATTCCTTTGATTATTTTATATATATAGAACATAAATTTTTTCAAAAACAAAACTATTCCCTATATTTTGAATCAGCTAGTAATTCATTACAAGTGCATGGAGGAAGATAAATCATAATTAGAACTATCATCTATAGAAGAGAGGAAGAATTTTTAATATAGATCATACCTTTACAATATACATTATTCAATACTTTGTATAGATTTGATTTTGGGGAACACTAGGAGATAAAGAAATAATTGCAAGAGAATCTGGATAAAGGGATCATACACCCTAGTTCATGTCGATGGGGTTCACCAGTCATCTTAATAACAAAGAAGGATGTGTCAATGTTCCTCTACATTGATTATCGTCATCTCAAAAATACCATGATAAATAATGTGTATCCTTTTACACAAATTTAGGAATTGTTTGATAATATATGTGAAGAAAAATACGTTTTCTAGGTGGATCAATGGTACGGAAATTATGAGGATATAGTGAAGAATTAGGATATCCCCAAGACTGTATTATTTTCATGGTACGAGCACTATGGGTTCATAATATATCAGTTTTGTCTCACAAAATAACTAGAAATCATCATGTTCATAAAATCATATAGTCTTTGGATATTACCTCAGATAATTTTTGGTAGTATTGATAGATTATTTTAGAATATACTCCAAAACCAAGGAGGAGTATGAGGAGCATTAGGGAACTGCATTAAAGACCTCGCGAAAGGTGAACCTTTATGAAAAGTACAAGAAATGTGTCTTTTGTTTGAATTAACTCTCATTCATGGAACATATCATCACATGAAAGCGAATATCTATGTATCCATAAAAAATAAAAAATAAACAATGGTTGAGGACAACATCTATGATATATATACAAATTTTCCTTGGATTAGATGGGTATTATCATCGATTTGTGAAAAACAAAACTCTATTTTCAAACCCTACAACCAATATAAATCTTATTGGATTCAAGCATTCATGGAATGAAAAATGTGAAGCGGGATTATAGGAATTCAAATAGAGGATTATCACTGTATATGTTCAAATACATCCAACAATTGGATAATGATATGTTGTATTTTGTGATGCTATGAAATATGGATTTATATGTGTGTTAGTGAATAATAAAAAATTCATACCCTATGCTTCAAGGTAATTGTTTTTTTATATAACTACAAAAATATGATCTAGAGTTGCTGTAGTGATCTTCACATTGAAAAAATGTCATTATTATATTTTTGAGAAGATTTTTGAAATATATATTATTCAGAAATGCCTAAAATATATATTCCCACAAAAAAGGGTTTGATATTCACCAATGACAATGGTTCGTGATCATCAACGATGTTGAATACACTATTCTCTTACACATTGGGAAAGCGAATAATGTGGAATATTCTCTATGTATTAAAGATCCAGAAATTTTATCATTGATGATAATTGAGAATGTTATAATCATTTTAGACCTGAATTGGATAGACATGGGAATCATAAGGAAATAAACATAATAATTCCTTTTCAAAATTTTATCCCAAACATCACTTTTGGAATACATAAATTATTTTAAAATGTATAATCTATGAATTCAATATAAAGTGGAAACTATAAGAATGAGGAAGTCCTTAATGTTCACTATTAATGAATATGGATTTTTGAGAATTGGATCACAACTTTGTATACCATCCAATCCTGAGATAAATAATTAATGGTTGGATGATTAAAATTGCTAGACATTATCCACTTACCCAAGAAGCATAATGATTTATCTATATCTTTGAGAGCACTATTGCTGGAAAAATATGATTTTTTGTAACACAAAATACACATCAATGTTCTTGATATAATATCAAGATAAGGATATATAGAATATTTCTAGGGGTATGATGAATAAATAAACCATAACAACAAGGAAATGGGAAAATATCACCATGGAAATAATAATTGTAATTCCAAAGAAATCCATGTGATGAAATTCTATAACTTTTTTTTTGGATCATCCTACAATGAAAACTCGCCATATTGTGATTCAAAAAGACATCCCAATCGATCAATTGTCATGGATATAATATATATATGTTTTAAGGAATAATTACGTACCACTATTTACTATTTTAGTAGATATCTGAGATTCAGATCCATGTTTTAGAAAAGTCTTCAACATTCTCCAAACAATGTGTTAAAAATAATAATGTCTTATCCCTAAAAAAAATATGGGAAGTAAATGTAGAACATTCAAAAAATGGAAGACATGTCAGATTCATGTTGTATGGACATAAAATGAGGACGAGACCATCATCTACCTCAGGTTGAGATCTCATAAAACCAAATTTCTACTCATGAATCCAAATATCCCCTTATGTGGACATTTTTTGGAAGGGGAGAAAACACTTATATGTTAGTATGATGTTGGGGAACAAAAACCATTTGGTACTAAAATGGTCATGGAAATGGTGGAAATGGTTAAGGGAATTCATCCACAAACAAAGGTTGCTCAGAGGTGAAAACATATCTATGTAGACTATTATCTATGAGACTTAGAGTTTGTTTTGGGAGAAATATTATTTCAATGTGTGTCACCATGGATGAAATTGATTATAATTTTAAATAATGGAATCATTAATTCATGATACACTGGTTCAATTAATTTTTTTGATCGCATCAGAGTAATGGCCTATTAACTTTCACTCCCAACTAAAAAGTCTCATGTAAATGATTTAGTAAATGTATCCCTCTTAAAAAATTACATAGAAGACCCCTACCATGTACTCAATCCATAGGTGGTTCCATTGGTGAATTATCTCTCATAAGAGGAGCAGTAGGTGATGATCTTAGATTAGAGAAGCAATGTTCTATAAATTAATACAATACACTTAGTGAAAGGGTTTTGGAGAAAACATATGTGTGGAGAAGTGACATGCGAATTAGTGGAAGTTATGAATCATTGTTACCATTTATTATTTTAGTGTTGGATATGATATTTTTGGGAAATATTTCCTAAAGTGGGAAGATTATAATGAAAAAAAACTGTTATAAATAAAATTCCCCTATTGATTTAATTAAATACCTTATTATTTAATATTGAAATAGAAAAAAGATTCACATATTTTATTATTTTATGTAGTTTTATTTAAAATATAGCTATGTATTATTACCATTGATAAAGTAGTTTTTTTATATTGATCACTTTATTACTATAAATATAGTGTGTTAACCAATCCTGTAGACTCAAAGGAACTGATGGCCCCAACTAGTATGATAATACCCTATGAAGCGTATATATTGAATCTTACACTAGAGAGATAATCCTTATTATTTTCCTATCACTAATCCCAATCTAATATCAATCAACTTAATCATGGGAGAAACTATTTTGAGGATAAGTTCAAGATCATTTAGTTTATGTTCAAAACCACGTATGTTTAACCTTTATATGAATGTCTCAACATCACACACCCTAATTTTAGGTAGTTGTCTGGTGTATTAATGGGATATGTCTCAAGAAACATTAATTATGGGTATGTACATAATTTTGCATATAATAATAAATATATTTTCATCGAATTATGGTTTCTTTATTAATGCTATTTCTTTTGATGTAATAATACATAAATGGTATTTATGGGTAATATTGAAATTCTATTAATGAACTAATTTAAATTAATTTTTTTTAATTTTTTAATAAAATATTATTTTAATAAAATATTATTCTTAAATTAACATTATTAAATATAAATTATCAAATATATTTTATGATTCCAAATTTCATTTATATAATTGTTCAAAAACATTAATTTTAAAAAAATTATTTCTCAATAAATATCAATTCATTTTCTACAAGTTATAATGCAAAAATTAAAAAAAAATAGTTAAAATGAATAATATTTTTTTTATCAAAATGAATAAATTAATCAATGTGTAAATCTTAATAATTTTTTTAGCATCAAATTTTTTTGTAAAAATTAAATACCATATAAATA
This sequence comes from Viscum album, assembly GCA_963277665.1. Taxonomy (NCBI): domain Eukaryota; kingdom Viridiplantae; phylum Streptophyta; class Magnoliopsida; order Santalales; family Viscaceae; genus Viscum; species Viscum album. Next base: position 1,585,341,443 of record OY728152.1, on the reverse strand, counting down.
TACATTGCGTATTATCACTTCATATCAACACAAAATTGATATAATAAATATTATTAAGGGTATACATCACCCAAAATATGATTTATATTTAAAATATTGTGATTTTATGTTTATTTGATTAATATTATAAATCCTATTTCAATCCTCAAAAACCATTCATTTATTTTATTGTTTTAAACCATTTCATTAAGAGTTTGACTTACCTCCACATAAGAAAGGGTTGTATTTTATTGTTCATAATTTTTCACTATAAAATATATAGAGACATACCTATTTTTATGAATCCATGGGAAATCCCACTAGTTGGATTGAGGATTTGGTTATATTATTATGTAGATTCAAAAAACATAATAATTAATAAATACCACTCATTTCCTATATAATCCTAACAAAGATCCAAGTTCAATTTACTAAAACTAATTGGATAACATCCATTATCGGACTTCTACTATTTAATTCATGTCAAGTCTCCCCCAATATCCCAAGAATCCCCTCCCAATAATTTGGAGTCACACACCCAAGTATGGAAGCATTTCCATTCTCCACTTTAGTCATGTATCTTCTTACATTTTATCTTTGATCATAATTTCCTTATGATGGGATTTGTTATTCCATGTCCACATACATTCCAATTTATTTCCAAATGTTGAGATACCCCTTTTTCTTCCATTAACAAATTTTAATGGTTTTTAGGTGATGTTGTTGTGCATCAAAAATTTCACCGTGATTTTCCATGCCAAAATAATTTTTCAATTATTTTTATAACCATTTAATATCAGTGGTATTCACCATTATAAAATTATACCACTTTTAAATGGTACATATATTATATTTTACACACTACATGATCATGAAATCTTTTATTTTGATGAATGACTCCATGCTTATTGATATAGAAGTGACGCATAAAAATGAGAATGAGATGAATGTGATGGGTGTGCCTAATATTATATATCACTCCAATTAATTGGTTAATAATTAGTCTAATCACATGCCATATTGGGAAAAAGAGAAATATTTTTTATGTGATGTTTTCCATAATGATTTTATTGAATGTAAGGGATAACATAGGTTTATAATGTTGTGTCTTAATATGTTTCCACATTTACCATGTTCTTATTATCACTCTATATCATATCTCATTGCTCATGTTTATGATTATTACACTTTTTATGCTGCATTGATATTTCTGTTGAATAAAATTTATCACCTTATTCCATGTTTATTCCCTTAATGGGATTTATAGCTCAAAACATTATTATGTTTCCCACCAAGTTATCTATTGCAGTTTTAAGAGTCCTGGAATTTTAGAGTAATGTTTAGGTGGTTTTCAACAATGTTTTTTCCTCCCTTGTTAAATATTTATTCTATGTAATAAATTTCCAAATACAATAGACATTTCCAATTTTTTAGTTTGTATTAAGTGTTAATTTACATAATAAAAAATGAACTACCTTGTTAAAAAGATACATGGCTGTAATAGTGGGTATCATTATAAATGTTTAGTTATTTTTAGAATTTGTATATAAAAACTCTAGAGAAATTTATAGGGAATAGACTATGTATAAGAAAATATCTCGAAATTTTGGGTAGTATAGAGTAAGTTGTTTATCCAGAATGTTCATTCGTATTTCGGTACTATATATGGATGTGTTTCTAGAAAAGATGTACCTATTGGTAAAAATATCTAAAAAGATGGGTCGGTCCTCACTCAGTGTAACCCGTTACATGACAACGAGTCTTATTATGCAACTTGATTGACAGTCTGGGGATATATGATTTTGGTAAATTAATAAGATCATTATGAACAGTTATTGAAGGAAAAAAATTTCCATTAAAATATATCATAGGGAATAGATTTTGTATAACGTTGATTGAAGCCTACAAATTCATAAGTTAATGAAATGACAGTAATTTATAAGCAATCCTTTTAATATCACTAGTTTCCCCTTTTGGTGTTTAATATTTTAAAAGTACTCACCCCTTGTATTCCATTTATTCTAGAAAATCGATAGATATCATTGGAATCATGTTAAAAATCAATGTTATGAGAAATTAGGTGACTAGCCCCATGAGATTCTCTACTAGATAGGAGCATGAACTGTGAGCATTAAGATGATACACTCTTAGATGAATCAGGTTCCTAGTAGACACCAGGATATGGTGGTGTATCCAAATACCACTAAGAAATAGCACGCTTCCATTGGGATTATTATCTAACAATGTTCTCCAACATTAAATGGATAATTTAATCCCTTAATCAGTAAACAATAGATCAACTCCATTGATAAGATCTTCCCAATCATAAAATTTTCACAATAAGAGAAGCTTCTACTAGCTGTTTATCATATGCAGTGAGATGATGATCAGTGGTGGACATTGATCACGAATAGAAAGAAAGATCAAGTGATAGAAGTGATGGTGTTGTTGGAATTTCTGAAAATATATTATTATAAATATTTTCCTCACACTCTACATCTTATAATGGAATTGGATTTCTATTCCCACATTATGATTGATAATGAATCTATAGGGGTGTATGAAGAAAAATATAAATGAATTTCAGGATTGGCCTCTAGATTTGTATATACTTATGATATCAAGGTTGAAATATTAATTGGTTTTTTTAAAAATCGTAACAAAAAATCCAGGTCATCCATGTCATTGATGGATAAGACGAAATTGTCTGATGTGCCCTCACAATCAAAATAGAGGTCAAAAAAATCAAGGGTTTCATGGGGATAAGAAAAAAGAAAGTGGTGTTTAATTGTTGTTATTCTATAGAGATATATACTAGTTTTAAGAAATATTAACATCCCACTTGTCAAATTGGTGTAGAGAAGAAACCCAATGACTACCTAAGGTGGATGATGAAATTTATTAGGTGTGGGAAGAAATGGAACATAACTAGAGATTTCCGATAAGAGAAACCCACTAATGTCCTGAAGGAAGAGAATGATGCATTCAACCCTTGTCTAATTTTCAATGTCATCAACATAAGTAACAAGGATACTTTTCAAACCAATGTATTAATCCAATGGTTTCTAAGATAACCTATATCCTATAACATAGTAAGGGAGAAACTTTTCAATGAAAATTAATTAGGTGGATCCTAAAAACTATGGTGTGAGTACTATAGTTATTCATTCAATAATAGTGAATGTACTTTTTGATTTTGATTCTAAAATGTACTTTATATCATTAATTTTTAGTAAAAAAATTCACTGACCACCAAAAATCATTGAAGTGGAGTTATCAGTGAAAACCTAAAATTTGGTAATTATTTCATCTTGAATATATAACCCCTCCCCAATGATAATTTTTGGGTTGAAGATCCTTTAAAACCTTGTAATACTACCTTTGGTGTAATTTGATGAATTGTTTTGTATGGATTGAATTTTTCTATATTGAGACAACCTAAAATTCTGCAAAGTAGAAATCACTCTCTATATGATGAACCAACCTTTTGTTCTATACATAGGCAAGGAAGATGATGAGTCTTCCTTAGCACCAACATCTCAATAATTATTATTATTTACCTATGGGAAATAGTATCCATTAAAAATTATTGATTCTAATCAATGAACCATCCAATAATACTTTAATATTGTGAGAGAATATGATGTCGTGTTTCCCAAGGAATATCCAAGTCCTCTTCCTTACTGAGAGTGTTAATTTAAAATCATTCATATACCTAGGGAATTTTCATTATACAAGTCTCTCTATAAAATTGATTTTTGGGAAATAAGGAGATCATGAAATAACTACTAGATAATATGGGTAAAGGTTTCATACACCACATTTCTTTACCATGGGGTTTTCCATTCCTCTTCTTCAAGAAGAAGGACTAGTCAGTGCACCTTTTCATTGATTATCATATGATCAACAAGATCATGATACAGAACAAGTATCCTCATAAATGGATTAATGAAATGTTGGATCATATATGTATAGATAAATACATCTAAAAATGTGGATATATAGTTTTGATATTACCAAGTTATTCTGATGTTAGAGGATATCCCCCAGACAACATTTCATACAGGGTATAGGAACTATGATTTCACAGTGATTCCATTTTGGATCACTAATTCTTTAGAAATAATTATGGAAATGATGATTAGAGTCTTGAAATATTACCTATACAATGTTTTGTTTTCTTTTATTGATGATATTTTAATATACTAAAAATCTAAGGTTTATTATGAAATGGATGTTACCAATTTTTTAAATAACATGAAAACTGATAATCCTTATGAAATGATCTAAAAATGTGACTTATGGTTGAATGATGGATCACTCATAGGTCATATAATCACAAGAAATATGATATATATATAGACACTTTAAAAATAAAACTAATTAAAGGATCAATTATGGAAAAAATATATGACTGATATCTATAGATTCCTTTGAGTAGGTGGTTAATATCATCACATCTTGATATAGTTATCATCATTGTAAACCCTCTAAAAATTATAACTCTAAAGGGAGTGATGTTTTCCTGGAATGATGATTTTGTAGATATATTCATGAATTTAAAATTTATACTTATAAATTAACCTATTTTAAAACTAGTCACATGTTGAGATATTTTCATTGTATTCAGGGTCTCTAAAATGAAGGTATTGAGATATGTGTTAATGAAAAATGAAAATGTCAGGGAATAAGCTTTAGGATAATGTAATGATGACAAAAAAACTAACCAATGAATTATCTAGAGTTGGCTGTAAGGATCTTCTATCTAAAAATATACAAACATTATCTAATTGGGAAGTATTGTGTAATATATATGAACCACCAAATCCTCATGTATATATTCACACAAAAAGAAATTAATATTCCCCAATGCATATGGTTAGACCTAATCAATGATGAAAAAATATCAATTCACTACCATCCTGGTAAAGTGAATAAAGTTGATGATTATCTATGTATATGGGATATAATAATTTAATAAATAAAGTTAATTGGGACGAATATGATCTTATTAGAATTTATGAGGATGGAAATGGATATCATAAAGAAAAGAATATCATCAATTATTTCACATATGATTTCTCAACCATATATTTTGGAAAAGATAAATGATGCTCAAAGTGATGATGTGGGATTTTAGAAGATAGTGGAAAATATATAAAAGGGTAATCCTTTGAGGTCCAAATTTATTAAGAATGAGTTGTGAGATATTTCTCATGACTATGTGTAACATTAACTACCTATTTAATTATGAATAGTTATATGATGCACATAGTTCAACTATATCCATTCACCCAGGAAGACAAAAATATGTATCGAGATCTATGAGAGCACTATTGGATGGACAATTTAATGAAAGATATTTCTATAAATAGATCAATTATCCTAGTATGTCTTCAAATGTATTTTCAAATTTATAATTCCAAGGGTATGATGCATCTATTACCCATATAATTATAGAAATGGGAAAACATTACCATGGACTTTCTCACTAGACATTTAAAGAAATCCAAGGGGAATAATGCGTTATAGATTGTTTTGGATTGAATTACAAAGACAGATCACCTTTCAATGATTTGGTTTTATTTCTCCATCAATCATCATGAACAAATATACACTACGCAATTAGTATGGCGGTATTGATTACCACTATCGATAGTATTTGTTTGAGATCCACGATTCATCTCAAAGTTCATGAAAAATATTTGAGAAGCTATAAACACTATTTTGAACATCAATTAGACTTATAAACCTAAAAATGATGTCCAATATGATTGTTATTATTCAAAAACTAGAAGACATGTTGAGATAATGTTATATGGACTTCAAAGGAGGTATGGACCAACATTTACCTCTAGATGAGTAAAAATATAACAATAGTTTCCACTAGAGCATAAATTTATCCCCAAATGAATCCCTTTATGGGAAGAGGTTCATAACACCCTCATTTTGGGATGATGTTGATAAAAAAACTACATGGTTCTAAAATACGAGGTTGAAATATTAGAAAGGATAAGACCATTCACCTGCACATCAATGTTGCTCAGATTCGATAGAAGTGAAGTGTTGGAAATAGTCAATGATACCTACATATTTATGTTGGATAATTTTTTTATCTATATATCTCCATAATATAATGTTATTATTTTTTGGAAGAAGGTAAATATTATTCCAAGATACATTTATGGATTGAGATCTATGATTGCATTGGGGTGATGGCATACAAACTTGCACTCCCACCTAACATATCTCATGTACATGATATATTCCATGTATCCCATTTAAGAAATTTCATACCAGACCCCTTGAATTTACTAATATAAGAGGTGTTATAGTTAAAGGATGATAACTCCTATATGGATCATCCGATGATTGTATTATTTTAGAGAGACTAATTTCTAAAAAATAGAAAATTCACCTAGTCAATGTATTTTAGAGAATCCAAAAGTTAAATTAAATGACTCGGGAACCTAAGTAAGTGTAGAAATAAAGATACCATCATATTTTTATTGGGGTAAATGAAAATTAAGAGGGTGAAATTAATTAATGGGTATGATTTTAATGAACTGAACTATAATAAATAAAATTTAACTTTTGATTTATTTAAATGTATCATCATGTAATATGGTTATAGAAAAAACACAGTCTTAATTTGTTTTATTTTAGCCAATTTTATTTAAAATATCATTATGTATCATTAAAATTGATAATATAGTTATTTCATTGGGATCATATGATTAGTATAAAAATATATATTTAATAAATTTAATTGAAACAGTGAATGCTTGTGATGGCCATAACCAGTCGAATCATACCCAACGAGGATCATATACGAGTGCATCTAAGGGAGACAACATCGTTAGGATTTTCCGTTGACTAGGAAAAATCTGATTTCAAACAATCTAATACTGATCATAAACATATATGGGGGAAGTTTATATTTATATACATGACATTAGAAACCATGTACATTAAACCACCCCAGGAATGTCTCACCATTGCACACCTTACTATTAGCGAGTTTTTTCATGCATTAAATTTAATGGTATCAAAAACATATAATTATGAGTATTGAAATTATTTTTTATTTATTAATAATTTTATTTTCATCCTATTATCATTACCTTACTACTATAAAATAGCAGTATACTTATATTTTTGGAAAAAACTATGGGTATATGTCACCCATATACCCATGTTTATCCCAAAAATTTTGGTATTATATATAGATTAAAAATATACAAACAATATTTTATGAAATATAGGTATATAGTTTGTTTCCCAGCTTATACTAATTAGTTGAGAAAAAGAATCGGTATAGTTCAGCCATATACTCATGGTTTTTAAAAAAATGATTACAGGGTTTGGTTTTAAACTTATGCAAATAATTCTTCAAAAACACAAGGTTATAGGGTTTTGTTCAAAACATATACCAACTGTTAAAAAAAATGTGGGTATTGGGATTACCTATATCCACATTTTTGGTAAACAATGGGTATAGATTTTCCACACATGCACTGGGAAAGTCTTTTTTTATGGGGAAAAATTCAACAGGAATTCCTATTGACAATTTTTTTCACCTATAGCTAATGTTTAGAAAAAAAATATATATGTAAATTTATATTTATATAACAATAACCATATGGTTTTATATGGTTATGTGTATCAATTTTATAGAGGTGTTCCATTTTTTTTAATCTGATGGAATTCATTTATTTAATCCTATACCCATTTTTTTAGAACCACGAGTATAAGATTATTGACACAATAGCTATATACCTATTTCCACGGTTCATAACCATCGGTATATCCTATTTAAGATGTGGATATAGGTTAGATAAGAAACAATATCACAATATCATAAATTTAAAAAAATAATGTGTATATCTTATACCAATGGTTTTATTGGCTATATATATGGTCCAAACTGGGGGTATAGGGTCATTTTCTAGTAGTGATTTATGAATTATTTTCATTTAAATATAAAAAACTATAAATAATATTTACATGTTATATTAAAATCAAATTAAAGAATTCATTTTAAGGAATTAAAATAATTTTTAAATAAATAATTTTCTAATAAATTATTATTATTAAATAATTTGTTTTATTATAGATGATAATATTTTTTATATACAGTCAAATGTTATTTTTATTAGGGATAAAAAAATTATTGTCAAAAACCTATTATTTCTCTATAAATTTCTCTTACAATTTTAAAAGTTAATATGGACATATTTAGAAACTTATTTACACAAAATTAATATTATTTTTGTAATTTAAATGTTGAAATTAAAAAATGGTGAATTTTTCAAAATTTATAATCACAGTTAATTTTTTTTTGTACAAACAAAATATACTATTAATAAACATTGTGTATGATGACAAAATAATGATCCAAACATGATGTAATAAATACTAAAAAGGGTATCAATTTCAAAATATATGTTTTATTTTTCGAAGAATGTCATTTTATATTTATTTTATTAATATTATAAATCCCTTATTAATCTTTCATAACTATTAATATATATTTTGGTTTTAAAAGATTTTATTTAATATTACAACTCACCTCTACATAAGTAAGGGTATTATTTTATTATAAAATTAAAAATGAATTATAAAATAATCACAACCAACTACATTTGGTAGAATCCATTGCAAAACCATTGAATGGTTTTTATTTTTGGTTATTTTATTATGTTGAGTCCAAAAACAAAATAATAATGAAACACCCATCATTACATAAATAATCCCACCCAAGATCCAATTTATCTCACTAATAATCCTTTTATCCAATCTATACTCTTCCCTAGTATATCTAATGTCCTCCAATAAATCCCAAATCTAAAAATAATCCCCTCTCAATGATTAGGATCCATAGACCCATGTATGAGATCTTTTCCTTCCTCCAATTCAGTAATGTGTTTTCCGTACCTTATTTATATATCATAATTTAATTATTATGGTATGTTATATTAAATATCACCCTTAATATAAAATTTATTTAAAAATTATTATAATCCACTTTTCCTCTCATACACCCATTTTATGTATTTTTATGTTATACTATTATAATGCAGAAATTTCACAGTGATTTTTCATGCAAAAGCAATTCTATAGGGAATACCATACACATATACAATCAAGGGTATTCACCATTAATATTTTATAACTCTTTGAATTGGGACCTATGTGTGATTATTTTGTAATTCATTATCGTTTAATAAGATATTGTGATTAATGTATTGAATTAATATGATCTATATGGAACACATAAGCATGAGAATGAAATGAAGGTTAAGGGAACACCTAGAATTATATAAAGCTACAATGCATTGCATAATTTTAATATCATGAGATTTCATGGTAGTACATGGAGTGAACATGACTCTTTATGAAGATTTTCCCACATTGATGTCTTTGTGGGTTATAATTGTACAATATTTATAACGATGTTTTTTATGTTCTTTCCACATTTCACATGTTATGATTATGATGCTATATCATGTCTCATTATTCATTTAATTAATTTTCGCGTTATTATACCCCATTTAAATTCCTATTGTATAACATGTATCATCATATTCAATGTTTATTCCCTTAATACGTTTTATTGATCGCTACTTTTTAATGTTTTTTCAGAGGTCATCCCAGGAATGTATAAATTTGATAGAGTTTATGAAGAATCTTAATGATGTTTTCAATAATGTTGTTTTATCCCATATTCAACATGTAATGATATATACCTATTTACAAAACACACTAGAGTTCTTGATATTTTGTGTTTTAATGTTTTAACTTTTATGTGATAAATACATAATTAATGTATAATAATGAACATGGTTTTATCATTGGTATTAGAGGAAAATAATAGTTATTTTTGGGATTATGATTAGAAAACACTAGAAGAAACCATAGGGTTATGACTGTGTATATGAAAACATCCCCACATTGTGGAAATTATACATTTAGTGGTCTATCATGATATTAATTTTCATTATGGATATTATAATTGGGAATTGTTCTGAAACAAATGTATATATGGGAAACCACTCTAACAAGATGGGTCTATCCTGGCATTATATAAACTGGTAAACGACAACACGTCTTGCTACACACATGGCTTGACACTCTCAAGAGATATGATTTCATAAAATAATCAGATCATTATGAATCATTTTTAAGGGAAAATAATAAATATGATCTATATATAAATTAGGAAATATATCATGGATAATATAGATTGACACCACGAAACCCAGTTATTTATGAAATAAATGTAAATTTTAATTTATTCCTTTAATGTCATTGGATCTCTATTTTATGTGATTAATTGTTTAAAATAACTCCCCCCAATTTTATATTTATTCTAAGAAATGGTCTAAAATCAGAGTAGTGGGGTAAACAATTAATGTGAAAGGAAATGTGATGACTACCACCAATGAGACTCTCAACCAGATTGGGGTCAGAATCATGAGAATTATGATAATACAGTCTCACTTAATTCTTGTATTGAGTATAAAACCATGATCACGAAGATCGTCCAAATACCCCCCCCCCACCCCCACCCCATGCTAAAATTAAGACATTTATGCGACAAATGAATCTTAATATCAATGGATCATCTAATAATTTAATCTAGGAAAAAGGATCAACTCCATTAAGAAGATATTGTACATCCTTCAATGTTACGAACAAGAGAATTTTCTAATAGATAATTAAAAAATAGATGGAGTAGCTGTTCAATAGTGGAATTGATCATGAATATGATGCCTATAAAAGAGATCAATGTAAATTGGTGGATGGAATTCTGGAAAATTATTTTCAATAAATATTTCCATAACACATTCGGCCTAAAAATCGAATTTAATTTCCTTTCCCTTGTGGAGTGAGAATAAAAATCTATTTGGGTGTATGAGGTAAACATCACATGAAATATATGATTTGTCTTTGGATTTTTAATTAACTAGGAATTTACGTGTTACCACTAATTATGTGGTCTAAAAAATAGTAAATGAAAATCCTTATTGATCCATTACGTTGATAGAAATAATTAAATTGTACGATGTGCCCTCAATGTAAGAATGATGATCGGGGAATCTCAAAGGGTATCACAAGGGTAATAATTGAAATGTTATGTTTAATTCATGTAATATATTAGAGAAACCATTTTTTAATATGAAATTTTAACATCAATCTTGTCAAATATGTGCAACGAATCACCCCAAATTTGGACTTGGTGGATAAGGAAATTCATTAGGAGTGAAATATAAGGGAACCTGGTATGTGATTTCCCATAGCAGAAACCCACTAATACGATAGAGGAAAGGAATGCCTCGGTCAACCCATAGGGCAGTGATAATTTATTCAACTAAAAAGAAAAATGGAAATATTCAAAACAATTAACAAATCCAAGTTTTTCTACAGATAACCCAAAACCTTGAAGACATTAAGACGGATTTTTTTCATCAAAATTATTGTGGGGGATCTCGAAAATGATGTGGCAATAAATATGTTAATTATTAAATAAAAAATAGAATTTTTAATTGTTGATACTATTTCTTCAAAGTCCTATATATCCAGAATGATTATTAGAACTATTCAAAAACCACTATAAATCTGGTATGTTTAGTAATAATTGAAAATGGAAAATGTGGAAATTATTGCATCTTAATTACATAACTCCTCTCTTATCGTAATTTGTGGGATGAAAATCCCAGTGAACCTTTCTATACATCCATTGGTGAAATTTGAGACAATTGTTTGTATGGTTTGTATTTCCCTCCATACAATACACATAAATTTCCATGAAAAGGGTAGCTCTCACTGTCTACTGAATCGACCCTTGATTCTGAAAAATTTTAAGGAGGAGGATGAATCTTATTTTGTATCAACATATCATTCATTGATATTATTTCCAAATGGTAAGGTGTATCCTTGTCAAGTTATTGAGTCTACAGAAAGAAACATCCTTGAAGACATGTCTATTTTGGTGAAATACAATGATGTTTTTTTCAAATGAATTATGCAGACTTCCCCCTACATGAGATGTTATTTTTTATCAAAATTATACATAGCGAATATCAACTATCCATCACTCCATGTTGATTTTTTTTTAAAACATGAGGATATTAATAAAAAATAATAACAAAATCTAGATAAAGGATTAAAAAGTACAAGGGATTCACCTATGGTTGCATGAGTCTTGTATATCAAGAATAAAGATGGGGCAATGCCCCTTTGCAGTGATTATCAGGAGCTCCAAAAGTTCATGATAATGAACCAAAATCCTCTTCAATAGATTTATTACATGTTCAAATAGTTAAATGGAGCAGAATAATTTTCTAATGTGGATTTTCGGTCAAGATATTACCATGTTAGGGTTATGAAGGGGGATGTCCACATGAATTATTTTTATACAAGTTACGGGCTCTATGAATTCAAAATGATGCCTTTATAACATATTATTTCTCCTATAATCATTATGCACTTGATAAATAAAGTCCTTATTAATTTCTTCAACAAATTTCTGGTATCATATATATCCATGATATTATAATATACTCCAAAACTATGGAGGGTCATGAGAGGCATTTTAGCACTATCATAAAAACCATGAAAAAGTATAATATTTAAAAAAATTAAACCTAATGTGAATTATGGTTGAATGATGTTTAATTAAAGTGACATATGAACACATAAAATGAGATATATTTTAAAACATCAAAAACAAAATCAATTGATTGATGGAGAAGTCCATCATCCATGAAAAATATCCACAGTTTCCATGGTTTATCTTGGAATTGTAGTAAATTTATCAGGAAATTATCATGATTTTTATCCTATATAACCAATATAAGTTATGAGGTATCCATTTTTTCATAGAATGATAAATGTGAAGAGATAATAAAGGAGTTGGAAAAGGACATGTATCACTAAAATTTTTCACATAGTAACCACAAGTGGAGATATTCTTGTGGTATTATATGATACTTCAAATAATTAATTGGGCTTTGTGTTAATAAAAAATGACAATGTCATAGCCAATTATTCAATTTAGTTTAATTTTTATGAACAATATTACCCAACACTTGTCCTAGAGTTTTCTTCACTGATATTAACATTGAAAATATGGTAATGTTATCTGTTTGGGGAGAAGTGTAAAATATATACGGATCACAAAAGCTTCAAGTGTATATTCACACAGAAAGAGATGAATATAAACGGATGAATATAGTCAGAGCAGATCAAGGGAAATAAATTCTCAATTCACTACCACCTTTGGATACAGAATAATGTTGTGGAGTTTATATATAGAAATGATCCATCAATTTTATCATTTATTATAATTGAAAATGATTTGATTTTCTTAAATTTAGTTGGATGGCCATGGGAATCATAAATAATGGAACATCATCAACTCTTTAACAAATAATTGTTCAACTAGCTACTTTAAAAATGATAATTGTTTCTCAAAGGGATGATGATTAAATTAAGAATATATTAGGTACTATATACAAATATAAATCCTCAATGATGAGTGTTAATATTGACAGATGTGTGATATTTGAATCTTGACAATGCATACCATAAAATCTATAGTTAACGAATGAACATGTGGAGGATTCAGAAAATTAAACATTATTCATTCACCTAGAAAGCATAAAGATGTATCGAGTCCACTAATATAACTATTGGTGGGAAAATATGATGAAGGATCTAAATACTTATAAATCAATGTACCTGGTATGTCATCAATTGAAGGATTAAAGTGAGAAGTATAGAGGGATGATGAAATGATTTCCCATAAACCATGGAAATGAAAAAACATCACATTGGGAAATGTCACCGAACATCTAAAAAAAATCTACTAGAATATATGATATATGGATTATTATGTAACTTCTTACATGGACTTCTATATTTATTTGAATTTAGAAGGATTTTCTCTCAATCAACTTTCATGAATATACATCAAAGATGTGTTAAGGATACAATGAGTACCATAATTGAATATTTTAGATCGATATCTAAGATTCACCCCCATGATTTGGAAAATTATTCCACGTGATCTTAAAATTGAGTTCATCTTTTATATGACTTCTGATACTCAAACTGATTGCCAATCTGAGCAGACTATTCAGATATTGGAAGTAATTTTTGGAGCTTGTTCAATGCAATTAAAATGAGGACGAGGCCAATATATATGTCTATTCAAGTACCCAAATATGAATAGTTTCAACTGATGAATCCAAATTTTACCCTATGTGTCCCTTTATAGAATGAGGTGATTAACACTAACATGTAGGGATGAAGCTGGTGTGTAAAATTCTTTCTCCTGAAATGTTCGAAGAAATTGTAGAAAATGGTAAAATCATTTTGTAGCACATTGAAAGTGCGGCAGATTGTCGCCTATCGACCGTTCAAGGTTCCGGTGCTCTGCTAATGTGTATAGAAGCACTCGGGTCGAATCCTCGGCGATGATACTTTGTAGTAGTCGTTTGTTTTTAGTTGATTGTATTTTGATTAGGGGGGTTTGTTTGCAGAGCTTAATTGAAATGATTTATGGATGATATTTGATTTACCAAATTGATAATGATTGGGGTGAGTTCATCATTAGGTTAGTTAAGCTTGTGATATCCTCGAGCTTTGCTTTATATTGCATTTAAATTAACACCCATGTCACAAGATGATGTTGATTAGAATTCATAAGTGTTAAGGCTTTAAACCAAGACTTAACTTAACTTAAGGTTATAATCTCAATCAGATCTTATTTATGGTTGTGTATTTATGATTCCAATAATCCATGGAAACCACATGTTAAACAAAACAAGTCATTAATCCATGACATGTTAAGTCCAACATACACATTGTTAATTCAAAGAATATTCATCGAGCAGAAGCTCTCAATCACTTAACATACCTAAATTATAACTCACCCCAATGAGAGATTTACTCAGCCATTTGGATGTTTAATATTCTGGTTAAAATAATTATGATGATAAATTAATAATAGAAGAAAAAGAAAGGGATTAGAAAAGAGTGGTACGTTGACACACACACACGAACGATGATGATAATTAAAAACGGATTTTCGATTGAATGAGAAAGAAAAAGAAGGTAAGGGGATTCAACTGAATTTAAACTATTTTAGGAACATAAATATTAAACTACAGAAGGTGGAAGAGAATAAGAGATATTGAAGAAGTAACTTTCATTAAAACAGAATTACAAAGAAAGAGAATTACAAGATTACAAAAATGAAGAACACAAAAGTAAGTGAAAAGAAAGAGAGGAGGAAAAGTCTCTCAAGTGTAAACATGAGTATGGCAGGTCTTCCCAAGCCTTTGTCAAAGCTTTGGTCGTGCCAATATGATCTCCTCTCTTCTGAAATGTCAAACCCTCTCAAGGAGAGAAGGGGAGAGTATTTATAGCCCAAGGAGTGGACTGTTTGAATTCCCAATCTGTCCCTCCACTTTCATCGCCAATTTAGAAATTTAGACAGACGAATATTCAAATATATCCTTCTTCAAAGTTGTAGAAAATAATTTTGTCCAACTACTCTCAAAATTTGGAGTCATTTGGACGTAAGGATACAACGTTATGGCCGGTTGAATAAACAAACTTAAACTGTCCATTTCAATCCAGTCTTTTTGAAGTCCATAATGTGAAAGGGTTTTTGAATATTAAGATGCCTTCAAATCCGAATGGTTTCTTCAACAACGTCGGCTGCCTACATCTCCTCTTTCACACTGCAAAATATCAGCTCGCTTGGATGCTTACATCAGGAGATATGTCATGCATACTATACTGATTTTCATTCTCGGCCAGAATGGTGGGCTGGACTTCAAAGATTTATTTGGGCCCCTTGTACTTGGATTTGGGCCATGAAATTTTTATCCACGATGACATGTAGTGTCCCCCGAATTATGGTGGAGAGTTAAGGTTTTTGGACTTCTGTATTGAGCCCAGTAAATAAATCTTCAAGGCTGGTCCAGTTTGTTCACAGATTCTTTGGTCTTGTTTGTGAGGACCATATGACCCTTCAAATGGAAGAATTGGATCATGGTTCCTTCTAATGAAATGTTTTATATTGAAATGAGAATCCTAAAAAATAAGAACCACACAATTTGGATCAGTATAGTGATAGTTATAATTAAAACATTAAACTGACTCAATTTGACTACTTCTAAAAATGCTCAAATATTATACTTAATATTAAAACATTAATATTTCACACAAATTATGCACATTTCATATAAAATAAGTAAATGGGGGATATATTAAGTCATGAAAATATTAATAACATGAACTCCCCCACACTTAGATTTGCACGTGTCCTCATGTGCAACAAATATAAAAACATGACAAAATCATTTTCACTCACCAACAAATATTAAAATTTTGTTTTCTCCAATCAGGGGAGGTTTAGACAATTTCACTCATCCATATTGAATTCCATCACAAATTTGGTTCACAATAATGCATCAGAAACAATTCATTTTTTAATGTTCAAGGTTTGAATTTGAAAATGTAGGCACTCAAAACTTACTTCTCTCAAGATGATAAAAATGTATTTTAGGAGGTTCACTCATTCACCAACAAAAAGTGAAAATCAAGAGTTTGTAAGAGCTATCAACTTCCATTCCAAAATATAATGTGTACAAGAATCAAGAGGTCTTTTAAGGGGTTTTTCAGTGGATATGGGACGGTAGGTATATAATGTCCAAAGGAAAAGAGGGGTTAAAAACACCAACATGGAAAAATCAATGCACATTTTTTATTGAAATTTGATTTGAAAGGAAATAGAAACACATATTTACAAGGGCATGAATGTGTGATGAATGAAAAGTGACGGAGATATAAAATGGAATAGGTTGAGATGATGGAATATGAAAAACATGGAAGACTTCCAATAATGGCACAATACAAGATGATTCAAGTGTTCTTTTTTTTTCTTTTTTTTTTTGCTCTTTTTTTTTCGAAAGTTGTGCTTGAAACAAGTCTCACAGTCATCTCCCAACCCATTCTTGATCTCCACATGGAACTAATTTATAACACGAACAAAGGTTGATGATGAATGATTTTTGACCCACCCAAGACACAACCCATTCCTTTTTTTTAATTTTTTTCATTTTTTTATATAATTTTTTTTCATTTTTTTGAACACTTTTCAATGACTTCTGTACAAATGACAATTACACATATACACCCCAAGGCTCACAGAATTAAAACCTCTCCCCCACACTTTAATGGAAGCTTGACCTCAATCATATGATGACATATTGGAAATCAATGAAAGTACGCCCAAAAATGAAGTCTATTCCCCCCACACTTAAATTTCAATAAATTGTACAATGAAAATCCATGAAGATGTTGGGTGGGACAAGGTATTAGGATTGTAATGTGGCTATCAAAAGAAAGGGTTTCATAGGCTCAAAGGGTCTTTCAAAAGTAGGATCAATGTAAGGGTAACAGGAGGCTATTTGGCTATTCTGATTCTCATGTGGTTTAGAAAATGCCTCTATCATATTAATGCACACAAAAGATGGAAATTCAGCTCGAAGGTCCACAAACTCAAGACTCACAATCAGTGGTGAAGACACACAATGAAAAAGATGGCCATAGATGACCTTGGCATGAAGGCTAATGTTATTCCTCACGGTAGGGGAGAATCATTTTCCACCAAAAATTGTTCATTCAAAATGTTTGTTATTGACACAAAATTGTTTACCCAAGTTTGAGATAAAAATTATATATATTTGAGTTTAAAACAAGCCTTTTGACTCCCCAAAATGGTTTGAAAGAATTTCAATATTGGATAATGAGTAATTATGACACCCCTTTTTTTGTTAATTTTCAATTTTTTTTAATTAATTTTTTTTTAATTTTTTTTATTTTTAATGACACATCCACACAAAAGAGAAAATAGAAAAAAGGTTGTGGAATAATGTTGTGAAAAAAATGAGAGGGAGAGAGGAAGAAGAGAGGGAAGATAGTTTGAGGAAAGAGAGTGTTAAAGGGAAAGAGGTGCCGCCTTGTTTGGATTTAGCGGGTCTCCATCCAGTGGTGGTTCTATTGAAGTGGATGGGGTTTCGATGGAAGTCGAAGTGGTTCCTGGATTGTGAGACCTCTCATGGTGATTCTATAACCGGTGTCCATTTACCGTGAATGTTCTTTTTGAAGAAGGGTCTTGGACTTGCATTGCACCAAATGGGTAAACGTTAGTAATAACAAAAGGACCTTCCCAACGAGAATTAAGCTTACCTGGGTGAAGTCGAAATCGAGAATTGAAGAGCATTACCTTTTCACCTTCATGAAATACCTTTCGAAGAATGTTCTTGCCATGGAGTGACTTTGCCTTTTCTTTGTAGAGAATGGAGTTCTCATACGAATCGAGACGAAGCTCCTCCAATTCAGTCAACTGCAACAATCTTTCTTCACCAGACTTTTCACAATCAAAATTACAAGTTTTGACAGCCCAAAATGTCTTATGTTGGGTTTCAACTGGTAAATGATAGGCTTTACCAAAAACTAGCCTAAATGGAGGCATCCCAATGGGTGTCTTATAGGCTGTTCGATAGGCCCAAAGTGCTCTACCAAGTCTATCGGGCCAGTCTTTTCTTGTGGGCTTAATAATTCTTTCAAGCACTCTTTTCACTTCTCTGTTAGAAAGTTCAGCCATTCCATTTGTTTGAGGGTGATATGCAGTGGATGTTTTATATATAACCCCATTCTTTTTCAATAGTGACTCCATGGTTCTATTACAGAAATGAGTTCCTAAGTCACTTATCAAAGCACGTGGTGTTCCGAATCGATGGAAGATATGGGTTTTGAGTAACTCACTCATAGTTTGAGCATCATCTTTCCTAGTGGGTTTGGCCTCGACCAACCTAGAAACATAGTCAACAGCAAGGAGAATGTAGGATAATCCATTGGAAGGGGGAAAAGGTCCCATGAAATCTATACCCCAAACATCGAAAAGCTCGCAGAATATTAATGGCTTTTGAGGCATTTCGTTTCTTTTGGAAATTGTGCCAAACTTTTGGCAAGTGGGACATGATTGACAGAACTCGTGTGAGTCTTTGAAGAGTGAAGGCCAAAAGAATCCAGAATCTAGGACCTTTCGAGAAGTCCTTTGTGGTCCAAAGTGGCCACCTCCAGGCATTGAGTGGCAGAATTCCAAGATGGAAGATTGTTCAGTTTCATCAACACATCTCCTAATTACCATGTCAGCCCCAGTTTTCCAAAGTTTATTATCTTCCCAAAAATAATGCTTTGAACCACTTTTCATCTTTTCTTTTTGTTCTTTTGAAAAATTTTCACGGAAAACACCGGAAACCAAGTAATTAACAATTGGGGCATACCATGGTAACTTTGGAGTGAGAGAGGAGAGGTGTTCAGTTGGAAATTCAGGATCAATTATTTCAGAATGAGAAGAATTAGAAATTCTACTCAGGTGGTCAGCCACAGGGTTTTCTTTTCCAGGTTTATCTTTTATCACAAGGTCAAACTCTTGGAGCATTAAAATCCATCTTATTAGCCTTGGTTTGGAATCAGTTTTCTTAAGTAAGAACTTTAATGCTGAGTGGTCCGTGAAGATGATGATTTTGGCACCTAAGAGATAGGGCCGGAATTTATCCAAGGAAAAAACCACAGCTAAAAGTTCTTTTTCAGTCACAGTGTAGTGTGATTGAGGTTCGTCCAATGTTTTGGAGGCATAAAAGATGAAATGAGGAATGTTTTCTCTTCTTTGACCAAGAACAGCCCCAATGTCCCTATCAGAAGCATCACACATCAATTCAAATGGTAAGGACCAATCTGGGCATTGGATTATTGGAGCATATGTGAGAGAAGATTTGAGTTCAATGAAGGCTCTCTTGCAAGCCTCATCAAAATTGAATGTGACATCATTTTGAAGTAAACGAGTGAGTGGGAGGGAAATCTTGCTGAAGTTCTGAATGAATCGCCGATAGAAACCGGCATGACCAAGGAAGGACCGAATGTCTCGAACTGATTTGGGTTCAGGAAGTGATTGGATCACCTAAATTTTGGCTGGATCAACTTAGATACCCTCTTGAGAAATTATGTGACCTAGAACAATCCCATTTGAAACCATGAAGTGACATTTTTCAAAATTCAGCACAAGGTTGCACTTGACACAGTTTTGAAGGACCAAAGAGAGTGACTGTAAGCAAGATTCAAATGACTCTCCATAAATGGTAAAGTCATCCATGAAGACCTCCATGCAATTCTCAATGAATTCAGAAAAGATACTCATCATACACCGCTGGAATGTTGCAGGAGCATTACAAAGGCCAAAAGGCATTCGCCTATAGGAATAGGTTCCAAAGGGGCAAGTGAATGTGGTCTTTTCTTGGTCTTGAGGTGCGATTGGAATTTGGAAGTAGCCGGTGTAACCATCAAGAAAGCAATAGTGTGACTTTCCGACAAATCTCTCAAGCATTTGGTCAAGGAAAGGAAGTGGGTAGTGATCTTTTCGTGTTTCAGCATTCAATTTGCGATAATCGATGCACACACGCCATTTGTTTTTCACTCGAGTTGTGACCACTTCTCCATGTTCATTTGTGACAACTGTTATCCCGCCCTTCTTAGGAACGACTTGAATTGGACTAACCCATTCACTATCAGAAATTGGGTAGATAATACCAGCTTGAAGAAGTATGGTAATCTCTTCCCTAACTACCTCGAGTATGAGTGGATTGAGTCTTCTTTGAGGTTGCCTAATTGGTTTGGATGATTCCTCTAGATGGATGTGATGCATGAAAAGGGCAGGGTTGATTCCTGGAATATCCTCTAGGGTCCAACCTATGGCATTTTTGTTTTCCTCTAACACTTGAACAAGTTGGGACTCCTCAGTTTCAGAAAGTGAAGTAGAGATAATGACAGGGAAGGAGGGATTATGGAAAAGGAATGCATAATTGAGGTGTGAAGGAAGTGGTTTTAGATCAGTTTCAGCCTTGATTTGAGAGCTAGACAAGTTAGGAGAAGGATAAGGGATTCCAGATGGGTTTGGATCATTTTCCTCAACACTGTCCAAGGTGGAGCAGTAGAGATCAGAGTTGATGTGGGATTTAAGAGAGTTTTCAAGTTCCTCTAGATTGATGGAGTCTATAAATGAGAGGTCCACATCAACTTCACCATTTATGACTTTGTTAATCATGGTGCAGATTTCACAAGATCCTTTATCATTAGAACATGAAGAACATGGTGGATTAGGGTTCGATTGAATCTTAGAAGTGTCCTCAAAAGCATGGATTGAGAATGCAGAGTGATCCTCAGATGGGTATCACATGGCTTGGAAAATGTTGAACTTGACCAGTTCGTCACCGAATTCCATGGATAAGATGCCTGAATGGACATCAATCTTGGTTCTCGCAGTCATGAGGAATGGTCATCCTAGAATTAGGGGAGATCGAGAAGAGGTCGTCTCACCTTCCATGTCAAGGACATAGAAATCAGCTGGGAAGATAAGATCATTGACCCGAACAAGAACATCCTCAATTATCCCCTCAGGACTGGCAGTGCTTCGATTGGCAAATTGAATGACAATACCCGTTGGGTGCAAGGGACCTAGACCAAGGTTGGAGAAAATGGATTTGGGCATTACATTAATTGAGGCTCCAAGGTCTATGAGTGCATCATCAAAGTTGGAACTCCCTATTTGACATGGAACCGTGAAGGTCCCTGGATCTTTGCACTTCATGGGAATGGACTATTGGGTTGAAACATTTTCAATGTTCCTAAGTTGCCTCCTATGGGTGCACAATTACTTAAGAAACTTGGCAAACTTAGGGATTTGTTTTATGGCATCTATGAGGGGGATGTCCACTTCAACACGTCTAAACATGTCAAGCATTTCAGGATCAGGTTCAAAGGTCTTCTTAGGCTTGGAGATGGCTTGAGGAAAATGAATTGGGTTACTTAGAGGAATGGAAGGAGGTGAAGGAGTGGATTCAAGTTCCTTTTCAAGATTTTTGTTCTTTTCATTTTCTAGATCAACATCGAAAGGGGAGGTAGAGAAATCAGCATGGGGCATTGCAATTTGCTTTCCCGATCTAAGTGCAATTGCACTTACATTACCCTTAGGGTTTGTAATGGTTGAGCTGGGAGTTGGGAAAAATTTGATTGTTGTTGCTGGCTCAGGTGGGATGCAAGTTGACCTATTTGAGTTTCAATGTTTTTGAGGCTAGAACGGGTGAAGGAAGCAAGATCCTCTACAGCACTTTCCCATGGTTGTTTAGAAGAAGAGGCTTGTCCCAAATTGGGTTGGCCTTGATTTTGGTTCTTGGGAAAGTGATTGTATTGGGTGGGGAATTGGGAAGGCTCATTAGGATAGTGGAATCCAGGAGGAGGATTGTTCCTTTGGGGTTGAGGAACAAAAGGATAAGGTTGTTGGAAGTTACCAACACCTTGACTATATTGAAACTGGTTTGGGTTTTGATGAGGGAATTGAGTAGGATGAGAAATGGGATTACCATACCTCAGAGGTAGGTTAAAGTTAGAAGAGAAGGGCTCAGAGTGGGGTTGGTTGAAGTTTCTAACAAACTGACCTGATTGTTGAGGGTTGAAGTTTCGCTGAGCATATGCCGCATTGAGCACCATTGGACTAGATGAATCAGATGGATCATCTTGAAATTGTGGACATCTGTCAGTCGAATGAGATGGAGAGTTGCAGATTCCACAATTCTTGATAGGTCCAGGGAATAGTGAATGTGGAGAAGATGAGGTTGGGGCTTTGGTAGCCACCGCTAGTTGACGCACAAGACCTGTGAGTTCACTCATCCACTCAGTCATCATGTTGGGCTCTATGGATTGATTCTCTTAGGGTTGTTTCACTTGAGCATGTGCTCGAGTATGGAATTGCTGCGTGTTTGCAGCCATGTTACTTATGAGATCTCTTGCAGCTGCAGGAGTTTTGTCAACAAGATCACCGCCACATGAGGCATCAATGAGAGTTCGCTCCATAGCCAATAACCCCTCATAGAAGTATTGGATCAGGAGTTGGTCAGGGATTTGATGGTGTGGACAAGTTTCCACAAGCTTTTTGAACCTCTCCCAATACTCATGGAGTGATTCATTAGGGAATTGACGGATGTCGCTTATTTCCTTTCGGATAGAAGCTGTTCGGGAAGTGGGAAAGAACTTCTCAAGGAAAAGTCTCTTCATGTCAACCCATGAGTTTATCGTACCAGGTGGGAGGTAGTAGAGCCAAGACATGGCATAATCCGCTAGGGAAAAGGGGAAAACTCTAAGCTTGATTTGTTCTTCAGAAACCCCTTGAGGCTTCATGGTAGAGCATACTACTTGGAACTCTTTAAGGTGAAGATGTGGATTCTCACCGGCTAGCCAGTGAAAATGAGGTAGAAGATGAGTCAAACACGATTTTAGTTCGAAGTCAGCTTCAATGTTTGGATATTGAATACCAAGAGGTTGGTAATTCATATCAGGGGCAGCGAGTTCTTTTAGGGTTTGTTCCCTAGGATTGTCCATTTCAATTTCAATTGGTTGGATGAGGACTGGTTCTTGAATTATTTGAGTATATCTTATGTTCCTCCTAAGTTGGTGAAGTGTTCGCTCAATTTCAGGGTCAAACAAATCCTAGGGATTGTTTTGAAGGCTATGGGTCATTCAGAGAGATTTTGGAAGAAAGAGGAAGACGGGTTTTTCTTTGTATTTTTTCATGTTATGATATTTATGAGAAGATGGGTTTTTCTTTGTGTGTTTTTTTTCAATTTTTTTTAAAATTTGTTTTTTTTTGTGTTTTCTTGATAATAACCAGAAACTAATGACTACTTAAAGCACCATCCCCAGCAACGGCGCCATTTGAAAGTGCGGCCGATTGTCGCCTATCGACCGTTCAAGGTTCCGGTGCTCTGCAAATGTGTATAGCAGCACTCGGGTCGAATCCTCGGCGATGATACTTTGTAGTAGTTGTTTGTTTTTAGTTGATTGTATTTTTATTAGGTGGGTTTGTTTGCAGAGATTAATTGAAATGATTTATGGATTATGTTTGATTTACCAAACTGATAAAGATTTGGGTGAGTTCATCATTAGGTTAGTTAAGCATGTGATATCCTCGAGCTTTGCTTTATATTTCAATTAAATTAACACCCATGTCACAAGATGATGTAGATTAGAATTCTTAAGTGTTAAGGCTTTAAACCAAAACTTAACTTAACTTAAGGTTATAATCTCAATCATATCTTATTTATGGTTGTGTATTTATGGTTCCAATAATCCATGGAAACCACATGTTAAACAAAACAAGTCATTAATCCATGACATCTTAAGTCCAACATACACAATGTTAATTCAAAGAATATTCATCGAGAAGAAGCTCTCAATCACTTAACATACCTAAATTATAACTCACCCCAATGAGATATTTACTCAGCCATTTGGATGTTTAATATTCTGGTTAAAATAATTATGATGATAAATTAATAATAGAAGAAAAGGAAAGGGATTAGAAAAGAGTGGTACGTTGACACACACACACGAACGATGATGATAATTAAAAACGGATTTTCGATTGAATGAGGAAGAAAAAGAAGGGAAGGGGATTCAACTGAATTTAAACTATTTTAGGAACATAAATATTAAACTACAGATGGTGGAAGAGAATAAGATATATTGAAGAAGTAACTTGCATTAAAACAGAATTACAAAGAAAGAGAATTACAAGATTACAAAAACGAAGAACACAAAAGTAAGTGAAAAGAAAGAGAGGAGGAAAGGTTTCTCAAGTGTAAACATGAGTATGGAAGGTCCTCCCAAGCCTTTGTCAAATCTTTGGTCGTGCCAATATGATCTCCTCTCTTCTGAAATGCCAACCCCTCTCAAGGAGAGAAGGGGAGGGTATTTATAGCCCAAGGAGTGGACTGTTTGCATTCCCAATCTGTCCCTCCACTTCCATCGCCAATTTGGCAATTTAGACAGACGAATCTTCAAATATCTCCTTCTTAAATGTTGTAGAAAATAATGTTGGCCGACTACTCCAAAAATTTGAAGTCATTTGGACGTAATGATAAAAAGTTATGGCCGGTTGAATAAACAAACTTAAACATTCCATTTCAATCCTGTCTTTTTGAAGTCCATAATGTGAAAGGGTTTTTGAATATTAAGATGCCTTCAAATCCGAATGGTTTCTTCCACAAAGTCTGCTGCCTACATCTACTCTTTCACACTGCAAAATATCAGCTCTCTTGGATGCTTACATCTGGAGATATGTCATGCATACTATACTGATTTTCATTCTCGGCCTGAATGGTGGGCTGGAATTCAAAGATTTATTTGGGACACTTGTACTTGGATTTGGGACATGCAATTTTTATAAAAGATGACATGTAGTGTCCCCCGAATTATGGTGGAGAGTTAAGGTTTTTGGTCTTCTGTATTGATCCCAGTAAATAAATCTTCAAGGCTGGTCCAGTTTGTTCACAGATTCTTTAGTCTTGTTTGTGAGGACCATATGACCCTTCAAATGGCAGAATTGGATCATGGTGACTTCTAATGAAATGTTGTATATTGAAAGTAGAATCCTACAAAACAAGAACCACACAATTGGGATCAGTATAGGGATAGTTATAATTAAAACATTAAACTGACTCAATTTGACTACTTCTAAAAATGATCAAATATTATACTTAATATTAAAACATTAATCATTCACACAAATTATGCACATTTCATATAAAATAAGTAAAGGGGGAATATAATAAGTCATGAAAATATTAATAACATCACACATCAAAGATAATGAAAGTCAAAAAAAGATCTATGTTGATAATCATTGATTAGATACATAGGTTAATGTCAGATTCATGGTATTTATATAAACATTTAAATGTAATAATTTTATTAGATTTGAGAATAATGGGATGCTTAGTCCAATATAAATCTTCCTCTTTGAGATCTTAGATCATATTAGAGGTGTGGCCTAACAACCTACTATCCCACCTAACATATATCATAAACATGAATTATTCCTTGTATACCTCTTTGGATAGTACATCCTAGATCCTTCACATGTACTCAATATAAATGAGGTACAATTGGATAATTATATCTCAAATGAGTAGAAACCAATGAATATCTTAGATCTTAGTGAAAATGTTCTTAGAAATAGGGAAATGAATCTGGTAAATGTTTTTTGGTTAAAATAAATGTACAATTAAGAGATATTGGTAGAGGATAAATTGAAAAAATAGAGTTTCCCTCATCTATTTTAGTGTGGGTAATTAAACTTTTCTGGGTGAAATTTCATAAGGGGTGATGATTGTAACTACCAGAGAAATAAGAACTAAAATTACCTTTTTGACTTAAATAATTTCTTATTATGAAATATTGTAATAGAAAACACATGCACTTATATTGTTCAATTGTATCTTATTGTATTTAAAATATGATAACGTATCAGTACCACACATTATGTAGCCTTATTACTGGGATCACATGATCATTAAAAATATATGGTTTTAAAAAATCCCATTGAGATATACAAAGGATTTGATGGCCACAACTAGTATGATTATACACTATGAATCCCATTTATTAATGTATCATCAGAATATAGAATCACAAGGATTTTCCATTGACCATGAAAATGATATTATCAATCATATTAATCATGAAGAAACAATTTATGATAGAAGATCAAGCTCATTGAGATCATGACTAACACCATGTACTCTAAACCACCCCATGAAAGTCTCATTATTGCACACATTACTCTTAGGGTGTCTACTGGTGAATTAAAGAGACATATATCGAAAACTGAGTATTACTATTATATATAGTGTTTTATAATGAATAATAAATAAATATTCATCCTATTATGGTAACATTGTAAAATTTTTTATTTGGATGTAATAATACAAAAATAGTATTTTAGGTTAACATTCAAATTTAGTTAAGTAATTTATTTGGTTGAATTGAAATATTATAGAAATAAAAGAATAAAAAAATACATGTATTATATAATATAATTTCCCTTTCCTTTTACACATATTATCAAATAATTATAAACATAATTATCCGTCAAATAGAATCTAAGGATCGAAATGTCTATTGTTTTTGAATGATTAATAACATAATTAAAAACCATGAATCCAAAATAACTAAAACATTTAATAATAATAATAATGATATGTGAACACCCTGTGAGTTATTATAGTAGTAATGGTTATCTTGGCGAATAGCTGGACAATGGGATGAGCTATAAATCATCGCAAGGGAATAAAATTAATAATAAAGAGTAGTATATGAGTAAGTAGGCATAACATTATGACATAAAAAGGAATAGAACATGAATAAAAAAATTGAATCATGAAATATAAAACATAGAATCAAGTGACAAAGGATTAAAATTAATGTGGTAAAAACATAAATAATAACATAAGAATGATTCAAGGCTCATGGTACATATATGAGCATGATCCATGAATATCAACCATGACCTTTATACATTGAACATGACTCAAGAATAACCACAAAGATTGTTTAACATGAAGTCCCATGAAACTAAAAACATCCCAATTCATTGTACTGATATCTAGGAACACCAATAATAACATGTAAAGGAATATGTGTGACACATTAAAAATAATCATAAGGGATAACCCTGGAAAAAATTGGTATCATAATCATGTCAAAAAGAATAATAATTGGGAGTTTGATAAATGTATCCCTGAAAGAGTGGATATTAATCATAAATGCACATTAGTATGGAAAATATCATAGATTATGATATGTGATGTAAAAATGAAGTGATAACAAGTAAAAAGTGTATTTATAAAAAATAATAAATAAAACATTTTAGTGTGGTTTAGGGTACATATTAAAGAGGATTTAAATCCGAGAAAACATATTTTTTATATATAATCATAAATGAAACAAGATAATTTTCTAGGTTAAAATTAGTGATTTTATATAACTAACGGGGGTAGATAATAGATTATGGATCTCATTTGAAATTCGGTATGAAATTAGTATGGTATCTTAAATTTGTCTTGTTTATCGAGATGAATTGAGAAAGGATTTTTTTTAAAAAAATATATTCCCCATCAATGAAGGATGTCATGATCATGATACATGAGTTTGGAACATACTAGAATAACATATAATAATTACAGAAAAGTAAATATTATTTAAATGGGGAAAATATTGAAAAAATTTAATAAGAAGGGAATGATGGAGTTCGTAAGAATCCATTACCTTATGTCTGAAAGTGTTCTGTACATGAATGCAATTACTTAGATAATAATACTCAATCCAATAATTAATTAATAAATGACCATTTCTACACATATTTTATTTATTATAATTTCATTACATTAATTTTTGTCCTTCTGATGATTTATAAGATAAAATATCATCCTTCAAGAGCATTGGATTTCATGGTTTTAATAACCAGTTTACTTATATACATGTATGGAAAATCATGTAAAAGGTGAATAGTTGTACAAAATTGAATTTATATTTTATCAATGAACATAAATAATATTAAATGTTTATATAATTATTTTTTTTCTATTTGGTGAGGTTGAATCATAGAAAGGCATTAGTGATACACATTAAGATTATTTTTGTGGTTTTTCAATCACCAGAGACTAGTTTTGTTTTATATATTAATATTATATATATATATAAAGGTTTTTTTATCATTTAATTGGATGCAATAAATTTATAATAACATTTTTTAACCATAAAAATGGTTTAATGACCATTTTATAAAGCTGTAAATTAAATTGAAATATTTTCATCCATGAAAACGAAAAATAAACCCATCACAAAAATGTTTTCATTTTTAAACCAAAAACATGGATGGGGATAAAATGATGATGTATTATTCCATTACCATATTTAAATTAATGAATATATTATATATAATAGTTACCATTCCTCATAGATAATGGGATATTATGAGGGAAAAAATATAATAAAATAAATTGGAAACATATTATAATTAATGGAAATAGGTTTTTACCTATTGGATTCTTCTCCTTGAGAACCTCCTTAATGAATTTATATTTCCTCTTTAATTGGGACCAAAGACTCCTAAACATAGGGGGATAATTTTAAATATTAATGGGTAGAATTTGGATAATTCTTAATTGATGAATGGTTTGAGGAGAAGGGATGGTTAATCGTAGTATATTTAGGTAAGAAAAGGGGTGTCTTCTCATTATTTTAATCATTAGATTATTATTTTTCCTCGATACATGGAATAATGTTGATTATTGTTACTAAATAACATAAATAATGAACTTTATTTCGAACCAATTCCCAATTACATCATCCCAGACCGATTAAATACACGAAAAGAATCTATTTACTTTAGACCATAAATTACCGTATTTCACTATTCACAATAAAATTAAAGTATTTTCCAAAAATCCCAAATATTTTCTCTAAATGTTTTTAAATTCCTTGAGTTAAAAACTAAAATACATTTTATAAAAATATGTTTCTAAATATAATAAATTTAATTTCAAATTAAAATCATCATTTACATGGAAAATAATAATTTTAAAAATATAACAGATTTAATAACACTTTAGAAAATTATTTATGGTCTCATAAAATTATCTTAAAATCATAAGAACAAAATTTAATTTATGAATTAGTTTTTTCATTAATAACTATATTCATTTTTGAAATTAAAAAAACTAGATTTGTAAAAAAAATATCTACAGTTAATTAATAATTTATTAACGAATAATTTACATATATTATGGTATAATTATATTATATTACTATTTATAAAATAAAATAATTTTATTTGTACATTAATGATTTAAGTTACTATTATTTGGCTATATCAATATTCTTATGTGTCACATTAGTATTCTATATGAGATGTTATAAATCCCTTGGATTGGGTTTCATAATTTCAATAAATACTTCTTATTTCATTCATTATTTATTTATAGAGATTGTTTCATGTTATCTATGTTATTTGTGTGAATTATAATATATGACACAATAATAAGAAGTCAATATTAAATAATTAAATTCTAGGTCGTTACATTCATCTCCCTTATGAAATTTCAGTTTTGAAATTCGGATTTAAAACTATGGGGAAAACATGTGAGCGTATTTTTCCTCCAATGAATCCTCTAGTTCATATTTTTCATCTTTGTACATACAGTTCTCCCATAAATATTCACAAGGTGAGTGTTTTTGTTGTAAAGATCTTTATATCTATGAACCAAGATCTATACGTTATTTTCCCCATAATACATATAATTCTCCAACTATACCTCCTATAAATTTAGTACATGTAAATGATCGGTATGTACTTCATTAATTGGAATACGTGAAATACATCATGTGCTTGATACGTTTTTGGAAAATATAATCACTGATAGGGGATAGCTCCAACATGATCAATAATATTGAAGGGGACAGTATACCTAAGAAATATCCTTCCCTTCATCATAAATCTCAGGATCCACTTCCATGAACATATGTATTGGAATACCACGTATCGAAACTTAAACTCTGTTTATCAACAATAATTGTCAATATAGCTCTTCAATAAATGTTTTGATACTCATATGTGGTGCTGAATGGATTTCAAATTTTCGACCATTTCATCAACCATTTAAGTTAATATCATCTTATTTTCACTGACACCATTCCAGTAGAATAATGTTCTACATCTCCTCCCATAAATGGATATAATTATGGGCATTCAGATACTCAGGTGGAAACTATTTTTAGTATAACATATCTAGATGAAGATATTGGTCAAATACTTTGTTAAATTCTATAGAATATACTATAAAATTGTATTATAGTGTCTGAATAATCTACTCTTGTTTTCTATCAATTTTTTGATGACATTACATAATGAAGTTCATCATAGTGTTTAGAGCATGATGGAAACTTTTCTAGTAGTTGAAGGTGAATCTCAGATCTAAATTGGATACAATTGATGGAGGTACACATAGAAGTGAACAAAATCCCATGAATCCTTCCTAATCCATTTATAATTAATAATATTTCCATTTCATATAGGTTCCACAATTTTTTATAAATCTACGTTATTTCACTGAGTTTCCAAAATTCTCTCCATAAGGGATGGTTGTGCTATAAATTTAGAATGTATTGATTTTCTTATTCCTTAATGATTCCCAAGTCCATCCTTTGATTGTTTTGAGATGATTAGATACTTCTCAATTCTTATTATTGATAACGGTACATGATCCATTCTATTTAAATTATTGTACATCATGTTTTCATTAGCATGATGGTAGTATACTATGATTTCATAATCCAGTATGAGATATAACCATATACATTGGAACAAATTAACATACTTCAATATAAGGCCACATCCTTAAACCATTCTTATTCTTGAGTTATTACAAGATTACACATTGAGGATCTTTTCAGGTTTAGAGACTTAGAGGGTTAGATCATAAAACCTGCATTACATTCCATATTTAAACAAAGTGGTTACATAAAATATAGTATTAATTTTCCCATCAAGGGAAACATATTTAAAATAAAACATGGATTCTTTTATGGCAATTCCTTGACACTATCATCATATCATGTACCATTCCATTGACCAATGAAAAAAATTTCAAAAACCTGGGATGAGCATAAAAATCTCAGTAACGGTTATAAAAAGTATGGAAATGAAACATGAGTACATACATACATAATAATGAAACCATAATTTACCCATAAAACATAAGCACTTTAACATACCTCATAAAATCATGAATAAATCATAGATATCATAAGACATAAAGGTAATGTGAGGCATTCATAATATTCTTACATAGGGAGTAACCCTCTTGGTTACGTTTGGAATACCCATCACAGTATATTCCCTAAATATCTTCGGAGAAACCTTAATATTTAACTCCTTCGTGTTACCCAATGCATTGGAGAGCTATATCGGGCTCAACCGCCCTTAGTTTATCATGAAACCACATGTCTTCATAGACAATGCCCAAGAACCATATCCTAATCATAACACATAACTTATTCATAAAGGAAAGATAACATTCCCACATTTCAATAACAATATAACATTTTCAGATAATGAATCCATTCTAAAAACCATTTTCAAAAACATTTAAAACATTAAATAATGATATTTTTTAATCAATGTGTCCCATAACACATTGAAGTTTTTAACATTTTAAACCAATAATATCCATATAATTAAATCCTTAAAACCATATTTAAAACATGGATATTAATGAGAAATATTTATAATAATAAACCATTAAAACATTTAAAATGATATATTAGTTAAAGGGTTTTTAACAAAATGAGAGACACTTGAATACAATAATTGGGGAATAACATTTAATAAAAACATTAAAATATCATGAGAATAAATGGATTCATGATATAATATTCCAAGGGACAGTATATACCCCACATAAGAGTGAATTGGTGCATAACAACAATGAAGTCTCAATAGAAATGTAAAATGAGATGAAATCCCTTATAAAGAAGGTATCCTTAAATTAAGGATAAATAAATCTCATAATTATGTGTGAAAAATATAAATACACCCAATAAAAGTGGATATTACGTGTATAAAAATCAAATTCCATTCACAAAATATTCAATGGATAACATATTCAATAACTACATGTTGAACACGAAGGAATCGAAATTGGGTTAAGAAGTTCCCTTGGTAAAATTCGACAGCCTAACGACGTCAATTTAAAATTCATAAATTTATTTAATGAAAGAGAAAATGGTATATCATCACTTGGACATAAAATTTACATCAATATGGATATATCATAACATATCCCATCATAAAAAATATGTAAATTAAAAGACATAACAAAAGAAGTGTTTTAAAAAGAGGATGGTGAAAGGTTCCCTTACCGATATGGGCAACTATCGAAACGTACACCCCATGAAAGAAGGGTCATAAGATGTAACTACCCATAAATGAGAGTATATTATACAAATATTAAAATATTGGGAAGTAAATACACCACACAAAATGAAATAGTGTCCAATGTAGCATTAATCTCATAGGAATAAAAAGTGACATGAAAATCCCCTTATCAAAATTCGGCACCCTGACGACGCCACATAAAACTTCTAAAAATGGATTGATGAGGTAAAATAGGGTCTCTCATAATATTAACATAAAATTTACAGAAAGAGGAATATAAAATAACATCCCCCAACATAAGAAAGAGGAGCATAAAGTAAGTTACATAAAAAGAGTACTTAAAAATAAAGAGAGAGGTAGGATACCTTACCTCGGGTCCGACTTGACTCGATTGTTCTTTAACCTCCTGAATAATAAACATGAGTTAATTTATACTTGCTTAAAACCCTTTTTAATCTTCATTATTACTTTTATATCACTTACTACCATGCTATGAACACTATGTAATTACATAAGTTAATAATGGTCGTTCTGTAGATCATTGCTACTTGAGTCAAAAATAAACTCTTTATAATTACAAGTAGTTAATGTGGTAAAATATATATTATATCCAGAATTATATTAATTATGTAGATATAATATATATCATATATATCCATTATATACATGAATTTATAATATTACATAACATTTAAGGGTAAGAAATGAAATGCACCGTTCATGGAGACTGTAAGCCGTACATACGCATGAATGCTAATTCCATTTATATTTCCTATTTAATGGAATTAAAACATAATGATACATAATAGTATTATAATTAATGTATGGTATAACATATTATATCATTAAATCTATCCTTTATATGTACCATATATGGTATTAACGAATCAAATCACTTTGATGGGGCGGCAGTCCGCACTTCCTATAAGGAAGATATCGCGTTTAACCATAAGGGAAACCATAAAGGTATGCCATAAATTAAAAATACAAACGCTTAAGTAAAAAATAAACATATTATATATCATATATAAATATAGTGACATCTTAATGGACACCTTTGAGGGTGTTAAAAGAATATTGAACAATCATTGTTTCGTGAGACAGAAATTCACCATCCATAGAAACAGTATGTTCTTTAACCATTAGATGTAGGTGTGTGTAAGTGTAGCTCGAATACTTCTTATAACCACATCCTAGTATATCTAATATACTGGATTTGTTACAAAAGAAATGAATAAAAATAGTTTAGGGGGTTGGAGAAGTAAAATAAAACAAAAGAACACAAGTGAAGACAATACCTTAAAATCAAGTATCTCTTTTTGATTTGAGCTCAAAGGCTTCCTTGGGAAGACTTCTGCCAAAATTGAGGAAACTAGGAGTAATAGAGGGATTTGGATAGGCACAATGAGCAGGGGTTGGCCGAGCCAATGGTATGAGAGGTGTGGGTAAGGTGGTAGAGGTGGGGGCCTCTTCTAAGAGGAGAGAAGAAGCCCTCTTGGAAAGTTACAAAATGTTACATTATTTTCAAATGAGTTTCAGATTTTAAAAGTCCCAAATTGATTTATTAAGAGTATAATGTGGTAGGGGTTCGAAATATACTCATCCAATAGGTCTTTTACAAGTTTAAGTTATAGTTATCATTATCTTTTCATTTTATTTAAATCCTTTATTGATGAGGTAATCGCTGCATCATCATGATGTCATAAATAATTTAATTTATATAATGTCTAAAAATTATAAAAAAATATCATGATGTATGAAATCTTTTTATCTTTCTAATGAATATTTATAGTCAAAAATATGAATTGTATAACCCCATTTAAAAGTTTTTTTAGTGAATCATCTCATGCTTCTGACATTTTTATTTTAACTTTAAATAAAAAGTTATTTATGTCATTTCCCAACCAATGTGGCTCCATTGGGTCCCCAAGAGGACCCATGGATTGTATTGGTTGGAAATGACACATTCAATGAGGGTATTACATCTTTCTAGGTCATTTCTTATTATTGAAACATTATTTTTACCTTAAATTACACTAATTACCTCTAATCGCGATTAAAAACTTAAAAGTTAATATTCACCAAAAAATTATTTCAATCCCATTGAACCAAATTTTACATCCTAATCACAACCTTGTATGTCATATTTCTTGAAATTCAAATCATAGATGTGGTAAAGGTTCTCTTAAATGAAAAATCAGTTTTTAAACTACCACTTAGTGGTTTCACTATTCATCAAAAATTGATGTTTTTTTGAAAAATACCAAAAAATCACCCTAAGCTATATTTGATGGTTTGAATTCAAAAATTATGTATATTTTACAAAATTCAAAACATATATGTTGCATTAATTAATTTAATAATTAATTCCCGCTGTCAAAAAAAATAGCGTGTTTTTAAGAAATAATATCTATTAAAGTATTGAAAGTAGTTTAAGTCCAATTTCAAAGTGAAATTAATTCCAATGACCACCAATATATTAAATGGTAAAAATATATTCTAAATAGACTCTAATATAAATTAAAAATATAATTTATCAATATAAATAAATAATATTAAAAGGAGGTTTTGAAATAAAATGCAATATTTTCAATAAAAATGATCTTTATCGGAAAAATAACAAAATTTTAAATAAAGTAAATTTCGATGTCCTGATTCTAAAGAAGGATTTTATTTTGTCAAATAAAATATATAAAATTGTCAAAAGTATATTTAAAAATGGTACTCCATCAAAAGGTGGTTAATCGACCTTTTAAAGAATATAAGAATATTTATGCTTAAAATTGGATTCATTTCCATTTTAAGCCGCAAAAATTTATTGGATAAAAGTAAAAATATTTGACAAAAATATATAATCATTTTGTAGTTAGTTCCGTTCATTCCCGCCGTTACAACTGCTAGGTGTTAACTACCTTTTAAAAAATATTATTTAATTTTTAGAGTGCAACGTAAGATTTCAAAGAAACTCTTTGTTGTGTATTGGGTATGCCCTCGTTCATAGAATTCCCTTTAAAGTAATATTAAAATATTATTAAAAAATATGGATAAATATGAAAATTTCATATTCTTTATTTACCTGGGGTGTTACATCCTTCCCCACTTTTTGGAATTTCATCCTCGCAATTTTAAAATTGGGCTTAAAAGCTTCATTGAGAATCCCACTTCAGAACAAGAGTCAGTAAAACTATCACTTTAAAAGAATGGGAGAGAAGTATAAATGTCACCCCAGTTAACCCATTCTAGGATTCCTAGTATGAAAATATAGATATGGAAAAAAAAGGGTCATCTTCTGATCGAGAGTTATAGTAAACATGTCTAGGAGAAAGTTAACAACAAGAAAATCACAAACTTGTGATGGGTTAAATGGTATTTGATTCCCCAGTAGGAAAAATTAACAGACAACATTTTTGATTTAAGTTACTTTTCATTGAGGAATTTATTTATGAGGATAACTAAAACATAAGGAAGCATACTTAATTGTCATGTTTACTTTCAACTTTTACTATATTTCTTACATGAACTCATATTTTCTCCCAATGATGAGTATTTAGGATGACTTGTTCACATTAAGAGAGCTATAATCAATTTCTAGAGAGTCACCTAATCCAAAAAAGAGAACTATATACTTCCCATGTCTTTAGACCTTAACCAAAACTAAAACCCAAAGTTCAACAAAGACCATTCAATAAACATCTATCCATAAAATTCTACAAATTAAACCAATCTAAGATTGAAACCCAATTCTATGAAGGATTTAATCACATAGTCTCCTAAGATAAATTTTAACATTTTTCTCCAAAATAACATCAATTACTCTTACAGTCTCATACTGAAAAGTAATTAACCTAATCACATATCCTCCATGATAGGCAAATCATTTCCATTTATAACTAAAAAAAATAAACTTACTCTTAATTCATAAAATCATCTAACAAAAAATAATCATTCAAAATAACCAGGTACTTCACATAGTCCAATGGTAGATGATAAATACCAGTTGAACTTTGGTTGTGGGTTCGATTCCTGCAGCTTCGTACGAGGCGACGGGTTGTCACACGGTCTGCGTGTTGTCCCTTTTCAAAAACTATATAATTTTATAACATTCCTCAAAAAGAGATAAAATCATCAAAAATAACCATAACGTATTATAACCACAAATGATATCTAATAACTTCCATTTTGCAACCCAAAATGTATTAACCAGTAATTGCCTCAAATTAAAGGATTATATAAACCCAAATGGTTCTTAATAACTATATCCACAAAAGAATGGATAATTATTCCTTGAATAAAACTTTTGTATATCAAACATCAGGGTTACTATAAAAAGTCTTCAAATGCAACCCCATCATCAAAAGATACTTAATACATCTAAGAATTTCACCATCCTAAAATCTACCATAACCCTTGAATCCCTTATATGATGACTTCTTACTCATTCAACATTCTTCATGATCCATTATCCATTCCTTTTCAAATTATTCTGAAATACTTATTTCCTATAAAAAAATCATGAATCATATCCTATTATTCCAATAATAGGAAAACATATTTTAAGAAATAATCTATACCTTTCATTCTTCATTGTCAGTTTCTTCATCCTCAATCAGAATGGAATTAGGTATTCGTAAATGAATATTTGTATGACCTTGGTGACCCCATTCCCGAAACTTATTTTTTAGGACATGTGTTTTCATAATGACCATGCACACCACATTTAAAACATTCAATTGATCCTCGAGAAAGAACTTATTTCCCTTTCCTAGAGTAAACTAGATGCTTCCTTTTTCCATTGCAGGTTCTTGCTTTATTACCTTCATTTCCACGTCTATAGAATCTTTCTGTCCCTTTGAAACATTTTCCTATGTGTTTCTTTCCACATATTTGACACATAGTTTTTTTAACATACTTACCATTATGATTGTTACCTGAACTTCCGTAGGGATTTGTTTCTCGCATACACGATGCCTTATAAAAATCACTAAGGTTCAGGTGGTCAATTATGACTCCAGATAGTTAGTTGAGGATAACCACAGGAGTTCTCATTACGGATCCCATATCATTTATTTGTTCTTTCATAAAACCGTCACATTTATCTTCGAATCCACTATTACTTTGGTGCCTGCTAAATCCATCCATTTACTAAAACCAAAAAGGTCAGTGTGAGTATATTAGTAAAATCATCAAATAAAAAAGAGGAAGATAAAAACAAAGATATACTTATCCAAGTTATATTAAACTCATTCAAACTTTCAAAAAAAAACGATCACACCATCTAATATACTAACCATTGTGGTTATACACAACTTGTCACATTTTCTTAAACAACACTCTAACCTCTAAAGTTATCTAAACCAACCTCTGATACCAACTATAAGGCCCCCACCTTAAACCTTACTTAATCCTTAGTTATTAAAACATTACACATTGAAGATATTTTTAGGATTAGAGTTCTATAGAATTAGATCATAAAACATGCATTACATTCCACATTTAAACATGGTGGTTAGATAAAAGATAGTATTCATTTTTCCCATCAATGGAAAGATATTTAAAATAAAACATGGACTCATTCATGACACTTCCTTAATACTATAATCATATCATGTACCATTCCCTTGACCTGTGAAAAACATTTCAAAAACATGGGATGAGCATAAAAAGCTCAGTAAGAGTTATAAAAATTATGGAAAGGAAACATGAGTACATATATACATAAGAATGAAATCATACTTTACCCATAAAACATAAGCACTTTAACATACCTCATAAAATCATGAATAAATCCTAGAAATCATAATACATAAAGGTAACATGAGCCATTCATAACATTCTTGCATAGGTAGTAACCCTCTTGGTTACGTTTGGAATACCCATCACAGTATATTCCCTAAATCTCTTCGGAGAAACCTTAACGTTTAACTCCTTCGCATTACCCAATGCATTGGAGAGCTATATCGGGCTCACCTGACCATAGTTTATCATGGAACCACCCGTCTTAATAAAAAATTCCCACAAACCATAACATAATCATAGAACATAATTTAAGCATAAAGGAAAGATAACATTCCCACATTGCAATAACAATATAACATTTTAAGATAATAAATCGCTTCTGAAAACCATTTTCAAAACCATTTTAAACATTAAATAAATAGATTTTTTATTCAAAGTGTCCCATACCACTTTGAGGTTTTTAACATTTTAAACCATTAATATCAATATAATTAAATCCTTAAACCCATTTTTTAAAAATGGATATTATTTAGAAATATTTAAAAGAATAAATCATTAAAACATTTAAAACGGTATTTTAGTTAAAGTGTTTTTAACAAAATGAGAGACACATGAATACCATAATTTAGGAATAACATTTAATCAAAACATTATTATATCATGAGAATAAATGGATTTATGATATAATATTCCAATGGATAGTATATACACCATATAAGAGTTAATTGGTTCATAATAACAATGAAGTCTCAATAGAAATGTAAAATGAGAAGAAATCCCTTATAAAGGAGGTATCCTTAATTTAAGGATAAATATATCTCCCAATTATGTGTGAAAAATATAAATACACCCAATATAAGTGGATATTATGTGTACATTAATAAATGTTCATTCACACATATTCAAAGGATGACATATTCAATTACTACATGTTGAACACAAAGAAATCAAAATGGGGTTAAGAAGTGTCTTTGGTAAAATTCGACACCCTAACGACGTCACTTTAAAATTAATAAAATTAGTAGATGAGAGTGAAAATTGTATATCATCACATGGAAATAAAATTTACATCCATAAGCATATATAAGAACATATCCCAACATAAAAAGATGTAAATTAAAAGACTTAACAAAAGAATTCTTTTAAAAAGAGGAGGGTGAAAGGTTCCCTTACCGATTTGGGGAACTATCGAAACGTACACCCCATGAAAGAAGGGTCATAAGATGTAACTACCCATAATTGAGAGTATATTATACAAATAGTAAAATAGTGGGCAATACATACCCTACACAAAAAGAAATAGTGGCCAATGTAACATGTATCTCACCGGAATAAAAAGTGACCTGAAAATCCCGTTATGAAAATTCGGCAGCCTAACGACGCCACATAAAACGTCAAAAAATGGATTGATGAGATAAAATAGGGTCTCTCATAAAATTAACATAAAATTTACAGCAAGATGAATATAAAAGAACATCCCCGAGCATAAGAAAGAGGATCATAAAGTAAGTTACATAAATAGAGTACTTAAAAATAAAGAGAGAGGTAGGATCCCTTACCTCGGGTCCGACTTGACTCTATCGTTCTTTAACCTCCTAAATAATAAATTTGAGTTAATTTATTCTTTCTTAAGATCCTTTTTCAAGTTAATTATTCCTTTTATATCCCTTTATACCAGGCTATGAATACAATGTAATTACTTAAGTTAATAATGGTTGTTTTGTAGATCATTCCTACTTGAGTCGAAAATAAACTCTTTATAATTACAAGTTGTTCATGTGGTAAAATATATATTATATAAAGAATTATATTCATTATGTATATATCATATATATCATATATATCAATTATATGCATGCATTTATAATATTGCATAACCTTTAGAGGTAAGAAATGAAATGCACCGTTCATGGAGACGGTAAGTTGTACGTACGCATGAATGCTACTTCCATTTCTATTTCTTATTTAATGGAATTAAAACATAGTGATACATAATAGTATTATAATTATAGTATGGTATAATATATAATATCATTAAATCTCCTTTATACGTACCACATATGGAATTAACGAATCAAATCACTTTGAGGGGGCGGTAGTCGGCACTTCCTAAAATGAAGATATCGCGTTTAACCATAAGGGAAACCATAAAGGTATGCCATAAATGAAAAATACAAAATCATAAGTAAAAAATAAACATATTTTATTTCATATATAAATATAGTGACATCTTATTGGCCACCTTTGAGGGTGTTAAAAGAATATTGAACAATCATCGTTTCGTGAGGCAGAAATTCACCATCCAAAGAAACAATATGTTCTTTAACCATTAGATGTAGGTGTCTGTAATTTTAGCTACAATAATTCTTATAAAAAATTCCTAGTGTATTGAAGATACTGTATTTTTTATAAAATAAATGAATAAAAAGAGTTTATGGTGTTGGAGAAGAAAAATAATACAAAAGAACACAAGTGAAGACAATAACTTAAAATCAAGTATCTCTCTTTGATTTGAGCTCAAAGGCTTCCTTGTGAAGACTTATTCACAAAGTGAGGCTTCTAGGAGTTAGAGAGGGATGTGGAGAGGAAATATGAGCAGGGTTTGTCCGAGACAAAGGCTTGAGAGGTGTGGTTAAGGGAGTAGAGGTGGGGGCCTTTTATAAGTGGAGAGGAGGGGCACTCTTGGAAAGTTACAAAATGTTACTTTATTTTCAAATGAGTTTCGGATTTTAAAGGTTCCAAATTGATTTCATTCTAGGATAAGGTGGTAAGGGTTCGAAATATACTCATACAATAGGTATTTGATATGTGTATGTTATAGTTTTACCATTATCATTTCATTTTATTTAAATTCTTTATTAATGAGGTAATCGCTGCATCATCATGATGTCATAACTAATTTAATATATTTAAAGTCTAAAAATTATAAAACAAATATCATGATGTTGGAGATCTTTTTATATTTCTAATGAATATTTATAGTAAAAATATGACTTGTATAACCCTATCTAAAAATTGTTTTAGTCAAACATCTCATGCTTGTGACATTTTTATTTTAACTTTAAATAAAAAGTTATTTATGTCATTTTCCAACCAATGTGGTCCCATGGGGACCCCAATTTGACCCGTGGATTATCAGGGTCGGCCATGACACATCCAATGAGGGTATGACATGTGTCTAGGTCATTTTTTATTATTAAAACATTATTTTTACCTTAAATTACACTAATTACCTCTAATCGCGATTAAAAACTTAAAAGTTACTATTCACCAGAAAATTATTTTAATCCCATTAAACCACATTTTACATCCTAATGACAACCATGTATGTCATATTTATTGAAATTCAAATCACAGATGTGGTAAAGGTTCGTTGAAATGAAAAATCAGTTTTTAAACTGCCACTTAGTGGTTTCACTATTCATAAAAAATTGATGTTTTTTTAGAAAAATACCAAAAATTCACCCTAAGCTATATTTGATGTTTTGAATTAAAAAATGATGTATATTTTACAAAATTCAAAACATATATGTCGCATTAATTAATTTAATAATTAATTTCCGCTGTCAAAACAAATAGCATGTTTTTAAGAAACAATATCTATTAAAGGATTGACAGTAGTTTAAGTCCAATTTCAAAGTGAAATTAATTCCAATGACCACCAATAGATTAAATGGTAAAAATATATTCTAAATAAACACTAATATAAATTAAAAATATAATTTATCAATATAAATAAATCATATTAATAGGAGGTTTTGAATTAAAATGCAACATTTTCAATAAAAATGATCTTTATCGGAAAAATAACAAAATTTTACAAAAAGTAAATTTTGATGTCCAGATTATAAAGAAGGATTTTGTTTTTTCAAATACAACATATTTAATTGTCAAAATTATATTTAAAAAGGGTTCTCAATCAAAAGGCGGTTAATCTACCTTTTAACGAATATTAGAAGATTTATGCTTAAAATTGGATTCATTTTCATTTTAAGCCTCCAACATTTATTGAATAAAAGTAAAAATACTTGACAAACATATATAATCATTTTTTAGTTAGTTCCGTTCATTCCCGCCATTACAATGGCTATGAATTAAATACATTTTAAAATAATATTATTTTATTATTAGAGTACAACATAAGATTTCAAAGAAACTCATTGTTGTGTATTTGGTATGCCCTCGAGCATTGCATTCCCTTTAAAGTAATATTAATATTTTATTCAAAAATATGGATAAATATGAAAATGTAATATTCTTTATTTACCTGGGGTGTTACATTCAATGTGAGTCTACATTTATGGATCTTATGGTCAGTATATAGCCCTCACATTTCCCTATAACTATATTGCCAAAATATTTTCAACACAATGTTCAAAACTACTAATTGAAGAATATAAATGGGATATGTTATCTCAATTATTTTCAATATTCTTGAGTTGTATGATATCACTGTATTATTTTTCATTGGTACCTAGCATAATTGTTTCATTGAATTAGCAATGTAATCCACAAATATTTCCCTAGATGCTGGTAGTGTGAGTATAATTGTAGCGATAATCCTCATTTGAACTCATTAAAGAATTCATTACATTCATTGGTTTAGAAAAATAATCTCTTATATAAGATATAGTTGGGTTAGTGTCTCTTAATATAGTAATTATTTATTTATAAATCTCTTGTAATAACCAGATAATCCAAGGAACCTATAAATATATGTTATAGATT
This sequence comes from Viscum album, assembly GCA_963277665.1. NCBI lineage: Eukaryota > Viridiplantae > Streptophyta > Magnoliopsida > Santalales > Viscaceae > Viscum > Viscum album. The sequence goes on along the minus strand of OY728152.1, from coordinate 1,585,298,089 downwards.
TTGTCCTGGTCCACTCTTCGATTTCTAATAACTTCCAAGGGTCAACAAATATCCCTTTATTTATAGTTATATACCATAAGAATGATATTGGGTATATCTAGAATCACATTTAAAATAAATTTGAAATTGTTTCCCCATTATCAATGATTACATCATTATATTCCAATTCTCATAATATTCCTCATTGTACATGGATTCTATCAGAATATCATCGAAAAAGACAACATATAATTTTTATAGGTAATAATTAATGACTCTATTAATTAAATCCATGATAATTTATAGGCAATTAGATAATCTGAATGGAATCAATATGAAATCATACTGTATATACCTTTTTCTAAAGGAAGTATTTGGAATATCATCATTCCTCGCCATTAATTGGTGATATCCTGACCAAAGTTCCACCATAGAGAAATAGTTATCCCCATGTTCTTGATCGATCAATTAGTTTATATATTATAGTAGATACATATTCTATATCATACATTTATTTATTTCATGATAAGAAATTCATAGGTGCATTGATCCATCATTCTTATTGAAATATTGGACTGGTGTACCCTATGGTAAAGCATTCATGCATATAAAACCCTTTTTGAGATTATCCTGTAACTAATTATTGAGTTCCTCTAACTCAATGGTGACCATTATATAAGATGTATATGATATAGGAAAATATATTTAAACAATATAAATTGGTAAATCAACAAATTGATTATGCGGAAGAGTAGGGAATTCATTGTGGAACACATCAGTGTATTTTCTTACAATAAGAATGGTTAGAGCACGATTGTCTACTTTTTCTCAATCATTTGGGATAGATTTTACTTCTCATAAGAAAATAATATAAACAATTGAGATAATGATTAAGAAAGAGATTCATTAACCTCTATACTCTAGTACAGAATTGGAGGATGCATTAGGTAGTGAAGAGTTATCTCTTTTTACCAACAATTGAAGTTGGCATTATATAAAGATAGTTAATCCATGCCCCATATAGCATAAAAACACAACTATATGTAAATAAAGATATTCTAGGATATTTTGTCATAAAAAATTAGTTGAGGAGGTGTAATATACATTGGATGAAATAAATTCCTAATTTTATATCCATACAGATAAAACGGCCTCCATGTTATGATGTTGTGTTTGAACAATACTTCTAAACTGAAAACATATGAAAAAATGTGTAGAACTAGAATCCAATAATATGTTATCTATTTATGAATGAGATATAAGTGTTCCATTCACCATATAAGTTTTGTCTTCACCCCAGTGGTAGTGATAGGATATTCCCTTCCTTTCATCCTTTATTGATGATTTTATAAAATAACCCATGGATTAGGTAAATAGTTCACAATGTACCCACGTTCCTTACTGAAGAAAACCACATAACATGAGGTATGTTGATTTGATGATTCCATTATTCTTCAATATTATTGGTATTATTCACATCCCTTTGTAATTTATTATCTAGATTCCCCATTCTTCCACTTTCAAGCATTTCATCATTCCTTATTGACAGTTCATAGGATGCTTCCCCCTTTAATTTTGACATGTGGAATATTTCATTTTCATTCTATATTGGGATTTATCAATTGATGAACACATATTAAACTCTATCATATTAATTTTATCTTAGGTATCTCAATACAAAATATATATTCTTGATTTCCATTTCATTCCTGAGGGTACAACATATATTAACTTCATTATAGTAAAATTCTAAAATCACCAATGATTTTCATATACTGAACATTAGATTGCTAAATAAGTATTCCATAAATAATTCATTATTCATGAAAAATGTAGAGGTTTATCTCAGAATCATTAAATTATTTTCACTTTAACCCCTGAAAGACTCGTATTCCTTTTTCATCAGACTATGGAACTCCCTCTCCATCAAAAGACATAGTGTTCAGTATAATACTGATTGGAAAATATTTTCATGAAATATTTTCCTACCATGGAATAAATTTCTTCTTTGAACATCATGATACTGATTAGTTTTCACTATTAATCAAATTACCCATACAAATTATAGACTACAAACACAACATACCCCTCTTCTACGCAATAATGGAGAAACAATATCTTCTCATTGAAGTTAATCCATTGTTCTGGGGTGATGGGACTAGAAGATCCCCTAAACATGACAATCTATTACCACAAGAAGGATTCATGTAATTTTTGAAAACATTATGTTTTTGTCAATTACATTCCTGACATTTTGTTCATATTTCCCATCATATTTGTAATATCATTAAGGAAATCAACACATTTTATATAACATTATTTATAGTTATGGTTTCTTTTTTTCAACCATTAACATTGAAAAGAATTTATAATTTGGTAGATCTTGAATACATAGAAAATAAAAATATAAATAGGAAGACATTGATAATAGATGGATAAAAGTTTAAATCATATGTATATCAAAACATGGGATCCCTTGTGTTTCATTCTAGGATATCCATGGTGATATTTTTTTCCCAAGGGTTATTTATAAATATTTATAGTCATAATTTCCAAAAACACTACACTGTGCACTTATACCAACAATAATGGCCTTAGCCTTTTACAAATATTATTATGTGATTTTATGGATAATTAGTCATCAAATAAATTCCAAGGGTCAATATGTCTACTATCTATGGGACATTTGAAACAAAATTATAACGTGTGAATAAAAAATAAAAAAAATTTATTTAAGTCTTATAATGATATCTTACTATCCATTGAGAAATTAAATAATCATAAGATATCCTTGGGAATACATGAACAAATTAATGTGATAATTATCCTAGAGTGGGAATAAACATAAAAATAATGCACAACACATAGGTTATAAGAAATTAAATAATGACATAAAAATGAACGGAACACGAATAAACATGTAGAACTATGACATATATAACACACGATCTTGTAATCATGGAATAATAGTAATGTTAAACCGATCTAAAACATTACATATGAATGAGTCAAGTAAAATTCTATATAGAAAAGCATGAGTAAATGATAGACACTAAGACATTTGCACATGGAGCACGAGTCAAGGCTAACCACAAAGACTATTTCACATGGCATGTTATGAGACTAAACACAACCCAATTAATTAGATCACTATGTTGAAACACCCATCATAATAGTATCATGAATATTTTTTCCACAGGAAAAATAACTTTAAGGGTTACCAATTTAATGAAATGGGTATCCTAATCATTTCATAAATAATAATAAATGCATGTATCACAAAATTTCCCTTGAAATAATGGATTTAAACTATATGTGGACATTGAAAATGGAAATTAAAAACCAATAAAAATAAGTGATTTTAAATAGATCAGATAACATTTATACAGGGTACATAAGAATATTTTGAATGGAAACATTTTTCTGTGGTTTCATAAAATTATTAAAGTAAATTTAAATCATAAGTAGAATAATATTTTATATAAAACAAAAAATTAACAAAGATAGATATTCATGATAAAAATTAATGATTTTAGAAAAATAACTATGGATTAAAAAATATTATGGTGTTAAAATTAAAATGGGTAAGAAATATGGATGTTACCTTTAAACTGGCTTTCTAATCCAGAAGGATATAAAAGGGATTTTTAAAAAAAATTATTTCCACATTATAGAAGGAAAATTTGATATAGATATTTGATTTTGGAACATATAAATAAAATTATAAATAATTACCTAAAATACAGAAGAATTACATTTGAGTATAGAGTAAGAAAGAGTAACCCGTATGAAAATGGGGGTTCTAGTTGAATCCCTTAGATTATCTATGAAAGTGTTTTGCACATGAACATAATTTCCTAGATAACAAAATTAAATATATTAATTAATTAATTAATTTTACTTCTAAACTAGTATTTTATTTATTTTAATTTCAATATGTTCTTTTATAAAAATTTAAAATATTTATAAGATACAGTTTCATATCTCGAGATTGCTTCTTAACTTGGTTTTTATTATCTGTTTACATGTATACAAGTATGGAAAATCATGTAAAATGAGGTTGTTTTTCCATAATGAATATTATATATTATTAATGAACATATATAATATTAAATTGCTATATTAGTCATTCAGATATTTGGGAAGAGGATAAATCACTTGATATGATGTTAGTGATAATAGTTTCGATAATTTGGGGGGTTTTCATTCATCACAAATGAGATTAGATTTACTAAATATCATTTTGTGTATATAATTCGTATAGAACAATACATTGGGTGTAATAAAAATATTATAATATTTTTAATGATAAAAATTGTTTAATGAGCATCAATGGATGTTTTAATGAAAATATACAACTCATCATGCTTGAATGAGATAAATTAACATATCATGAATGTGGTTTTTCTTTTTAATGGAAAAATGGATTAATGGAAGAAATTATGATGAATTATTATATTATGAAAATATGATAACAATATATATGATATAATAGAGTTAATATGCAACTTGGATAATGGGTGGTGAGGAAAGAATATGATAAGAAAAAATATGGAATGAAATTAAAAAAAAGGAATGATTTTTTTGCCTCTTGAATTCATCTCCATGAGAACCAACTTGAAGCTCTTGATTTTGGACATTAACAGAGACCAATGGATCTTGGGCCTGGGTGGTAGACATTTTAATAGGATTTTGTATAAATTTTACATGTATCTGAGATTTATAGGTGTGATTAGATGGGGTGTTGAGGGGACGTATTTGTAGGGGATGAGAGGGGTGTTTCTTCATTATTTTATTCATCAGTTTATAATTTGCCCCCATAAGAATAACTACACTAAATTCATGTGAATTAATATAAAAAAATGCTTGTGACTTCATACCAAAGACCACATACATCATCCTTGAAATAAAAATGAACGAAAAATTAATTTATATACCTTATACTCTAAATTACCATATTTATCAATTCACCATAAATTATATTATTTTATAAAAATCTCAAAAATTGAACCAAATAAATATTCAACTATTAGATTTCAAAAATAAACTCCATTTTATGAAAACAATTTTCAGTGTATAATAAAATTAATTTCTAATTAATTTCGTCATTTACAAGGAAAATAAATATTTTAATATTATAACTGATTTTATAACACAATGAAAAATTACTTAAGGCATCATAAATTTATATTAAAATAAGTAGACATAAAAATATTAAATGACAGCATTTAATTTTCATTCATTATATTAATTTTACAATTGAAAGTAAACATTTAAATTTTATAAAAATATTGACACTAATATAATAATTTCAAAAAAATGCATTTACTTATAATAATATATAATTATATCATAATACAATTTTTTATTTAGAGGAATTATATTTATACATTAATGGGTGAGGAAACTATTGTTTAGGCTGAATTACTATTCATAGTGGTCACATTACTTTTCCATATTCCATGTTACGAATCCATTGGTTTATATTACGTAATTTCTATAAATAATTATTATTTAATTCATTCATAGTTATTGAAAACTATGTTAACAAGATTCTAAAAATATCTATATTGTAAAATTGGATGGGATAACAATGGGAGAAACATAAGAAAGGGGCGAGATATAAATCCCATTAATGGAATAATTATGAAAAAAGGTGATACATGTTTGACAGAAGGCATATCCGTGGGGCATAAAATGTGTAGGAATCAAAAATATTAACGATGAGACATGATATAGAATGATAATCATAACATGGATATTGTGGAATGAAATTTATACGTTGATTCATAAACATATATCAATGATAACCTGTAAATACTGCATTGTGGATGAATCCAACAAAGGAACTAGTTTCACTCCCTTTTCCAACATGACATCTCATGAGCCTAATAGCCTAATTCGCTAACTATCTGACAAATTCTTGGACTTACGACCTAATATCATAATAAACAATTAGCTGATTTTCCAATTTCCTAATAGGCTATTATGATTATTAATATTCCTTATGAAATTGAATTAATTTATTTATATTTAAGAATTATGAACTTTTTATAAATATATAATTTAAAATTTTCAATTTAGGTGCTTTATTTTGATATTATTCAAACAACATCAAATGATTTTATCATGTAAATAATATTATAAACTAAATTAAATATATATTTTCTGACTATTTTTTAAAATATGTTGAAATATAAAATCACTATATTTAATAAAAATATCATATATATAAAATAAATTCCATATAATTAATAATATGATGTAGTAAAATATTTAAAATGAATATAGTATATTCAAATTCAGGATTATTTATTGTCCATAATGTGTAGATAAAATTTTAAATTTCTTATGATAAGGAATTTTTTTAGGAATTTATCAAGAATATGTATCACATGTTTACATTTATGAATTTTCATTCAATTAAAATATTATCCATTTTATTATTTTTCAAGAAAATAAAATATTAATATTGTGAATATGTGCATAATACAATGTCGAAAAATGTATTAATTGATTATTATACATTTAACTGAGTAGTTATATGCCTCATATTGTAATTGATTATGTTTCTATCTTTCATAAATTTATCTTATAATTAATTTCACTCGATTAAAGATCATTGTTGCATGTTGATTATGGATATTAGGTATTAATGTTATAATAAATTTATATATCTAATGAATTAATTTTCCCTAGGTAAAAGGACAATGTTTTAGAAATCACTCTAAGATTAAATTAAAAATTATATGTATATTTAGATACTTCATAATTTTATATATTTCTTCAATAGTTATAATTTTAAAAAAATCATGGTTTATAACATTCATATTATTAAATAATGTAGTATTATACTAATCAATTTCATTTTCATTATGAATAATTTTGAATCTATGGTTGTTTTCCTTGAGGAAAATTAGTTTTCTTAAGTATGACAAAAATGATTGAAGTTAATTTAATTAAAAAGAAAAATAAAAGATTGAAAGTTTTTTTGTTTATATTTAAAATATTAATAGGAAATTCCTAATTAAATATCATGATTATATTTTTATTAGTGTTCCCTAGAGGTCCATAATGATAAATAATATGAAAACTTTTGGCCAAATAATAATTTGAGTCAGATATTAGGTGAGCATTAGGAGAGCATATTATTTCAACCTAAAAAAACTCTAATCCCAACTAGGTATTAGTCCTCATACGGATTCTCTTATTCTGCTCAAGAAACTTATATAAAACGTTCTCATTTAGATGCAATTGTGGATAAAAACGACTTTATAATAATGTTAAATAAGTAAACTGATCACTGAACACTTCCTGAATGATTTGATAATTTTAATTCAATCACCTCTATTAGAGCCTACTACTGCTATTTATTCAAGTATGTCATGAATGTTCTCTTTATATTATTTCCCAAGTTATTCTGATGTGGGTACTAGTGGAGGTTGAGCTGATGGTGGTGATGATGACGACGACGATGATGATGCTGATGATTCTCAAGATGATGTTGTTGGTGATGTAGATGTTGTAGATGGTGAAGAGGATGAGGATTGTGGATATTATATATATATTTATGCCTTCTATATTTTAATTATATTTAAATAGAAAATTGATTATTGATTAATGAATTAATTATTTTTCAATGGATGTATATATATGTTATAGTATTGTATGCGTTTTGAAAAATATTACTAATAGTTGGATGAAGGATAAAGATTAAAAAATTTATTCAATATGTTTTTTTGTTTATATTTTACTGATAGGTTCAAATAATTGAATATAAATTGCTACATCCTTATGGGGATAACTAAAAATACCCATGGTTCGATGTACCGTGGGTATTTCTATACAACTGGGAAAGGATGTGCACATGGTTTTGAAAACTCTGGGTATAGATATATAGCATCAATTTTTGTCAAATGGTTGGTTTGATAAAATCTCAAAATCTATAACAACTATTTCAATAGATACCATGTGTATAGATCTATATTGATCGATCTATATGACACATTTTTGAAAAACATGGGTACTATATAAACCAACATTTTTAGTGGTTATACCCACGTATCTAAAACTTGGGTATATGTAATTTTTATAATAGTTTTTGGTTGAAGATGTTTGAAGTTCTCAGTCATCAGATGTCTAAACTATTACCATGAGGCCAAAATTCAAATTTGTCGAGACCATATAGGTATGGATGATGGATGGGGGTTTTGTTTCACAATTTCATGATTTAATAGCCCAACCTTTGTTTTTTTGAAGAATAATTTCTTTTTCCTACCACCATATGAGATTAGATATTAATCATGGGATCGATAATATGTATAAATAATTGAAATCATTGTTTTATAAGGTTGTAAAGTATATTAATGTAGATGAGGTTTTTTATGAAGCCTCATATATCAGTAGCTTAAGGAAGATACTCAACTACCATCTATTATGTTTTGTATATAGTGATTCCCTTTAGGAAATTGGATAATATATCCATGGATGTTCTTTCATGTAAAATAGGAATGGGTTGGAACCTCTGTTACATATGGGTGATTTTGGATTTTCTCACAAATTCATCTCAATTAATTTGTATTCTTGAAACTAATATGGTGGGAGACATGTCCAAAATCTACATATGGTAAATTTTATTGATTATTTATATTCTAGTCAAGATTATATATATCTGAGACCCCAGTTTTACAACTCCTTTTATAAATTACTTATAGTTGTTCTTGGAACACATTTGGCTATTGTAATAAGTTATCATCCAATAAATGAAATGGAAATGGAAATGGAAGATCCTTATTTTAGAGGATATTCATATGGATTATTTTATGGTTTTTCTTTGCTCATAGGTGGGCCATATAACATTATTGGAGTTCTCATACAATGAATGTAAACTCTCTGTGATATATATTTCTCATATTGAAACATTTATTGAGATTCCTTGTTATTATCCAAATTTGTGGGTAAATATATTTCCTTCATAACTGATCGGACCAATAATAATTTTATAGAAAATATTAAAGATTCAATTTTTCAAAAAGTGGATTTCACTCGCTCTGAGTCGTCCGAAACTGTTTTTGGATAATCATCTCTGAAATTTTTCAATTTAATTAATTTTTCATATCTTTTTTAGAACCTCTAATGTAATTTTCCATAATAATTTTCAATAACATGGAATGTCATATTCATTATACATTGGTACTTTTAAGATACTATAATTGGGTAGAGAGGTAACATGTTGGTTTGATTTTTCAAGCCTCTCGGCTCCCATTCCATGCATGTTTTATCCTTATCCATCGTATCGCCTCCATGTGTACCCCAGTATCTTTCACCCCCTCTTACTTCATGAATCCCTAGTCTGGATATTTCATAGATGCATTATGTTTATTATGAGGGGCTTATCAAGTTTTTTCCTACCTAGATGTTTTCTTTTCTTCCCAAAAGTTTCATGTGATAGAACCAACCTAACCATATATTTCCTTACATCATCTTTTATTGAGGTGGATGTGCTCCTCTATTTGGGGCCTGAAACCCCATTTACATATTTTAATGATTAATCATATATTGGTGTCATAGACATCTAGTGTAGATATCAATATTCTATATGAATTTATACTGCTTCTTACTCTCCTAGGAAAAGGATCTCATTTATATCATCCCGCATTTTTATCACATAAACATTCATTACATTTTACAAAACCGGGGATCTTTAAGGTTTAGTGTCTTGGAATCCAGAAACTTAAAAAATGAAAACATAAAACATTCATCTAAACCACTTGAAAGGATTATCCTTAGGATCATCCTAGGTTCATTACTTAATCTCATAACCTGGGGACATCCATCAAAAGAAAGGGTGAGCAGAAGGCCCAGTAAGGGAAACAAGGGGAAACATTTAACATGTGAACATGATATACAAAAAAAATGTCATGAAAAATAACTTTAAGGAATGAGAAAGAAATCATGAGGCATATCATAATAACAATAACATATTTTATAACTTGAAGATGTGGCTACAACATTTAATATTGACAATCATTTTTTTTTCACCATGGTTTATCCCTATGGTGTCATTAAAAATTACCAAGGTTATTCAACAAGGCGTCGTTAAAAGTGGTCATCTCTAGAGATTAAGCCTTTTACCATTGCATTAGATATCTCTCAAGGTGAACCCTTTATTTTTCTTTATTATCCAGTGATCCACATATATCGTCATCAATCATTTCATAAACAACCCATATATAATAAAAGAAATTGGTTTCATTTAATTATCACAAAGTTTTATAAACTGCTTTAAAGAAATAATCATTATGTCACTTTAAACCCATGAAAAGGGAAAGCGGGTCACATGTATGTATATACCAAAATTTAAAATAGAACATTATGGTATATATGTGAATATCCTTTTATAAGAAAGAGCTTTGAGTATTCACTTAATAAAATTAATTTGAGGATAAGAGAGAGAAATTTTGTTGTAGAAATTCTACAGCATAACGGCTATGTATCGGGGTTTTAGAAAACACTGAAAAGAGAGGGGACATGGGTAACAAACTCATAAATGATTCATAATACAGTATAGTGATAGAATATAAAGGGTATAAGAGAAATGGTAATGAAATTTTAAAGATATACCATGTGAAATGAAAAACCTAGAAGGAGGACAAAAATATGATTTCTCTTAGGAAAATTTGGCAGCCTAACGGCGTCACTTAAACTTCAACAAAAATGAATTGATGAGGTCAAATAGGGTATTAAATCATATGAACATAAAATATCAGTATGATATATATACAGATCATACCCCATCATAATAAAAAGGAACGTGAAAGACTTGACATGAAAAATGAGAAAGGTGAAAGAATCCCTTAAAAATTTGGCAGCCTAACGACATCACTTAAACATCAAAAAAATGAATTGATGATATCGAATAGGGTCTCTCATCATATGAACATAAAAGATCAGCATGATAGATATTGATATCATACCCCAACATAATAAAAATAATGTTGATGACTTGACAATAAAATAGAACTTCAAAATGAGAAGGGTGAAAGAATCCGTTACAAAAAATGAATTGACGAGATCAAATAGGGTCTATTATCATATGAACATAATAGATCAGTATTATAGATATATAGATCATACCACAACAAAATAAAATGGAACATGAAAGACTTGACATGAAAAAGGAGAAAGGTGAAATAATCCCTTACAAATTTGGCAGTCTAACCTCATCACTTAAACTTCAAAAAATGAATTGACGATATCAAATAGGGTCTCTCATAATATGAACATAAGATATCAGTATTATAGATATATAGATCATACCCCAACATAATAAAAATTAAATTGAAATACGTGACAATAAAATAGAACTTGAAAATGATAAGGGTGAAAATATCCGTTACAAAAATTTCGACAGCCTAACGGCGCCACTTAAACATTCGTAAAATGAAATGATGAGATTAAGAGGGGATCTCTCATCATATGAACAAGAAAAAGACTTTAGGATGAATGTAAAAGAACATCCTCCAACATAATAACATGGAGCATAAAAGATATGTCATAAAAGAGAGTTCTTGGAAAGAAAGAGAGAGGTAAGATTCCTTACCATAATCGTAACACTTAAAACTCAATGGTTTGGACCTTGAGGTCTTGGGGAACCTTGGGAGGACGCCTTGGGAGGTAAAGAGACCATATATTCGTTGAGGATGATTTTGGATCCGAATGGATGAGAGGATGGCTTGGTATTTATAGGGAATGTGAGGGGACAAGGCATTAATGGCCAAGGCACACCTCATTGGTGGTTTTGGAAAAACTCTGGGCTTGACCATGGTATTTGCCCATGGTATTGGCCACATGGGAAACCTAATACCTTATCTTACTATTCATAAGTAGACCATATTGATTACATACTTAATACATCATTTAATGATGTCATTAAACACCTCTAACTTAAATACTGTATTTTCACTATTCATCAAAAATTCAACTTTCTCAGAAATATCACAAAATTTCTCCTTAAACAAATATCGATGATCTGATTTCTAAAATGAACTCCATTTTATAAAAATAATTTTTTAAATATTTTTAATTAAATTTTTAACTAAATACGCTATTCACTTAAAATTCATTTTTTCCAGAAAAATCCCCAAAAATCACCTTAACATAATATCGATGCTCTGAGTTCAAAAATGAAATCCATTTTATAAAAATAATTTTCTAAATATTTTTAATTTAATTTTTAATTAAAAAACACTATTCACCTGGAAAAACTAATACTTGATTAATAATTTAAGAAATAGTTATTTAACCATTTTATTGAATCACATTACTTAATCAAGGTGCCTAGATTATATTAATAATTTATTTATATGAGATTACTAATCTATTCGGTCACATTACTAATCCTAAGCATAAAATCACTATTCATAATTTACTATTCATAAAAAATTAAGTTGATCTTATATGACTCTAAATTTCGTAGTGAAAATAATTAAAGAAGACCATTTTTTAAAATCATTACAAATTTTTAATTATATAATGTTTACAAAAACATTTTTTAAAATATCCTTTCTAAAGAATTCACAAAAAATATGCATACTATATTTATCCTGACATTTGAAAATTCATAAAGTTCATCATAAGAAGAAATAAAATTTTAATTTAAACAAAGGATTACACAAGGCAGTTGCAGTCTCCTTACATAGCCCCATATCACACCAACATAGGACCTAAGTGTAAGGTGTTATAAGGTGAGAGAATCCGTGGGAGGCTTGGCCAACATCGCATGAGTAGTAATTTCTATAAGTTTGAACTTCTTGCAAAGGCGATTTCGTTCTAGCTTCACACGATGACGTTCAACTCGTGTTTGGTTTAGAGAAAATCTCAGTGGTGCTACCTCCTTCCCAAGTTCTGTTAGATGGGATTCGATCGGTCCAAGACGACTGGTTGAGGCCATCAAATCTTATTTCTATATTAATTAACCAAGATCACTTGTATTTAGAGACAATAATCGAAATGTTTAGTTTCCAGCTGTCTTATTGACCAATGGTCATATAATAGTTAGATCCCAATGGTCTCATTTTAATTATACTCATGTTATCAAATGAAATAGTTCTTTTGAGTATAAAAAATAAAATAACACACAAAAATAGGAAACATGATTTATTACAAATTTTACATCGTTACAATCTTCCCCCCTTATGAAATTGCATCCTAGAAATTTTTAAAATTGGGTATTTAAATTTCATTGAAATTACCACATTAGAAAAGGAGTCAGTAAAACTATTACTTTAAAAGAAAGAAAGGGAAGTACAAAGGTCACCCAAGTTAACCCACACATGGATTCCATGTAGGAAAACATGGACATGGAGGAGAAAACAAAGGGTCATTTTCTGAGGGAGAGTGATAGAAAACAAGATTAGGATAAAGTTAACCACGAGAAAATCCCAAAATTGTGATGTGTGTAAACGGTCTTTGATTACCTAGTATGAAACATAAACCAATAATGTTTTGGTTTTACATTCCTTTTAATAATTTTGAGGAATTAATATTCTACATAGAACAAAAACATATGGAAATATACCTACCTTCATGTAGAGTTTCATCCTTTATTAAGTTTCTCCGAAACTAATCTTTTCTCCAAACGATGAGCTTTAAAAAACACTTGGTCTCATCAAAAAACAATAATCATATTCTTGAGAGTCACGTAATCCACAAAAGATTAACTATCAATTTCTTCAATATTCAAACATTATCCCAAAAATAGAAAGGGTAAGATAAAAAAACTCTTCAAAAATAACGAATCCCGTATGAAGGGAAATTAATTTTAAATCTTCAGAGTTCCATGGTACTACCCAAAGTTCATCAAAGACCATTCAATAAATAACTGTCCTTAAAAATCCTCAAAATAAACCAAAGTAAGATTGAAACCCAATTATATGAACGATCTCATAACATAGTCTTCCATGATAGACTTTATCGTTCATCTCCAAACAACATCAACCACTCTTATCATCTTATAACAAAAGTAACTAACCTAATCACATTTTCCCCAAGATAGGTTAATCATTTCCATATGTAACCAAAATTTCTATAAATTCTCCTTAAATTCATCGATTCTTCAAAATATAATTCAACCTTTACTCCTCAAAGAAAACACAGTTGTAATCTATTTACCTCGATCAAATAAGGTTCCCAAAATAGTGAACGTCTTCCAAAATAATAATCATATTTTAATCCCCTAATCACCTTTTCTTAAGAAGAACAGCTTCACTACAACAACATGTGGTACATAATAATAGATGTTTTCTTTAATGATATAAAATCATCATAGGTAGTGACTCTATGATCTTAAATAACATAAAATATATGATCATAGAGCACGAACTAAAATACAACATGAAAAAGAAAATTAATGTGAAAAAGTTACATGTACTTCAGTCATCATGATCCATCTCAGCATTTGACTTGCATTGTTCCCTTGTCCGTGAAGATTGTTGATGCTCATCATGATTCCAACCCATTCCAAGAGATCATTGCCTTGGATAATGTCTAACTTCTCCACATTTATGAAATCGAAATGTATATGGTACATTAGATCTAACCTTATCTTCATTCATCACGTTATCTATTTTTTTTAAAGAAATTGGATACTTTATGACCTATCTTCCTACACATAAAACATCTCCCGATTAGTTTTTGACATTATCCTTGGTGCCTCTTCCCACACTTTTTTCAAAAAAGAAATTGGGTCTTCTTTCCCTTATCAACTTTATCAGATGAACATCCTTGAGACTTTGTCTTCTTCTTCCTTGATGAATTTGGGCATTCAACTAGGTACCAATTATTAATTGTGATTTTTGATAGCTGGTTTTTCATAATCACAATATGTTCAACTTGATCTTTCATCACCTTTGTCACATTAAAAGTGAAATCATCACATTAACTATCACATTGGCTGTTGGGACATGCTCTTCTATTTCCCTCCATTAACTATGAAAAGAACGTATAATTAGGGGGCTTAAATACTTATCCCAAAATCATGAAAAGGAATATTATAGCATAGAAGTATAATATTGTAGAAGAAAAGTATACCCTAACTTGTGGCCCCCTAGGTACCAATCTAGGTTATCCATGACCATATATTCTTATGTGAATATTTATTTTATTTTATCTGTGTTCCTTTAATAATGGTTCATACTATGCTTATGAATTTTAAAAAGCATATCCCCTAGGTGTGTTGTAACCAAGAGTGCAGCACGGCCCATTGTCGTGTACCAGTTCTCATTCGAGTATATCTCAAAGTGGTGTTTTCGGGTTTTACCCATATGTACATCTATGCCAGAGCAACCTCTACCTGCTCGTATCCAGACAAGGATGTATTTTCTTGGTAACCCCTTACTCAATACTAACCAAAATACTAGGAATATTTCCTATATTTTGAACTTTTTATAGGGTTCTTCCTAAAGTATTAATATCCCTATTTCCAGAAATAACTAAACCATCCTTTGATTCCAACTATAGAATCCCTCCATTTTATCACATAAACATTCATTACATTTTAAAAAATTGAGGATCTTTAAGGTTTAGTGTCTGGGAAACCAAGAACTTAAAACATAAAAACATAAAACATTCTTCTAAAAAACATTAATGGCTTCTCCTTATGATCATCCTAGGTTCATTACTAAATCTCATAACCTGAGTCATACTTTATAATAAAGGGTGAGAAGATGGCCCAGTAAGCGAAACAAGGGAAAACATTTAACATGTGAACTTGAGATACATCAACAATATCATGGAAATGAACTTTAAGGAATGAGAAAGAAATTATGAGGCATATCATAATAAAAATAAGGTATTTCAAATCATGAAGATGTGGATACAAAATTTAATATTGAAAATCATTTCCGTTTCACCATGGTCCATCCCCAAGGTGTCATTATTAATTACCAAGGTTATTCACCAAGGCATTGTTAAAAATTTCATCTCTAGAGATTAAGTATTTACCCAATGCATTTAAGCGCTATCAGGGCGCACCTTTAATTTGTCTTTATTATCATGTGATACACATATATCATCATCAATCATATCATAAACAACCCATATAGCATAAAAGAAATGAGTTTCATTTCATAATCATAACGTTTTAAAAACTGCTTTATAGAAATGATCTTTATGTCACTTTAAACCCACGGAAAGGGAAATCCGGACTCATGTATGTAAATCCCAGAATTTAAAATAGAAAATTTAGGTATATATGTGAATACCCATTTAGAATAAAGATCTTTGAGTATTCACTTAATAAAATGAATTTGAGGATAATAGAGAGACATTTTGAGACAGAAATTCTACAACATAATGGCTATGTATCGGGGTTTTAGAAAACATTGAATAGGGAGGGGAAATGGGTCTCCCACTCATAAATGATTCATAAAAAAGTATAGGGACAGAATATAATGTGTATAATAACATGGTAATGAAATTTTAAAGATATACCATATGAAATGAAAAACATAGAAGGAGGACAAAAATAAGATTTCTCTTATGAAAATTCTGCAGCCTAACGACGTCACTTAAACATCAACAGAAATGAATTGACAAGATCAAATAGGGTATCTAATAATATAAACTTAAAATATCAGTATGATTGATATAGAGATCATACCACAACATAATAAAAAATAACTTTCAAGACTTGACATGAAAAAGGAGAAAGGTGAAAGAATCCCTTAAACATTTGGCAGCCTAACAGCGTCACTTAAACTTCAAAAAAGGAATTGACGATATCAAATAGGATCTCTCAACATATGAACATAAATGATAAGTATTATAGATAAAGAGATCATACCCCAACATAATAAAAATGAACTTTAATGAATTGACAATAAAATACAACTTGAAAATGAGAAGGGTGAAAGAATTCGTTACAATATTTTTGATAGCCTAACGGCGCCACTTAAACATTAATAAAACGAAATGATGAGATTAATAGGGGATATATTATCATATGAACATCAAAAGGACAGTATGATGAATATAAAAGAACATCGTCAAACATAAGAACATGGAGCAAAAATGATATGACATAAAATAGAGTGCTTGGAAAGAAAGAGGGAGGTAGGATCCCTTACCTTAAACGTAACTCTTAAAACTCACTAGTTGGGACCTTGGGGGCTTTTGGGCACCATGGGAGGACTCCTTGTGAGGTAAGGAGACCCAAAGTTCGTTGAGGATGATTTTAGAGTCGAATGGATGAGAGGACGGCTTGGTATTCATAGGGAAAGTGAGGGGACAATGCATTAATAGCCAAGGGACACCTCATTGGTGGTTTTGGAAAAACCATGGGTTTTCCCATGGTATTTGACATTGTTATTGGCCACTTGGGACACCTCATACCTTATCTTACTATTCATAAGTATTAATTATTTATTGCATACTTAATACATCATTTAATGATGTCATTAAACACCCGTCACATAAAAACTGTATTTTCACTATTCACCAAAAATTCAACTTTCTCAGAAAAATCCCAAAATTTCACCTCAAACAAATATTGATGCTCTGATTTCAAATATGAACTACATTTTATAAGAATATTTTTCTAAATATTTTAATTTTAATTTGTAAATAAAAATACTATTCACCGAAAATTTAATTTTTTCAGAAAAATCCCCAAAAATTACCTTAAAATAATATCGATGCTCTGAGTTCAAAAATGAAATCAATTTTATAAAAATATTTTTCAAAATATTTTTAATTTAATTTTTAATTAAAAACACTATTCACCCAAAAAAACTAATACTTGACTAATAATTTATGAAACCATTATCTAACCATTTTATTGAATCACATTACTTAATCAAGGTGCCTAGATTATATTAATACTTTCTTTATGTGAGATTACTAATCCATTTAGTCACATTACTAATCTTAAGCATAAAATCATTGTTCATAATTTAGTATTAATCAAAAATTATGTTGATCATATTAGACTCTAAATTTTATAATGAACATAATTTTAGAAGACTATTTTTTTTTAAATCATTACACATTTTTAATTATTTAAGGTTTACATAAACATTTTTTAAAATATACATTCTCTAAAATTCACCAAAAATATACGTACTATATTTATCCGGACATTTGAAAATTCATAAACATCATCATAAGAAGAAATCAAATTTTTTATTTAAAACATAGGATTACACAAGGCAGTTACGGGCTCTTTACATAGACCCTTATCACACCAGCATAGGACCTATGTGTAAGGTGTGCTAAGGTGAGAGAATCCAAGGGAGGCTCGGACAACATCTCACGAGTAGTAATTTCTATCAGTTTGAACTTCTTGTGAATGAGATCCCATTCTATCTTGACACGATGAAGTTTGGATTGGGTTTGGTCCAGAGCAAAGCCCAATGGTGCTACCTCCTTCCCAAGTTCTGTTAGATGGGCTTCGATTGGTCCAAGACTACTGGGTGAGGCCATCGAATCTTCTTTCTGTATTAATTACCCAAGATCACTTGTGTTTAGAGACAATAATCGAAACGTTTAGTTTCCAATGCTCATATTTGACCAATGGTCATATAACAGTCAAACCCAACGGTCTCATTTTAATTATACTCATGTTATCAAATGAAATAGTTTTGTTGAGTATAAAAAAAAATAACACACAAAATTAGGAAAAATGATTTATTCAAAATTTCGGGTCGTTACATCATGTTCATGTGGTCGAAGGCCCCCAGGTCCCATGGATGATGCACATACATTTGTCCCGGTTCTCATTGGATGTCCACATGGGAACATAAATCACACTTGATGATATCTGAATAAGCCTTCCTAGGATTAGACAATCATTTCCAATCTACTTATTCCTCCAAGCGATCAGATATTCCTTTGGTGGAATCCTCTACTATGTTGATATTACTAGGTGATGTGGTTATGCGTCTTCATCTCACATCTGTTTAGAGATGGATCTCTCCCTCCCTTTATCGGATAGTCTATCCCTTGAGGTGAAAGAAGCCTTATCTTGGGGATATTACATCACCTACCTAGCCTTCCCAAGATACATCTCACATTTCGTGCGTTTGGGAAATTTCATATATATATGTATGAGGTAAATCCATAGGGATTGTCACCCCACTACCATAACACCTGATTCCCTGACCAAAAAGATGGAATATCCGCCCATTACTCTTCCAAATGATTATTTTGTTATGTGTCATCCCCATGTTGATTGGCCAAAGGGGGAAACTTATGTCCCTTAATTATTAGGTTCTGAGATTTCCATAATCCCCACTCCCTAAAATGGATTCCATTCTAGTTAGAACTTAACTACCATCCTCCCAATATCCATGACCTCTTTATAGTCTTAATTCATTATTCTTACTCTACTCCACTTTATACTTTCTCATGGGCCTCCCCTAGGGGAGTGTGTAATACACATTATACACATACATTATGGCCCACTGGTCTTGCCTCCCCCACCATCTGTTGTTCAAATATTTCCCCTATAGGCTTTTTTCCTAGAATGTGAGATCAATAGTCCCCTAGTTTCCCCCAATGGGATGCACAAAATCCCTACTCCAGATACCCAATCACATTCTAGGGAAGGCTCTCCCTACCAAATCCCTAGGGATCAATGATGGAAATTCATTTATCCCTCTGGTGCACAGGGCATGTATCTTGTTGTACATAAGGAACATCCTCTCTTACCATTTTTGACATCCAAGGGAGATGAATCATGCAAAAAATATCTATTAATGAACCCAAAGTATTTATTATCCTCCCACATCAAATTGATATGAGTTCTGAATAAAATTCGTAAATTTTACCCCTTAATGATTTAGATATTCATTTTCAATTCTGGTGGCACTGGTACTTGATTTCAGGTAGACTTACTCACCAATGGAATCAGGAATTTAAATATATCCATCATCAATGTCATTGAAAATAAATAGAACCTTGAAAAAATAAGTGATCCCTCTAGGAAAATTATCCTCCCTGGATGCATGCATGCTGACACCACCAACAGACATATTTGGATATTTTGGAATAGAATCCATTCTAGTGACCCAGTTCGGGACAGTGACCATTTCATCACTATGAATGTGTCATTAAGGGAGAATTTTTTATTCATGTATTTATATAATGGGTCTTCTGAGCCATATTATTAGGAATCCTTATGAATAGACATCAACTCCATTGATCTCAAAACCATCTTTTGATCATTGGTGAAATTCAATGTTATTACTAACATAGAGGAGAAGAATAAAATATGCCCATTCAATAAGAAATGAAGACTTTATTTCAGTAATTATTTTTTCAGGGGATGGTTTCATTGATCTCATATTCTTAAGTGACTACTTCACATGGTGAAATACCCAATGTTTGAGCCACCACTCCTGGAGTTTCTTGGACCACTTCCGGTCTAACATGAAATCAATATCCATGTTCTATAATAGTAATGAAATTCATCTGCTTATTGGTTTATCTAATCACTCCCCTCTACTTGTATCCACATCATCATAATTTTTCCAAAAATAATTATTATATTATTATCATCAATGGTTCATCCTTTTGGGATTCCATAACCTGGTTGAAAAAGATGGGGAAATCCATCATTAGGGAAACTATGGGTGGTCACCCCCAACTACTCGAGTCATCTCACGGAAAAGATAGAAGTGTGAATGAATGAATTCTATCCCACTGACATTGATATTGATACCACCATGGATGATGTTGAATGCCTTGAGAATATTATAGATGATTCTTGGGATGGAAATATTTTTTAGGATCTATACAACAAGAAATAGGCATTGGTGGACATTATTCTCAAACAAGAACTCCTAGAGAGAGAAAATTTTAGTATCAATGGGCTTAGATAGGGGTACAAGAAAGGTTCCTTATTTAAACCAAGTATCAATGATATGAAACGACTAGTGAAATATCATATTCATTTGGGTGATGATACATATACAGATACTATAGATATTATCGTTGGACTAGCATTGTCCACCATCAATGATCTCTTCAAGAATCCTAATCTTTGCTTGTCGAGTGACTATCTAAGAGATATCAGAGGGTTCATTTATGTGATCTCCAACCAAATATAATTCATGGAAAATGCTTGTCTGTGTTCTTATCGTGATGCTAATGAGATCTAGGAGGAAATGTTGAGCCTCAACCTCGAAAGGGCCCCGGGCCCATGTGGCTTCTTGATATCATTATACATAACCTCATGGGACGTCGTGAAAATTGATATTATCTCACCTATCCAATACTTATTCTGAGGGAGAAACTTGCCCTAGATCGTTAATTCCACGACAATCATGCTCCTTCCCAAGATCATTAATCCATCCCCAATAATTCATTATAGACAAGATAGTATGTCCATATTCTGGTATAATATTTTTCCAAGATCATCAACGTAATGTTTTTTATCTACATTCCATAGTAGGAATCCAGAGAGCATCACATGTTTGGGACATGATTCTCCATTCAGGGACCCATTACACTGGCCAAAAAGATGATCATAGATATTATCATCATGACTCACATTTCCAATTAATTCATCAAATTAGATATTAATAAATCTTATGACTGCATTGAGCGGGGATTCATCATCATGTTGCAGCAGAGTATGGAGTTCTCCTCATGATGTATTGACCTCATCATTAGTAGTTTTTTGTCCCCCTATTTGGCCGTTACATTTATAGAGAAATCATATGGGTTCGTCAAGGCCACTCTTAATCTAAGTTAACTTCACCCTTTCTCCTCAAGCATCTCCTTTCAATCTCAAGATTTCCTCAGTCACCTTCAGCACATGATCAATAATACTGATGGGGTACTATCTTATTGTAGAATAATTACTTCTCCTTCCATTTATCATCTGATGTCTATGCGTGACATTTTTAACTACATTAATGCTAATATAATATCAATCAAAGGAATCCACATGGTTTTGGAGAATTACTTCCATTATAGTGGGAGGGTTATTAGCAAGTCCAAATGTAATTTATATATCTCCAATAAATGTATTCCAACTGTGTATTTGTGGTCCATCATAGAATTGACATATAAATTGGGTCTATTCATATGGATTACTAGTGTTCCCTAATATCCAATGGAAGAATTATCATATGTGACATCAAATATATTATAAGTAGGATTATGGATTGATTACTCAACTAGAAGAAAATATATTTATCATATGCGGGTTAGAAAATGATGGTTAACTGCATCCTCGTCACTAATCTTATCCATGAACTCTCGTACATTAATGTTTAAAAATCTATCAATTAGAAAATTGATAATATCATTGTTGAATTCATATGGGATCATCTATCATAAGGGAAGAATCATTGGGATTCCTGGAATACGTTGGAATGGCCTGTTAGGGAATTTCGCATCAACGTCTATAGCCTTGACGACACCATCCTATGAATGCATGCAAAGCTATCCTAGGAAGTCCCGGAATAGCACACAATCTAGTATATCACCATGGACAACTCTAAATTTGGGAATGAGTTTATGACATATTTTCATAATTCATTACACTGTTTGGTGATCTCCCCCCAAATTACATCCCTTTAACCCAAAACTAGATGAATTTTTTGGACGGGGGACATCTCCTTTTGGCCTCAAAATTTTGCAAGGAAAACCCTCGTCCTCTCGGGATATACATCCACCTTGATCTCATTTAATTATTCCAGATCTCATATAATTATTATCAATGTGGTTTTATACATGTGCCAATAGGAAACATTCATCCTCATTAATCTGAACACTAGAAGACATATATTTGTCTTCTCCCTCTCTTCCATGGGGGTTTTCCCCAAATTTTCCATTATGCATACTCTGGACACTCATGATAATGATGATATGTGGAATGAGATCCTTTTTTCCAATGACATCAACCTTCAGCACAATGTTCTCAATTAGAGTCTATGCCGCATGTCACCGCACATATGAGAGAATCATGCACTGAAAAATCTCGATGGATTCATGGTGACCATGCTTCTCAAATCAGTGGCAGGAGAGTGTGGGGAATTTGATCTTTGAGGGAATATATAAAGGAATAGTGTGTAAGTATTTTGGATAGTTTACTATCATTCATGAATATATCATAGATGATATTCCGTTTCGTCTCCATAGTTCCATATTGCAGTGGAGAGGTCTCTAGAGAATATGGATAACACAATGGTCCTTCATGCAGGATGATAGTCGATTTGGATGGCCCGATATACGGGCATACAAAAAGGGGACCAATCCACCAGATGGTCTATCATCATTAGATCTATGAACCACATCCTTGATACGGTTATTCATATCAATAATTGGCTTTAGGTTCCTATCCTGCAATGGATTCAAGGTAATTATATTAATGTATTTTTTGGTAGAATAATCATTAGAAGTCATTGAGTCTACTAGTCCCCCACCCCATCATGGGACTCAAACTCAAAACCAAAGGGTCATGAAACAAACAAGGTCCATCAAGAAGGAATGGTGGTTTGAAACTCCATAGGGTCATCCACCATGACATTTTTCCCACTTGGGTCATGTATCCATCCATTAGGTGTAGGATAACATGATTCTTTACAGTCACAAATTAATCATCATAAAGGTATCACATAATCAGAGTCTAAAATGATCCTAAAATCGTTCAAAATTCCCTACATGGCATTGGATCCAACCCTTGGTCAATTCATTATATCCTTAGGATGTTTAAGGTCAAGATTAACAACAACACTAGAGTGGTATATTTGTTGAAAAGGTAACCATTTCATGAACCACCGTGTCTCTCTTGATGTCCATGGAACAGATCACATTTGTTTTCATAATGTTATTAGTATGATGCTAAAGATGATAAACTTAATTAGAGAGTATTCCCTTGGTCTATACTATTTTAGGCCACCATAACCATCTTTTCTTTGGATCTATGGGCATGTACACTCATACTGTTTTCCATTAATTCACATAATAAAATTATACATGATTACTATGAAATACCAAAATTTAAGAGAATTTATCACCACTAATTTATAACATATATCACATTAATTTATGTACATTTAACACAATTAATTAATGTGTTTTGTTCTGCGTTGTTCGAGAAGGATTTGGTATGTTTGTGGTGGGGGGTGGACTTGTATAGATTTGACAATGTTAATATAAACCATGAAGCACATTTAGAAAAATGTGAAACCTATAACGGGGGAAACTACGATGGATCATGATTGGAGGATATTTTGAAAAAATATTGAAAATGAACAGGAAAAACTATGTTCCTTTTAAAAGAGTGGATGATAGGACTGGCATAATGTTTTTTAATCCATGTCATCCAACCATGAGTGGGGAGTCCCTAAGAAAGAATCCCCACATAGTTAGTGAACAATTTTTCAGATCGTGCCTTTTAAATATGCATTTTATTGTTAAAACCCTAAAATTTGGAGATCTAATCAAAATTAAATCCCATAATACATGTAATCCCTTATTCTCTCAATGTGATGGATTAATTTTTTTTCATTCAATGATATACATTTATATTATAATAATAAACCATTTTTAGTCAAATTAAATGATTTTAGAGATTTAGGTTTATCGAAAAGTCTTCATTCATCATCATTTTTATGATATTTTATTCACCTATCTCCCAGCACCATAGATTTAATCCTTCGAGATTAGATCTAGGGTTTTTAAATTATAATATTGATGAGATATGCATATATATATATATATTAAATTTAAGAGGATCCATTCCATGTTATAAATAATCCATGTACTATTATTCATTTTCTCCTATCATTATAATGAAGTTTTATTCTATATTATTTGTGCATGAGTTAGAACATGAAGGCATAGTTTTATTTCAACTAATTATTTTAATTTGTATATGAACTATCAATGTGATTCTCAATGGAATAAACCATTGGATTATAGTTTTCATTCATGAAAAATGGATAGATTCTTTGAAAAATAACTTGGGTATGAATTTTAAAATGATTATTTTAAAATAATGGTTTTTTACATGCGCAAAATGATTCATGGAATTCTTTAATGATATAATTGTTTTATTTTTAATTTTCATAATAGAATTTATCATATATTTATTGTCTGTGTGCACTCATAGATATGACCTTATAGAATGGTTCGGTTCCATTTGGGAATATAATATTGGTAACATTTTAATGACTTTGTGGATCAACGAGGGACCATTCATCATTATGGAACTATCATAAAATAATTTAGGGGTGAGTGGGTGGGTACATGGTTATGGGTATGCAAAATATTTTAGAATTTATTACGCTTTGAAAAAATGTTATCCTTTGAGATTTATTATTATTTTAACAAAATAATTTTTATCCATTGTAGAATTATTTATATAAAATTTTTTAACTAGTTATTTTTTTAATAACATGAGTTATATATCTTTGGGAAAATTCAACTATGATTAATATATCCCCCTTCTTGGGAAATGATTTCTGTTTATAGATTTATTCTATCAGGAAATGGGTAATGTAATTATATCTCACTTAGTAAGTGATGATACATGATATCATGGGATAGATGGGTGGAATTAGATCTAAGGGTAGGTTTGTAAATTTATTTCTGGTATCCACTCATGTGTTTTTCATGTTTTATGGTATTTTGGTTCATTTCCAGTATTTATTTTTCTTTCAAAATTTGCTCTGATATTTTTCAATTTTTTGGTTATTTAATGTATTTATTATGAACTCATGCATAATTTAGAGTATTGGATGTTTATTGATTATATTTAATGGTTGTTTTATCATTAAAGAGATAAAATCATCTCCAAATATTTTTTGAGGACCTTAACATTATATGCAACCATTGGTGTTTTAGCGATGTAACTGAAGTACAATAACCACACTTCCTAATATAATGATAATGATAAAGGATATGATGTTTCATAAGGTCTTGATAGTATGTTTAGGATTCCTTATCAAAATTCCTTGAGTGTAATATTTTGACTTCCAACATTATGTGTCCAATCATTTTGAATTTAGTTGTTATTATTCATATGATTATTTAGATTGTTATCCATAGAAATATTTCTTTATAATTTTGTTGATCATATGTAATTGTTTTTTATTATTCACGTTCATATATTATTTATGGATTTTGTATACATGATAGCTTCTTCTAAAGGGTTTACCTAGAAACCAATTTGATCATATCCATTATAGTGTTTCCATTTCCATAGGTTATTGTAAATAGTAGTACATATCATATATCTTGAAGGGTATCATGTGTGTCGATTTTTGTTGGAATTGTTGAAGTATTTTTATTGAATAATAAAATTATGGTATAATAAGAAAATTTACATTTAATGGAAGATTCATAATCCTTATAATATACATGATTTCCTTAATCCTCTAAATATATATGCTTAAAAATTTCTTGGGTCTATAAGTGAATCAATGATTTATTTTATATTGTAATTATAGAAGTTAAAATTTGGGATACATAATTTGGAAGAAATGACAATATACAAGGAAAATGTTTTTAGCACCAGATTGAAGTGTCTGGGTTTGGGATGGTACAACTAGTATCAAAGCAGGGTTTAAATTTTATTAGAGGTTTAGATTTAACCAATTAATGATAGTTCAAAATTTTAAATTTTATGGATAATTGTCACTTCATAGTTATAGACAACCTTATTTACTCTAATGTGACTACATTTTATTTGGGATAAATATATTTTTAGAGAACTTTATTGTAATTAATTAATGTGATAAATATAACACTTAGGTTTATTATGTGATTTATTAGGGTAGTTATTTATGAATAATTTTATTTTTTATATATAATGTTTTCATAAAAATAACCATATGGTTCAAATCTGAATTGATTTTAAAGTGAGTAAAATTATTTTTATAGAAAGAAGAATCTATAGATAACAACTAGGAATTAAATTCAATTATATATCACATTAATTCATGGAGAAGTGTACCACATTTTATTGTAATGGTATAATGTATATATTGTATAATTAGTTGATTTTATTATTGGAATAATGATTTTGTAAAAACATTTGCTGAATATATCACTATGTTCAGTATTATATCCAAGAAAGATAAGTTATTTTAGGATAAGTTTTTGTTATTTTGGAAATTATATGAATAGTGAATATATATTTTTCTTATTTCACATAGACTGATTAATGTTGTTTACAGATACATGATATGTTGATTTTGGAATAATATTCAAAAAATCTGTATGATTTTGGTGCTTTTATTTTATAAGGATCATTTTCATAGTTTTAAGGATAATTATTTAAGGAATGATTTAATATAAAAAGTCTGTGTTATTTTTTAGGTTTAAAAATTAATATATTATTTCCTCTTATGATGGTTTATTATTATTTAGTATTATATAAATATATTGTAACCATTTTGGTTTTGGTAAATTTCATTACATATGAAAAATAACATGCTATATCTTTTATAGATTTTATTATCCATTAATATTAAATATTAGTTCTTCAAACAAGAAAAAATTTTCATGGTTATTTGTAAATTTTAGTATGAGAGGGGGAATATATTGAAAAATCCATGAACATCATCAAGGGAAAAATTTCTTATGGAATGGAGATAAATCATATATATTTTAATATATTTTAAATGTTTTATTGGAAAATAATTCTAAAACTCAAATCAAAGGAATATATATCAGTCATATCTTATGTGAAAACAATATCATAGTTATAAAGTAATGCTTTTTGAAAACTATTCATGAGTATTATAATGGTATAATTTTTTATGAAAATTAAAAAAAAACATGGTTTTATATTGTTAAATGTTAAATTAATAATCTATATATGAGATTCTAACTTTTTTGAGATATTATTTTTTGGTATTAAAAATTAAAATTATGATGTTCTAATCAATTTATGGTGGTGAATGTAACACAATGATATTTAACTAATTAATTATCTTAATACTAATATTATGTTTGATATCTTACATTCCATGTATCACCAAACTGAAATGATTAATGGCATATTGAAAAAAATTGGATCATGATCTCGATGAGCTTTATTGTGTCACCTGAACAGTTTCTCTTTTGTTTAAGCTATTGGATCTCATCTTGGTCATAAAAAATTGAATATCCCAAAAATGTTAACTCCGATATAAGATCTTATAAATGGGATTCAAGGGGTATGATCCTACGGGATGAGGCCATCAATTACATTTCCAATCTCATATTGATTTTTTAAAAACCTATATTTATACTAATCAATAAATCACTATTTGACATATAAATTATCAACAATAATGATACTAACTGGGTTTTTTAAATCCAATGAGATATAATAAAACAAATGATGTACATTTTTATCTATAAATAAGATGAATTACATTAGTAACGATTTGGGTCATTACAAATAATGGCATTACTTTTGGTGGAAATATGTTTATAGGTATTGGTATCCATTAGTGTTTATATGATTTTTTATTTTGAATTAATTATGTGCTATTAATTTTTTTGCGATGAATATTTAAATGTATAAGATAACATTTGGGGTCAAATAAATTAATAAATATTTAATATTTTAAGGTTATTTTTTGATACATTTAATTAATTTTTTGGGATGTTATAGTTATTATATTAATATAGTTTTAGAAAAAGGAAAATCTATAGGGTTGGTAAAAATGCATCACATGTAGCCTCACCATGAGTTTTAAACCCACAAATAATGTATGATAAGGGTGTATCACAGACCAGTGGCCAATGTGATATCAACATTTGAATAAAATTGTGTTACTTTATTTAAACAATATTAAAAATAAATATTTCTTTAATTTTTGGAACATATGATTTATCATATAGAAAACCAATGGATTATAAATTTATTCAATGATTAAGACATCAATTTTATTTCGGATGAAGATTACTGTAATTCTTAAAAAAGTATGAGTTATGGACTACGATATTATATTTGAGAAATTAAGGTTGAATTTTCTTCTAGAAAAAATTAATATTTTATCTAAAATTTCTTGCGGTTCATGTTATTTACAAAAACTATTTTCATATCATAGAAAATACGTCATTAGGGAAATTAAATTTTATTATATGCATTTAGAGAGATTGAATTTATATCGATATAAATTCTAAATTTATCCTGGAAGTCAAGTGATCAAATACTTCTGATTTTTTTAATTCGATATAATTCATAAATATTTTGTGGAATTTTACCAATATTTATTTGATGAATGATATATGTTGAATTTCAAGTATAGATACTGGTTTTTTTATATTAATGTAGTTCATCTATCTTTTATTGTTAATTAATTTTTTGAATCATTTTATCACATTATATAGATTTTGTTCATAGTTAAATCCTAACTGTAGTCAGAATATGATGTTATTATTTTTTGAATTTTTTGATATGTAGAAGTCATATCCAGTGCATCTAGAATGGAGAATGTATCATGAATACTCATCCTTTGGAGAAAAAGAATATATTGTAATGGTAATTGATTAAAAGATGAAATAATAATTTCCACGTATGTATAAATTCCTATATTCTTAGTTACATGAGTACAACCATTTCAAAAATTTCTGAAGATGATTTTATAAAAAAAAACATTAGCATTGTGAATTTCTTATGGAGAATTTAACGGTCTTATAAACCATCATAGATTTTCATTTTTATGATCATTATATTTCTCATGGCCAGGCTCTATATGACACTTTATTATACCTAGGGAGTTAGTTTTATATTTAAAATCCTTATATTCACTTCTATCCAATGTTTTTCTACATGTAAAATTATTATGTGTTATTCCATATGACATTTGTACATCCATTTCTATCTTTTCAAGTGGAAGCATTTTTGACCCTTCTCAAGATTTTGGGCTTCAAAAAAAATTTTCAGATGTCAAACACTAGTAATCAATCCCATGTTAAAATTTAAATTACTCAACTTATTAATGGCTTTGAGAATGTAATATCTTTATATTTATAGAAGAGTTACATTTTTAAATAATTCATAAGAAAATAAACATCAAATTAAAATGAAATATAAAATATTATTATTTAAATGTAAACATTATAAAATTGCAATAAAATTTGATTGACTAAGTAGAGTTAATAATGCTTTGAAATATATAATGGTACTTCCCATTTACAAGGAATTAATTAATGCTTTTTAAATTCTAGCATGTTTTTAAAGAAAATCATATTATTATTTAAAAATATTTTTTTATTAAAAAGGTTTTTGTCTATCTATATATAAATTAATATTAAAATTAAATTATGTTAATTTTAGAAACATTGTTTAATAACTGAATATAAGCTTTAAATTCATCAATTCAATATTATCCATGGATTAATTTTTTAGAATATTTTTAAAATATTTTTTTATTAATAGAGAAAATGTTGGGTTATTATTAAAAATACTATTTTCTTTTATTGAATTTATAAATATAAATTCAACATTTGATTAATTTTAATATTTAATTATTTGAATTTGAAAAATTTCAATAAAATTAAGGTTCATGAAATGAATTTATTAATTTAATTTATCATAAAATAATGTATACATAAAATGGAATTTTTATGAAATATTATTTTTTTCTTAGGATTTTGAGATTAATTTTATGTTAAATTATTCCGCTTATATGATTTATATATTGATAAAAGGTATATATATATAATAAATGAGGAGGTAAAAATTAATTAAATAGTTCACATTTATTATTGGTCAATATAAATAGTAACATTATTAGTCTTTTTTAGTAGATTAATACATACATTAAATAATTAATGGTAAAAAATTATATTATGAAAAATATAAAATGACCTTTACACATGCCTATGTTTTATTTAATGATAACGAATCTTACATAATAATATAAATTTTTAATTTGTGACCTTTCATTGATTTGGATGATTATGGATAATCTATTTTTTGAAAATGGTATGGTTTTAGCGCACATTGTTGATCATTGAAAAATCACTTCTGTTGACAGGGAGAATAGGAAATCTACTACATGAACAAGACACAAATGGCCTATAAAATCATGAACTGATGCATCTAAGATGATCTCAAGTGGCTGATTTGAATTAGTAATAAATATAAATATTGGTAAAGTCTCATTACCCATGTGAGAAAATGAAATAGTATAAAAAAGTAAATGTAAATATATCTTCACCATTCCTAGAAGATATAATTTATTATATTTTATTGAATGAAATTTAAAAAATGTCATTATCTTAATTTTAATAACTATAAATTTTTTCACATGGTTTTAACTACATAAATTTTTTAGTTATATTTTTTGTAATATAAATGATTTATCATTATCTAGTTAATTTATTCTAATTTTTATTAAAAAAATTATTTCATTTTTAATTTCAAATTCCATTAAGGCATTAATTATTCAAATTAATAGAAAATTGCAATACATGGTATTAAAAATATAAAAATAAATTCAATTTGATATAATTAATATGATCTATGGATTTTTATATATTAACATGATACATTGGGGATATAAAAAATTTTAATTCCAATTTTTCTTATATTCATGACGTTATTAATATCAATGTAATATATAGTTTTAAAAATTGAAAGAAAATATGTATTATAAGAATGATTATTTTATTAAATGATATAATATTTATAATATTATTATATTCATCCATATGATTTTTAAATGGTTCATTATATCAACCATGGTCCATTTATGGATCTTTTTTCCATATATAGTTGCTATATTTCCTATAAATATATAGAAATACTTATTGTTATAGTATGTTTAAAAGGGATAATTAGGGATTGGAAACCTAAATATATGCGTCTAACGTCTTACCAATAGGAAAAATTATTATTTTATGGAAATCCTTAGATCCATAAAAATCTTATATGGTAAATAAATCAATTTGGATCCATTTTTAAATAAAATTAATTAAAACTAATTTAATATTTTTGAAGAAGTCCTAGAGTGTCCCTACACTCTCTTACAAAGGAGAATATCTTCTCCCCTTTCCATCAAATTTAAAAACGTTCTTTTTTTCCAATGCCTCACTATATAACCTAATATAATCTGTCCCCTAATTATATAAGACATCTTTTAGGATTAACAACATCTTTGGAAGAAATAATTTGTTATGTTGAAAATATTTTCCAATGAAGTTGTATTTTTTTAACTGCATGTTTTTATTTTATGGTTTTTATTCCACCTCCCTCATATATTAATTACTAAGGAATATATAACAAATCCATTAAATTCCAAAAATTATGTGTTTTTATTTTAAATTAATATCTTATATCAATATACACTTTGACAAAAATTTTAAACGAAACTATCATTCGTCTGTACGATGGACAACCACATAATGAACTGATGTAATTCAGTTTTGATCACCATCTCTCATGGACGTATTATAATTAAGGAATAAATTTTTATATATAGTATTCAATAAATATTTAACATTTTTAAATAATATTATATTATTTACCTTCAAACCTTTATAATAACTATAATATGATAATATTGTTCATGCGTTTGTGTAGACTAATACCTCAATGAAGTGATGGGAATAATTTTGAATCACCAAATCACATAGATAATAATTATAAATATATTTAAAGAATTAATATTATAATTTTGATAATATTATCATTATTTAAAGATAAAATTATAATGATATTTATTCAATATTTATCATCAAAAAATGGAAATGTTACTCATGTGTGTGGACGACCTACCCTATCCATTATTGGAATGTAGTTCATTATAAATAACCCTATTTAAAGGATGGATTAAAATGTTAAATTTAAAAATATAATTGATAATTATTTCCGGAATATTATTATTTAGATATTGGAGTAATGGAACCTTTTATACTATCCAGAATACGTTATAAATTTTTGGCATATGTGCTAAATATCATCAAAACAACTAATGTGAACATTAATGATCATGTAATTATATATAGAATTTTAATATGTGATATAAAATTAATTATAATCGTTAAAAAATTATTAAATCAGTAAATATTTAAACCATGTTTATAATTCCAAATGATAAAAAACGTATGTGATTTTTCAGACTAAATGTAAGGGATTGCATCTCAATTTAATTTCATTTGATATATGTTTTTTTATGAAAATTTATTTTCTATGTTTTATATAATAATATTTTTAATTTATATCATGAATATTTAATCATTAGTGAGATTTTGTTTTTTAATTTGAATTATTTTATCCATTGTTTCTATCATGAATGTTACCAATTGATAAAAGGATTCGTCACTCAATTTTATTATTATTGGTTATAACTCTTTTTCAGAAACCTTGTTATGTATAATTTTGAATGAATTGTTCTATAAATTATTTTATTCCAATATAAACTGGTTTTATTTCTGATATAAATTATTAACACATAGTATCTCCATTAGTAAATTCTCAATTAAATGATATGATCTTTATAAAGGTTATTTTTTCTCAAATTCAATTTTCACCGGAAATATGCTCATTATATGCACCTATATTATTTTTGAGGAGTTTAAAATGCCCCCAATAATTTTTTATATATTTTTTATACATATATTCATGATAATTATTGTTTAATATGATGGTATACTTCGATGATTAGTATGATTGAATAGTTTCCAATGTAGACAAAAATTTATGTTACAATGTACATTCTTTTTCGGGTTATTTATATTGAATGTTACATTACCTTCATTATTTACTAATAAAGTATTATGATTTTTTTTTGTAAGTGTTGAAGATCTCGTAAATTCTTTAAGACAAATAATATTTTTCTTCCTTATCCTTGTTTTTTAAAACAAATTCAAATGGAATAATTTATAAACAAAAGTACTATTATATTTCTAATTTACATTATCTTTTTTCATCATCGAAATGGATATTGTTAAAACCAAATTTATTAATACTTTTTTGAATGGGTAACATTTATCTCTATTTACAAAAAAGTTTAAAAGAATATTAATCTGTAAAATCTACAACATGAACGGATTTTAGAACCATTGTAAACATTATTTGATTTGATGATTCCTCTATGTGTTTATAATAATATTCTAAATGAAATTTTTTTGGAATTTTTTTTGTAAAATTGATTTCAATGTGAAAAAAGTATTTTAAAAATGATTTTTGATTGATTTTTTAATATTATTTCCATTCATTAATGCCAATAACCCTTAATTTTACATTTGAACAACTATGGTTATATTGTATTAATACGATCCCCATTATTTCTATTAATGTATTATATTTTTTTGAAGATATTTCCTTGGAATGAATTTCATTTCTTTAGGAAAATGTTGTTTAGAAATGAATAATGATCATTTTTATGAGTTTTATAATGAAACAGAGGATCAATGTACTTTTTCCATGCCATTGTTCATGGAAATTGTTTATGATGATGTGTAGTTCTGTTATAGACCATGAATAGATGGTTTCATTATATAAATTTTTTTTGTGGGTATGTAATATCCCCCCAAAGTATTGGTTTTGGAAATCGACGATATGGTTCTTCCAAATATTGGATAGATTTATCAAATTATAATTGTTTTAAGAGACAATTAGAATATATATCAAGGTTTATTCTAAGATTAACTATGATTGTCAGTATATGACTATTTGTGACAGTTACTCTATGTTAATATATAGAAGTTAGCCATGAAGGAATTCCATGTGTAGTTGTGATGGTTAATCATTTAAATGTGTAGGATATTATATATGTAAGAGAGAAAACAATAACTTTCTGAAAATATTTTCTTCTGCTTTTCAAATTCAAAAAGAAAACATTATGTGTTTATTTTTTAGAAAGGATTATAGTTCAATGTTTTATTAATTGTCTATGAAAATTATACTGATTCATTAGGTAAGAAAAGAGGTTATTTTGAGCATAATTGTTATTCTGAAAAAGTATGATTTTTATAAGAATTCATGGATTGATGGTTTCATTATTTAATTGATAAACCTTTATGATATTTTTTAGCTCATCTCATGTTATTCAAAAAAAATATTTTTTATGGATAGATAATGTAAATGAACAATCCTTGTTTAAAATCCATAATATTTTTCACAAATACATTTTTTATTTTTACAGTTTTTTATTTAAAAATATAAATACAATTTATAACATTAGTCCTTGTAATTTTTATGTGTGATTTTTTTTAATTATCTCAAAATATAATCCTAATAGATCTTTTTCAATATATTTCTGTGAATTATATTTTAAATATAATTGATTATGTAGTGTTTATGTTCGTGTCCTTACAACATCAATTCATTCAATCTAGAATTTGGTAAATATTTTTTTATGCTTTGTTTGGTATTATATTTCTTGATTAATAATTAATATTTTCATTATTTGATGTCATGTTTATTAATTTAGGGTTTATATAGTCTTAATAAATATTTATTACATTTTATAAATCATCATTATTAAAATTTAATCTATTAATGTATTTATTAAGCATAAAATTGGATTAAAAAATATAAAAATTAATTTTTCAGAAAATATGATTGAAACACCATTATGAAATGGTTTTTGTAAAATGATATTAACTATTATTAAATGCTAATTATTAGAAAATAAATTTATGTTTTTTAAATAATATCATCGATGATATAGATTCCAAATTTTAGAGGGATGTTTTATCTAATATATTTCATTTTTTGTTCAGTGGATATGACATAAACCATGTTGGTTGACCATGAAATAACTTTTTATATTTATAGGGATAAAATTAGATTAGTATTTGACAGTCAAAATAAATTTAGGTATATGATTATGACTATAATTTCTCATCCAATCCCTTTATCGTATTGGAAATTAGTTCCCCCATCTATCAGGTTTTTATAGAAATATAATTATAGATTCCTCTATATTACCATTTTTTATTATAATAAACAATTTTGATATATATATATATATGATCTTACATTTGGAAACATAATGGATATATGTTATATGTATTTTACTGATTTTATCAAAATTTAGTTTCTAAATATGTTTCCTTTTTAGGAGTTTTGATATAACAATCATTTAAATAGAGGTCTCATACATTTCAGTTGTCATAATTTTGTTCGAATACCATGGTTATATTAGGAAAAAGGTAGAAACCACAAAGAAAAATTATATTATTAAACAAACACTTATACCTTGTATCATAAGAGAGAGAGCATAAAATATAAAAATTTTCAACATTAATATGAAAATTGTGGAATATTTAATTTGATATTTTATTGGTTTAAGTTTACTAATCATAACAAGGTATATTATATTCTAATAAAAGAATATTATGATATTATATACTATAATCCAACTAATGAAAATGATAATGTTTTGTGGTTGAAAAATTGATGTATGATTCAATGAATCTTGTATAAAAGTAATATTTTGAAATGATAACAATTTAATTTTTTAATGAAGTTTTATCAGGTGAAAACCATGCATGAAATTTATAATATTTTCTTTGATTACATTCTTATATTTCGAAAGGAATTACTTATTAATCATTCTGATATTCTACTAATAAATTATATGTAATTGATATTCACTGATTAAATAAGGTTTTATAAATTCAAAATTCATTCCTCCCAAAAACAATAATGATTTATTTTACATTAAATCAAAAGAGTCAATGATTTTAACAATATCTTAGATGTTAATATCAGTGAAACAGATATGTAAAACCAGTTTATGTACCACATAAATTTATATAAAATATTCTTTTGGTTCTAAGGCTCAAAAATATTTTCATGTATAATAAAATATCTGTAAATATGATATTTAATGAAACTAGTTGAATTATGGATAATTATGAGTTGGTTAATCCTACATATGGATTGAAAGGAGTGAAATTTTATGTATTATATCTTGATATTGTCACTAATGTTTGTAATGTTAGGATCAGTCTATCATGTGATTGTTTTAATAGAATTTTTCATATATATATAAAACATACACCATGTCACAAATTTTCAATAACATTTATAACCATCCTCTATAGATGTGTGTGAAGTAACATTAACATTCATAGACATACTTATAACATGAAATTTTGATCCTAGAAGGGACATCGATGTGTACATAAAACCATTAATAAAATAGTTGAATTAACTTGGGAATGTTGGTGCACATAAATATTATTCTTCATTGAAAGTGATATTTAAGATGTTTTCTAAAATTATTTGAATGATAAATTTTTTTAAATCATATGAAATGATTTATAGTTATAATAAGATAGAGAAACTATCATGTCCTATTTTTGGGAATGATATAACAAATTTAAGTTGTTTTTTTCATATTTTTAGTTCATGGGTTATATCATATTCATTATAATTGATAATCTATAAAGGAATATTTATTTAATATTCTATAATATTTTTTAGATTAGGAGTCCATCCAAAAATATTTTCATAACACATAAGCTTAATTAATTTATAGTTTTTGATTTATCACCAATGAAATTCAAGGGAAAACATAAATAGTGTAACAATGATTCAATTAGAACCATGTTCAATTGAGAGAAGAAAAGTATCCTCTTTGATTTTCTGTATTGATCATATAATTTTTTATGTCATTTTTTATAATTAATGTTCATTGAGAAAAACATAAGTGAAATGTTTATTTAAATACAAATAAATGTAAATGGGGTGGCCAAAGACGATATATGATCCTAAAAACACTATGTATATTAGGTTATCAGAACAAAAAAAAATTATCCAGTGGAAATTGGTGAAAATAAATTGAATGATTCGTATGATTCTTATGTGATAAAAAATATATAGATATATAAATTTCATTATGTACTAGAAAATAAATGTTTTTCAAATTTATATTTAATAAATATATCAATATAACTATAAAAAGGGAGCTGATATTGAAATATAAAATAACCTTGACTAGCACACCATTCATAATGAATTGATTCCAATAGGAATACACTCATTATGAGTGATAGTTATTAAATAGATCCATTTCTAAGGAGGTATATGATTTAAATGGTTCTATAATAATTTCTTGAAAAAAAGTATAATGACGAACCATTAATTTTATGTTTGTTAATAAAATTTGTCGTCTAAACATTTCACATCATGGTTTTATCTATCTATCCATATTCAAGATAAAATTATTCTAGGGGGACATATATCTTTTCATTAGATAAATCTATATAAAAAATGTTCACAGTGAAATATTTTATTTATAATAATAATCATCTGAAATACTTTATTGTGAATGGTTACTTATCTCAAGAATGTATCGATATTTGTTTAATGTATTTTGGAAATGTGACTATGAGAATTAATTAATGAATGATAAGTAAATTAGATAAGTACATTAAAATTGAAGATGATTTACAATCATAACCCCAAAAAATGGGAGTTCTTGGTCATATAAAATATTTACATTGATCTATAAAAATTGGTAGAGGACACATAAAAAATGTATCTATGGTTTTTTAAACAATTATATCAACTATTTTATTGAAAAAATTATATTTTCACTCATCCTAGGTATTTACACATATATCATAAAAATAAATGAATTTTTATATAGGTAACTCAGAAAATTATTGATAGAACTCATCATTTATTTCCATTGATAAGAGGAGATACTACATATAGGAAGGAGTATCCTCATTCATTGAAATTAATGGTATTGTAATTAATTTAAATACATATAAAAAATAATTATCTATATAATTTAAATATTAATTTTTATATTTGGAAATAATTTTTCTAATTGATTTTGTCTCTGGATAAATACGTTCTTTAGCTATCAACCCATAATAGTTGTTCCATGAATGAAAATAACTAGACCATTTTGGGTATAAAATTTGTATAATAGATAGATAATTGATCATGATAAAAAACATGATTGTTCTTTGTTAGTTGTAACGATATACTACATTGGTATTGACTTAAATAGTAGGATCCAATATGAAATTTCTCTTTTTATTGAGATGTTGCTAAAATACTAATATTGAATTATGAATCCACTAGTCAATTAATTATGATGAAATACAAGTGGTTGGTATAAATTACATGACATATAATATATATTGGTTATTATGGATTTAGAGTTATTGAAATTACTTGGTTGTTAACTATTGATGAGCCATTTTTTAATTAATGATGAAACATGTTTTTTATATGAAAGATCATCCCAGACATGAATTTAGTGTCAATAACGAAGTGATCCCAAGATATCATTTTCATGATATTGGGGATGATTTTGACAACATTTCTGATCATATTGGTCTTTGACAATATATTTCATATGATGACTCAAGTAGTGTATAGTAAAATTTTATTGTCAACACGATGTAGAGGATCAAAATATATAGAAGATAAAATATGTGTTCTCGGTTCATTTGATTTTTCCCAACAAGATTCATTTCAATTTATTATATTTAAATTTCTTTATTTTGGATTCTTTTTATAAACTATAACCTATTCTTAATAGGGATCGAAATATTAATCAATCAAATCTAATTACATGTAATCTCTTATAGTCTATTCAAATAAACCCAACCAAAAATTTATATAATTAAACTACACTAATGTATCCATTTCATTTTTCCCCAAAATAACATAACTCTATAGTTACTCAATTTTCTAAACCAAAATTAATAAAAATATTGTAACCTAAAAAAAATTAAGTAACATATCTCCAAGTGAACTAATTTTCCTATCAAAAAAATAATGACATTTACAATTGACCAAACCAAAAATGACTTAACCCAAAAATAAAACAAATGAAATTACCCAAAAATTATTCAAATCACCTAACACAATAATGATATAACCCAAAAAAATCCAAATTTATAATGACAGAAACCACAAAATCATAAACTTAAAAGAACCAAATAAACTAACCTATAATGATGAAATTAATGTCACTCCAAATTGAATGAAATCCCATTAATGAAGAAAATGGATTATCCCAATACGATATAAAACAAAATTAAACAAAAATTACTAACCTACAATGAATCGATAATGTAACTAAAAATTGAAAAAAAAATTATTTCAAATGGCCCACCCCAAATCAAACAAAATGACCTAACCCAAAAAAACCTATCCCAGAATGATCCCATTTACAAAACCATAAAAAATTATTAGTTATTAAAATTACATAATATAAAATATACAAATGACCAAAATACTAAAACGAACCAAATGACATTACCCAAAAATGGTATCACCCATAAATTTAAAAAAAATAGATGTAATTACCAATATTTTCATAGAAGGTACATAACATTAATTTTTCAATTTTAATATTATAGTGGACCCTATAAACGATTTATAATCATTCAAAAGTGGTCCCAAGTGCATCTGGGGATCATTCATAACCTAGAGGCTTGAAATTCAAAGAAGGAACTAGGCCACATTGTTTTTTTGCATCATCGTGGCCCAGTGAACACAGTCATGGAGCTGGTATCTGGAATGGGGTAGATCCATTAATCATTGTTTTAAGATGTTTTTTTTTGTAATCATGAACTTATTCTTTTTGTGTTCTATAAGTACTAGTGAAATTAACAGGGGTCTTTTTTGGTTTTTCCAAACTGTACATCCAAACTATGAGCCTTGTTATTTTGGGGTGAAATTAGAATTTAAGCCTATCGTAAGTTAAAAAAATTTATCTACTAATTTTCAACATCTAGTTTCTAAAACATGATTTCCTTGTCCATTGGGATCAAAAATTCTACAAATCCAGTCTTTGAAATAACTAATTTAATCAATGTCTATTCCTTGATCGATCATAATAATTAAATATATCCTGTAAGGTTTCCTTAGTCTCTTAAATCATATCTATGTTTTTTATTAGAAATACTACACTATTCAAGTGTAATCTCATTTGGTTGATTTCCATGGCATTGGACTATTTCATAGATCTCGTCCAACCAACTATGAATCCAAGGAGTATATTGAGTGAGGTGTCATCTACGGCCTTTAAGAAGGTGGTCATGTCATTTTCCTTTTTTTGTCATCTCGTAGTTATTTCATTGTACCACATTCCATAATTTTCTATGAGTTCTCTTTATATTGGATCTTCATGTTAAATTGACATATGCATCATTTAATATTCATTTTTATTATTGATTAGTGATTTATTTGTTGGTAGTCACCCTTATGCACACCAACTAGGTGTTCCATTTTGAATTTTCCATTGATGATATTTTCCAAATTTCATGAAAGGCCGATTTAGACATCATCTCAAACAAAAAATGGAATTTTCCTTGACATATAAATTTTCATGGAATCCAAGGAACCCTTAGGTGTTTGGTTCATCCTATCCTTGGAATTTCCCAAGTTGATATCTTCCTTAGTGACCAATTCACCCTCTACATGACCATGTATGACCATAAAATGGTGTTTCTGTGTCTTTATGAATTGCATTAATTTTTTATGGTTAATGGATTTTATATGATATATTATGAAAAATGGTGGCATCCTATAACCAAATTGACCATGACACCTTTCGTTGTCACTTTGAAATTTTGGATTTTATTCTAGGTTTTAATTAATTATAGTGTGATAAATGGAATGGAACATAGATAATAAAATGCATAATTGTTTATGACTTATGTATTAAATTTTAAATGACTATGTTTATATATATATATATATGTGATTGGAAAAATAGATGGTTGGGAGCTAATTCCCCATGTTAGTTATAATTATAATACACCCTTATAGAGGATGTGATGTGATGGTAAGGTACCATCAAGCATGGAAGATAATAACTCTCCCATAAATTGGGTGTTGAATATATAATCTCTCCCCAATGATAAAATATAGAAATTAGGATTTACACACCATGTTGTTTGATCATAGTGATTCCATGATGGATCAATCACCATGTAGAGATTTGTTTCTTTGAACATATCACTCTATTGGGATGTAGGGAATGTACCCTATCTATGGGGATTATAGGCTTGTTATACTGATCATGGATATCTATGTTATTACCCATACCAACAAGAACTATTATTGAAGTTATATGGAAGCTTACATCTACACGTACTTTTTTCATATAGGTGGATAAAATATATATAATTTTAATATATATATATATTACTACTATATATAGTCACTATCCAAAATATATTTCTAATAATGAGAAAAAGATTGTTGAGCCATTAGGCATCCCATAAGAACTTGATAATACTTATTATTTATTTCATTATTGATTAACTTATTCTATTATACCAGTACAGTGAACAGTTATGAGGACTGTAGGGACTACATGTTGACACCATTGTTGGTGGCCTACTAAGAATTTATCTTGTAATATGCTCAGGATACCTTTGGTACATTAGAATATTATCTATCTATAGGTACTAATAAGGCAAATATCCATTCTTCAAGACTTTGATATTTTTACATTTAATTGAATATTATTAATAGAGGATCGTACAAATGCTTGAGATGAACAGAGCTATTTTTTGTTTTTGTCATTATGTACTATTGTATGGCATGCTGTTGGATACCTATTTCTTTTTGGAATTTTATCATGACATAAATATTATTATAATACACTACCATTTATTAATATTTTTTAATTTCTTAGTTTAATGATTATTTATTCTTCCACACATTTATGCTTATTCAATTTATTTTTGATTCCATAGTTTAACTATTTTTCCTATTTGTGTTAAGCTTCCCGTGTCGATTATTATCTGAAATATTCATTATAACACACTAATATGAGGGTATAGTCTCCCAAAATTACAATATTTACACCCTCACTGTTAGTCATTAGCATTTAGAATATCGTGGGGCATACCTGAGGCCATCTGACCCACTGGGTTGGGGCATGGGTTAACTGGAATCATGGTCGGGTCATTACAACGTTGTATCAAAGGAATTTGTTTTTCCATTTTCATATTGTTTTGGTATTTTAAATGAGGCTTGGAGTTAATAGGAATTATAATTTACCCTACTTCGCATTGTAGCTAACCCATTTATCTGGGGGGGGAAATACTTGATATATGAAATTAATGTTTCTTATTATACTATTTTTAATTGATATGACATCACCACTTGGTTACACACTTGTTTAACGTTTATGGGGATGTTGACATGATTAAAATGAGACACGATAATTAGGACCAATCAAATGAGGTTGTTTCATTATTCCATGAATCATTTTTAGGAATAATGTAGCTAATATTACCTGATTTTTTCTATTAAATTATAATCTCAACTAGGAATTTTCCAATTTCATATTGATTGTTCCTTAAATATATATGGAATTGTAATAAAATTTCATAGATATATTGTAAAATATAATTGACACATTATTTGACAATATTAACCTAACTGTGTTTTCCTAAATAAGTTATAGAAGACACCTACTATAGTCAAATATGGAATTATGAACTATGGATCATTGGTCACATGAGCTGGAACATGTTATGCTGCAAGGTAGATGGATACCATTTTTTATTCATGAGGAGAATGGCCCCTTATAGACTAGAAAGTGGTAAACCATCTTATTTAAACATTTTATGAGATTTTAATGTTCGAGCAATAATACATTCAAAATGAATATCACACCTACATTGAAAAAATAACCCTATATTTATATAAATTTGGAACAAAGACTTGAACAAAAAAATGGCCTTAATGATTGGTTGTGCGGAATCTATGATTGTTATTACATCTTGTTCTGGTCTCATTCTAACATATATACCAAGATTTTAAGAAGATAAAAAAGGCATGATTGTTCTTATTGGAAGGATTTATAACTACCACAATTTGATAAATGATATATTATAAATTGATTAAATTTTTTATAAGGGGTTCATTTTTCATGTAGTTTCTTTATGACACAACAACCTCCCCTCATATTCCATGAAGGTGGTCATAAACATGATCATGTAGTGGTGCGACCTGACCCATCAGTTATCCATCCTATAGTGCTATCAATGGAACCACCTTTTATTCCTAATATGTGCCCTAATTTCAAGTTAAATAAGGGTTTGTTACATATGTTATATTCAATGCAAGGTGTAGTTCAATATGACCCAAGAATGGAAGAGTTGACTAATGAGTTTCAGATGTATAATCCTCCCAACTTATTAAGGATGGAAGACCACATGCGTCATAATTCTGTTTGGATAGGATCATATCATCATGTGATCATCTAAACATGACACTATAGTAGAGGATAAATATTTCAATGTATATGATTCTCAATTTGTCCTAGAGGTGGTAAAATTCTATCACCCTGGTGGATCACAATAATGAGATGGTCCGGATAGATTTTTAGATCATCTTCTTTGAATATTTCTTTCCCTAGACTCAGGGGGAGGATTGAGCTAGAGTATTAATGAACCTAAGTGAGGTTTGTATGTTAGTTTGGGAATAATCATCTCAATTCACAAAGATCAATTATTTCACACATAATATAGATTCTAATGATCTTATGAACAATAAGAGAATCAAGGATG
Source organism: Viscum album (assembly GCA_963277665.1). NCBI lineage: Eukaryota > Viridiplantae > Streptophyta > Magnoliopsida > Santalales > Viscaceae > Viscum > Viscum album. The sequence continues at coordinate 1,585,253,638 of OY728152.1, read as the reverse complement.
GGATTGTATACACAATATGTTCATTTCCATTGTGTTGAAGTTGACTACCAATTCTAAAACCATCTACTATTACCTTATTACATAGAGGATCTTGAGGGAAGTTGATTATGTGAGTCTGGTATCTTCCTCATATAGAGCTATTAAGGGTTCATATTATGGGATAGAGGGGTTATTTGAGGCAACTAATAGAGGAAATAATTGTTAATATTTTCAGGAATATATCTTCCATATCTTTCACTAGTTTGAGAAGTTAAGGATATAAAATCCCACAGTGCCTCTGTGATCAAGTCATGTGGAGAGGAGGTGGATAGATGGGAAATATCCATCATTTCTGAAGGACATTTATATCAATTACTTGAAAGAAGGGATCAATAACTACTACTTGTTCATGATGAAGGACAATAAGTTCACCACATGAAGGTAGAATGAATTCTCCTAGTCGATCATGTTGATGATAATGTCCGAGAAGGGGTAGTCAGACTTATAATTCTAAGATCCTGTAGAGCGGTCTTTCTAAAGTAGTGAAGTTGTGTCATAGGGCCACATTACATGATAATTACATGTATTCTGGGCTATGTCTCAAGAGAAATGAGCCAGATCATCTACTATATAAGTTATTATTCTTGTAACCTCCACTTTAGTCTCTGATGTTTCTTGACACGGGAATGTATCACTCATTTATATCAATGGAAACCATTGAATATATGGGCCTTGAGATAATGAAATAATATTTCATAGTGACTCTAAATGCATTGCTAGGTATCCATTTTGAGGGTTTTCACCCGTAAAATAATGGTCCTCTTGAGATGGGTCATTACAGTTTTTTATGGAATCTATTCGTACATGACATCACGGGATTCGATATAATAATTGGGATTGATAGATTAAGACCTTATCAATACCATATTGACCGTTATCTTTGGAGGGTTATGTTTACATCACCAGATGTAATTATTCATATAAATAATAGAGAATTCGTTGTCAAATCAACATGATATAGACATGATCAATCAAGGATAGGTTGTACTATATCTCATATGGATAGTCTTTTCCTCGATGACCAAGGGTTACAAAACACTGGATTTCTTCCAATATGGTAAATTTCAAATAACATGGCCCTAATGACTTCTCTATTCTACCTATGGTTTGAGAGTTATATTTTAATATTTATTTTACACCATGAGTAGTAGCATTGAACATTTCTACATATTGTATTGAACCAAATGAGCTTCTAGAGCTCCAAAACTAGTTGGATGTTCTATATCATAATTGATTTATACACCCAAAACTTCTCCTTAGGGTTAAACCGAAAATTTTTCAATAATGCAGTTAGTATTATCCCTCTTTCCTTATATTGTTGTCATTTCAAATATCTCATTATGAAGAACTAGTATCCACTTCCTAAAATCGGAAGCCTTGTTGAGCATATCCAAGGAGGGGAACTGTTGTAAATGAAGTATGTATGGTTGTTATATCATCAGGTGAGCATCATGTCTTTATAAATAACTCACACAACGTTCTAAAGAAGGTATAGTCTATATGAGTATGTGGTTATACCATATGGACTAAGAACACAATTTTAGTCTTCACAGATTTTATGAATCTAGTTTTCCTTCTATATCTAGATTCATTTTTTATTGTATTTGTTAATGATATCTTGGTGTATTCAGAGTACATAACCAAACATTTATCCCATATTAAAATCATGATTAATACATTGATAGAGTATCAACATTATTCTATGATCATTCAATACAACTCGTGGATGGAATGAATATACTTTCTATCTCACACATTTGTGATCCAAATTTTATAGCAAACCGACCGAAAGCTGAAGCTTTAATCTCATCAGATTATAAATAGAAACGATTTATAATTAATTTTTTAGAACTACATGGGTATTAAAAACATTATTCATAATTTATCATGACTTGTAGTGCCACTTATGGGCATTACAACTAACGGTGTGAAGTTTGTATGGTCAAAAGTTTATGAAGCATCATTTCAGGTGATGAAGAATTATTTGATTTTAGAACAAGAATAAATTCAATCAAATCTAAGAATGATATATAATATGAAATATTATGCATGTGGTATCAAGATTGTAGCTTTTGTTATGTATAACTATCATTTCATTGAATACAGGTCTCATCAGTTGAGTCACAATGATGGGAGTTACCCGACATAGTCCCCCCGAGATCAGTAGTGTTGTTCACTACTAACACTGTCAGAGACACTATCTTATGGGATATCATTTTTTGGAATTCACTTATCACAAATTAATCAAATAAATCATCATTGAGTGGTATATTAATCTAAGGAAACACAAGTTAGTTGAGTACCTACATTCATTTTTTATTGGGGTTTCTAACATTCCTAGAATGGGTAATTTGGTAGAAAATGATATGATTCAAAAGGCTCAAACACATGTACTTCATGAATCCAGTGAATAATGGTATATTATGACCTTATTCACATATATTAATTTTTGGTTCTATGAGGACTATGATTAGACTATACTCATAGCATTATAAATGACATATACTCATCAGGAATGGGTATGCATGAGATATTTATCAGATCTTGAAGGTCTTGGAGAAATGGATATAATTTCATTTGATGATTCATATTCATGTTGGACCATGGATGGGTATGATACATTGTGGTTCCATGGAAGGTTATTGGTCCTGATGGATGTCAAAAATGAAGATTATGTGATAATTCCATACTTCAGCGTGGACAGTTCACCTTGGTGTAACCAAAATGTATAGTGATCTTCAGGAACTCTATTAGTGGTCTGGTATGAAACATGATATTTCTACATTCTTCACTAGGTATTCCACATATTTTTAGGTGAAGGTGTGCCATATTTTATCAGTAGGTCTCTTGGATTATTTTTCATTCCTATGTAAAAATGGGTTTATATTTAAATATAATTCTTGACAAGTCCCGGATCACCTCAGGGAAATGATATGGTCTGAGATATATATTATCATATGTAAATGGTCTTCAAATTTATACTTATGTCATATATGTTCAAGATATATGACCTATGAATTATATACACCCAAGAGAATGTATGTCCAAGTGTAAAACCTCATATTATCATTTTTGATAGTGACACTCATTTCACATCATCGTTTTTCTAGTGTTTGAAGAAGTCCTTGCATACATTTCTTTTTATGAGAATGACATATCACTCATAGAATTATGGGTATATAGAGTGTATGATTTAGGTTCAAGACTAAATTCACTATTCATGTATCCTTGACATAGGAGGATTTTAGGAGAAATTCATTTTTATTATGGTTTTATATTATAATAAAAGATTATAGGATACCTTTGAGATGGTTCCGTCTGATAACTTATATGGTTGGACTTGCGGCTCACCTTTTTACTAGCTAGAGTCAGGGAAAGCAGCTATGCTTAAACCATATCTCATAAAGGTGAATATAGAGTAGGCCCAAATTATCATGAATCACATGTTGATAGCTCCATCTTGATAGTAATATTATAATAAAAATCTCTGGTTACCTCTTCTGTTTGAGTCCAAGGACCGAATTTTCTTTTGAGCCTCACCTAGGATTGGTTGTACATGTATTATCTAGCAAGGAAACTGTCACTGGGGATCATTAGACCCTTCGAGGTGGTGAAAAAGATTTGACATGCCTTACCATTTGGTACATACTTAGAGATATCAGTCTATGAATTATGTATTTCATGTATCATGGTATCTCCAATACTATCCAGACCTAATGCATGTCATTCAGTAAAATGAGGACTAATTGGGAGAAGATGCATTCTTTAGGGAGTACTTGTTGTGTATAGTGTATCAGAGCATGAAAATTCTCTAAGGTAAGAACATTACTTTGGTACATTCTCTATTGTAGCACGAACGAGTACTAGATGATACCTGGGATATGTATACTGATATACGTTCATTGTGACTGGAACTCTTCACTGACGATACCCATTTACTCTAGGAAGGCCAAATCAGGGACATGTTTCCTAAAAAAAGGGTAGTATATAATTCACCTTAGTTTCAATGAAGGTAAATATTATTAATTTTTCAATTTTTTTTCTTAAACATTCTTGATAAATATTTATAATTAGGCCATCGAGGTCCAGAGAGCATCCAATAATCATTCGTAGACCAGAGCACAAAATTGTGAAGAAGACATTGTTCCAAACGATTTGTCTAAAACCATGTGACCTTATGAAAATGTTCATCCGGTTGGTTACATGTATCAGATAGATCCATTATACAAGGTTTTAACATGGTTAGTAAATAGTTTCACCTGACCATGCAGTGTGCCCCAAGTAGCAGTGAATTGAGCGCAACATGCAAACTGTTTGGCTAAACCATACTTTCATACCATACACCTTCATATTTTAGTGTGGAATTACATTCATTTCCCTTTAATTAAGATAAAAAATAATTTCCCATTCCATTCCTCCTATCATTAGCTTATATAGGGTATCCTCCTCCTTTGGGCTCTTGTATCACCCAAATTATGATAGGAAGAAACTCCTATGTCTAGTGTTTGTTCCAAGATCTTTTAGAAGTATTATATTCATCTTGGTAAGATTCCCTAGTATCAAACCTAATATAAATTATTTTCATTGGATCCATTGTGATAATTAGTTAGAGGCTAATTTCCCTATTTTTGAGGTCATTAGAGTAGTTCTTACATCTTTTCCAACATACATAAAATCAGAGGTTGATATTGTGTGAAACATTACCTACCACCCTATGGAAGGTGGTCACAATGTTTTCCCTTTTATTTTTATCATCTCGTACCTATGTCATTATTCCACACAATGACCATTATTATGAAATCTATTTATATTAACTCATTCAGTCAAAATTTACCTTTATGCCTTGTTATATTCCTTTTGAATCTTGTGTTGTGGTTTAGAGGATGGTTTCCACACTTAAGGAAACACCATGGATGTGTCATGTCTAATTTTTCTTTCTAGATAAGTTTCAAATTTACAAAAAAAGACATTATCCTTTGGCATAATCAAAAAATTATATTTAATAATATATTTATTTTCATGAAACCCAAGGTACCCCATATGTGTTTTTTCACCCTATCCATGTAATTTACCATGTACTAAAGTTCATTAATGACAATGTGACCCTCCAAGCGACCTTCTTTGACAATATAAATGGTGTTTTCGAGTAAAAATGAATTGAATAAATAAATTATGTTGAATGGGTTATATAATATGACTTATACAATATGGTGGAATCTTATAAAGCAATTGAACATTACACCTTCCAATTTATACATTGAGCCTTATGAAATTTTATCCATGGTTTAATTAAATTTAGTATTATAAATGAAACGTAACATGAAAATGAAATGCATAAGATTTTTCCATAGGTATTATTTTATTAATGACTATTAATATTAAATATATATGTGTTCTTAGTAAAATAGTTGGATTGGAGGTAATTTCCAATACAATTATAATTTTAATACCCTTTATAGTGGTTATGATATGATAGTAAGGGACTGTTGGGTTTGTTGTTCAATCATTCACCCTTACATCATATATGGAGTATGGAATCTCACACTAGTTATAATATATGGGTGTTGGGATTTTTCATCCATGTTCAATGAATAATGTGATTAACTGAAGGCTCACTCACCATATCATGTGTTGTTTCACAACATCTCTCATTATATTAGGATATGGGGAATGTACCGTATTTCATGGGCTTATAAGATCATTAGACTAGTTGTGGATGTCTATGTCACACCACTTATGTCTACATGTACATGGTTCATATAGGTGGATTAAAAATATATAATTATACTATATATATATATTAATACTATATATATAGAGACTATTCATACTTTTCCATCTAAAATGAGTAGAATCTAGTAGTTTCGTCAGGTGTCTCTTAAGAATCTATGTTTTCTAGTTAATACTTCAACATTTCTATAATTATTCTATTATACTTTTACACTATTTATTTATGAGAACTAAAAGGTTTACAAGTTGAAACTATTGGTGGTGGATTACATAGATTTTATCTCACACCCTCCCTAGGGTTAAATATTTACCCGAGATAATTATCTTTTCATAAGTACTAATAAGTGAACGTGCCTCAAATATGGTATTTGACATTCATAATGTAACATACCAAGTATTTAATGAATAATAAGAATTTTTATCTATGTCTACTAATGAATTATATAGTGTTTTAGAGGCTTAAAATGAGAATAAATCCAATCTTAAGCATGGAATACACTAATATTTTTAAAAGATTGTTTTATTGCCTTTTGATGGCAAACCATATTTAAATCTAACTTTTGAAAATTTTATAATATATATTTGTCAAAATAGACATATTATTTATGATTGGGACATTGAAATTCAAATTGGATAATTTGTTGGTATTTTTCTGACAATGTTCATTTTTTAATTAATAGTGAAAAATACTGCATTTAACATCAAAACTGCTTTTTCATATAATGTAATTATGTGGATAGATTATCTTCTAAATTGGTTTTAGTGTTTAATTATAATATATTTTTACAATTTAATCCAATATTGGTCATTGGAATTAATTTCACTTTGAAATTGGACTTAAACTACTGTCAATCTTTTGATACTTATTGTTTCATAAAAACTAGCTATTTGCTCTGACAGCGGGAATTAATTATTAAATTAATAAATGTAACTTATATGTTTTTAATTTTGTAAAATAGACATCATTTTTGAATTCAGAATAGTAAATATAGCTTAGGGATAAGTTTTGGTATTTTTCTGAAATACTTAAATTTTTAATGAATAGTGAAACCACTAAGTGGTCCTTAAAAAACTGAGTTTTTGTTTAAATGAAATTTTACCACCTCTGTGTTTTGAATTTCAAAAATCCAACATTCATGGTTTTAATTAAAATGTAAAATGTGGTTCAATGGGATTAAAATAATTTTTTCGGGAATAGTAACTTATAAGTTTTTAATCGCGATTAGAGATAATTAGTGTAATTTAAGGTAAGAATAATGTCTTAATAATATAAAATGAAAATGACACATGTACTACCCTTATTGTATGTGTCATGGCCGACCAAGACAATCCATGGGTCATCTTGGGGACCCCATGGAGCCACTTTGGAAGGAAAATGACATTAATATCTTTTTATTTAATGTTTAAGTAAAAATGTCACAAACATGAGTTGTTTTACTAAAACAATTTTTAAATGGGGTTATACAAGTCATATTTTTTACTATAAATTTTCATTATAAATCTAATAAGATTTCCTACATCATGATATATTTTTTATTATTTTTACACATTAAATAAATTTAATTATTTTTGACACCATGATGAAGCAGTGATGGCCTCATTATTTAACGATTTAAATAAATTGAAAAGATAATGTAAAATATAATATCTACACATGTCAAAAACCTATTGGATGGGTAGATTTAGAACTATTATCACCTTATCCTAGAAATATATAATTTTGGGTCCTTTTAAATCTGAAAAGAATTTTATAATAAAGTATCCTTTTATACCTTTCCAAGAGTGCCCCTCCTCTCCTCTTATAAAAGGCCCCCACCTCTACCACCTTACCAACACTTCCAAAGCCTTTTTCTAGGACAACACCTGCCCATTTTTTCTCTCCAAATATCTCTATAACTCCTAGAAGCCTCACTTTGGGCATAAGTATTCCCAAGGAATCCTTTGAGCTCAAATCAAAAATAGTTACCCGATTTAAAGGTAGTGTCTTCTATTGTGGTCTTATGTTTTATTTTTCTTCTCCAACCCCTTAAACTCTTTTTTTTCATTTATTTTGTAACAAAACTGGTATCTTCCATATACTAGGATTTTTTTATAATAAAAATTCTATCTACACTTACACACACCTACATCTAATGGTTAATGAATATACTGTTTCCGTGGATTGCGAATTTCTGCCTCACGAAACGATTATTGTTCAATATTCATTTAACACCTTCAAAGGTGGCCATTAAGATGACACTATATTTATATATGATATATATTATTTTTATGTTTTACTTAATATTCTGTATTTTTTATTTATGAAATACATTTATGGTTTCCATTATGGGTAAATGCGATATCTTCATTTTTGGAAGTGCGGACTACCGCCCCCTCAAAGTGATTTGATTCGTTAATTCCATATTTGGGACATATAAAGGATTTAATTAATGTTATAATATATGATATTATACTGGAATTATAATATACCTTTATATCATTATTATTCCATTCCATAAAATATGAAATAGAAATGAAAGTAGCCTTCATGCATACGTACGACTTACCGTCTCCATGAACGGTGCAATTCATTTCTTACCTCTAAATGTTATTTAATATTATAAATGCATGTATATACTGGATATATATGATATATATGATATCTAAATCATGAGTATAACTCTGGATATAATGGATACATGAACAACTTGTAATTATAAAGAGTTTATTTTTGAATCAAGTACCGATGATCGTTAAAACGACCGTTATTAACTTAAATAATTACATAGTGTTCATGACATGGAAATAAGTGATATAAAAGGAGTAATGATCTTGAAAAGGTTCTTAAACAAGTAGAAATTAACTCAATTTTACTATTCAGGAGATTAAAGAACGATCAAGTCATGTCGGATACGAGGTAAGGGAACTTCTTAACCCAATTTTCGTTCTTTGGGTTAATCTCCTACATTCAAATTATGTCATGATATTATTATGTCCTATCATGTATTTGTACTTTATTTATGTGTAGTTATAGTTAATACACATAATAGATCTATTTTATTTAAAAAAATGAACATGGTATGGGACATCATCTCAATATCCTTTCATTGAGGCATATTTTGTTTTATACACAACATTCTTTTAAACGGTGTATAAACCCGATTGACTTTTACGTCTATCCAAAAGGAATATTTTTATATTAAGCATTTTACTAAATGAAAAAAGGGAATGTTTTTTTCGTATGTATGTGGAGACAATGAATTCTCTGCCACCGTGACCATTATTTGAGTTTTGGCTTCCTCTACAAGCCATACCTTTTTTTAAATGAAATATAAATACTATGTTTTACTTTTCTTTTATTTTGGTATTGAAAATGGTATTCATAATGTTTTTATTATATCAATGTGTTGTGTTGATATATTGTGATTGACATGTGGAAATGATATATTTCCTTTATACATGTTTTATATAATACGATTATGACATGGTTCTTGGGCATTGTTATGAAGACGGTTGGTTTCCTGATAAACTATGGGTGGTTGAGCCTGATATAGCTCTCCAATACATTGGGTAACATGAAGGTGTTAATCGTTAAGGTTTCTCCAAAGAGATTTAGGGAATATACTATGATAGGTATTCCAAAAGTAACCAAGAGGGTTTCTCCCTACGTAAGAATGTTATGAATGCCTCAATTTAACTTTATGTCTTATGATTTCTATGATTTATTCATGATTTGATGATGTATGTTAAAGTGCTTATGTTATATGAGTAGAGTATGATTTCATTGATTCTTATGTATACATGTACACATGTTTCCTTTCCATATTTTTATATCCCTTACAGAGCTTTTTATGGTCATCCCATGTATTTGAAATGTTTTCATAGGTCAAGGAAAGGGTACATAATATGATGATAGTGTCAATGATGTGTCAAGAGAGAATCCATGTTTTATTTTAAATATGTTTCTGTTGATGGGAAAAAATGAATACTATCTTTTATTGTAACCACTTTGTTTAAATGTGGGATATAATGCATGTTTTATGATCTAATTCTCTAAAACTATAAACCTATAAAGATCCTCAATGTGTAATCTTGTAATAACTCAATATTAAGTAATGTTTAAGGCTGGGGCCTTATAGATGGTATCAGAGGTCGGTTTAGATAACATTAGGAGTTAGAATTTTATTAAATGATTTTCCAAAAAAAATTTATGGTATGATTGAAATGATATAGTATTTATAGATTACTGTGTTTCTTCACCTAAGGTATTTCAGTGTTATGAATGGTTTTTCAAAGAGGAAACATGGAATCTTTTTTGGGAAGGAATACTGAGGGAAATGACCTTCCAAATCAGCATGGTGAGATTGTCAGAATTAGAATTGAGCAGTTTACTGCAGTGATGGCTTAGTTAAATCAGGTGATAAATGGTGGTTGAGTTATTGATGATATTTTTGTGTTTTCTAAAAGTAAATTGGAGCATGAAAGTCATTTAAGGGTTATCTTACAAACCATAAAAGAAAATAAACTGTATGGAAAATTCAGCAAGTGTGAGTTTTGGTTACAACAAATTTCTTTCCTTGGTCACATTGTTTCTAAAGATGGGATAATTGTTGATCCTGCAAAAACAGAGGTTGTTGAAGAATGGACAAGACCCACAAATGTAACTGAGATTCATAGGTTCCTTGGTTTGGCAGGCTATTACCGAAGGTTTGTTAGAAAATTTTCACAGTTATCTAGTCCAATGACTAAGCTAACTTAGAAGGGTGTTAAGTTTATCTGGACAAAAGAATGTGATGATTGTTTTCAGGAGTTAAAAAGAAGATTAGTGAATGGTCCAGTTTTGGAACTTCCATCCAGGAATGGTGAGTTTGTAATCAACAGTGATGCTTCATTGAAAGGACTATGTTGTGTCCTTATGCAGAATGATCAGGTAATTGCTTATGCTTCACGCCAGTTGAAAACTCATGAAGTAAATTACCCTATACATGATTTTGAATAAGATGTTGTTGTTTTTTCTTTAACAATTTGGAGGCATCATTTGTATGGAGTAAACTGTGAAATATATACCGATCACAAAAGTTTAAATTATATATTCACTCAGAAAGAATTGAAGAAGAGACAGAGGAGATGGATGGAAGTAATCAAGGATTATGATTGTACAATTCATTACCATCACGGAAAAGAAAATAAAGTGGCTGATGCTTTGAGTCAAAAAAGTAATGCTTCATTAACAATGATTTGTTTGGAACGTGATCCATTGGTCAATGATTTGATTAACTTTGTCATAGATGTTGCTGGTGCAGGATGTCCTTCTGTTTTGTTTCAGGTATTAGTGAAATCTTCTCTATCAGACAGAATTAAGAAAGCACAGAAGCAAGATAGTGAGTTGTAGAAAATGTAGAGCTGGTTCAGAAAGGTAAGTTGCCTGATCTCAACATTGGTAATGATTGTGTTTTGAGATTTGGGAAGAGATTGTGTGTGCCTTTTGATTCACAATTGAAGAGAGTGTTATTATGTGAAGCTCATAGTTCTCCATTTTTAGTTCATTCTGGCAGTACTATGATTTACAGAGATCTGTGGGAGTATTACTGGTGGGATGGAATGAAAATATATATTACTGATTTTATAGTGAAGTGTTTGACTAGTCAACAGGTTAGAGCGAAAGTTACCAAAAGGGATGCTTCAGCCTTTACCAGTGCCAGAGTGGAAATGGGAGAATATATCCATGGACTATTTTGTGGGGTTAACGAAGAAATATCAATGTAATAATGAAATCTGGGTTATTGTTGATCGCCTGACTAAATCTTCTCATTTCTTTGCTATACGAGATAATTTTTCCCTAGATCAACTTTCCTGTTTGTATCTTAAATAGATAGTTAGGTTACATGGAGTTCCTCTCTCCATTGTATCTGACCGTGATCCCAGGTTCACTTCTAACTTTTGAAAAGGCCTTCAGAAGTCGTTTGGTACTGAATTAAATTTTAGTACAGCTTTTCGTCCGCAATCATATGGGCAGTCGGAATTAACAATTCAAAAATTGGAGTATATGATACGTGCTTGTTCAATGGATTATCAGGAAATTTGGGACCAACGTCATTATTTGTTTGAGTTTTCATATAATAATAGTTTTCCTTCCAGTATACAGATGGCACCATTTGAGGCGTTATATGGGAAGCGGTGACGAACTCCAGCTTTTTGGGATGAAGTGGGTGAATGGAAGATGATGGGACCATAATTGGTAGAGGAGTTGGTAGAAAAAGATCAGTTGATACAGAAACACATGAGAATAGCCCAGAGAAGGAAAAAGAGTTATGCGGACAATAGGAGGAAGGATCTCTCTTTTGAGGAGGTGATCATGTTTTTTTCAAAGTATCACCACAGAAATGTGTGATGCGATTTGGTAAGAAAGGAAAGATAAGTCCATGGTTCATTAAACCATATGAAATTCTGGAGTGAGTTGGATCAGTTGTATACCAAGTGGCTTTACCTCCGAGTTTATCTCAGGTACACAATGTTTTTTATGTTTCGATGTTGAGAAAGTATATGTGAGATCCATCTCATGTTTTGAGTCCAGAGGTAGTTCAGCTGAAATAGAACCAATCATATGAGGAACAACCGGTCAAGATTCATGACGATAGGGAGAAAGTGTTACGGAATAAGGTGATTCATCAGGTAAAGGTTTTGTGGATAAACCACATGGTTGAAGAGGCAACATGGGAATCTGAAAATGCAATGAGGGCTAAATACCCCAACTTATTCGATAAGTAAATAAATTGTGGGGACGCAATTTTATAAAGGGGGGGAGGATGTAACATCCCAAGTAAGTAATGAATAATAGATATTTTTATCTATGTCTACAAATGAATTAGATAGTGTTTTAGAGGCTTACAATGAGAATAAATCCAATCTTATGCATGTAATACACTAATATTTTTAAAAGATTGTTTTACTGCCTTTTGATGGAAACCCATTTTTAAATCAATATTTTGACTATTTTATAATCTCTATTTTACAAAATAAAAATATTCTTTATGATTGGTTCATTGAAATTTACATTGGATAATTTTTTGGTATTTTTCTGACAATGTTCATTTTTTAAATGAATAGTGAAAAATACTGCATTTTACATCAAAACTGCTTTTTCATCTAATTTAATTATATGGTTAGATTATATTTTGAATTGGGTTTAAAGTTCAATTATAATATATTTTTACCATTTTATCCAATAGTTGTAGTTGTAATTAATTTCTCTTTGAAATTGGACTTCAACTAGTGTCAATCTTTTGATACTTATTGTTTCATAAAAACACGGTATTTTATCAGACAGCGGGAATTAATTATTAAATTATTTAATTTAACTTATATGTTTTGAATTTTGTAAAATAAACATCATTTATTTAATTTGGAATATCAAATATAGCTTAGGGTGATGTTTTGGTATTTCTCTGAAAAACCTCAAATTTTAATAAATAGTGAAACCACTAAGTGGTACTTAAAAAACTGATTTTTCATTTAAATGAAATTCTGCCACCTTTGTGTTTTTAATATCAAAAATCAGACATATATGGTTGTCATTATGAAATAAAATGTGGTTCAAGGGGAATAAAATAATTTTTTTGTTGAATAGTAACTTTTAAGTTTTTTATCGCGATTAGAGGTAATTAGTGTAATTTAAGGTAAGAATAATGTCTTAATAATATTAAATGAACATGAAACATGTACTACCATTATTGGATGTGTCACGGACAACCAAGAAAATCCATTGGTCATCTTGGGGACCCCATGGAGCCACTTTGGAAGGAAAATGACATTAATATCTTTTTATTTAATGTTAAAGTAAAAACGTCACAATCAAGTGTTGTTTTACTAAAACAATTTTTAAATGGGGTTATACAAGTCATATTGTTTACTATAAATATTAATTAGAAATATAAAAATATTTCCTACATCATGATATATTTTTTATAATTTTTAGACATTAAATAAATTAAATTATTTATGACACCATGATGATGCAACGATGGCCTCATTATTTAATGATTTAAATAAAATGAAAAGATAATATAAAATCTAAAACCTACACATGTCAAAAACCTATTGTATGGGAGGATTTAAAACTATTATCACCTTACCCTCGAAATATATAATTTTGGGACCTTTTATATCCAAAAATCATTTTATAATAAAGTATCCTTTTATACCTTTCCAAAAGTGCCCCTCCTCTCCTCCTATAAAAGGCCCCCACCTCTACCACCTTACCCACACATCCAAAGCCTTTTCCTCGGCCAAACCCTTCCCATTTTGTCTCTCCATATCCCTCTATAACTCCTAGAATCATCACTTTGGTAATAAGTCTTCCCAAGGAAGCCATTGAGCTCAAATCAAAAAGAGTTACCCGATTTAAAGGTAGTGTCTTCTATTGTGTTCTTATGTTTTATTTTGTTTCTCCAACCCCATAATTATTTTGATTCATTTATTTTGTAACAAAAATAGTATCTTCCATAAACTAGGATATTGTTATAAGAATTATTATAGCTACACTTACTCACACCTACATCTAATGGTTAAAGAACATACTGTTTCTGTGGATGGAAAATTTTTGTCTCACAAAACGATGATTGTTCAATATTTTTTTAACACCTTCAAAGGTGGCCATTAATATTACACTATATTTATATATGTTATATAATATGTTTATGTTTTACTTAATCTTCAGTATTTTTCTTTTATGGAATACCTCTATGGTTTCCATTATGGGTAAACGCGATATCTTCATTTTAGGAAGTGCGGACTACCGCCCCCTCAAAGTGATTTGATTTGTTAATGCCATATGTGGGATGTATAAAGGATTAAATTAATGGTATTATATATGATATTATACTGTAATTATAAAATACCTTTATATCATTACGATTCCATTCCATAAAATATGAAATAGAAATGAAAGTAGCATTCATGCGTACGTACGGCTTACCGTCTCCATGAACAGTGCATTTCATTTCTTACCTCTAAACATTATGTAATATTATAAATGCATGAATATACTGGATATATATGATATATATGATCTCTACATCATTAGTATAACTATGAATATAATGGATACATGAAAAACTTGTAATTATAAAGTGTTTATTTTTGACTCAAGTACCAATGATCGTTAAAACGACCGTTATTAACTTAAATAATTACATTGTGTTCATGACATGGAAATAAGTGATATAAAAGGAATAATGAACATGAAAAAGGTTCATAAACAAGTAGGAATTAACTCATGATTATTATTCAGGAGATTAAAGAACGATCAAATCAAGTCGGATATGAGGTAAGGGAACTTCTTAACCCAATTTTCGTTCTTTGGGTTAATCTCCTACTTTCAAATTATGTCATGATATTATTATGTCCTATCTTGTATTTGTAGTTTACTTATGTTTAATTATAGTGAATACACAAAATAGATCTATTTTATTTAAAAAAAATGAGCTTTTTATGGGACATAGTCTCAATCTCCTTTCATTGAGACATATTTTGTTTTATACACAACATTCTTTTATACGGTGTATAAACCCCATTGACTTTTACATTTATCCAAAATGAATCTTTTTATATGAAGAATTTTACTAAATGACAAAAGGTAATGTTTTTGTCGTATGTAAGCGGCGACAACGACTTCTCCGCCGCCATGACCATTATTTGTGTTTTTTCTTCCTCTACAAGCCATACCTTTTCTAAAATGAAAAATAAATACCATGATTTACTTTTTCTTTTATTTTGGTCTTGAAAATGGTTTTCATAATGTTTTTATTATATCAATGTGTTGTGTTGATATCTTGTGATTGAAATGTGGAAATGTTATTTTTCCTTTATGCATGTTTTATGTGATACGACTATGTTACGGTTCTTGGGCATTGTTATGAAGATGGGTGGTTTCATGATAAACTAAGGGTGGGTGAGCCCGATATATCTCTCCAATGCATTGGGTAACGCGAAGGAGTTAAACATTAAGGTTTCGCCGAAGAGATTTAGGGAATATACTGTGATGGGTATTACAAATGTAACCAAGAGGGTTACACCCTACGTAAGAATGTTATGAATGCCTCAAGTTACCTTAATGTCTTATGATTTCAATTATTTATTCAATATTTGATGAGGTATGTTAAAGTGCTTTTGTTTTTATGAGTAGAGTATGATTTCCTTGATTCTTATGTATACATGTACTCGTGTTTCCTTTCCATATATTTATATCCCTTACGAAGCATTTTATGCTCATCCCAAGTTTTTGAAATGTTTTCACAGGTCAAGGGAAGCGTATATGATATGATGATAGTGTCAAGGAAGTGTTATGAAATAATCCATGTTTTATTTTAAATATGTTTCCGTTGATGGGAAAAAATGAATAATATCTTTTATTGTAACCACTTTGTTTAAATGTGGGATGTAATGCATGTTTTATGATCTAATTCTCTAAAAATCCAAACCTGAAAATATCCTTAATGTGTAATCTTTTAATAACTCATGATTAAGTAAGGTTTAAGTCTGGGTCCTTATACATAACATTAGTTAGAGCTGAGTAGTAGAGCATCATGCATAGGATTGAGTTTCTTGGATCTATTGTTTTTTTTCATATGTATTATTGTGATGAATTAATGTATATTATTGTTTCATTTATGTGTTAAATCTTGTCAGGTATCCATGTATATGACCCTTCCAGGTGGAATTTGTTATAGTTACTCAATTGAGAAGTTAAGTTTTTTCCTGTACTATGCATGGTTATATTTTTATTTACGCTTCAACAATTTATATATTCTATGTGTTTATATTATCCTTTTTATATTGATTTATATCAACTATATATGTGGTTCCACTCTAATGTGGTGGTATAGTCTCCACACTATACAACCTTTATACCCTCACGGCTAGTCATTAGCCTCTAGCAGATGAGGAGTCATACATGAGGACATGTGGCCTAATGGATCGGGGCATTGTTTAAGTGCACCCCTTGTTGGTACATTACAATATATTCCTAAATAAAAAAATTACATTACACCGATAGAACAATTTTACCCAAGTAAAATAATGAACAAATGACCATTTGACCGAAACAAAAATGAAATAACCAACAAAGGAACCAAATGTATTAATACAAAATATTCCATATGAACTCTATAGAAAATGAAAGAACCCTAAAATAAACCAAATACTCTTTCCCAATATGGCCTAAAAATTAACTAAACCAAAATGAACTAAATATCCAATCCCATAATAAAACAAACAATGTAACACAAAATTGAAATAACCCTGAAATGAACCAAATGAACTAACCCCAAATAACATTACCCAAATAAAAAAATCAATATTTAAATAAATATAATAATTTAATATAATCCGAATATTATTACTCAAAATTTATTTATCCAAATAAATTTGTAAACGACTTATAAAAATCAATTTAAATGACCTAAATATAACCACATACAAAATTAATCAATTGACCTAACCAAAAAAATAAAAAAAATTGACATAATGACATAACCTAAAATGAATAAACATCCAAATAACTACAATATAAAAAATGAACTAACCGAAAATGAAAAATAAATGACATAACCAAAAATCAACCAAATAATATAACCTCTTGTGAACAAACTGAACTAATTAAAATAATAAAACAATGACCAAATAACACATTAAAAAATGACATAATCCTAAAATAAACTAAATGATAAACCTAAAATAATTAAAATTATCTAATGGAAAAAAGTTACTATAAAATAAACCAAATTAAAAAACCCAAAACAATATAAATGAAAATGAACCAAATTACATAACCCAAAATTAATCAAAATATGGTAATAAAAACATAATTTACCCCAAAATAAAGAAAAGGATATCAAAAATAAAAACAACGTACTAACTCACAATGAACCAAATGAAATAATTTGATGACCAAATTACCAAAAATTCCCAACAATCTAGCACACAAATTATATAAATTATGTTAATAATTAATGATATAAATGGACTCACCTTAAATGAATAAATTTTCATAACTAAAATAAGAAACAAATAATCTAACAATTTGAATAAATAAATAAATTACTAATTAACCCAATGTCATTACCAAAAACTGAACAAAATGGGTAAATGATAAAATTACCAAATGAATAAAAAACCAAATAACATTACACAAAATGATTTGATCCAAATTGAATATACATGGATAAAATCATATAAGACCCCTTATTTTCATTCTATTTTTTTTTTGATAATTTTATACCATTTAGTGTTAACTTTTTAATTAATTAGAAATTTATCTTCCAATTGAATAAATGTCAAATATTAAGAAGTCCCAAAGGAATATAATATATGAAAATGAAAACTACATGAATTTGTTGGTAATTCCACATTCAATACCCCTGGTGAGTAAATTATTGTAAATATATATACTAATAGAATAACATGTATTTGCATGAAATTAATATATTATGAATTTTATTTACCTCCCACAATCATGGAGAATAAAATTATCTTGAAGAATAATTAACTATGGGGACCAGCCTTCTAATTCATGGGGGGAGGTAAAAGATATAATCAAAACACATATCATACATGATCAATCCTAGATTATTCTATAGATATACCATATAACAGAAATTCTTATCAGACTATTCACATAGAGGGATAATGGATTTTCATACCACCTATATAATCACCAAAATTATTCTATGATCAGGGCCCTCATATATCATTGCTATATCTAATTATAGCTCTTACAACACATCTATATTTTAATTTTCCAATGACTTAAAAACTAAATCTAATATTCCATACTTATCCATTCTCAGTCAGATTTTATTATGTATTAAATCACCTTCTTCTGTTTCATGTTATAACCCTCTTGATTATAATTTAGACCCCTCATGCACTATAAATTTAACCCATCCTTTAAATCCTAGATATCCATTTCACACCACCCATCATCCTTGCTCAGGTTTATGAAAACAAACATATTAAATTATGCACCCTTATTTTTCATTATAACATGTATGATTTTAATATTTTTATTTTATTATTTTTTAGATCTAAAACTATTTAGTGGAATTGATATACTCACATTCATGATGCATTAAACCACTAAATTTTTTTTACAATTGATTATAAATATTATAATCAAATGATTATAATAATTTGGAGGGAATTTAGTGTTTTATGCCAATACCTGAAAAATAATATTGAATCATTATAGTGAAACATGTTCCATAGAGAGATGTTGAAGATGAAATGAAGGATTCCCCATGGTATTAGACATGGTTATGTAATATTAATATATTTAATTTTCATTTAGTATTCAGTTTATATGAATTAATATTTCTCTAGATACTTTGTTATAATTTTTCTAGTTAATTATGTTGTCAGGGATACACAAATAACAGAATAACATAGTTATTAATGGAAAGTAAGAATGATATATATAATGACATGGATGATAGAGTTGTCTCATATTTAGTGGGAATTAAATTTTATATTAGTTTCCATTAACATAGTTTCAGGAATTGATTATTTGTTAGCATAGTGATTTGTTTAATGTACAATTAAAATATACTATATTTTCATTACAACTAATTATCATTTTTATTAATAAATAATATAATATTACATAAAATTACTCTATAGGTTTCATTATAGAATGATTCTATACATGATATCCATAAATTTGGGTGAACATCTTTTCCAAAGCATGAGAGACACAATGTATTTTTCATTTACAATTATGATTAATTAGTACCGACACAATTGAACCATGGAAAATAAAACCTATCACACCTATATTGATCCATAACAAATTAAATAATATAGAAATGATTTAAAATGAACAATATAAATATATTTTAACCAAAAAATTTTAAACAAAAATAGAAGATAAATAGATTCCATACAAACTAAATTTTTTCTAATGTCTACATGTTTAATACGAACAAAATACAAAATGTAAAGAATTTAATGTTTTTCCAACAAATAAATATGGTAAAAAATTATATACCAAGTTTAATATATATTTAACATGTTTAGAATCAATCATAAAAATATAATATTAATAGTATTTTAATGTTTTACCTCCCAAAACACCATCATCCCTTAAAATTCCAATAATAGTCAACAACCTCATAAGAAATTTCTAGAATTATCTCCTAGAACTATTAAATAACAACAAAATAATATATTTATATTCAAATAGGAAAAATTCAATAATAAATATAAATAATTAAATCCATATGTCTTCAAAAAATAGTCTTCTATCAAAGAATAAATGTACACATTTCATTTATGCCACTAATATCAACTGAAAACCAGTTAATTTAAAGTATAATCACCCAAAAAAATCCTACCAAATTCTACCAATGGAAGTAATATATAATTATTTAATACTAATAAAAATATTCCTAACACAATATGAAACATAAAACCCAATGAAACCTTGTCATTCCACTTAATATTAAATTCCCAAATTTCATCTAAAATCCAATGAAAACCTAAAAACTCAATCACTCATCGAGTCAATAAAAATCAATACAATCAAAAGTAAAATATTCCATAGGAATAATAAATAGACTATTTAAAAACATACTAATAGAGAACAATAACAAACATTGTTCAAACTATATAACGATAAATATCTTCCATATTCTATATTATCTGATCCAATTAAGTTTTAAAAAAATATTATACATTTTTTTAAAATATAAATCCTGTCATAACATTTATTTTAATTTAAAATTCACGGTTTTAAGGAAATTAATTCAAAATTTTATAAATTTATAACATTTAAATATAAATCCAAATATTAGAATGGGTATATAAAAACATTCCAATATTTTTTTTATTTCCCAAAACATTGATGATCAAAATATTTATAATTAGTATCTCAAAAAAATTAAATCTTTAATAAAATATTATTAAATAATGTTTTCTTATACTAAATGTAATTTTCTGCATATGTTAACGAACATAGAATAGTATGTGCCTCCTACTTTATTAGAATGAATAAATATGGTTTTCCTATGAAGAAAAATGCAGAATAAAATATTATAAGGTTTATTTATATGATTAAAATTTTTAAAAACATATTTATACTATATATGTGATTAATATTTCTAGAAAAGTGAAATTGAGTCCTTTTATTAGAAAAATGAAATAAACAATCATACTATACGATCATTTGTGATAGATATTAGGTGATGAGCACCATTGAGTATGGTAATGCTGTCCCATGAAGAGTATTATCCAAACAATGTGTTTTCAGTCTTTTGGAATCCCTAAAAATACTTGTTTCACAATGTTTTTAGAGGTCCACAAAAATTTAGAATAGGAACTAATAGATAAAGTTGTGGAAAAAACATATTCATGAAGGATTGTTAAAGAAGGATACAGGCTCACGATATGTTTCTGAAATCATTGGAAGTGTAATTTCCATCACTACCACTGGTCACCACTCATATTAATAATATAATAATTTCAATGATGTAAAACATATATAATGAACTTTATCATGTTAATGAATATCCATGTGGTGGTTATGGTGATGACAATCCTGATGGTGATAGTGGTGAATACATAAGAGGCAATGACACTACTGAGGATGTTTTCGATCACATTGATTGTCATGATGGAAGTGATTGTTTAGAAGTTGATATTGTCCCCCTTTATTTCAAACATAATATTTATAAAACAACTATTTAAATGATGTTATATGATGTAAATATATTTTATATGGGGTTCTATTTCTTTCTTAAAATTATAATTTACAAAATATTTAATATAACTCTTTGTAGACAAAAGTTTTCAGTTTATAATGATTTAGTTGAATTGTAATTGAGGATTTAAAAATATATTCTTCCAAAAAACCGATGATATTAATTTTTGTAATTATTTTTATGAACTCTAAAATAATTGTTCATGTAATCTGCTGATGTACCAAATTTTGGGAATCTCTATACCAAATGTTCTTCATGAAACATTGGCATATGGGCATCCCCATACCCTAAAAAATAATAGTTTTTGGAGATTTTTTAATATTCCATAAAAACTATTTCCATGGATATACCTACAATTAAAAAATGGTTTTTATTGGATCATTTTATAGTAGTTCAACTATATTAAAAACCACAAACTATGATTATAGGAATCTCCCAAGCCCATACATCCAACGAGCTCACAATCTTTACCAGGCTCTCAAGACAAAACTTTTGTAAGGTAACTCAAAATATAAAACCTTGGGGAAAACCTCTCACTAAACCTCACATATCCAAATACATTTTACAATGGATTATAAACCCCATGAGGTTCTAACAATAACATGCTATATAGAAAAAAACTATTTATATATTATATGATTGTCTTATTCTATCTCTAGGTTGAAAAAAGATAATAGACACTAATGGGGAAAGCACATGGTGTTATCCTTGAGTACATCACATGTACCCCTAGAAATCATCTATGGATCTATATCATATCACAAAATATTAGGTAAACCAAATTATCATAGTTTTCCTCAACCCCACTTGATTTATAAGCCATATGGGGTACCTATTCATGTTTATCACCTGGGGTCTTGACAAGTTCTCTATATGTCCTCTGACGATGTACCTTACACATGGTCTGGCCATGTATCTTATACCCCCATATACCCTAACATGGGGGGCTTGGTTGAGTACTATACCACAACCCAAGTCTCTTGAAATAATTTTTAAATAGGGAAAACACATTGTTTATAAGATATCTTTTACTATATCCACCCAAAAAAGGACAGAAGTTTTTTGTTCATGAAAAACACATAGCGTGATACTGTTTTCCTAACTAAAACCCCAATTCAACCAACCCAAATCCGACAATTTCTCAAAAAATAAATCTAAAACATGTAATACAAACTCATAGTTTCTATAATAAATCAGGTCAAAATAAAAAAAATGTGATTTGATTGAAAGAATAAAACAAATAATCTTTCATGGGGTGAATTCATCAAATCTTCAAGAATGTGTCCTCACTGTACAACCATCATATCATGAAAAATGTTAAATTAGACTCATAGTGTTAATATCTCAATCTACATCTCTATCTTCTCAATTTTTTATAAGACAAAAGAGGGAGACCCTTGAGCTCGATGTATAAAAATAAAACAAGGGGGAAGAAAAGAAAAATAGAAAATGAAATATATAATAAAAAAATTGAAAATACATTCTTAAACAGCATGACTAAAGTCATGTAATTTTAGGAGAGTTTAAACCTCACATAGGTAACTTCACCCATAATAGACTCAATATTGATGTTATAATTTTCATCCAAAATCCATTCAATTTATTTCTTTAAATGAGCCTATAAAATAAGTTATGATTGAATTAATTAATTATTATATATTATTTAGAAAAAATTTATTCTCATAAATAATCCAATATCCTTACCTATGTTAAAATTTCATTTCTAAGACAAATTTATTGCTTCAAAAATTATTCTATGATCATATATTTATAGAAATTGTTATTTTTCCCTAATAGACAACATGGATAAAAAATTAAAATTTCATTTGATTTTATAAACTATTAACGATGTGTTTTTTTATAATAATGACCCTCATTATTTTTGTATAATAATTTTATTCATCCTTAATGAACCCATATTGGGTAATTGAGAAACAGTTGGTTACATAATGATTCAACAACAAACAATATACTTTTTTTTGAAATATATTCTTGATTAAATTCCACATAGGATACCAATTTAACTGTGGATTACATTATATGGGTCATCATTGTATGGTGTCATTGTAAATATGTAGATGAGATCATGATACTTGAGGGAGTAGTACCATATGTTGCTAGACAATGATGATGAGTTCCCAATAGGGGTGATGACTTTTAATTTGATTCCTGGTGTATTTGTGTATGATAAAAATAACGTGGTGGTTTTTTAACATGAATTTACATGAGAATTTTTTTTTTGAGAAAAATGATATTTCTGATGAGTTACGAGCTAAGTGATTTTTGGTATCCTAGATTGTTTTCCAATCATAGTATCATTGAGATGTGGCTCGGGATACCGATTAACTGAGAGTATATGATGGTAACATCAGAGTTTCACTATCTTGGACTAATGAGTATATTTAGAGATGGGAATAATGGGTAGTTTCTTAGGGTTATGAAATCATGGAATGAGAGGGTCTAATAAATATTTGGTATGGATAGGGACATTATGAGGGATTTTTTTATAAAAATATATAGAGGTTTTTTGGGATTCACTTATTGGTTTCAATCGGTATGATTAGTGGGATGTTTGACCCTGTTGTTTTGGGTGTAGTTCCAAATGATATAGAGGGTTTTGATCCTAATGGATACATCTCATATGTATTCAGTATAGTATGATTATTATTGTTTATTTATGATTCTTCGGTTTACATATAATCTTTTGGTCTGTCTTTACATCAATGGGGTGCTTTTAGAAATATTTGACTTACATGAATGAAAGTAATTGTTAGTCATTTGGGTATGTTGTAACGTCCCAAAGTTTCATTAATGAAAATACCTCATGATCCAGTTAAATGTCTCTTTATGAAAAATGTTTTTATAAGATGTCAACTTCTTTAGTTTTACGTTAAGATTTGTGACCGTTACTTTTATAGTCGTTGAACAGTGATCATCTGGGTTGTTTAAATATAAGGCTTTAACGAACCAATTTTCTACTCAGACAAATGAAGCGATGGCCTCATCCAGTAGAGTTGCCCCTTATGAAGCCCATTTGTCAGAGCTCGGAAAAGAGGTGGCGTCTTTGGGCTTTTCCCTTGACCAAGCCCAAGCTGAGCTTCATCAAGTCAAGCTCGAACGTGATCGTCTATGGGAAAAATGGAAGTTGATTGAAATTACAACTCGAGCGATGTTATCCGAGCAACCCCAAGAGTCTGTCACCATCGCACACCTTACCCTTAGGTCTTATGCAGCTATTTTAAGGGGTTATGTAACAAATAAGTAGCACCATGTTCATGTACATTATTTTTTGTATATAATAATGAATATAATTTCTAGCCATTTTTTATACATTGTAATTAGTTTTTGAAGTACAAATGGTGTTTTTAGTTATTATTTAATTAAGAATTATATTTTATTAAATTAAAGGATTTTTGAATTAAATAATATTTTAATAAAATATTATTATTAATATTAAATTAATTTTTTATTAAGTATAAATGATTTTATAATTTTATGAATGCAATTAAAATTTTTATTTAAGTTTGAAAGCCATTTCTGTCAAAACCCATGAATTTTTTTTTAAATGCCGGTTTTTATTTTAAAAGTAATAATTAACATATTTAGAAAATTATTTGGATAAAATAAATATTATTTTTGGAATCAGGACGTCGAGATTATCCAACGGTGAATTTTTCATAATTTTCTGAGACAGTCAAATTTTTGGGTAAAAATTAAATACTATTTAAATATATAATGTGTTTTATGACATCATAATGACCCAATGGTGACGTAATAAAATACAATAATCCTTATGTTCGGCCAATATGTGTTTTATCAATAAAACAATGAGGTTTTGGGTTTGTTTGACTTACTTTTCAAAGCATTAATGGAGCCCTCAAGACTTATTCAACACTTTGCCTTTTTAAATTAATTTACATGGGAGTGTGACTCACCTCCACATAAGCAACCCTAATTTTTTAATAATTTCGGACCTTGGCCTTGTAAAATATTGTTTTCCTCTTTCCTTTTCCAGAAACCATGGGAAAATACCATCGTATGGTTTGTGGTTTGGACTATTTTAATATATGGGGTCCCAAACCTAAATAATAAAGAATTCTCTCACCTTTCCTATATAAACCCACCCAAGATCCCACTTCCTCCTCACTAAAATCCCTTGGAGTTCGTCCAACCTCTGCCATACTCTCTCTAAAATCCTCCCAAGTTGCCCCAAGCTCCCAAGAAGCCCCTCACAAGCCTCTCTTTAGCCTTTGGAAGCACACTTCCAAGTAAGGGTTTTTTTCTTCCATTCTCATTTTTGTCAATTTTCATTAAGTTGTATTGCCCTTTTAATTTCAATTATGAATGTTGGGGTATGTTTTTTCACCTCCCCCATGCTTCCCTCTTATTGTTTGAATGATGGGAGACCCCTTTCTCTCTCATTAAATGCCTCCCATGTACACCTGTTACTATGCCGAAATTCAGAAAGAAACCTTTTTCTCCTCTTTTATATTCAAGCAATACTTTTGTATCATGAATCTAAATTCCTTTTCAATTGTTGGGACACGTATCTATATGACCTCCTTACTGTCCATTACATTTAAATATGATGAGGAACCCCTTTCTCTCTCATCAACCTTTTTTATGAATTCTAATGTCACGCTGTTACGCTGCCGAAATCACACCGATTTTCTAAGCCAATATCATTGTGTAGTGAATACCATGCCCATTTCTCCATCAAGGGTATTCACCTTTATGCAAATTTAATTTTTTATTATAAAGTTTCATGTATGAATTCCACATCCCTTTATCGTGGAATAAATGATTATGTTTTATGAATCCATGTTTTATGATCCATGTGGCACACTTATGCATGAAATGAAATGTTTAAGAAGGGTGCACCCTTTATAACGCTCCAATGCATTGGGTAAAGTATAGTATCATGATACATCATGTGCAATGAGTGTTGACTCATGCTAATTCAAGTGAAACGAGGGTTTACTTGTGCTTCATGTGCAATGAGGGTTTACTCATGCTCCATGTGCAATGAGCCTTGGCTCATGCTAATTCAATGTTAAGTGTTGTTGCCACATTTCCATGTTATGATTATCATGCATTATCATGCATTTATGTTCATGTTTTTCTTATGATCTATTGATATTCCTATTTCCTAACATGTATTGTACTCCTCATGTTATTCATTGTGTACTCCCTTACTGGGCTTTATAGCTCACCCTTTTCTTATGCATGTCCCTAGGTTATCCCATGCAATGCTAAGTACGAAGGAATGTAGTGGTAATGTAATAGAAGTTTTCAATAAAGATGTTGTATTTCAAGTTTAAAGTCTTTATGTAATGATCCTAAGCCCCAAAGACACTGAACCTCTCGATCCTTTTGTTGTATCAAGTGAAGTTTTATGTAATAAATCATGTTTAAGTTGTAATAAAAAGCAGGGTTGTCATAGTTGGCATCAGATGATAGGTTTAGTTATTTTTGGGATTAGGAAACCATAGTAAAGCCTTAGATACAAGACTAAGAATAATAAAAATATCCCTATGTTTTGGTAAATACTAAGTAAGTGGTTTATCAAAAAAATACATCCCTGTCTGGAGACGAGCAGGTAGAGGCAGCTCTGGCACAGATGTATCCTAGGGGTAAAACCTGAAAACACCGCTTTGAGCTAGAATCGAACGGGAACTGGTGCACGACAACGGGCCTTGCTGCACTCTTGGTTACGACAATCCCGTGGGATATGTTTTGATAAATTCACAATCTTAGTATGAACCCTTATTAAGGGAAAAATGCCCCTAAGAATATATGTTAGAAGGGAGATCATGAAAAGCCTGGATTGAATCCTATAGACTCATGAGTTAAAGAGATTAAAGTTTATTTAGAAGTCATCAAATTTTGTCTTTGGATTACCCTTTATGTGTTACCCCTAACATTCTTTTATTCCAGCCAATGGCCGGTAATAGGAGAACTCGGGCTAACAACCGTTATGAAGATCAGTGTGATGATTGTACTTATGAGATACCCAATCCAATGGGAGCGGGAATCGCGAACTTTGTCACGCTTCTCTCTCAGCTAACTCAAGTTTTGAATAGAAACACTGGTCATGAGGAACGTTCAACCCCTCCCCCCCCCCTAAGAAAGAACAAGTCACTATTGAATGCTTCATGAGACAAAGGCCTCCTACTTTTAGTGGATCATCCGATCCCACGATCGCCGAACAATGGATCAACTCCATTGAAAAGATATTCTCCATCCTCCAATGCTCTGAAAAAGAGAAGGTTCTCCTGGCGGCTTATCGTATGGAGGGTGAAGCTGATCAGTGGTGGACGTTGATCAAAAATACGAAGCCTGAGGAGGATATCGAGGCTTTGGAATGGAAGGAATTCCGGAAGATGTTTTTCGATAAATATTTTCCGCGCACCCTCCGTCTTAAGATGGAAAGGGACTTCCTTTCCCTCAAGCAGAAAGATGAAGAATTTGTGGGAGCGTACGAGGCAAACTTTAAAAGGCTTGCACGATACACTTACAGCTTTGTCGTTACCCCCAAATGCAAAGTTTACCGCTTCTTTGGTGGGCTGAAGCCTAGCTTGTGGAAAGCATTAGCGATCCGTGACTTTGACAGCTATGAGGAAATTGTCCGATGTGCCCTCAAGGTTGAAATGGAGATCGGAGAATCACAGGGGTATCATGGGGACAAGAAGCGTATGGTGGACTTCAATGCTGGTGGTTCGATGGATAAATCCAACGGCGCTAAGAAGTTCCAGCACCCCACTTGCCAAAAGTGTGGAAAGAAGCACCCTGGAAATTGCCTTAGGGGGACAAGAAAATGCTTCAAGTGTGGAAGAGAAGGGCACCTAGCTGTTAACTGTCAGCAAGAAGGACCCGCGGCTATGACAGAGGAGAGGAACGCTCCGTTCGAACCTCAACGCGTTGTTCAATGCTACAAATGCAAAGAACCGGGTCATTTTGCAAATCAGTGCCCTAATCCAAGGGTTATCGGAGGCAACAAGAAACCTCCAAGACAGCAAGGAAGAACTTTTGCCATCACTTCTGCCGAAGTGAACCCCAACAATGAAGTGGTGACATGTACGCTAGTTATTCATTCAAGAATAGTGAACGTACTTTTTGATTCAGGTTCTACGCATTCTTTTATATCTCAAAAGTCTAGTAGAACAATCTCTGCACCACCACAAATCATGGAAGTAAAGATGTCGGTGAGTACGGAAAATGGGGAAATCATTGCATCCCATGAGTATAAGTCCTCCCCTGTTATAATATGTGGATTGAATTTCCCGGCGAACCTCGTCATACTCCCTTTGGTGGAATTTGATGCAATTCTTGGCATGGATTGGCTTTCCATATATAGAGCCAACATAAATTGTCGGGAGAGGAAAATCACACTCCATATGGAGAATCGACCCCCGATTCTTTACAAGTGTCAGGAGGAAGATGAATCTCCTTTAGCTCCATCATCCAAATAATGGATATTACTGCCTTATGATCACACATATCTGGCTCAGATGATTGAGTCGAAGGAAGAAACCTCCCTTGAAGAAATGCCTATTGTGAGGGACTTCGCTGAAGTATTTCCCGAGGAACTTCCTGGTCTTCCTCCAAGAAGAGATGTTGAGTTATCAATTGAACTTATACCTGGGGCACTACCAATATCCAAGACTCCATATATAATGGCTGTTGTTGAGCTTGAAGAGCTGAAGAAACAACTACAGGAGAATCTGGATAAAGGGTTTATATGCCCAAGTGCATCACCATGGGGTGCACTAGTCCTCTTCGTCAAGAAGAAGGATGGGTCAATGCGGCTTTGCATCAATTATCGTGAACTTAACAAAATTACGATAAAGAACAAGTATCCTCTCCCAAGAATCGATGACTTGTTTGATCAGCTGCGTGGAGCACAATACTTCTCCAAGGTGGACTTGCGGTTGGGATATTATCAAGTAAGGGTGAAGAAGGAAGATATCCCCAAGACTGCTTTTCGTACAAGGTACGGGCACTATGAATTCATAGTAATGTCTTTTGGTCTCACCAATGCTCCAGCAATATTCATGGACTTGATGAATAGAGTCTTTAGAGATTACCTAGACAAATTTGTGGTAGTCTTTATAGATGATATTCTAATATACTCCAAAACAAAGGAGGACTATGAGGAGCATTTAAGAACTGTACTGGAGACTTTGCGCATGGAGAAGCTCTATGCCAAGTACAGAAAGTGTGAGTTCTGGTGAAGGAAGTCTCATTCATGGTCCATATCATCACAAGCAATGGGATATCTATGGACCCCTCCAAAACAGATGCAGTTGAGGGATGGCCGAGGCCAACATCAGTAACTGATATCCGTAGCTTCTTGGGGTTAGCTGGATATTATCGACGATTTGTGAGAAATTTCTCACGATTGTCCAACCCTCTTACCAAGATAACTCTAAAGGGAGTAAAGTTTGCTTGGAGTGATGAATGCGAAGAAAGCTTCAAGGAGTTGAAAAGGAGGCTTATCACTGCACCCGTGCTCACTTTACCCACAAGTGGGGAGCTTTTTGTGGTATTCAGTGATGCTTCGAAGAAGGGCTTAGGATGTGTGCTGATGCAGAATGATAAAGTGATATCCTATGCCTCAAGGCAGTTGAAAATCCATGAGTGAAACTATCCAACGCATGATCTGGAGTTTGCGGCGGTGGTCTTTGCCTTGAAAATCTGGCAGCATTATCTCTATGGAGAGAAATGTGAGATATATACTGACCACAAGAGTCTTAAATATATATCCACACAGATAGAGCTTAACATGCACCAGAGAAGATGGATAGAGCTCATCAAGGATTATGAGTGTTCAATACATTACCACCCTAGGAAGGCAAACAAGGTGGCAGATGCCCTAAGTAGAAAGGATCCAGCGATTCTATCAATGATGAGAATTGAGAAGGATCCAATCTTCTTAGACTTGATGAAGATGGATGTGGGAATCATAAAGAAGGGAACATCATCAATCCTTTCACAAATGAATGCTCAGCCATCTCTTTTGGAAAGGTTAAAGGATGCTCAAAAGGATGATGTAGGAATCCAAGAAAAAGTGGAAGCTATCAAAAAGGTAAAATCCTCCGAGTTTAAAGTTAATGAAGAAGGAATTGTGCGGTTTGGGAAAAGACTATGTGTTCCATCACGTTCGGAGCTGTAGAAGGAACTTTTGGATGATGCACATAGTTCAAATTTCTCTATTCACCCAGGGAGCACAAAGATGTATCGAGATCTCCGAGAAAACTTTTGGTGGGATAATATGAAGAAGGAGATCGCTGAATATACATCAAAGTGCCTGGTGTGTCAGCAAGTGAAGGCAGAGAGGCAAAATTATAAGGGGATGA
The DNA here is from genome assembly GCA_963277665.1 of Viscum album. Lineage (NCBI taxonomy): Eukaryota > Viridiplantae > Streptophyta > Magnoliopsida > Santalales > Viscaceae > Viscum > Viscum album. The sequence goes on along the minus strand of OY728152.1, from coordinate 1,585,222,779 downwards.
TGTAACCATTGCCCATACCAGAATGGAAATGGGAGAACATCACCATGGACTTCGTCACTGGACTTCCAAGGGCATCCAAAGGCAATAATGCAATCTGGGTTGTTGTGGATCGTCTTACAAAGATTGCACACTTCATTGATATTAGAGAGGATTTCTCTTTGGATCAACTGGCACAGATATATATCAGGGAAGTGGTACGGTTGCATGGAGTACCACTATCTATTGGGTCTAACCGAGATCCAAGATTTACCTCTAAGATTTGGAAGAGTCTTCAACATGCTCTGAATACTGAACTGAACTTCAGTAAGGCCTATCATCCTCAAACTGATGGCCAATCCGAGCGGACTATCCAAACACTTGAGGATATGTTGAGAGCTTGCTCAATGGACTTTAAAAGAGGATGGGATCAACATCTTCCTCTGGTTGAGTTCTCTTATAAAAATAGTTTCCACTCCAGCATCCAAATGGCACCATATGATGCCCTGTATGGGAAAAGGTGTAGAACACCAGCTTGTTGGGATGAGGTCGGTGAACGTAAGCTCCTTGGACCAGAAATGGTCTAAGAAATGGTGGAGAAGGTAAAAACCATTCAACAGCACATCAAGGCAGCCCAAAGTCGACAGATGAGTTATGCAGATAATCGTCGATGAGACCTTGAGTTTAAAGTCGGAGACATGGTGTTTTTACTCATATCTCCATGGAAGATGTTCATGAGGTTTGGAAACAAAGGGAAGTTAAGTCCAAGGTACATCGGCCCCTTCGGGATTCTTGATCGTGTTGGGGATGTGGCCTATAGACTAGCACTTCCACCTACTATGGCCAAGGTGCATGATGTCTTCCATGTATCCCTATTACGGAAGTACATAACAGACCCTTCACATGTACTCTCTTCCGAGGTGGTACAATTAGAAGACGATCTTTCTTATGAGGAGCAACCAGTGATGATCTTAGATCGTAGAGAAAAAGTTCTACAAAATAAGACATTGCCCCTAGTCAAGGTGTTGTGGAGAAACCAGAAGTTCGAATAAGCAACTTGGGAGTCAGAGGATATGATGAAGCTAAGTTACCCACATTTTTTTAGTGTGGGAAAAAGGAAAATTTCGATGGTGAAATTTATTAAGGGGGGAATGTTGTAACGACCCAAAGTTTCATTAATGAAAATCCCTCTTGATCCAGTTAAATGTCTCTTTATGAAAAATGTTTTTATAAGATTTCAACTTCTTTAGTTTTACGTTATGATTTGTGACCATTACTTTTATAGCCGTTGAACAGTGATCATCTGGGTAGTTTAAATATAAGGCTTTAACGAACCAATTTTCTAATCAGACAAAGGAAGCGATGGCCTCATCCAGTAGAGTTGCCCCTTATGAAGCCCATTTATCGGAGCTCGGAAAAGAGGTGGCGTCTTTGGGCTTTGCCCTTGACCAAACCCAAGCTGAGCTTCATCAAGTCAAGCTCAAACGTGATCGTCTATGGGAAAAATGGAAGTTGATTGAAATTACAACTCGAGCGATGTTATCCAAGCAACCCCAAGAGTCTGTCACCATCGCCCACCTTACCCTTAGGTCTTATGCGGCTATTTTAAGGGGTTATGTAACAAATAAGTAGCACCATGTTCATGTACATTATTTTTTGTATATAATAATGAATATAATTTCTAGCCATTTTTTATACATTATAATTAGTTTTTAAAGTACAAATGGTGTTTTTAGTTATTATTTAATTAAGAATTATATTTTATTAAATTAAAGGATTTTTGAATTAAATATTATTTTAATATAATATTATTATTAATATTAAATTAATTTTTATTAAGTATAAATGATTTTATAAATTTATGAATGCAACTATATTTTTATTTAGGTTTAAAAGCCATTTCTGTCAAAACCCGTGAATTTTTTTATAAATGTCGGTTTTTATTTTAAAAGTGAAAATTCACATATTTAGAAAATTATTTAGATAAAATAAATATTATTTTTGGAATCAGGATGTCGAAATTATCAAACGGTGAATTTTTCATAATTTTCTGAGACAGTCAAATTTTTGGGTAAAAATTAAATACCATTTAAATATATAATGTGTTTTATGACATCATAATGACCCAATGGTGATGTAATAAAATACCATAATCCTTATGTTCGGTAAATATGTGTTTTATCCTTAAAATAATGGGGTTTTGGGTTTGTTTGACTTACTTTTCAAAGCATTAATGGAGCCCTCAAGACTTATTCAACACTTTGCCTTTTTAAATTAATTTCCATGGAAGTGTGACTCACCTCCACATAAGCAACCCTAATTTTTTAATAAGCTCGGACCATGGCCTTGTAAAATATTGTTTTCCTCTTTCCTTTTCAAGAAACCATGGGCAAATACCGTGGGATGGTTTGTGGTTTGGATTATTTTAATATATGGGGTCCCAAACCTAAATAATAATGAATTCTCTCACCTTTCCTATATAAACCCACCCAAGCTCCCACTTCCTCCTCACTAAAATCCCTTGGAGTTCTTCCAAACTCTGCCCTACTCTCCATATAATCATCCCAAGGTTCCCCAATCTCCCAAGAAGCCCCTCAAAAGCCTCTCTCTAGCCTTTGGAAGCACACTTCCAAGTAAGGGTTTTTTTCTTCCTTTCTCATTTTTGTCAATTTTCCTTAAGTTGTATTGCCCTTTTAATTTCAATTATGAATGTTGGGGTATGGTTTCACACCTCCCCCATACTGCCCTATTATTGTTTGAATGATGGGATACCCCTTTCCCTCTCATTAAATTCCTCCCATGTACACCCGTTACTATGCTGAAATTCCGAAAGAAACCTTTTTCTCCTCTTTTATATTCAAGCAATACTTTTGTATCATGAATCTAAATTCCTTTTAAATTGTTGGGACATGTATCTATATGACCTACTTACGGTCCATTACATGTAAATATGATGAGGAACCCCTTTCTCTCTCATCAACCATTTTTATGAATTCTTATGTCACGCCCTTACGCTGCCGAAATCACACCGATTTTCTAAGCCAATATCATTGTGTAGTGAATACCATGCCCATTTCTACATCAAGGGTATTCACCTTTATGCATATTTACTTTTTTATTATAAAGTTTCATGTATGAATTCCACATCCCTTTATCGTGGAATAAATGATTATGTTTTATGAATCCATGTTTTATGATCCCTATGGCACACTTATGCATGAAATGAAATGTTTAAGAAGGGTGAACCCTTTATAGAGCTCCAATGCAATGGGTAAAGTATAGTATCATGATACGTCATGTTCAATGAGTGTTGACTCATGATAATTAAAGTGCAACGAGGGTTTACTCGTGCTTCAAGTGCAATGAGGGTTTACTCATGCTCCATGTGCAATGAGCCTTGGCTCATGCTAATTCAATGTTAAGTGTTGTTGCCACATTTCCATGTTATGATTATCATGCTTTATCATGCCTTTATGTTCATGTTTTTCTTATGCTCTATTGATATGCCTATTTCCTAACATGTATTTTACTCCTCATGTTATTCATTGTGTACTCCCTTACTGGGCTTTATAGCTCACCCTTTTCTTATGCATATCCTCAGGTTATCCCATGCAATGCTAAGTACGAAGGAATGTAGTGGTCATGTAAAAGAATTTTTCAATAAAGATGTTGTATTTCAAATTTAAAGTCTTTATGTAATGATCCTAATCACCGAATACACTAAACCTCTCGATCCTATTGTTGTATCAAGTGAAGTTTTATGTAATAAAGCATGTTTAAGTTGTAATAAAAAGCAGGGTTGTCATATGTGTGGTCCAATATATTATGACATATGACCCATGGTATAATGATTTTTGTGATATTAACAGGTGGTGAGGATACAGATACCCATCGATTATTGATTATGACTTAGTAGTATGAAATGGTTCCACAATGTTCCAATTTTGATGTCAAATATTCATCACACATGTGAATGTTATGGACTAGAAAATTTGATAAATATTTTTGTAATGGTAGTTCAAGTACTTGTAAGGAATTATAAATTTCCCTTTTTGTGAGAGGTGACATCAAAAATGGATTTGGGTGGCATGGTATGCTTGAAAAATGTTTTTTAATTGACATGTAATGTCAAGGAAGTGTGTTGTTATAACATATTGAGGTGGCTCATGAGGACTTGTTCAAGGAAATCCACGTGGTGTATAGTGAACAATTGTATATAAGAGGGTGTTGACCTTGTTATGAATGTAATTTTAGTGGTTGTAAGGGGTGAAATAACTATGGATCTTTGAACAATTAGTGATTATGTTGGAACTTAGGTATGAGAAGGATGACCACATCTAGTCGTTACATGCTAAACTAACAAATCATGGGAAATGGAGATCGGTTTCTGAATTAAATAAAACATTGGTAAGAAAACACTATAGTATTAGAATTTTATGTATAATAGTGGAACAACCCTTATATGGGTAGTGTTATGGGTGTGATTATATTGGTTGTGGGTGGTATATATAACTCTAGGATGTCTTGGAGAATGTATTGGATAATGTGTTGAATATTGTATATGTATTTTTATCAAGTGTACATTTAGGAAAAGCACCTGGGATTACAATAAGAGATGATTTAATACAAAAATTTATATTTTGGATGATGACATGATGCCTCTAGGAATTTTCACATCATGATTAGTTTATTATACCATTTTAGTGGATATGGACACACATTTTCAGGAATGGTAAATAAAAAGAAAGGGTAAATGGAGGATTTAGCTAAAATTGAATGTAATGATATAGATTCCACACTAAATTATTTATTAGGATATTGATGATGTATTTCAATAATGATATTCCAATGGTGGATAAATTTATTCTTAGAAATTGCCTTTATTATTATGGATAAATTGTGTGAATCGCCTTGATCCTAGGAATGATATAATCAATTAAACTAGAGTTTATATGGAATGAAAATTGTCGGTACAATGTGTATCAGTGCTTTAGTTATCGTGTAATGCATTAGATTATCATTTATTGAATAATAAATCATCGGTTGGAGTTACATAATAGATGTTTGTTCTGAATTTTGTGATACAAGAAGATTAGTGGAAGATGAATTAATGAATGGTGTGGGTAAATAATTCGGTCGAAATACCAAAAATTCATGTCCTCTATTAGAATTATTTTATTGGGGGGTTTTAATGTACAATTCCTATACAACTGGAAAAAATAATTGTAAATATTAATAATTTACAACAGAGAATGATTGGTATTATGAATAATGGTTTGGATTAGAATTAAATAATTTGTTGAATCATAATGAGATTTTTTTGGATATAAATTGAATTATAATAGGTATATTAGAGGGATGGGATAGTATAAGGATCTTAAATAGTAAATACATGACTTTAAAATGTTTTTTCCAATTGAATGGTTTCCACATGGATGGGTAAAACGATGGGGTAAAAGTATTTAGGTAGCTTCATATTGGGGTTTGTTATTGATTTTATGAATGATTTTATACAAACCATGTAAAACATTTAATTTTTTCATAGTGGGGAACTAAACAGTTTTCCCATGATTTGGTAAACTTTGTGACCATTCCATTTGATAGGGGTAGATTTAGATAGTTCCAACTATATGGTTGGCACATGATTTGGAAAACCATATAGCCAAACCACGTCATCCATTATATTTATTTAAATATTTTTAAATTACATACTTTCCAACATGGTATTTAAACCCTCACCCCTCTCCTTCTTTTCCCTTGTGTGTGATAACCAAGCAGACTCCACCCCTTTAATATCAATTAATACAACCTTTTAAAGGGGTGTTTTTTTTGTGATCCTATGGTGTTTTGAGGTGGTTAATATTTTTTCCTTTATTCATCCAAAACATGTTATTTAATTTATTTTAGTTTTCCAAATATATTTTTTTAGTGAAAAATACAACATTGTTTAGTGTAATCATCTAGTTGTGATTATGAATTTCGATAGAATATTTAGAATATATATAATGATGATTTCTATAGTTTGATTCTATCAATTATCAAGATGGTATAAATCCTTATGTATTTAATTAGTATTTTTACATAATTATAATTTAAATGGATTTTATATTACTGAAGAATTACAGGGATATTCCTTAAGGATATGTTGAGAGTATTCTATTTTCCTTCCATGTGTGGTTGTTTATGGGTTTGATACAACAATATAGCCATGCGATCTATTTGGAATTTATTCCTAACCAAATTAAAAAGAGTTTTAATTACGAATTATTTTATCAAATTGGAAAATTAATAATAAATTTTCATAATTAATTATTTTTAACTTATTTATTGAGATAGAGCCACACGTTTTTTGATGGTGGGAATTTTTTCGTGAACATGCATAGTAGGTTGACATGATTTTCTTAGAAGAAATCAATTTTTTATAAAGTAGGTCGATTTTTTAATATTTTGGTCCCCTAAGTTGAACCACTGGTTTAAAATTTGGTTATATATCATGTCATAGGTTGTCTCGGCATTGACGGCGATTGACTTATTTTATAAAGAACCACTTTAAAATTACAATTATATAGATTAACAAGAATGATAAGGGGAACTATGAACCCTTGAGAACTAGATTAATGCCTGAACTATTGATGGACATTAACATGGTTAAAAATATAAGAAATGAGATACATAGACCAAAAATGGGTATACAATAAATATATAATATAAAATTATTGGACATTGTGATAGGTGCCTCAGTCCTTTAGAGTAGGGATATGAGATTTACTATAAATATAGTCCTAGGTAGGCCATGATGATTTTTGAGGAACCTTAAAGATGATGGAAATTTTTATTTGAGAGTGGGTTTCTTCTCCCACAAGGATATGAACATATGGGTGGGTAAATCCTATACAGATTAATGATATCTGAGATGATTGGACCATCCTTGTTAGACATAATCTAATTGATGGACATTTTTTACATTTTTTTGAAGCAACGCCTGTGGGGAATATCCTATGATGCCATTGATTCTATAATGTAATCATTATAGTAATATGTTATATAATTTCCTCTAAGTGATGAGATAATACTAGGAGTTGAGATTGAGATAAATAAATCTATATAGGGTTTCCTTGGAATGGTATGACCCATGGGACCCTAGTTGGTTCCTCAATGTTATGTTAACCCATATGATAGTGTAGGAATGGTTATTTATTATTTCAAATGTCACCTATAAACTCAAATTCGGGATTCAACCATGATATGGATCCATTAGTAGGGAATTTTTTCACAATGATAGAGTTAACATGAGTATCTCTGATGAGTTGGGATAATGACATACTCTCTGATATTTCCAAGTAATGATCAAAATATCACATTGAGGTGGAGGGTAATATAATGACCCAATAATTAAGTACAAGGAAATTTCATTACTTCTATGGAATACATAATACATGGCACAAATAAATTCCAAAATACCATATTAGTTTAGTGCCTTTTGAAATTGGAAAACATAATCAACTGGTTCATAAAACATCTCTATAATCTCATTATTTATCATTCAAAACTGGATCCCCTTTTAGAAACATCTTCCTTAATGATCTTCTCCAAATCTTAGGGGAAAAGAAAAATGAAAAGGGGTGATATCAAATTCTCAGTAAGGGTAAGAATAAAAAAATCATACAAAGTATAGACATAAGAAGGATAAAACACAAACATAACATTAAAAAAAATACAGCATTTAACATTTACCAAAATCACGAGTCATGAAATAAATCATTATATATCCCGAGGCATAAATTATAATTAATTCATGAACCATGAGAAAATAGTGATGGAATAAATCTTGGAATTGTGGAAAATGAATAAGCACATAATATGATTTCTGTAGTAGACAAGCCATTGCTTCCAGGAAACATATAGTATAAAAATTCCACTATTGAACTTGGATACATGACATTCTATCCATGTATAACTGAAAGAGTTTTAATTATAATTCCAGCCCTATATTACTGAACACAATTTACTTTTCATTCCAGCAATTTCTATTTAAAGAGATATAAATCATTACCCAGTGCATTGGAGGTAGATATATGTCCGACTGATCTCATAGTGAAACCATTTTTAAATGTGAAATAAAAACATAAATCATTCATCATAACATAAAACAGAACATTAAATGGGATTATTAAACATCATTCCAACAAAGCATAATCCCAAATTGATTTCATAAAAAAAATCCATCATAAAAACAATAAAAGAAAAGTAATAATATAGATATATACATTACTATATGTTATATTGGATGGAAATAATATTGATAGAACACATTCACATAATTCTTGAGGAAAATATCCTTTATTTAAATTAATTTTTTTTTCTCGAAATACACTAAAATTTTAAAATAAATTAATATAGTTGATAATATAAATTATGTCATGTATATTAAGTTTCATGTAAATATTATTTTATGAAGACATAAAATTTTGTTCATACCATATAAGTTAAAAAAACATTTTTCTCACACTATTTCCAGAATATTCCGAAAGTACCTCATAAGGAAAATGAAAGAATGATTCCTTCCATTCCATGTAATAAAAATTAAAAAATGAGTAATAGTAACCGTAAAAGTTATTTAATAATAGAAATAATATTATATCTTTAGTGAACATGGATGTGTGTGATAAATACACCGTATTAAATACTTATGAATACACAATCTTAGATAACAATGAGATTTCAAAATTAACCCTTACCGTAGGTCCAATCTCATTTTTATGTGGATAAGACTGCTATATAAAGGACATAAAAATATTATTAACTTAATATAGAACCATAATAATATTTATTATATCATATATGATTCATATATTACTTTATATTACATGATTATATATCAATTCTAGGTTAAAGAAACCTTTTGGGAAATAATCTTTTTATTTATCGTATATTTTTGGACACATAATTCGTGATATAATTACATATAATTGGATTTACATACATATAGAATGTGAAACATGATATATATTTCAAATATATTCAGTTTATAAAGCTATATAGTAGATAGATAACTGAAATGGAAAACACCGTTCATGGAGATGGTACGTCAAACGTATGAGTGAACGTTGTTTCCATTTCCTAGTTGAATTGAATGGACTCATGTAAATGAAATATATATATATATATATATTTATGTATACATAAATCAAGTATCATTATTATGTCATATATTTCATGATTATTTATTATATATTGTTTATAATCATTCTTGATGGGTTAATGTTGTGAATGAATCCCATCGTGTCATGGAGACAGTAGGTCGTACAAACGCACGAGCGATGATATCATTAACATAATTGTTAAATGGTTTTGAATTGGACGGTATATTTATTATAAAAAATAATTATCATGTTATATTAAATTTTTAAAAACATTATACTCATCATTATACCCATCCAAATTAATTATTTTTGGATAGCAAATTTTACCACTGTGTGGAGATGGTAAGTCTCACTAATTTATGCATGGTGATATTATTATTCTTTGGAAGGATAAAAAGAGTTTTAAGGTTTAACATAATTATAATACCATTTAATAATGTATTATATATTAGATTTATAACTTTCGTATTGAAACAACATAATAATACGATGTAGAAGAAGAAAATAATTTTGAAATATGTGATAAACCAATAGCCAATTTTTCGAGTCTCTACTTTTAATTTTTAAAAAAGGTCTACCTAGGATATATTTATGCCCAAAGGGTAGAATCAAGGATTAATGGAGGGTTTTTTGGTGGATCGTTTGGTTTGGTTTTTTCGTGCCAAAGGAATTTTGAGATTTGAATAAAAAAGTAGGAGTGCCCATTTATAGGTGAGGTGAGGGGAACATTAGGAATGTATTTAAATATTAATTTTTCTGTAAAAAAGAATCGCTTTCTGATGTTCCCAATATAATTTATTTAGAAGATAATATGAGGGTTGGTCAAAATCCTCCCAACTGATAGGTTTTAGACAAGTCCAGTTCAAAAGAATAGCCTTATCTATTAGCTTTAACCCTGAATAAAAAAAACAATAACTCTTATAATGTCTTCTTAAATTTCAACTATATATTGTTACTATAGATCCAATGAAATGCTAGTAGAACCATAAGAAGATAATTAATGAAATATTAAACATTATGTTAGTCATTTGGAAGATTCTTATATTTTACAGACTGTTATACCATTTAATAAAATTTTATTTGTTTTAAAACCTCATTTTTTGTCAATTTTGACACTTTTTATTAATTGATGTTTTTTAAAGTCAAACCAACATGATTGCTTCTAAAAATGAATTAAATCAAATATAACATATCAATGTCACACAGAAATTTTTTTGATAGAATAAAAACATTCAAATTACATTTATATTAATATTGGTAATATAATTTTTCATTTCTTTATTAATACAAAAAATATTGAATCATTATTTTGTCATATGTAAATATAATTATTTAATGTCTTAAAATTACAAATAGAATACCATGATTTTGGAAATAATTTTATATTTATAATGAATATTTATAAAATGAGAGGTCACATATCTAACACAAATTAAAATTTATTTATTAATAAGGTAGATGTTTAGGTTATATTTCCCTTTGTTTTAATTAATTATTATGAAATGTCATTTTCACTCTCAAGTGGAAAAATGAGGTACAAAAATATTCCTAATGATGCTCATGGTTGGTTATATATCATTCAATAGGGTTATAACACATGTTAGGGAATTTTAATATTATTATATTGTTATTATATTACCATTATTTATCGGATTTACCCTTTAACCATAATAAGTAAAAATAATTATTGCAGTTACTATTCATAATATCCAAAAATGAAAGCTAGCTATTTAAAAAATTGGATCCTTCAGATTCAAAATATGGAATCTAATTTTCCATATTCAAAACATATAATTTTCATTAATTAATTTCAAATTGATTCTTGTATTAAAAAATAAATGGCAATTTTTTAAGAAGTAACAACTATCAAAATACTCATATACGTTTATGTCCAATTTCAATGTGAAATTACATCCAATGAAAAAAATTTATTAATTGATAAAACATAATCCAATTATAAGTTGATACTAAATAAAAATATAATATAAAAATATAATTATATTATATTATATGACATTTCTAAATTAAATTATTTTATTTTTAATTATTATTTAAACTATGAATCTTATTAAAAAATAATATCAATTCCACAAAAGTAAATTTTTATTTTCCCCTTCTAAAGAAGAAATTTAGTTTTTCAAATATAATATATAAAAGTTCTAAAAAATATATTTCAAATGGGTGAACCATCAAAAAGCACAAAAACTGTATTTCTTTAATACAACTTTTATCTGAAAAAATAAATTTATTCTTATATCATGCTTAGTAAATACATAAGATGAATGTTAATGTAATAAAAAATTCAATATGTTGATAATAATAATCATATTGGCTATATTTATCCTGTTAAATACTGATTCTTTAATAATATAATGTTGTTTAGTGAAACTCGGTGTTGCGTACAACACCAGATATCGAGAAAGGTCACTCTTTCATGAAACAAAATCCGTTTCAGTATTGCATGTCGTAAATGCATCCATTGGTGTTGCGTATAAAATTATCCATATATAGTTCTTATTTCACATTGAATATAATCAATACTTCGGGTTTCATGTATCGTATGCCAATTCGGTGTTTCATGTAACATGTTAATAATATGTTTAGTGTGAAAGGAATGTATGACTTTGTGAATTGGGAAATATAAATAAAAATAATGATTTATTCAAAAAAAAGGTCCATAAGAACTCGAGGTGTTAAATTATACTTCCCTTACAATAAATTTCACCCTCGAAATTCAACAGGATTTCAAAAGGTTTACTACTTTAATGTTTCTTTCATGGAAACCCACATCGCAAAAAGGAATATTAAAATATCATCTAAAACGGAATGTTAGAAAAACAATCATTACCAAAAGTAACTCATCACATTGTTTACATATAGAAGATCATAGGTGGTAAGAGAAAACCATGATTAAGAAGAATAATATAACCATCATGTTCTTATGGATAATGATATATAATATGGTTTGGATAAAGTTAACAACTAGACAGCCATAAATCTGTGATGATTTAAGGGGCCATCTGATTCATTGGATATGATGTTACTAGAATAACATTTTTGGTGTTCAATATACTTTTCCTAATTCTGTGAACATGAGAAGAAATACTTACATGATCTTATTACAATATCATATTCAGTTGTTCCATGAACAATTTCCACTTAATATCATATTAAATGAAATGAATTTGAATATGTAGTTATTAAAGTGTTAGCAGATCAAGCGATATATAAATTGTATTATAGGACATTCCATCTATTTTTATCACATATTTGTTCGCACTAGTTATCAAATATTCATAAGCTATCTATGGTGATATTAATCGAATATGGATCCAAAAAATACCTATACATCATCTATCAAACCTCTTAAATAAAATAAAAGAAATTATACTAACTAGGGACACACCTTAGCCCAATTGCTGGCGATAAAGGAAAGTCACACTTCTGTTGTGTTTTTGATTCCGACAACCACATTTGATGCAATGGGTTATCACCTCTCAAATAAGTTATCATATTTCTAAAACAATACTATTTTAATATTACAGAAATAATATTAAAAAATGTTTTATCCTTAAAAAATACTATCTAATGTCCAACTTAATCCATTCCAACCATTAGGATTATCCAAAATACTTCTGTATGGAGTCACAATACAATAAAATCAATTAAAAAAGGTCATATAACATGAATATAAATACCTTAATTTGTACCCCTTATATCATAAGATATAAATTTTCTGTTACATTCCAAACATTTTAATGACTTCATCATGAATTCTCATGAGTCATGGTAATAACCTAATTTACCATATATACTCATTGAGCATATCTATTTATCCTTATACCAAATTGTATTGGATATATTCTTTAGTCCCATAATGTTGTACAAAAAATTCATGATAGCATAACCCCCATATCAGTAAATCCATAATTATATCTCATGAATCTAGAATCATCCAATTTACGTAGTCAAATCCAACATATTGTTAGCCAAGCATCATTATCTAAAAATAAGAGACATATTATGAGTTATCATTCACTTAATCATGTGTTCTACAAACATATGACCTTACCCTAAAATAGATTTTCTATCTTCATATAACTATTCAACATATCCTTTACAATCCTTATTTAAATACTTATACTGAAAACAGTTATATATTTCATGATTCATATGACATAATATTTGAAATCCAAAACATATTCACATCAATCATCCAACTTCATTTTGAACAATTACTTGGGATCCATCATATTTTTCATTCCTAAAATATTAATCTTGCCTTATTTTTTCTAATACTTAATTATATTTGGATTAATGTAGAAAATACTGAAAGAAAATCCCATAACATTCAAATGTCATTTATAATATATTTTTCCTCAACTATATGACTAATACTTATACCATCTTCCGGATTCTCATCATGATATTTCCACTTAGGAAATCAATCAACATTATTCCTGTTATTTCCACATCAGAATCATTTAATGGTTATACATTCTCTATGTAGTTCTATTTATTGACTATGTCCAGAATTAATAGTGTGATAAATACATATCTGAGATTAAAAACATTTATTTAATGAAAATTACTTATAATATTTCAATATAAGCTATCTTATGTTTAATCATATATTATTCATGATTATCAAATAAACTATAGTATTGTATCATATAGTAGACTTATCCTTGGAAAATACCAATAAATATCCATAGAAATATACCTAAGGATCTATATACAACTTTCACATCCTATTTTCCAATGGATGACTGAAAAATCTCTCTGATACCAACAATAAAGACCCAATGTTGATGTACATGGAAATTTCATTACATCTATTGAATACATAATACATGACACAAAAATAGGCCCAATGACACTATTAGTTTAGTTACATTGGAAACTGGAAAAAATAAATAGATAGTTAATAAAATATCTACACTGTCTCATGCTTTATCCTTTATAAATATAACCCCTTTTTAACAAAGATTGCATAATACCCTTCTTCAAATCTCAGGTGAAAGGAATCATCAAAAGGGGTGATGTCAAATGCATAGTAAGTTGAATAATGGAAAACATATTACAAAACATAAACATAATAATGTAAAAAACATAAATAACATTTTACAAAAATATACCACATATAACATATACCGAAATCATGAGTCATGAAATAAATCTTGGTAGTTCATATGGCTAAAATTGTAATGGAATCACGAACCATGATAAAATAGCATCAGAATAAAACATGAAATTGTGGAAAAATAAAAACCACATAATTTGATTTCCATATTAGCCATGTCATTTCATCCTACACCATTATAGTCGATAATGCCCATTACTAAACCAGATTTACATGCCATTAAATGAATGTATTACTAATCCATATTTACTTGTTGTTCCATCCCTTTATTACTGAACTAGATTTACTTACCATTCATTTCATGTATATCTCATGATATATAAAGTTTCACCAAATGCATTGGAGGTAGATATTGGTCCCACCCATCTCATAATGAAATCATTTTAACATGTGTCGTAAAAAACATAAATCATTAATCACATCAAAACCAATGAAATAAAATGGGTTTCTTAAGCATCATTTCATCATAAAATAATCCATATAAAATAAATGGATTTATTAAAAATAATTCTATCATATACATCATAAAATAAATGTAATACTAAGGATATAGAAATATCCCTATTTCATCTTATTTGGAAAATATTTTTCATAAAACACATGAACTAAATTTTTGAAGAAAATATCGATTATTTTTCAAAAAAATTGTTTTATTTTATCAAAATTCCGTGCAATATTAGAATAAAAAAATTATGATGAAAATAAAATTTAAATTATTTATATGAAGCTTCATTGAAATAAGGAATTATGAAGACATAAAAATGCATTCATGCTATATATTTTAAAAAACATTGTTCTCATACTCTTTCTGGAAAAGTGAAAAAGTACCTCTAATGGAAAACAAAATAATGATTCCTTCTATTCCATTTCATAAAAATTTACCAATGGGAAAAATTAACATTATTTTTTTTATAATAATATATTAGAAATTAAATATTTATGAAACATGAGAGTTAGTGAAAAATATACATTAGTAAATACCTACGAATAAACAATCTCGAATAATAATGAGATGGAAAAATTTTCCATTACATTATGTAAAATTTCTTCTATACGTGTCTGAAAATACCATCGATTGCATTTTTACATATTATTAACATGTAACTGAATCATAATAAAATTTATGATATCAGATCATACTATGTTATGAGTTTATATTACCAGTTTATTTATCAATTCCATGTTAATGAAACATTTTGGTTAATAATCATTTTATATTTCGTATGTGTTTTCACTTGTTATTCATGATCACATTTCATCGATTATGATTTATGTGCATCCTTAATATAAAACATGATTTAAATAAAATAAATATTTAGTATATAAATATATAAAATAAAAAGATAAATGAAGTGGAATACACTATTCATGGAGAATGTATGTTATATGTACGCATGATCGCTTTTTCTGATTTCATTATGAATTGAATGGAAGAATGTAACCCTAATATATACACACATAAATGAAATATCATTATATTTTCATATATTTAATGAATATTTATTATATAAATATTATAATCATTCTTGAACTGTTAACATGGAGAGTGAATCTTATCACCTCATGGAGACGGTAGGTCGTACGTATGCACGAGCAACGTTATCATTCACCCAATGGTTAAATGGTATGGGATTTTATGGTATTATAATTACATATATTAATTATAATATTGTATTATTTGTTTAAATACATTATACGACTCATTATTCTCATCCAAATTATGCGTTTTGAATAAAAAATTACACCCGGCATGGAGATGGTCAACCGTACCAACTCACACATGATGATATTTTTATTTGTAGGATGTATAAACATAGGTATAAGGATTTCCCTTAATTATAATAACATATATGAATTATAAAATACTATATTTATTAATTTTGTATTTAATCAACATTATAATTGGAAGTATAAAAAGAAATAAATTTAGAAAGATGTGATAAAATAGTTACTTATTTTTCGAGTATCTGCTTTTGATTTTCACAAAATGTATCTTTTGGATAAATTAATACCAAATGGGGGGAATGTATGTGTATCTTAGGGATGTTGGGAGGATATTTTGGTTGGTTTTTTCTTATCCAGTGGGCTATGGATATTTTAATAGAAGAGAAGGTGAAGTTCCCTTTTATATGATAGATGAGGAGCACATTCAGAATGACATTATATATTAAATTATTATAATTGGATTTTAAGATTGTAATGATTTCAAGAAAATTTATTTAAAATATAACATTATTAGAGGTATAAAGCATCTCAAAGAATCGGCATTATAAAATTTTATGGCACAAAAGTATCATTATAATTTATCTTGGACCCATAGTTAAAAAGATTAACTATGACCATGTCTTCTTGTATTTCCATAATATATGTTTACTATAGATACTATAATATTCCCATCGGACCACAGGTGGATTATTAATTATATTTATAAAATTATATAATTCATTTGACAAACATTATATTTTTAGGACTATTATATCATTTAATAAAGTAGAATTTTTTGAACAACTCATTTATATCAATTTTGACACTATTTTGTAATTGATTTTTGTTAAAGTTATGAAAATATTATTATATTGAGAAAAACGCATTTAATAAAATATAAAAATCCAATTTAATTCATAAATTTCATGAATGGAATAACAACATCCAAATTATATATATATTAATATTTATAATATCAATTTATTCAATCGTTCATTAATAATGAAAATACAATATCATTATTGTGTCTTAAATAAATTTATCTATTTAATGTCTAAATTTTAAAAATAAAATTATATGATCTAGGAAATTTTATTATATTTTTATTTAATATTTCAACTTTAAGATATCTATTATATAACTCAAATTAATATTTTTTAGTAATAAGATGCATGTTTATGTTATATTTCCCAATCTCTTATATTAATAATTATAACAAGTAATTTTCACATCCATGTGACTCAATGGGGTCATATAATAGACTTAATGATGATCATGGTTGTCCATATTTCATCCAATAGGATTAGGACATGTTTTAGTTTTTTTATATTATTATAATATTATGTGTTACCCTTATTTACCAGATTTACACTTTAACTATGGTAAATAAAAAAAATTCGATGTTATTATTCATTATGACCAAAAAATGAAAGGAAACTATTTAAAAAATTTGGTCATTGCAATTCCAAATATGGAATACATTTTTAAAAATTCAAAACACATAATTTGAAAAAATTAATTTCAAATTAATTCCCGTTGAGAAAACCAAAATGTGGGTTTTTAAGAAATAATTACTATCAAAAGATTGACATGAATTTTTGTCTAATTTCATTGTGATATTACTTCCAATGACCAATATTGGATTAAAAAATAAAAAATTAATCCAATTGTACATTAAAATCAAATAAAATGATAATATATCTATATAAATAAATTATGCGAAAATTTCATTTTGAATTAAAATACAGTATTTTTCCCACTTCCTTAAATTATGAATTTTATCAGAAAAATAAAAAAAGTCAAACCAAAGTATGTTTTTATATCCCTATTTAAAAGATAATATTTATTTTGTCAAATATAATATATAAAATTGTTAAAAATAGATTTTAAATGGGTACGCTCTCAAATGGATGTAAATTTTCATTTTTTTAAAAATACATCTTTTATCTGAAAAATTGAATTTTCTTAAGTCATCCATAGAAAATACATTAGATAATTTTTAATGTTATATAAAATTCAAAATTTGGTTAATATTATTCATAATTTCATGTTTATATCCCATTTCATTGTTGCATGTGATATACAAGAAGTCAGTATAGTTTAAAAGGAATGTTTTACATATTACATTGCAATATGAAAATGAAATTTTAATTTAGTAAAAAAATGGTAAATAAAAACAATGGGTGTTATTGGTAAGCCATTGCTATATTGTCATTAAATATTATTTCATTTGTATATATCCATCAACTCATGTGAAATATTTATCAGCTTGTATAAAATAAAAAAAATTATCAAAAGGATTAAAAGAATTTGCAAGCATCCCTACTCAAAAAAAGGATGTAATTCATGGAACAGCTGTGAAATAATAAAATACCTCACAGTCTAATAGAAAACAATCCTCTTGCGTGTATAAAACAAGTTTGATATACCCTGAAACTTTTATAGATCTATGGTCAATAATATAGTGTATTTAATTAAAGTATCATAAGATGTTGTAATACAATATTATTTAAAAAGGTATGAAACATTCACTAGATCCTTAAAAACAGGTTACTACGCTACCTTGTCAAAATGAAAAAAATAAAATCTTCAAAAATAGTTCTCCGCTTTACTTCCCAAAAGAATGTAAGAACTTATTTGGACATCATAATTAAACTAATTTCGATAACCAAGTCTCATTTACTAGTCCAATTGCATAGTAAATGTAATTCCCCAACCCTAGTTTCCCAAAGTTATTTAATTATTACATATCATTGGCATTATCACAAGAGATCATGTCCTAAAATACCAAAGAGTTTAGTAGCCATGGATGTACTTAATACATACATAACATTGACATTACATCATGAAATAATGAAAAACAACATTTGTGTCCTGTTTGAACACACTCATATCCATTACCCTATTCCTACAGGTTAATCATGATATACATCTTCACTTCCATGGAAAATTAAAACATATAAATGGGTGATCTTAGAAGCTCTATCAGGATATCAATATAACAGAATCATTCATAAATATGAATTAACATTTAAGGCAATGTATAAGACTAAAACACAAAACTTTTAAACTTAAATTTCAGAATAATATAGGAAATATAAATCAAATAATTCCATTTAATTATTCTCATGGATATTATGCTATCCAAATAATCTCATGAAATATCATTATCTAATTTCATAATGATGGAATTTATAATGGGAACATCATATCCAAATAGTCAAGGCCTCATGCCAAGACTTCAAATTATGATTTTTCAAGGCCTTTCTTCAAAACACTAGATTGTATCATGAGACGTACCAATTCATTTAAGAGATATAGAGGGAACCACTCATCACTTACTATGTCCAATGAATTACACATATAAAAAGGATGAAACATAATCTAAACATACATATTAAAACTACCATAAGAAATTTTAATATTTTAACCACAAACCATTAATTGTAACAGATGACACTTCTGTAGTCAAATAGAACTCATTAAATAAAATATGGATGATTGTATTATAATAAATCAACCTCAATCAAAAATAATAATGGATATTGATATAGATAAAAATAATCAGTAAATCTATTTGAGAGATATAAGAACTTTTTCTTGAAAACATTTACGAGTATCACTATTTATCAAGAGTTAGTTAAAAATAGATTCTCAAATCAATGTGTTCCAAAATAGTTCGAAAATTTCAAAAGTAATATTATTTTTAAAACATTCATGTCCATATTATTAAATCTTTAAACACATTTTTAAAATATGGACGTTAATGAGAAGGATTTATAAAAATAAATCATTGAAATGTTATTTTAGTCAACGAGTTCCAAACCAAATTATAGACACTTAAATACAAGTAATTTATGAATTAATTTCATCAAAAAATTATAATATCATGTGAATAAAGGGATTATTGATATATTATGTCAAACGACAGTTTACAATCCATATAAAATTCAATTGACGCATAACAAAAATGAAGTATAAATAGAATATAAATTGAAAAAAAATCCCTTTTAAAAGCCATATCCTTAGATTAAGGATAAATCATTGACATAATTATGGGTGATAATTATAAATATAATCAATATGAGTGGATATTCAGTGAAAATAAATTAGTGTTCTTTCACACATATTCTTGTAAAAACAATTCCAACAACTTTGTTTTTTAACTTAGTGAATGGATATTGAGTTATGATTACCCTTATCACGTTCCTATCAATTAATTGAGAATTTATAAATCGATTGATTCTGTTTATAAAAATTATATCCACAAAAATGGGAGTGTAAATTACTAAATAAATTAATAAATAGTTATGTCAGACATAATCATGGAAAAAAAATAAAAAATGAAGGGTACGTAAAACCAAATGAGTTTAAATTGAAAATTGTTATTCCCTAACTGATTTGGTAAAATATGATACATACACTCCATGTAAGAAGGGTCATAAAATAAAAATTTAAATACCCATAAATTAATTTTTATTACACAAACAATACAACCATGGGTAGTACATACACCACAAAAAATGAAATAGTAGCAAATATAGCTTGAATCTCACAAAAATAAAAGTGTTATGAAAACCCCTTACCTTGTACTTTTCCTTAGTTGATGGTATGTTAAGTACCTTTATAATAGTTAATTAATTTTTTTCAGATATAAAAAAACCCATACATAAATATGATATCACATATGATCGACTAATATTTCTTCGTTAATAATATTTTAGTAGTATCATTGTTTCGAGTGTTAACTGATTTGTTTTCCTTTATATGTTATTTTAAGTAAGTCATGTTTGTTATGGATAAGATGTATTTTATTCATATCCACAATTATATTATGTTCTGAAATATTATTTTTAACCATAAAATAATAATTATTCATGAATGGTTAGGATTGGGAATGAATCTCATCGCGTCTGTGGAGACGGTAATCTGTACGTACGTACAAGAGACAATATCATTCAATTAAAGGCGAAATAGAATATAATTGGATATTATATCATTTATAAAGAATCATTAAAATGTTATATTTATTATTTAAATCAATTATAATCATTATTATACCTTCCATGTAATTAAGTGTTGAATAACAAAATAAACCACTACATGGAGATAGTAAGCTGTTGTTACACACGTATGGTGACTTTGAAATTCATAGGATGGATAGAATAATTTATATGGTTTTACCATATTTATAATAACATAAAATAATTATGAAATTACTGTATTTCTAATTCTGGTATGGAAACATCAACAAAATAAAAAGTAGAGGAAGAAAATAAAATTGAAAGAGGTGATTATATAATTACATATTCTTCAGGTGCTTCCTTTTGATTTGATAAAAAGGGCTCCATAGATTGGCATTCTGATAAATGTAAGGCCTATAGTTTAAATTGAGGGTAATTGGGAGGATATTTGAGAAGGATTTGGCTGAGACAAATGGATTTGGTGGAGTGATTTTGATAGAAGGGGAAGTACCCTTTTATAAGAGATGTGAGGATCACTTTAGTTAAACCATGAAATATTATTTTATTATACAATAATATTCAATTTACAATGGCTCGAAAAAGATTTATTTAGAGGATAATGTGGGGATGGAACAAAAACCACCAAAAATATTTGTTTTAGATATGTTTCAGTCACCATGTTAATTTTATCTCTTAGATTTAACTATTGGTTAAATAATTTAACCTTTACTATGTCTCCTTGAAGTTTTATATTACATGGTTAATAAAAATACTATAAAATCACAAGAGAACCCAAAGTTGTTAATTAATAACATATATTTCATTATATATTTCATTTTTCTAAACCTTATATTTTTTGGACTATTATATATATATTAATAAAATAGTATTGGTTTTAAAAACAAAATTATCTCCATTTTGAAAATATTTAGTATTTGGTTATTGTTAGAGTCATATCATCTTGATTACATCAAAAAATAATTATTAAATAAACCTTAAAATGGCATATTAACTTGAAAAATTCTTGTAATGCATCAAAATCCCAAATTTACATTTATTTTAATATTTATAATATCAATTTTATTAATCATTCATTAATTAGTTAGTTAGTACATTATCATTGTGGCATAAATAAACTCAATTATATAATGTCTAATAATTATAATAAATATATCATGATTTAGGAAATATTTTTATAAATCTAATTAATATTTATAGTCGAATTTATCCTATGTATAACCATATATTAAAAATAGATTAGTTATTAAACATAGAATTGAAAATTTTTAATTTTTCATAAAATAAAATTATAATAAATGTCCAAATCTAATATCAGTGGATGAAAAGGATCATATATTATTCCTAATGTTGATTTTGGTCGAAATTCACTAATCCAATTGAATTAGGACCGGTGTTAGGGTAATTATAATATTTTTTTACAATTAATTACCCTTTTACATTAAACATTGGTAAATAAAATTCAAAAGATAGAATTCAACTAAAATTATTTTCTTCTTATTAAATCATATTTTTCATATTGATGTCAACCATGTCTCTATTAATTTTTAAACTCAATCAATAGATGCATTAAAATTTTGTTTTATAAAAATTGGAAAATGTCCATAAAAGGTGGGTAAAAGATGGTAAAAGGATCAATAAAATTTTATACATGTAATCTTATTATAAAATGACTCCATTAAATTAAATTTACTTTACATAGGTATTATGTATCTATTTTGAGTTAAAATATATTTAACTAAAATAAATATTTATTTTAATAAAATATTTTTTTAATAAATAATGTAGCGTCTTTAACTATTCATCAAAAATTGAATGTTTTCAAAAAAAATACCAAAAATTCACTCTATGATAATTTTGATATTTAAAATTCAAAATTGATGTCTATTTCAAAAATTTAAAAAAATATTCCCATTATTCAAAACAAAAATTAGGTTTTTTGAGATGTAAAAAACTATCTGAAGATTGATATGTGTTTCTGTCCAATTTAATTGTTAAATTACATCCATTGAACAACATTGGATTAAATGATAAAAATATAATCTAATTATACCTCCAAACCATTTAAATAAACAATTTAACAATATAAATTATTTGGATTAAAAAATAAGTTTTTAATTAAAATTTAGTATTTTCCACTATTAATCAAAATATGAACGTTATAAGAAAAGAACTGAAAAATTATCCAAACTAAATTTTTAAGTCCATATTCTAAATAAGAGGTTTATTTATCCAAATTGAATATATTAAAGTGTAAAATATTTTATTTAATAATTGTTCTCAATTAAAAGGTGGTAAATTTTCATTTTTTGAAAAATAAATCATTTATTTGAAATATTGGATTTGTTCATATTGTATATCTAAGAAACACATAATATTTATGTAATAATTATATGGAGTATATAAAATTAAAATTTTAGTTAATACTATTCATAACCGCTTTTTGAATGGCTAGTTTGGTAATTCGTGGTGCGATGGAACTTGGTGTTGCGTGTAGCGCAAGATATTGAATAACGTTAATGAAAATAACTTACTAGGAAATCATGGGGTGTTACATTCTTCCCCCATTTTGCAAATTGAATCCTTGCAATTTTACAATTGGTCTTGGGAACATCATTAAAATTACAACGTCGAAAAAAGAGTCAATAGAACAATCACATTAAAATAATGAAAGTGATGTACAATGGTCACCTAAGATAACCCGTACAATGATTACATGTAGGAAAACATTGATATGGAATATAAACTATGTGTTATGTTTTGATGGAGAGTGGTAGAAAACCTGGTCATGAGAATGTTAACAACAACAAAAACACAGACATCTGATGGGATAAAGGCTCATTAGTTTCCCAGTATAAATGTAAAGGATAATATTTTTTTAATCTCCATTTCATAATGTTGAGAAAATTATTAATGATAATGACAAAAAAAATAATTATATGTACTTAATTTTTATGTATAGTTTCATCGTTTAATAAATTTCTATGTCTAACTTATCATTTCCCCAAATGATGAGTATTCAAGATTACTTGGTCACACCTAAAGTGCTATAATCTATATTCAGAGAATCACATAATCCAGGAAGGATGAACTATATATTTCCCTTGTCTTTAGAGATTATCCAAAACCAAATCGTTAGTACAATATATGATGATCCCCAAAATGGATAATCCTTTATACAAGGAAATACTAATCATAATTTTAAAAATTGAATAAAAAATACCCAAAGTTATAGAAAGACCATTCAATAAACAACTATCCTTAAAATGCATCAAAATAATCCAATCTAAAAATTAAATCCATTACTTAAAAGAATTTAATAACATAGTATTTCATATTAAATTGTAACAATTATCACCAAATAACATCAACTGCTCTTAAAGTATCGTAAAGAAGTATATTTAACCAAATCACATATTCTCTATGATAGGTTATTCATTTCAATTAATCACTGAATATCTACAAAAAACATAGATTCATCCAAAAAAAATCCATCATTTCTCATCAAATGAAATTCCATAGTATTCTATTATCCTTTGATATACAGTGTTTCAAACAGAGCATACAATTTCCAAAATAAAATTTATCTCTTATCAACCAAATCAGTTTTCCATAATATGGATATCCATTTGATAAGACATAATATCCCAAATAAACTTATTTTTTATCAATAAAATCATTAAAATAAAAATAATTACTAACACAAACCAGAGAATTCATGTAGACTAGTGGTAAGAGATAAATCTTAATCGTACTCTCACTGTGGGTTTGATTCACGTTGCATTGTCTCACGCGATGGGTTGTCACATGTTTTGCGTGTCGTATTTTTTCTGAAACTATATAGCATTCCCAAAATGAGATATATTCCTCAAAATAAACATAACATAATTTAACCAAAAATGTTGTCTCATTCCTCTCATTTTCATCAAAAAAATTAATTACATGTAATTGCCTCAAATTTCTGGATCATATAAACTAAAATGGTTTTTTATAACTATATCCACAAAATAAAAGAAAAGTATTCCTCAAATAGCATTTTCACAAAATAAACTACATGGTTACACATAGAAGAGAATAGTCATCCAATGTAATCCCATAAACAAATATAATTAATACTTTTAAGAATTTCTCCACCTATTTATTTCCAAATAGGTTTTTCCATGACATAATGTTTATCCTATAGAATTGGGAATTGACTCGGGTAATGCCATGGTCCCTTACATTTATGATAAATGACTGTAATTGGATTATTAAGATCATTTTTTTCATCCATAGTACTCTTCATTTTTCCTCAGTAATTTATTACATTATGTCCTTATTTCCAACACATAATGCATTTCTTTTTTCCATTGAGACACATTCCATGGTGACTCCTTCCACATTTCTGGCATGATGGAAATTGAATTTTCTTTTCTCCATATTTTCAAATGAGGGATCTTTTATCATTTATCATCTTTCACTTATTTGTTGAGTTTTGGAGTTAGATAATCTATATTTATTAGATCTTATTTTGGAATCCTTCTCCAGCATGAACATGATATCTTTTAGCCCTATCAAACACTCCACATAGTTTAAAACTTCCATTATCATAACCACCTTGTACATCATGTTCAATGATAATATGACTTCCTTGGAATCCAGCCATTGACTAACACAAGAAAGCATATTGTCTGTCATAAAATCATTTAGATAATATCATGACACCCTATTCTTAATCTAAACAACCTTAGGATTAACCATGGTTATATATTTTCATCTTATATTAAAACATGTCAAATCATCAATAAAAAATTTGAATTATCCTAAACATATCCCCCTAGAGTGTCATAACCAAGAGCGCAACAAGGCCCATTGTCATGTATCAGGATACACCAGCTCAATCCCGAAACTCCTTATTGGAGTTTTCACTCCTAGGTATACCAATGCCAGAGCCACATGTATTTTTTAATATCTAGATAGTGAAGTATTTAATGGAAAAACAGCATAATATTTACATTTCCAAATTTTTGGAATTTTTTTCTATAATAATCGCCAAATTCTATCTTAGGGTATTGTTTTCGTATAAGAGTTTTTCTAAATATATCTTTTAAGGTTTGTACTAAACTTCCACTGATACAAAATGTAACTCTTTGACCCTAGTCACCCAGATTCAGTGAATAATTACATATCATTGTCATGATCATAAGAGACCATGTCCCAAAAGGCCGATTATTTTTGTTTTCATGGATGTACTAGATACATTTGTATGTTTTACATAGCGCCATGAAATAAAGAAAAAAACATTTGTGTCCCCTTCAAAAACATTCATATACCATAGCATATTCTTGAAGGTTATTCATGATACAATTATTCACATCCTAGGAAAAATAAAACCTAGAATGGTGTGATCTCGGATGCTCAGTAATGATAACAATCTAGAAGAAACATTCATAAATAAGAATAAACATTTAAGGAAATGTATAATACTAAGACACAATCCTTTTAAACATAAATTTATGTATAATATGGAAAATATAAATCAAATAATTCCATTTATATATTCACATGGATATTCTAAAATTCAAATAATCTCATGTAATATCAATAGATATTCTCATAATGATGGATATCATAATGTCAAACATCATCACCACATAGTCAGGGCCTCGTACCATGACTACAAATAATGATTTTTTCAGGGCCTTCTGCTAAGACATGAGTTTTTCTTTTGAATCATACTCATTCATCAAAGATCTATAGCAAGAATCACATTTCACTTACTAAGCCCAATTCATTCCACATATGAAAAGGTCGAAACATAATCTAAAAATTCATATTAAAACAAGCATAAAAATGACATCATTTCAACCCCAAACCATAAATGGTATAAAAATAGCACATCCACAGTCAAACATAACTTATTAAATGCCATACTAAAGATTTTATTTTAATTAATCATCTTCAATAAATATTAATTAAGTATATTGAAATGATGAAAATAATCAGTAAAACTATTTGAGAGAAATGTCCACTTTTTTTGCAAACATTTAAAATTGACACTGTTTATCAAGAAGATATTAAAATAGATTTTATAATCAACTTGTGTGAAACCAAATTGAAAATTTCCAAAAGAATTTTAATTTTAAATTATTCATGTCCATATACAAAATCCATAAAACCATTTTTAAAACATTGAAATTAATAGGAAATATTTAGAATAATAAATCATTAAAATGATATTTTAGTCAAAGAGTTCCTAACAAAATCAGAGACAGTTGAATACAAATAATTGAAGAATAAAGTTAACAAAAACATTATAAAATCATAAGAATAAAAGGATTCACGATATAATATTTCAATGAATAGTATACATACCATATAAAAGTTATTTAGTGCATAATAAGAATGAAGTCTCAATAGAATGTAAACTGACAAGAAATCCATTATATAAATAATATAATTTTATTAAGGATTAATCAATGACATGATTATGCATGAAAATTAAAAATAAACTCAATATGAATGGATATCTAGCGTAAATCAATCTGAGTACTTTCACATGTATTCTTTTAAAAACAAAACCAATGACTTGGATTTTTAACTCAATGAATGGATATTGAGTTAAGATTACCCATATCAAGATTATATAAATGACTTAAAAATTTATAAATATAGTGATTATGGGTATCAAAATTATATCCACAAAAAAGGAGTGGAAATTTCTACATAAATAAATAAATAGTGATTTCACACATAATCTTGGAGATAAATAATCAATGAACTATGCGTAAAACCCAATGAGTTGAAATTGAAATTAGAAGTTCCCTTGCTGATTTGATAATTTAAGATACATAAACTCCATTAATAAATGGATCATAAACTAAATATGTAAATACTGATTAATTAAGGTATATTATATAATGAATACAACCATGGGAAATTCGTACACCACACAAAAAATTGTTCCAAATATTGCATGAGTCTCATGGGAATAAAAGTGAGATGAAAACACCTTCACTTGTTCTTTTCCTTAAAAGAGGGTATGTTAACCCCATTTATAATAGTTAAATAATTTTTATTAAATTATAAAATAACAACATGAATAAATATGATATCATATATGATCTTCTAATATTTTATTGTTAATAATATATAGTAGTATCATTGTTTCAGGTGTTAACTGATTCGGTTTCCTTTATATGTTTTGTTACGTAAGTCATGATTGTAATGAATATGATGTATATTATTAATATATAGAATATTATTTAGTCTTGAGACAGTATTTTTAATCATAAAATCAAATTTATTCATTAATGGTTTTGATGTGGAATTAATCTTATCTAGTTCGTGGAGACGGTAATCTGTACGTACGCACGAGGGACAATATCATTCAATTAAAGGTGAAATAATATATAATTTGATGGTGTATCATATATAAAGAATAATTAAAATTATTTACTTATTATTTAAATAAATTATACTAATTATTATACCCATCCAAGTAATTAAATGTTGAATAACAAACTACACCACGTCGTGGAGACTGTATGTTGTACATACGCACATATGGTGACATTTTCATTCATATGATGTATAGAATAATGAATATGGTTGTACCATATTTATAATAACATCACAGTATGTAGAAGGTATAGGATTTCTTATTTTGGTATGTAAAGAACATAGAAAGAGGAAGTGGGAAAATATAAGAACATTTAAAGAGGTGATGAAATAATTATCTCTTCTACAGGTGCTTCCTTTTCATTTGATCATATGGGCTCCATAGGTTGGATTTATGATGAAAGTAAGGCCTCTAAAGATGAAATTTTTTTTGGGAGAGTATTTGAGCTGGTGATGAATGATAAAAATGGTTTGGAGGTGTGATTTTGAGAGAAAGGGGAGTAACCTTTTATAAGAGAGGTGAATGTCACT
This sequence comes from Viscum album, assembly GCA_963277665.1. Classification (NCBI taxonomy): domain Eukaryota; kingdom Viridiplantae; phylum Streptophyta; class Magnoliopsida; order Santalales; family Viscaceae; genus Viscum; species Viscum album. The sequence goes on along the minus strand of OY728152.1, from coordinate 1,585,193,920 downwards.
TTAGGAAAACCATGAAATAATATTTTATTATACAATTATATTCATTATATAATGGATCCAAAAAGATTTATTTTGAGGCTAAGGTGATTATGGATCGAAAACCTCTCAACCAATTAGTTTTAGAAAGATTTAGGTTATCATATTAACCATATCATTTAGATTTAACTCTTTGTTAATTAGAATAATATTTACCATGTCTCCTAGTATTTTTATATTATATGGTTAATAAACCAAAAATAAAAGGTCAAGAGAAATTAATGTTGTTCATTAATAATATATAAATCATTATTTATGTCTTTTATATGATCCTTATTTTTTAAGGACTGTTATAGAATTTAAAGAAATTGTATGTGTTTTAAATTCTCAATTTTGTCAATTTAGACACTATTTAGTATATAATTTTTTTATAAAGTCATATCAACTTAATTACTTTGGAAAAAATTCATTAAATATACCCTCACATGTCATATCAACTTATAAAATTCTTGTAATGCATCACAAGTCTCAATTTACATTTATTTTTATATTTATAATGTGTATTATTTTAATCATTAATTATTTAGGTAATTACTGCATCATTGTTGTGGCATAAATAAAATTAATTATTTAATGTCAAAAAAATTATAAATAAAATATCATGTTGTTTGAATTTTTTTATATTTCTAATTAATATTTATAGTTGAATTTATCTTATGTGTAACCTTATATTAAAAAGGATTAGTTATTAAACCTTGAATTTAACACTTTTAACCCTTCTTTAAATAAAATATTAATAAATTTACTAATGTAAACTATGTGCATAAAAAGGATCATATTTTATTCCTATGGTTGATTTTTGTTGAAATAAATTTATCCAATAGAATTAGAAAATGTGTTAGGGTAATTATAATATCATTTTTATCATTAATTTCCATATTAACTTCAATGCATGGTAAATAAAAATCAAAAGTTACTATTCAAGAAAAATTATTTTTATCTTATTGAACAACATTTTACTTACTGATTTCCCTTGTTTATCTATATTTTTAGAATTTCAATCCACATAATCGGTAAAATTATGTTTCAATCAAATTTTCAAATGTGCCTGGAAGGTGGGTAAAAGGCAATAAAAAGTACAATAACATTTTTTATATCAAATATAATTATAAAATTAATCCAATGAATTACATTAAATTTATATAGGTAATATGTATCTATTTTAACTAAAATATATATTAAAAAAATTACATAATTATTTAAATAAAAATTCAGTTTTAAACAATAACGTAAAGTTTTTCACTATTTCTCGAAAAGAGAATGTTTTCTAAATAATAAAAAAAATCACTCTATGATAATTTTGATATTTGAAATTAAAAAATTAAGTCTATTTCAATAAAATAAAAACATATAAGATGTGTTAATTAATTTAAAAAAATATCCCTATTCTCAAAACCGGAAAGCAAGTTTTTGAGATGTAAAAACAATCAAAAGATTGATCTGTTCTTATGTCCAATTTAAATGTAAAACTATATCCAATGACCAAAATTGGATTAAATGATAAAAAAACTAATATAATTACACATTAAAAACCTTCATATAAATAATTTAACAATATAAATTATTTTGATTGAAAAGGTTGTTTTTATTTAATATTTAGTAGTTTTTACTATTCATCAAAATATGAATGTTATCATAAAAGACACAATTATTTATCAAAACGACATTTTTATGCCCCTATTCTAACAAAAAAGTTTCTTTCGTAAAGTGGAATATATTATGGTGTCAAATATTATATTTAAAAATGGTCCAAGCCTTAAAAATAGGTAAAATTTCATTTTTTGAAAAATACCTATTTTATGTGAAAAATTGATTTTGTTCTTATATTATATCTAATAAACAGATAATATGGATGTTAAAATTATATGTAGTTTATAAAATTCAAAAATGAAGTTCAAAATATTCATAACCGCTTTTTGAAAAGCTAGTTTTCTAAGTGGTGGTGTTCTCAAAATTTTGGTTGTGTCTAACACAAACTATTGAATTATTTTAATGAAAATAACTTAAAATAAAATCACAAGGTGTTACAGTACAAAAAATATATGTCTTCAGAATACCACCAATACAATATTGAACAACATTTTCCTCACACTATAAATCTTAGCATGATTTCTCAGTCTGATGATCAAGTACGATATGATAATCAGTTGAATTTGATCTTCCTTATTATTATTCGTATGTACATAAAACATCCTCAAAATTTATTTGTTGATGAAGTATTACTATCACTATTACTTCATAACATTTTTCCCTAATCCATATTTGAATAGATTATAAATTCATTTGAAAGTAAAATGTACCCACCTACTTTAATTGGTGCTCAGAAAATTATTTAGAGGTATTTGGAAATGATTTCATACTTAATCCAGTTTCCCAAAACATTTATTTACCCTTACATTTTAGATATGTCCTGGAATTATTTAGAGCATCTCAACTCTTATCATTTCCAAGGAAATCTTCCCAAATCATATGACAACATCATCTCTCTTCAGACTTTCTAAAAATTTTTGATTCTAATAACAATTTTCATTTGGATTTTATCTTTATGATTAAGTCATTAGATTCTACATTATTTTTCACAACACCTACTGAAGTACAAAAAACTCATTAATATTTTTCATACAAATTATTAGATATATAACATTGAATCCATTCAACCAAAAACAGTTCTACTTCCTTATACATTAGTTTCCTTTGTTATTAAATAATCATAGTAACAAAATCTAATTATTCATGTTATTCCTCAGAAACACTTCATCATAAATAATATATCTTTTCAAACAAATTTGCATAACCTATATGAAAAAACTCTTAAAAAAACATCAAAAAAATATCATCTTATTCTTTTTTATACACTGATGACCCTGCATCCATTGAATTCAATAATTTGATGACCTTTATTAGTGTATATACATGATGGATTGGTCTCAGCTTTATTCAATTAAAATGGTGCAACCATCAGTTTGATATTTTTATCAACATGTTTTTGAATATCTCAATATCTAATTTATGCAAAAAATCCTAGATCATTAATAGTTCTTCACTCAATTGAAAAAGAAATTATTCAAGATGAAAATGGTTGAATACATTAATGAATAAAAACTAAATTCATTATGAATCTTTCCTAACTGCATCAATATTTATTTATCATTGGTACCTACATGTCCCAAAAAAATTAATCATTTGATTCCCTTTCATATACATCACTTTATTTGATAATCAATGATAGAATAAATCTGATGATTTCTGTAAAACAACATGTTATGAATCAAAGTTTGGTGCTTAAAATTGAGAAACATCATTCTTTTTCAGATTATGGTACATTCCAAATTCATTCTCTGATTATTTTTATCGGTTGCCTAATTAATTTCATTAAAAAATAAATTATATATTTTCTCATGAATCAAAATAAACATCACATCATCAAAAAAAATTAATTTTTTGGTGACCTTACTCCAATAAACTAAGAGAAAAAGATTTATCTTTAGAATCATATCTCTATTGAAAACATAGGATTGCTATCTGGAATTCGTCATGACATTGGGAAGATTATGATCTAAAATTTATTTTCTGAATTCCAATGGAAAATATAGTAACATCACATCCATTGAAAAAAAAAATTGTTCCTACCAAACCACAATCTAATTGAAAAAACATGTTCTTTCCCATTCCATTATAAGGATATTATGACATGTCACTGAAACAAATTATGATATATGAAAACACTAATATAATAAATAATCCCTCATATTTTAATTAGAGCCTTCCAGACTAAAAAAATTCCTCATTAATATCAACCCTTTCTTGTCAGAGAAAATGTGAGAACAATAAACCTTTTCTCCTAGAAAACATATCCCCAATCTGATAGAATTACTTAATCATTTTTAGAATGATCATAAAATCATGATTTTGAGTTTGTTCACTTCCTTATTACCAAGTTAATTGAATTATTTATATTTGAGAAAAATATATCACTTACATCACAAACTTCTTCCAGCATCAAAAAATAATATCTTTCTATCATAGTCCCTAGAGTCTCCCCATTTTGATTTGGTTTTTGACCATGGATTATCAATCATAAAACTATGTAATATAAATAATTGAATCATGAATTAAAAATTTGAATAATATAGCAGTTAACTCATTTTATGAAATAAGAATCATTAATATAAAAACCAAGTTAGCCAAAATTAGTGACCCATGAAACATAATCACCTCTTCCTCAAATTTTTTTCAGCCAAAATATAATTTTAAAAAATGTTTCTTTCAAACACTCGAAAAAAATAGTTATATTATATAAAAAAATGTTGATTTCATATCTTACCATCAACTCCCTCTACCGACATACTTCCTCAAAAGGTTTATCACATATTGATTATTATTTTTATTAAATAATTTTTCCATTTATAATATTATCCAATTACTATAATATATATTGGAGAAAAACACATACCTCAACCTTGATAATAAATTGGCTCGATTCCCATGATCAACCTCAATTTGAAAAATGATTCCTTTAGATTTGGTTTTTGGAATAAGATTGAAACATTTTCTTTTGTAGGAACACACTCAGACTTCAGTTCTTTTTACTCCATGCTCATTTTGATCAAAATATATATGATAGTAATATATTTCGATCAAGAATATTATACCTGATTTCTTTTACTGTTAATGGAACTTTGATTATCACATTCCTACAGAAAGGGTATGGGTACAACAACATGTAATCCTTCAAACTCAGTATTTATCCACATATGTTGAGTGAAACCTCAGATGTAGAAATATAATCTATATAAAACATGATAAGAGTTACGATATTTTTTTCCATTGTCTTCCATCCAAGGTAGAATTTTTTTGAATAAAAACTCCACAATGATTGGATCTTTAACCATTAACATTTTATACCTAATTAAAAAACAAATACCCTAAATACTCAAAATATTCATAGTTTTCAATCTTGATTCGGAAATTTGTTCATCATTTGATATATCTAAAATCTCATTTTCCGTCTAATAAATTTGATTCTTTTTATGCTTTGTGAAATAGTTCACATGAGTTAAAATCATAGCAAATTTCATTCCTTGGGGTAATAAAATATCAAAAAGCATCCAATCATATTTAAAATCCCTTTACATTCAACAGTAATACATTATCCATTTTGGTTAACATGGTTTCCAATATAACATATTTGAAAATTGGTTTCTAATTTTCCATTAAAAACATATTAATAAGTTCCTTAGAATAATATTACTAAGAACAAAAAACATGTTTTTTTAGAGAGGTTTGTAACCAAATAAATAATTTCATTTCACACAGTATTGATCTAATCCTACATTTTCATGTATTTATAATATATTTCATAAGATCTTTAATCATTTCCAACAAAGATAGTGTCATTAAAATAAATAATTAAATTGATTAAAAACTATTCAAAATGTTTTATGTACAAATTACTATCAACTCTTCAATTCGAAAAACTCATATTTACTAAATACAGTTTCAATTTTTAATACCATTCACTTGGTACATTTTTTCCCATACAAATATTTCATCCACACGAACACATAAAATTCAGCCATTCCAAAAATTAAATTCTTTTTCTATTTATAATTCTTCATCAATATAAACATTAAAAAAATTGTCTTTACATCAATATGAAATATTTTCTATCATTTTTTTGCAGTAATAATAATAAATATACTGATTGATTCTAACCGTTCCACCAGAGAAAAAGTCTAATCAAATTAATTTTCCTCAATCTATGATTATCATTTCCACATTCATCAAAAAAAATTATCATTACATTTACATATTAATATATATTGTTCCATGAAACATAGTTTATATTTATAATTTTTTTGTTATTTATTATACGAATGAGTTCGCATGTTTTATTATATTCAATATTATACATATTTTCATTCATATCATAAACCGAATCTAGAATTTTGAAATTCATCATTCACATATTATAGATCATCTATATAATATAAAGGAGTATGTGTAATATCTTTTTAGGTTATTATTTAAATATTTTAATTTCGAAATGAATTTATTTTTTGATCTTCACCATAATTCCTTATCTTTGGTTGAGATTTTAATAATGCATACTCATCACTAGAAAAAATTGATTTTGATTCTTCTTTATGACCAGGATTGTAATTTTTTAAATCATTAAAATATTTGGTAACAAAAATTATTTCATTATGTTTTTCTTCAATATCTATATTAGTTTTTTAACATATTCCCCATATTTTTCAATAACATTCAGATAACCATAATCAACTAATATTTTTCTATCATTGTTTAATCATATATACACTATTAATTCTATAAAATAGTTATGAAAATTTTAATATTCATTATTATTCTCAAACAACCCCATTTTTTCACATTTGTTCCTGATTATTATCAATGGACCCTAAATGTTTTTATAATTTTTGTCTTACAAAAACATTTTTTTTGAATATACATAGATGTTCTCATCAATTACCATAAAATGTAATGAGAGGGGCCATGTTTAATTAACATAGTCCACCCCATTTAAACCAGGCCTTAATTTTCTCATTTCATTAATAATATTTTGTTAAAGAGTTTATGGTTTACTAAACTCAATATGATTTACATGATTCTCTACATAACATTAAAAAAATTCGTTTTTATATCCACATCCATTTTTTGTTTACAAATTATTCACTGAATAATCAAATATCCCCTCTTGTTTCGTCATAGAAAATTTAGTCATTTTCAAATAATCTGACATATGATTCATATACATAGATACTGTAGTAGGAGTAAAACCATCAATGAATGTGATTAAGTACTTATCTCTATGATTTTATTGTATTCTCTTTGGACTAAATATATCAAAATGAATACGTTCCATGGGTCATTTTGAAAAAATTATTTATTTCTTATTCACATCATTTATAATAATTTCTTTTTAAAAATCATGATACACGAATATATAATACCATATATATGATAGATTCAATGGGAACTATATATATTTGATTAAATACTCAAGTTTTTTTTTAACACATCTGTCCTATAATTTTATTCCATAAATGATTGTCTTCCTTTATTGATAATTAAAAAGAGTTTTGAACCTCACCAACTTGGAAGAAATTTCCATTTTTTATGTTCTCCACTTATAACTATTTATCCATTTTCTTATATTTTCCCTTAGAAAAAACACATTATCTAAAAATATCAGGGTTACCTTCATCATAATGTAGTGAAATACATAAAATTTTGTCTATCAACCCATGAATAGATAATAATTAATTGGATTTAATCTTTTCTTCCCCATTGATGGTAGATAAAACACATTTTATTATGAGGTTCATTATAACACAATGTTATTGTAAAATTATTAAAATATTTCTCAATCATCAACCATTTTTTTTCTCTAATTATATGAGAGGAAAAATCACTCTTCATAATATAAGGTCATTATCATTTTGTGGAATTGTGAGATATTTAAATAAAAATGGATTTTGTATTCCCTTTATCTTTCATTATGTTTGGGTTAGAGGTGTTGTTAAAAAAATTAATAGTAACAAAACAAAAAATATTATTGAAATATTTCTAGGTATTTCATATATTTAGAATAATTTTTTATAGATATTTGAACCAATTTTAATCTTTCACACCAACATTATCATGTTTCTTAAAAAAAATACTTTTCATAATTATTCATTTCATTTGATTAACTGCCAATTAAATTTTACTTTTATAATAGGTGGAATAGTATTAATATTTTTGATTAATCCATAATTTATTTTGTATCTATCTAAATCCACCACAATACTAGTAGTATATTTAAAAAGTATATTTTACTCTATACCTTCCATAATAATTATAGTTTTGTGAATGTTTCTCAACAACCTTATTATCTTTTTATTAGATCATTCTTAAACACCAATATTTCTATTATCAATAAGAATATTTTGTAGCTCGGTTATATATATAGATTTATCAAAACTATAAGTAATAAAAACATTCATAGAAGAAATTTTTTTTTGGAATCTTATGACTTCAGCAGTACATTGGTTTTTTCGACATATATAAATTTCCTAGATTTATTTTTGTTAACCAAATCCACTTTACTCACAACAAATTATGGTAATATTTGATCTTTTTTTACTATTTGAAAATCATTCAACAACTATATAAATAACGATATTAAAACATTTAACTCTCTATTTAGCTTTAGATTGTTATTTATAGAATTTATCACTAGTATTATTTATTTTTCATCTAAATTTATATATTTTAATTATTATTAATTATTTTCTCATGGAATTTAAAAATCATTAATATATTCCAATATCATAACATTTTAATCAAGAAAACATTATTTATTTTTTTTTGAGTAATTTTTATTCCAATATCCAAATTTCATTCTCTATAATTACAATGTTCCTCTTTAATTATTTCAATACATAATTCATATGAACATATAATTGAATTTATTCATCCTCAAAACAACTAAACATAAATTATTCATTGTTAACTGTAATAATAATTTTATTCTCTCCATCCATCACAATATGCTTTTCAGATTTATCTTCTATATAATCTTCCACATATTCTTAAAATAAGATACATGTCCTTTTTTATTTGGATAAAATTTTATCTTTCCCTTTAGAAAACTATTTATCCTTATCTCCCTATTTTATCCATTACAGTATTGGATGTATTTCATATTCAACAATATCATATTAGAAATTTATTTTAGGACAATAATCTAACATGTTCCCAAAGTCTCTACATTTAAAATACTTCAATGGATGATTTGCAATATATTGATATGTATCTATTACAAAGTATATAGAAAAATGGATAAAAATTGATCATGATTTTTATATACAATAATTTCATAATTATAAAATCTAGCTTCATTTTCACAAATATTATTAGGATCTTATATCATGGAATCCATGACTAAAATTTAATAATAAACAAGTTATTTTAAATTAATGATTTTCTACATTCTCATTTTGTATGTAATGATAGTATAACTAATGTCATCAATATATAATGTGTTATGATCTCTATGTTCCAAAGAGGAAACATTGGAATCATCCTTTTTAGAATGAATTCTAATATTGAATTCAGTATTAGTAAAATCATTTATCTTTTATCCAAGATGTATAATATATATAAAAATTTAATTCACCCCACTAATGAAGTCACCATCAAATTTATACTCACCCATATTGAGATCTTCATAAATCATTTTCTAGATATGTAATTTTTACTTCTTCAAAATTATATTTCCTTCAAAAAATTTCATTATTGTCTCACAGATACAATTGACAGTGTAAATACCATTCACTCATAGAAATAATCAATAAAAAACTAATAAGGGTAATGTATTCAATGATATTCCATCATTTTAATGATTCTTCCATTCAGCAGATTATGATGAAAATTTACATCAATATAAGAAAATCCATCTATTTCATCTTAATGTCATCATACCCAATAGATATTAGATAGTGAAACATTATTTCTTGTTAGATATGAAAGTAATTTAATCAAAGAATATAATCCACTTATTTTTTACACAACTCATATTTTCAAACAGAACCTATCTTAAAAACATATTCCATTAGTAAGATAAGGGGTCATTGATATTATATAAATTGATATTTCCCCATTAGTTTCCATGTATTCCTAAGAGTTTGAGGGGTGAATTAGAGAAATAATTTCATTTTATGGTTTATTCATATTGAAATTACTTTCTCCTCCAGATAATGATTTATCGCCCTTATGAAAACCAAACAATCACACATACACTAGAACATTATAATTTTCAAGTTTCACTATTCAAAAATAATATATGCATCATAGTTCTAGTTTAGAGAAAATAAATACCAACAAAGTCCACTATAGAAAAATTCTTTTTTGTGATTACAACATGTAGTATATCTCTTTACACTAGTGTAGTGTTATTATCAATAATATAATGCATGTTATATAGGTAGCATGAAGTGTTGTAATACATGATTTTTTACTAAGAATAAAAACATGCGTAGGATTATTTAAAACTCGTTACTATGCTACATTATCATCGTTCAAATATATTATATTTAAACAAATATTGACTTTTGTAACTAGGGGTATGTAAGAACATATATAGATTTCAATATGATACTCAGTATGATACCCCAGTATAATTCCACTGTCTAATTTCTTATTCATATAATTTAATTTTACAATAATACCACTAAAAGAATTCAATACTTTTTCTGTCCCAGCCTTGAAATCACATTCCAATTTCTCAATGCAAAGATCTAGTCTGATTTTTAATTACGTGAATGCGATCTTACTTATTCCTCATATTATCACCATCAAAATTCCATACGAATTCATTGTTTGGAAACATATTCTCACTAGAACATCAGAACCTATCTCTCTCTCTCTTCACCACATTTGAATTATTTATAGATCCCATAAAATGAAACAATTACTCTCCTACTTTTAAATAGTGTTCCAAAAATTGTTAAGACTGTAACATCCCAGGTAAATAAAGAATAAAGAATTTTCATATTTATTAATATTTACGAATTAAATATTAATTTTATTTTAAAGGGGTTGCTATGTTCGATAGCGTACCCGATACGCAACGATGAGTTTCTTTGAAACTTACGTAGCACAGTAGTAATAAAATAATATTATTTTAAATGTTAGTTAACAAGTAGCTGTTGTACTGGCGGGAATGGATAGAAATAACTAAAATATGATTGTATATGTTTTTAAATGTTTATACATTTACCCAATAAAAGATAAAGGCTTAAAATACGAAAGAGTTCAATTTTAGGGCATATATACTCTAATTTTCACTAAAGGATCACTTATCACCTTTTAATGGTGAACCGTCATTAAATATAGTTTTGATCACTCTTATACATTATTTTGGACCAAATATAACTCTTCTTTAGAATCGGGACATCAAAATTTACTTTGTGTAAATTTTTGGTACCTTTCTGATAAAGTTCATTTTTTTATGAATAGTGTAAAATGTTGTATTTTAATTCAAAACCTCTTTTTAATCTAAATTATTTATATGATTAGATTATTATTTTAATTGTTTTTAAAGTTAAATTATAAAATATTTTTACCAGTTAATCCAATGGTGGTCATTGGAATCAATTTCACATTGAAATTGGACTTAAACTGGTGTCAATCTTTTGATACTTATTGTTTCACAAAAACACGCTATTTGTCATGACAGCGGGAATTAATTATTAAATTTATTAATTTGACTTATATGTTTTGAATTTTTTAAAATGGACTTCATTTTTGAATTCGGAATATCAAATATAGCTTAGGGTGAATTTTTGGTAATTTCTTGAAAAACTTCAATTTTTGATGAATAGTGAAACCACTAAGTGGTAATCAAGCAAACTGATTTTTCAGTTAAATGAAAGTTTACCACTAATGTGTATTTAATTTTGAAAATCCGACATACATGGTTGTCATTAAGAAGTAAAATGTGGTTCAATGAGATTAAAATAATTTTTTGGTGAATAGTAACTTTTTTTCATTAATCGCGATTAGAGGTAATTAGTGTAATTTAATGTAAAAATGATATTATAAAAAAGTGAAAACACCATTACACTTGTCCTACACCTATTGGGTGAGTCATGGCCGACCAAGACAAGCCATGGGCCAACTTGGGGACCCCATGGAGCCACTTTAGTTGGAAAATGACATTAATATATTTTTATTTAATGTTAAAGTGAAAATGACACTAACATAAATTGTTTTACTAACATAATTTTTTATTGGGGTTATACAAGTCCAAATTTTGATTATAAATAGTCATTGGAAAGATAAAAAGATTTCCTACATCATAGTATTTTTTTATAATTTTTAAAGATTAAATAAATTAAATTATTTATGACATAATAATGATACAGCGATGACATCATTATTTGACGATTTAAATAAAATGGAAAGATAATGAAAAATATAAAACCTACACATGTCCAAAACCAATTGGATGAGTGTATTTCGAACCCTTATCACCTTATCCCCGAATTATATCAATGTGAGACCTTTTAAAACTGAAACACATTTTCAAATAAAGTAATATTTTTTTACTTTCCAAAAGTGCCCCTCCTTTCCTCTTATAAAAGGCCCCCACCTCTACCTCATTTCACACACTTCTCAAGCCTTTGGCTCGGACAACCCCTGCCCAATTACTCTCTCCACATCCCTCTACTCATCCTAGAGGATTCCCTTTGGGCAGAAGCCTTTCAAAGGAATCTTTTAGGCTCAAATCAAAAGGGAGTTACACTTTTAAAGGTAATTCATTCTCTCTTGTTCATTTGTTTTATTTTGCTTCTCCAACCCTCTAAACTCTTTTTATTTACATCTTTTGTAACAACACCAGTATCTTCAATATACTAGGATGTTGTTATAATATTTATTTGAGCTACACTCTAGCACAACTACATAAAATGGTTAAAGAACATACGGTTTCCGTGGATGGCGAAATTCTGCCTCCTGAAACGATGATTGTTCAATACTCATTTAACACCTTCAAGGGTGGCCATTATGATGACACAATTTTTATATATGATATATAATATGTTTATGTTTTCTTTAAGCTTCTGTATTTTTCATTTTTGGCATACCTTTATGGTTTCCATTATGGGTAAACACGATATCTTCATTTAAGGAAGTGCGGACTACCGCCCCCTAAAAGTGATGTGATTCGTTAATGCCATATGTGGGACGTGTAAAGGATGGATTTAAAGATATTATATATGATGATATACTGGAATTATAATATACCTCTATATCATTATTATTTCATTCCATTAAAGTATGAGATAGAAATGAAAGTAGCGTTCATGCGTACGCACGGCTTACCGTCTCCATGAACGGTGCATTTCATTTCTTATCCCCAAATGTAATGTACTATTAAAATTACATGTATATAATATATATATATATATAATTAATGATATATCTAAATGATGAATATAATTCTGGAATTAAAATATACATACCTCTCATTTAGTTTTAATTCCACTAATATGACAAAGAAATGAAAGTAGCGTTCATGCATATGTATGGCTTACCGTCTCCATGAACGGTGCATTTCATTTCTTACCTCTAAATGATTATGTAATATTATAAATACATGTACATGCTGGATATATATGATATATATGATATCCAAATCAGGAATTTCATTCTGGATATAAATAACTTTTGAGCACATGAACAACATGTAATTGTAAGAAGTCAACTTTCGACTTAAGAACCAAATATTGACAAAACAAACATTATTAACTTAAATGGTTACATAATGTTTATAACATGGAAATAAGTGATATAAAAAGAATAATTAACTTTAAAAAGGTTATTAATCAAGTATAAATAAACTCAAGTTTATTATTCAGGATGTTAAAGAACGATCGAGTCAAGTCGGACCCAAGGTAAGGGACTTCGTCTCAATCTCCTTTCATTGAGGCATATTTCGTTTTATACACAAATTTCTTTTATACGGTGTATAAACTCCTTTGACTTTTACTTTTATACAAAAGGAGTCTTTTTCTATGAAGCGTTTTACTACACAACAAAAAGGAATGTTTTTTTAACGTACACAGTGACAACGACCTTTTTCCGCCGCCGTGAGTATTATTTGATCTTTGGCTTCCTCAACAAGCCGTAATTTTTTTAAAATAAAATAAATACCATATACACTTTTATGTATTTTGGTATTGAAAATGGTTTTGATAAAGGATTCTATTATGTCCATATATTTATGATATATTGTGATTGAAATGTGGAAATGTTATCTTTCCTTTATATTGGTTTTATGTTTTATGATTTTATATTGGTACTTGGACATTTTAACGGGTGGTTACGTTATAAACCATATGACGGGTGGTGCCGTGAATACCAGGACGGGTGGTTATGTTATAACCTCCAATGCATTGGGTATGGAAGTCGGCTGTATGGCTATTTCATTAAGTATGTATGGAAATTGGCCGTATGTCTATTCCATTAAGTGATATGTGTGGAAGTCAACTGTATGGTTATTCCACTTAAGTATGTTTATGTCCCAAGTTACCTTTATATATTCTAAGTGTTCCTTATATGGGTTTTATGGTAATCCTTTGGTTACAAAATGGTAAGTAATGATACTTTATTCAGTGAAGATTTTTTTTACTACTTCATGAAGGTGAAGGTATTACTTTGATATAGTATACATGGTTTACTTGATGTTTGAAATACTAACATTTTTCATTCTTTTTGTATCCCTTACTGAGCTTTTTATGCTCACCCCAAGTTTTTCGAAATGTTTTTCACAGGACTTAAAGTGGAATAAGGTCAAGGATGGGATCAAGGGAATTTCATGCTATCTAAAACATGGAATCTAGACATCTTTCTTTTTAAGAGTTTTCTTTATGGAGACTTAGTAGAAGTGTCTACTTTGTAATCTTTTAAGATGTAATAGTTATGTTCTAATTCTCTAAAACTCTAAACTTGAAAAGATCCTCAATGTGAATTATTCATTTAATTCAATATTAAGTAAGGTTTAAGTCTGGGGCTTTATAGTTGGTATCAGAGGTCGGTTTAGACAACTTTAGGAGTTAGAAAAGTGTTAAATTATAATATGATTGAAATGATATAGCATTTACGGATTACCATGTTGCTTCGCCTAAGATATTTCTGTGTTCAGAATGGTTTTCCGCAGAGGAAACAAAGCAGCTATGTTGGGACGACATCAGGAGGAAGATAACCTTCCAAATCAGCATCCAGAAATGGTCGGAATTGGAACTGAACAGTTTGTTGCAGTAATGGAACAGTTGACTCAGGCTATAAATGGTGGTGGTATCCATGCATGAGATCAGCCAGATCAACCGCAGAGGAACATGTCAGTGGTGGAACATTTCATGAGGCAACAACCCCCATCATTCAGAGGATCATCTGACCCTGTGCAAGCTGATGGGTGGATTAAAGCACTGGAGAAGATTTTTGATGTCATGGGGTGTTCAGAACATCAAAAGGTTTGTCTTGATGTTTACCGTTTTGAAGGTGAAGCTGATCAGTGGTGGTCGATGGTGAAAAATATAAGGGATAGTTATGAGATTGATGCTATTGACTGGGATGAATTCAAAGGTATGTTTCTTGAGATTTATTTTCCTAAGGCTGTTCGACTTAGGATGGAAAAGCAATTCTTGGAATTGAGGCAAGAGGAAGACTCAGTGGCTGCCTATGAAGAAAGGTTCACTCGATTGGCAAGGTATGCTCCAAACTTCATACGAGATCTTGATAGTAAAATAAACCGTTTTTACTCAGGGTTAAAGCCAAAGTATCGAAGGGATTTAGCTTCTCGTGAGTTCAAATGTTATGAAAAACCTGTTCGACGTGCGGAGAAGGTGGAAATGGAGTTTGCCGATGATCAGGTGTTCTATGACAAACAACAGAATAAGAGGTCTAGTTGGAAGGCAAATGGGAAGAATTCATCAAAGAAGCAAGGAGGTAAGAAAACCAAATATCCATCCTATGAGAAGTGTGGTAAAATGCATCCTGTAGAATGTTTATCCAAGTCTGGTAAGTGCTTTCGGTGTGGTAAGTCTGGTCATATTGCTCGTAACTGTAAGGAAGATGATCAAGCAGGAAATGAAAAGCCAATGGTAAGATGTATTATGTGTAATGAAATGGGTCATTATGCAAACGAGTGTCCAACAAAGAGCTCAACTGGGGGAAAACAGTTAGACTACAAGAAGAAAGGGGTGGTAAAATCCTTTGCAACAACTTCAGCAGATGTTGGGCCATCGAATGAAGTGGTATCAGCTCCAGGGAGCTCAGTATTTTTCGAAGTTTGACTTGAGGTCGGGGTACCATCAGTTGAAAGTAAAATAAGAAGACGTTCCGAAGACTGCGTTCCATACTAGATATGGCCATTATGAATTTGTAGTTATGCCTTTTGGGTTAACCAATGCACCTGCTGTATTCATGGAACTTATGAATAAAATTTTCCATGAGATCTTGGATAGGTTTGTGTTTTTGTTTTGAGGTTTGGGAAGAGGTTATGTGTGCCTTGGGATTCACAGTTGAGGAATGAGTTGTTATGTGAGGCTCATATTTCCCCGTTTTCAGTTCATCTGGGTAGTACTAAGATGTATAGAGATATGCGGGAGTATTACTGGTTGGATGGAATGAAAAGAGACATTGCTGATTTTACTGTGAAGTGTTTGACATGTCAACAGGTTAAAGCAGAGCGGCAGTAACTGAAAGGGATGCTTCAACCATTAACAGTGTCAGAGTGGAAATGGGAAAACATATCCATGGACTTTGTTGTGGGATTACCGAGGACATCTCGAGGTAAAAATGCAATCTGGGTTATTGTTGATCGCTTGACCAAATCTGCTCATTTCCTTTCTATACGAGATACTTTCTCTCTTGATCAACTTTCCCATTTGTATCTTAAAGAGATAGTCAGGTTACATGGAGTTCCTCTCTCCATTGTATCGGATCGTGATCCCAGGTTTACTTCTAACTTTTGGAAAGGCCTTCAGAAGTCGTTGGGTACTGAATTAAATTTTAGTACAGCTTTTCATCCTCAATCAGATGGGTAGTCAGAACAAACAATCCAGACATTGGAGGATATGCTACGAGCTTGTTCGATGGATTATCAGGGAAGTTGGGACCAATATCTTTCTTTGGTTGAGTTTTCTTATAATAACAGTTTTCATTCCAGTATACAGATGGAACCATTTGAGGCATTATATGGGAAGCAGTGTCGAACTCTAGCATTATGGAATGAAGTGGGTGAAAGGAAGCTGATGAGACCAGAATTGGTAGAAGAGATGGAAGAAAAAGTTCAGTTGATTCAGAAAACACATGAGAAAAGCTCAGAGCAGGCAGAAGAGTTATGCGGATAACCGGAGGAAGGATCTATCTTTTGAGGTAGGCGATCATGCTTTTCTCAAGGTTTCTCCTTGGAAAAGTGTGATGAGATTTGGTAAGAAAGGAATGTTGAGTCCAAGGTTTGTTGGACCATACGAAATTCTGGAAAGAGTTGGATCAGTTGCATACCGAGTGGCTTTACCTCCGAGTTTATCTCAGGTACACAATGTTTTTCACGTTTCGATGTTGAGAAAGTATATGCCAGATCCATCTCATGTTTTGAGCCCAGAGGTAGTTCATCTGGAAGAGAACCTATCTTATGAGGAACAACCGGTCCAGATTCTTGACCACAGGGAGCAAGTGTTACGGAATAAGGTGATTCATCAGGTAAAGGTTTTGTGGAAAACCCGTGTGATTTAAGAGGCAACGTGGGAATCTGAAAATTCTATGAGAGATAACTACCCCCACTTATTTTGATAAGTGAATAAAATTTCGAGGACGCAATTCCCAAAAGGGGGGAAGGATGTAACATCCCAGGTAAATAAAGAATAAAGAATTTTCATATTTATTAATATTTACGAATTAAATATTAATTTTATTTTAAAAGGGTTGCTATGTTCGATAGCGTACCCGATACGCAACGATCAGTTTCTTTGAAACTTACGTAGCACACTAGTAATAAAATAATATTATTTTAAATTTTAGTTAACAAGTAGCCGTTGTACTGGAGGGAATGGATAGAAATAACTAAAATATGAATGGATATGTTTTTAAATGTTTATACATTAACCCAATAAAAGATAAAGGCTTAAAATACGTAAAGAGTTCAATTTTAGGGCATATATACTCTAATTTTCACCAAAGGTTCACTTGACACCTTTTAATGGTGAACCATCATTAAATATAGTTTTGATCACTCTTATACTTTATTTTGGACCAAATATAACTCTTCTTTAGAATCAGGACATCAAAATTTACTTTGTGTAAATTTTTGGTACCTTTCTGATGAAGTTCATTTTTTATGAATAATGTAAAATGTTGTATTTTAATTCAAAACCTCTTTTTATTCTAAATTATTTATATGATTTGATTATTATTTTAATTGGTTTTAAAGTGAAATTAGAAAATATTTTTACCAGTTAATCCAATGGTGGTCATTGGAATCAATTTCACTTTGAAATTGGACTTAAACTGGTGTCAATCTTTTGATACTTATTGTTTCACAAAAACACGCTATTTGTCATGACAACGGAAATTAATTATTAAATTAATTAATTTGACTTATATGTTTTGAATTTTTTAAAATGGACTTCATTTTTGAATTCGGAATATCAAATATAGCTTAGGGTGAATTTTTGGTAATTTTCTGAAAAACTTCAATTTTTGATGAATAGTGAAACCACTAAGTGGTAATCAAGCAAACTGATTTTTCAGTTAAATAAAATTTTACCACTAATGTGTATTTAATTTTAAAAATCCGACATATATGGTTGTCATTAAGAAGTAAAATGTGGTTCAATGAGATTAAAATAATTTTTTGGTGAATAGTAACTTTTTTTCATTAATCGCGATTAGAGGTAATTAGTGTAATTTAATGTAAAAATTATATTATAAATATGTGAAAACACCATGACACTTGTCCTACACCTATTGGGTGAGTCATGGCCGACCAAGACAAGCCATGGTCCCACTTGGGGACCCCATGGAGCCACTTTAGTTGGAAAATGCCATTAATATATTTTTATTTAATGTTAAAGTGAAAATGACACTAACATAAATGGTTTTACTAAAATAATTATTGAGTGGGGTTATAGAAGTCCAAATTTTGATTATAAATATTCATTGGAAAGATAAAAAGATTTCCTACATCATAGTAGTTTTTTTATAATTTTTAGACATTATATAAATTAAATTATTTATGACATAATAATGATGCAGTGATGACATCATTATTTGACGATTTAAATAAAATGGAAAGATAATGAAAAATCTAAAACCTACACATGTCCAAAACCAATTGGATGAGTGCATTTCTAACCCTTATCACCTTATCCACGAAGTATATCAATGTGGGACCTTTTAAAACCGAAACACATTTTCAAATAAAGTAATATTTCATTACTTTCCAAAAGTGCCCCTCCTCTCCTCTTATAAAAGGCCCCCACCTCTACCTCATTTCACACACTTATCAAGCCTTTGGCTCGGCCAACCCCTACCCAAATACTCTATCCACATCCCTCTCCTCATCCTAGAGGATTCCCTTTGGGCATAATCCTTTCAAAGGAATCTTTTAGGCTCAAATCAAAAGGGAGTTACACTTTTAAAGGTAATTCATTCTCTCTTGTTCATTTGATTTATTTTGCTTCTCCAACCCTCTAAACTCTTTTTATTTACTTCTTTTGTAACAACACCAGTATCATCAATATACTAGGATGTTGTTATAATATTTATTTGAGCTACACTCTCACACAACTACATAAAATGGTAAAAGAACATACGGTTTCTGTGGATGGCGAAATTCTGCCTCCCGAAACGATGATTGTTCAATACTCATTTAACACCTTCAAGGGTGGCCATTATGATGACAATATTTTTATATATGATATATAATATGTTTATGTTTTCTTTAAACTTCTGTATTTTTCATTTTTGGCATACCTTTATGGTTTCCATTATGGGTAAACACGATATCTTCATTTAAGGAAGTGCGGACTACCGCCCCCTAAAAGTGATGTGATTCGTTAATGCCATATGTGGGATGTGTAAAGGATGGATTTAAAGTTATTATATATGATGTTATACTGGAATTATAATATACCTCTATATCATTATTATTTCATTCCATTAAAGTATTAGATAGAAATGAAAGTAGCGTTCATGCGTACGCACGGCTTACCATCTCCATGAACGGTGCATTTCATTTCTTATCCCCAAATGTAATGTACTATTAAAATTACATGTATATAATGTATATATATAATTAATGATATATCTAAATGATGAATATAATTCTGGAATTAAAATATACATACCTCTCATTTAGTTTTAATTCAACTAATATGACAAAGAAATGAAAGTAGCGTTCATGCGTACGTACGGCTTACCGTCTCCATGAACGGTGCATTTCATTTCTTACCTCTAAATGATTATGTAATATTATAAATACATGTACATGCTGGATATATATGATATATATGATATCCAAATCAGGAATTTCATTCTGGATATAAAGAACTTTTGAGCACATGAACAACATGTAATTGTAAGAAGTCAACTTTCGACTTAAGAACCAAATATTGACAAAACAAACATTATTAACTTAAATGGTTAAATAATGTTTATAACATGGCAATAAGTGATATAAAAAGAATAATGAACTTTAAAAAGGTTCTTAATCAATTATAAATTAACTCATGTTTATTATTCAGGACGTTAAAGAACGATCGAGTCATGTCGGACCCAAGGTAATGGACTTCGTCTCAATCTCCTTTCATTGAGGCATATTTCGTTTTATACACAAATTTCTTTTATACGGTGTATAAACTCCTTTGACTTTTACTTTTATACAAAAGGAATCTTTTTCTACGAAGCATTTTACTGAACAAAAAAAAGGAATGTTTTTTTAACATACACGGTGACAACGACCTTTTTCCGCCGCCGCGAGTATTATTTGATCTTTGGCTTCCTCAACAAGCCGTAATGTTTTTAAAATAAAATAAATACCATATACTCTTTTATGTATTTTGGTATTGAAAATGGTTTTGATAAAGGATTCTATTATGTCCATATATTTATGATATTTGTGATTGAAATGTGGAAATTTTATCTTTCCTTTATATTGGTTTTATGTTTTATGATTTTATATTGGTACTTGGACATTTTAACGGGTGGTTACGTTATAAACCATATGACGGGTGGTGCCGTGAATACCAGGACAGGTGGTTACGTTATAACCTCCAATGCATTGGGTATGGAAGTCGGCCGTATGGCTATTCCATTAAGTATGTATGGAAATTGGCCGTATGGCTATTCCATTAAGTGATATGTGTGGAAGTCAACCGTATGGTTATTCCACTTAAGTATGTTTATGTCCCAAGTTACCGTTATATATTCTATGTGTTCTTTATATGGGTTTTATGGTAATCCTTTGGTTACAAAAAGGTAAGTAATGATACTTTATTCAGTGAAGATTTTTTTTACTACATCATGAAGGTGAAGGTATTACTTTGATATAGTATACATGGTTTACTTGATGTTTGAAAAACTAACAGTTTTCATTCTTTTTGTATCCCTTACTGAGGTTTGTATGCTCACCCCAAGTTTTTCGAAATGTTTTTCACAGGACTTAAAGTGGAATAAGGTCAAGGATGGGATCAAGGGAATTTCATGCTATCTAAAACATGGAATCTAGACATCTTTCTTTTTAAGAGTTTTTTTTTATGGAGACTTAGTAGAAGTGTCTACTTTGTAATCTTTTAATATGTAATAGTTATGTTCGAATTCTCTAAAACTCTAAACCTGAAAAGATCCTCAATGTGAATTATTCATTTAATTCAATATTAAGTAAGGTTTAAGGCCGAGGCCTTATAAAGACGGATTCTAAAACCTTTTCTTGTAATACCAAATTTCCCAAAATATTAATTTCCCATTATATTTTTGATAAATATTAGAATTACTCAGAACATTTCAATTATTATTGTTTCTTATTAAACCTTATTGATTCATATCAAAACATCATCTTTCATTATACATTCTAATCATTCATCACACCAATTTCAATTGTCATTTTAAATTATTCATTATGATAAATTCAATGGATTCATAATTATGATCCATCGCATAAACATACATAAAAACAACTCATTATAATTATCCATACTAACTATTAGGTATAAAAAAATAAAAACCATTATTCTCTAAATATTTTTTCCACTTTTCATGTCTTTAGTTACCATTATTATTCCAAAAAAAAATCAGAACCTCAACTGTTTACTACATTTATTCACCAACACTACAACACAAGCCTAAAACATTTCTATCCGATTTTTTATGCCCCTTTAAAAAAATTCTTACAACACTATTCAAACATTTTCCCCGTTATTCATTTCCTCGAACCAATGATTTCAATTCCAATGTACTCCAGCGGCCGATGACTTTTATCAGTGTCTATTCTTGATTGATCTGTCTCTACATCATTCCATCAAATACGTGTCACTACTAATTTGATAGTCACCACCACATGTTTTCTTATATCTCATGAATCAATTGCTAAAAAAACTAGAGTTATTGGATCCTTATTATTCCAATGGACTTGAAATTAATCATTATGAATTTTTTTTAATAAATTGTTGATTGAACTCTGATTCCATAATTCATTGATCCTAGTAACTTCTAATTTTTTTTCATTGGTCCCAAAAAATACCAACAAAAACCAATTTTACCACTTCTAAAATTATGAAACCATTACTTCATGGGATGATTAGTGTCATAATTACACTGATGATTACTTGATAACCACATCTAATGTCCCATTATTAGTAGCTTAAACTTTAGAAATGTCTTTATTTTCTTTATTACAGTATTCAGAAATATTTTTTCCTGATTTTTTTTCTTTTTTATTGTTAATATTAATGAAATCCATCATCTCAATATTCTCATGATTATAAAAAAAATCATATACATAAGAAAATTTTATATCTAGTTATCTTACACTGATTAATATGGAAAAGAAATATTAGAGTATTGCAACTTCTACATTTTAATAACTTATCCTTCTCATCATGTCATACTCATGTATTTGGGAACACTAGGATTGGAAAATATTGGGATGAATTACAATAGAATTTATAATAACATTCCATAACACTAGAAATTTATTTCATTCTAGTTAGACCATAATCTGATTGGGAGAACTTTTTTCTCTCCCATTCCTTCATAATTCAAAAATCAAAAACATCCCAAACATTGCATGATTTATGAAAACTCCATGATAATCAAACATCATCTGATTTTTATCAGGTCCATGTAGAGACTAATATAGATTCTATTTAGTATCTACACATTTATTCTAATCCTGGGTGATTCAGATGAACCATATCTCTGAGAAAACATCTTCAAAATCTGATGGAATTTCTTAAATGTTTTGAGTTTCATAGTCTTATTATGAATTTGAGTCTCATCACCATAATTTAATATATTTAAATTATTTATTTTTCATTGAAAAAAATAATATACATTAATTATAAACATATTTTAGATTTACAAAAAACATCATTATGACATGGTCCCAAAACCATCATTTCTAAAATTATTTTATTTATACAATCGATTTGATGATTATCAACATGTAATGAGATATCAATGAGAAGATGCTCAGTCGTAGTGACTAAAATGTGATAATTTTAGGTGGGAACTATGAATTTATATTATGAGACATCTCCTTGAAGATAAAGGTTCTTAATGATTGTTATGTGATAATTTTATATGGATTCTATACCCCTTTTAATGAGGCATCACTAGGAGGATAGATAAAAATTGTCAATTTCATTTGATTTTTTTAAATTTGGATATTGGACTCTGCTCTTTATTTGATACTACTAGGTGGATAATGGTACTCACTATTTATCAATTCTTCTAGATTTGATAGTGGTCCCACTAATTATTAATACTTCGGGGTAGATGTATCCCCTACCAAATTTATTATGATGACCCATATGGTTTTATTTATCTCAATTGATTGATTGCATTCATGATATTTATATTTAGGATTTATATCCCCGATGACGATTTGATACACAGTCAGAGACACTCTAATACTTTTTGATGTTGTTATAGTCAATCCATAGTGTCATGTCTGAACTCGAGGAGAAATGGTGATTAATTATTTACACTTATAATTTTATTTATTTACTTATTTTGACCATATAAAATTTTTATACATTTCCTTACTAGTTATTATTGTGAAATTATTAGATCTCCCCAATTTAGTTATATTGAATACCTACTCATTTGGCCATCGAACTATGATAACTGAGTAGACTTCACTATTCACATCATCATGTAGCATAAGGGCCAAATGTTGTATGATCGAGTGGGATCACTCAGATAGAGACCAAGGGCTTGGATGATGTTAGGATTTATGATGATAGATTGGTAACATCTATATTTTTGTTTCTTTAATCATCATTTATGTGTGATCAACGTGTTGATTGATTTGATGATACAAGCTAATTTGACCATGAATCTGTATGACAGTATGATTATGTATTTGATTTTTTAAATAATTTTATAATTATTTCATTTATGTGATTTGATAATAATTATTGTATGTTTTATATTATTTTCTATTGTTTCATACTATGGTATTATGGTATAGCCTCCCCATAGTAAAACCTTAAAAAATTAATTGAATTTATTATCCTCCCTCCTATTTGGAGGTTTGTGTCATGTCATTTTGAGACTCAATCTAAGATACTAATCATCAATATATGATTTTGGAACATCATACATTGTGATAATCATTTTATGCTTCCTGTAAGCATCCAGATCTAATATAATTGTATCTTTAATAGTTCATATCCTGGGAAGGTATTTCTCTAACACATATAATTTCATTTAGATAGGATTTTAAAATATGTTACAAGTGTTATTATTTGGTTTCATTAATCCCCTCTTTTTCAAGAAATCATCTAAATGTTTTTTATGATTTGGTTTTCATTTATATACAATATAATCTATTATCATTTGACTATTGTTTTTTACAATATTTATATAAAACAATTTACTAAATGTTCTCCTAAATAAATGGAATCACATTTTAATATCCTTTTTATACATAAGTGATTAAATATTCATATTTTACTTTGAAATGAGTCATATGTGATGAGTCTATCACCACAATTTAATATAGATATGGAATAATCCCAATAATAGAAGGTATTAATATTGGTGAGTTAAGAGTAAGAATGTTTGTTTAATCCATCATATCTATAAACTCAACTATATAAATCTAGTAACATAATCGAACATGGGTCACCCAAATAATTGTATCCCAAATAAAACTCAAATAATGGGGTCTTTATTCTATTATGGTCACCCATTACTTTTTTAAAATACATATGAAAATCCAGTAGAACCATGATATAGCATGAAGACTAGGTTGGATGATCAGGGTCATTAAATGTGTTTGATTTGGAAGAAATCAGATTGAAAGTATTTTAATTGGTTTTTACTCACACTATTTAATCTCATGCTATTCTATTTATGTATATAAAATTAGAATGATTTTGTTTAGAATCTCATTACAATGACCATATAAACATTTTTAAACCATGTTGATGTGAAACACATTACGCAACTCATGGATAATGATAATAAACCAAATTCAAAATAAAATATGTTCATAATTACCAAATTGAATCCAATTCATAATGTTCGTGAAACCCCTCTATGTAATGTCTAATAATAATATGTAATCAAAAGTCCCTACATGAGTAATCTTGAAGTTATCGATATATGACCCCCACTTTTCTAGATAAGGTATAAGTCTATAGAGAAATGATTTGTCTCTCCTATGGTCCCTATGACCAAGTATAACTCACACAAGAGATATTTCAATTCCATAATAATTTTAAAAACTAATATATATAAACTATAATAAGGGTTTCATTTATTGCTAAAAACCTACAAAAAACCGAAATCATTTTTTCAGAATTATACCACACTTATCGTGTTATTTGACATATAATATGATTTTAGAAATGTCTCTTTTTCTCATATCCATTTAAATTTTCTTTTTTTAATATTTGGTTCAATTTATTTTTTATAGTTTGTGAATTTTTTCGGAAAATCATGTTGCCCATTCAAGTGAGGTATTGAAGCATTATAGAGGAATATTGATGGTTAGAACTGAGTTTTAAAATCATTTTGATCAAACTAAACAATTTTCATTGTGTCAATTAATTTACATCCACGCCATTGGTGTAAAGATTGGTAATATATGAAGAAAATCCACATAGCCTACTAGGTTTCATAAAATGTAATGATTTAAAATTATACTCACCATCATATTTAGTGCTTAATTCAACCTTTCTCATCTCATTTGTTCCCTATGACATCCATGTTCCATCTACCCTTATACATATCTCACTTAAATACCATACCATAGATTTATTGATACTTTGTGTTTGATTATTCTATTTGATGTGTAATATATATCTCTATACCTTGACCCTCCTTTATTTCCATGGGTTTCCTTACCTAAAATGGTCATGGAGACTTAGTTGTTCTAGTATCTATATTTTTACTTTTGGTTTCCTTTATTTTTTGGATTTTGGATCATTCATTATAATATAGTACAAAGAATATATATTTTGATGTTTGAATACTGATGTATATCAAGCTTATGATCATATTTTAGATAGTACAAAATAGAATGTTTTATTCCCTACATTGGGAATGTCCCCCACTATTAGGAAAAATAGAATGTGAATTAGAATTAATGATATATGATTATATAAGGATTTCTAATAGTATATGACCTTTTTTATAATTTTTTAGATTTACCCCTGTTAACCATGGTGTTTCCATGACCTTAGGTTCGTGTATAAACTTTTATAGGTGTGTTTTCCATTTATTTGTTCCGATGGATGATCGTATATTACATTATATTGACCATCATCAACCATTTATGCTATTAAAATTATTGTTATTTATTATTGTCATAATTTTTTATCTAACAAAGGAAAATGAGATTTATTATAATCACAATAAAATCGATTATAAATTATTTTTTGTTTACTTTTATTTTTTTCCCTTATACGGATTTCTCAAATAATGGTTTTAAATTATAACCCATATGATTAAAATTTTATAGTTTCAATAAAAAAATTTTGTTACTTGTTTTTCACAAAATAATAAATTCTTATATTCATTATTTTATTTCAATCTATTATAGAATTGATTAATATTTTTAATTATTAATGTTTGATTAGTGGATAATGTCCTGGTTTTTTATTAAAACTATTATATTTTATGTATATTTATGATTTTACATGGATCTGGATGATAGTGATTGGGTATTGGTCTAGTTAGATACACGATATATGTGAAAATGTTTCACAACTTTCATGGGGATGCCTAATAGTTGTCTTATTTTTTTGAAGGGTTTTCATCATACATTATAGTTCATCATTATAATTTTTTTTGTTCTTATTTATTTTTTACTAGTTCATTTTTTAGTTGTTTATTTTATCTTATACCTTGATTGGTGTTAATTTTTTATATTACTTATTTTCCTCATGTTAAAGGATAATTGATGTAATGATTGGTATTTCTTGTATTAAATAGGATATTAAAATTATTATTTTTGTTTAGTAGTTGAAATCAGTCCCCGTTGTGTATTTGTTGATGCCTCCATACATGTTTTATGACCCCTTGGATATAGAATTCCATTCAGGTATTACCGTAGATTGGATCATGGGACCATATTATGGGAAACCCTAGTTGTTTTGTTACATGCAATATAGTGTAAAACTATATAAATTATCATGCCTAGAATGTAACTATATAGATTAATGTATAATAAATTGATAAAAATTTAACACATTAAAATAACGTTTGTATGTATGTATATTCATAATAATAATAATAAAATATCTATGAATAAATTAGGGAATGAAATCAAAAAAATGAATAATTCATTTATTTAAACACGAGATAAAAAATTTGTAAACTATTCATAAATAATGAAAATTATGACACTTTAAAATTTAACTAACCATTTTCCAAATTCCATAATTAATCAAATATGAACACATCATATTTGTTTAAAATATAAACCTTTTATATTATTCTTCATATTGAATTTACATTAAAAATATATAATATTAAATAAAATATAAACATTTTATAGTCTTATAAAATTATATAACACCTATTGATAATATATATCACATATTTATATCCATTTATATTGTGATCCTATCAATTATAAGAACATATTTTGATATATTTTAATAATTTTTATAATGATAATTTAAATTTGAAAAATTCAAATAAATTATAACCTAATTATTTTATTATATAAATATAAAAAATTTTAGTATCAATCAATTTTGAAAATTGTACATATATTTTAAAATTAACAAATAATTTCCAAATAAACATTTTGGATATAAATAAAAATTTCTTCTATGTAGTTTTCAAATATATTAAATATTTACATATAACATTAGGGATATTTTTAATAAATTGTCTCACAATAATTTAATTTATTTATTTTATAAACATCATAATTATTTAATTTATATTCATTTTTTAAATTTAATAAATTTAAAAAAATATCATTTATAATTATTATCAAGTCCCTCTAATAGCTTAAGTAAAAATAACATTTCTAGGATGGTATCAATGAGATTAACTCATTGAAGATAGATCACATTAGAATAATACAAAGGGTCTAGGAACTGATCTGTAATAAAAGGGGTAACTTATTATTAGTACCACAGCTTATGACATTCATAGAATTAATAGAGAACCAATATATTTCATGGCCTACGATAGGGATCCTCATAATATTTGCATTCCGTGGAGGGGCCTATATAGAGTAATAATATTCTAACAGATCCCTATATAGAAGTAACATTTTTGAGGTCCACATGAGATTAAACCCTTTCAATCTATAGATTCATATTTTAAGATATATGGAATATATTATATATGTTTCAAAAATATATTTTTATAGTACAATGGTTACATCAATTTACTGAATTCATTTGAGAATCAATAAACAATATAATTATTTAACCTCACTTAAATAAAATATTTTTCATGAATGACACTCATTTAATGAAAGTACAAAAATTAAGATCCTTATATTATAATATCATTCAAGTGTTATCACTAAAAACATGTCGTAGATAAATGATGAACATTGCCTACGCATTGTTGAAATATCAGGAGTTGCAACAACAAAATTATTCAAAGAAGACCAGTAAAAGTAATTTCACATACTACTGATAAGATGATCACCTGACACATTGAGTTTTTTTGTTTTTGATATAATTCATTTCTTCATGGATAGGTATAAATTACACTGTTATAGAGTGAATAATTCTAGGTATATTCTAATGTTTCAAACACACATTAAATCCTAAGATAAAAAGTGCTAATAAAGAAGATGATGCAATTATGCTTCCAATTGCACAATAAGTCCACTGTGCTATAGTGACTAGTGGAATGATAATCATGGAGAAATAATGCTATTTTTTCTAATTTCCACACTTCTATAGTTACTAATCAGAGTCACCAGTCACATGATACTGCTATAATGCCTCTCTATTACAAAAACATGATGCTATTTTAATCCTTATACATGTCATCCACCTCACCCCAACAACATCACTAAATCCAAATCCACAATCCACGTCTCTAGGTTATCAAAAATTCTAATTACGGTTTATCTAAAAACACAACAATGAAATATCATTAAATTATTATACCATATGAAAAATGGAACCAATAAATAATTTATAGAGGTATAATAGTAATTAATTAAATTATACATATGGTGGGAACAACACAACACATTGAACACTAAATCCTCCAATACCACATCATTATAAGTCTAGGTATAGTTTTTATAATTCAAAGTATAATATAAATTTAATTTAGAAAAACATACCCATATAGTCATGACATAAAATATAATATAAAACTATTGTTTTATTATACAGCTACAACCCCAACATACCTCATCTAATATGGTATTCAAATATTTCCTTAGTCATTCCAACTCGAGTACTTATCATCAAAAAAACTATCAATCAAATATACTTGTTAATTAAAAAGATATATTAGTTTTATATTTTTTAATTTATAGTATTCTATAAGATATCAGATATCATGTTTAAATTTATTAAATAGTGTCATAAATTTTTATGTTTTATAAATAAAAAATTTAATCAAAATATATAGTAAATCTGTATATATTCATATTCCAAATCACATTATCAATCCATTTTAATTTTCCCAATAATAATTTACCACAATTAAATTTATTTTATTATTTTATATTATTTTATTTCCAAATTTACAGATATATTTCACTGATTATGTCATATTATGATAATTTTATATTAATCATATCATTTACGATACATCACATTAACCAAATTAATCAATATCATACATGAATTTACTCATTTCTCTAATCATGATTACTATTCCATATTTCATCCATCCATACATCAATTTAGTAGGATAAATAAATAAAAGGGTCCACCAAGTCTATAAATGTACTAGATATATACATTCACTTATCATCTATTCATGATTCGATCCAATCAATCCCATGATGAAATCAATCTATTGATACATAAGAAAGTTATAATAGTCTATTATGACTTCCTCTAATTTTATTTAAGGATATAGATATATTATATGGTCAAATAAAAATTATTCAAGTAGTAATTAATATTTTTAATCACTTAATCAAAAGAAATTTTATATGACCTGAACACCTAAAATGTATTCTATATTCAATAACAAATTTGAAAAAAATATGTTCTTTATTATATCTAGGAATCTATAATGATTTAAATAATTAAATTTACAAATATATTTCAATCAACCCTAAATGATTATTATATTTTTCCTAGAATAATGGCATAAAATGTATATTGATCCCTTTATCTTTTTAAAAAACTAACATATAAATATTTTAATATGAAAAAAAAAATTCAAAATGGTTCTTGGATGATTGTTTTTGAAATAAGTGTTAATATAAATGTGATGAAACATCCAAATTGTACTTGATATAGGACAACCACAAGCTAACCTTTATTAGTATAGGGGCTAGTATCTACCACTGAGTAAGAATATCACCAAAATGGGAGGACATATCCTATGTTACCTATATGTACGCATCCAAAAAAAACTCTACTCAATAGTGTAGAGAGATTGTAAGCTAAAAATAATATAATTCATACTTCTCTTCTAAACCAAATTAACAGAGATATACAATAAGGGAGAAAATAAAACCCCACCAAAATGGAAAATTATAATACATTCCAACCTGATCAGATAGAGGTAATCGCTATCTATGGAAAATACAAGAAATAAACATGGCCCAACTCTGGAAAACACCACAATCTATCTATCTCCCTATTCTCTTCCTACCCCATATCCTCCCAGAACTCCATTGAATGGAATGTGGTATGAAAAAGAAAAAATATTTGGCGGTAGATCCCATTCAAGGGTTAGTATGATAGTACCTAGTATGCTCTCCAAATACCTAATTTAATAAGGGATCAAATGAAGGAAACAATCCACATTACATGGCCAGCGAGAACCCAAATGGGAGAGGAACTCCCTCTCAACCATCCTCTGCTAAACCTGACTAGTTTGATCTATACCCAAGGTGTGTTAATAATGGTGTGATTATACGGAATGGATACCTTGAATTTATCAGATATACTCTTCTCTGATTTGAAGTCTCTGGCAGTTTCCACCTCTTAGCCAGCTACAAGATTCTACTTCTGACATAATATTACTAGATGACTAGGAGAACTCTCTCTATGAGCACATCCATCCCATATAGAACTCTTCTATGAGTTAAAATACATTGGGAACAACTCTACCATCCATCAGGGTACACCGTAGGTAAGTCTCTACATCATGAATATCTCACTAGGTAAAATATTAGTGCCCATCAATACAGGACCTCCCATCATTGACATTCACCACAAACACGCTCATAATAACCAAAGTAGATGGGGGATCCCTAACTAATGAAAACAAATGAGGGAAAACTACTCCAGTCCAAAAACCACATGTATCATCATTAATGATATATATTAGATGTACTAAAACTCAACTCTTTCATAGAGCTAAATATAATTTTATCTCCTAACAATTATAAGAAACATTTTTCATACTCATTGGGATAGGTCCTTATCTCATTGCGTAGAGGGACCAATAACCCCAATCTAGGTATCATGCATAACATGGGGAGTTATCTACCCATAAAACTTCCCTTCATAATTATGGGAGTTCTGACTCTACTTCTCAACCTAGTCCCCACTGTCACTCAAATTCTGGGGAGTAAAACTCAAAAAATGAGGACTTATACCCTGATATGATAAAATATTTACACTCAATCAATAGAGGAACCACACATAGTTATGATAGGGTAGTAAAAATCTTCCAATATTATCACAATTAGGGACATGAAACCCAAATCGATAGGGGAGTACCAACCCCAGGCTAGTGGAACTACACTTTGATATGAAAGGGTAGTACCAAATCTACTAGAATATCATATATGGAGGAACCTCACCCTAGAATTATATAGTATTTATGACTCCAAAGAATGAGAAAATGAACCCTGGTATAGCATGGGAGTACCCACTCTATTTATACCACGCATATGTATGACCAATACCCTTGGACAACAAGGGAGTATCGACTCCAGGGAAAGAGGACATGATCCTTGATGTGATATGGGAGTGCATAAAATATATGCCCAAAAAAATGGAATGATATTTCCCTAATATGACATGGGATATCTATCTATTACAAGACAAGAATCATAGGGGACATGCACCCTAGTTTATAAAGGTAGTTATGACCCTTGGAGAATAACATGTTGGGTAGAGGACCCACACCCTACATGGATGATATCATACTCTTCTAGTCCGAGAAGTGTGGAAAATATATTCCCTAGTGAAATAGATGAGTACTGGTCCTAGTGTCTCTTTGGAAGGCTAATCAATCTTCAATTTTGGTCAAGTATCTCACAAAATAAAGTCACACCAATCATTCCTGGCATTGCCACATAGACAGACACATGAGACCCATGACATGATACGCCATTGGAGAAAAACTAGAGTAGCCTATAGAGTGAATGGGGCCCACATCCTTATATTATAGCGAAGGTTATTGAATCCAATATCAACTTAATGATCTTCCCTGATCACTGTCCATGGTAATGAAGCATGACTGCAGCGTCGAGATTTATTCATGCATCACTATATCTCCAATGCCACTACCAAGGCCCTCACATTATACATCAAAAAAATATTAGGATTGTATACTAAACATTTCATATAGAAGTCTCTAAGTGGGTGATATTCTAAGAGAAATATCCTTTAAAAATAATACTAAATAAGATGTTCGAGTGTCCACGTAGTGTGTGACCCCAACTGAATACCTGTTTGTATCCTATTATACATGTATTTGCTATACAAGTGACTAAACATGGAATCTGCATGACATACACGATGTGTCTTTCCTCACCAAGATGTATCCATTCCCTTTGACCACATTTCACACCTAGTTATGTCTCTTACACATTGTGTACCCATGGTATAATATATGTCATGTATATCGTTTCCCTTCATTGTACCCTCATTACATGACTATTTTTTTGAACTCCATCTCAATTAACAATGTCCTTGTACTTAATCATGACCATGTACCATCACACGTGCACCCTGGTCATGTTCCTTGGCCACATGACCTAAGGTCACTATAAGACGTGCATCCGCATTATACAATTTATAATCCCAAAAACGCGCATTTAATAAATTGGAAGAAAACATGCCATGTAACAACACACTACATGAAATTTTATCAGAAATTCAAAATATGATTTCTGTTTGAGTAGCCATATTCACCCAGGTTTCCCGTAAAACCTAAAGATAAACACCTAGGGGATCTATAAAAGTCATATAAGGAATGGAAAAAAAAGTGGAAAATATGTAACAGATACATACAACTCATGTCTTCATACATCATAGTGAAACCTAAAAGCATCAGGGTTGGGTCATTTCTCCATTGATATTACAATTTGATCTAGGATTAATCACCACCATGATATGGTATTATTGTCACCTCTTCCAATATTAGTATTCCTTAGTTATTCTATATCTCCAATGAGTTCATGGGGGTTGGGCCTCTCCTCTATCATATATTCACAAAGGGGGATAGATTTTCCATTGGTATTAAATTTAGTTAAAAAAATTCACCCTCAATTTATCAAACCTCCGAAATCCCTCTACCAAATACCCGACATCGAATAATTTGACATCGTTCCTAGGGAAACACCATGTTCTGTACTAAATTGTAGTCTTAGATTTCTAGGCATCAATATATAATACTGATGTGTGATAAAATATATTAATAATATTAATATTACTTCATCAAGGTTCTCTATATCCTAGAATCTTTCTTTTACTCAGCACTTGGATTCTAAAATATTAATATAAATTTCCAATTGGCATAACTTCTAAAACACTAGTCACTACATTGTCACAACCTTGAGGATATTCATCCATGAATAGAGAAATCCTACGATTATGGAACCAAACTGGGCTCTCAATTGGGAGCCCCATACGAGTGAACTCACCAATGGTTAACATTTTTTCTTAAAACACACACTCAGGTGAACAATAAGGTAAAAAATACCCCCAACATATATATTATCTGTGATGTCCTCATTTAACAATGTATCCACATATATCCTCATCTTTGACAAGTGAAAATCTTCAAGAGCCCACGAAATGATCTCCCCAAAGGGTATATTATAACAATATCCCGATTGAAAATAGACAATATAATTAAATCGTCCTACACAATATGACACTATCCACTATTAGTGGAACTATCTCACCCCCTTGATTTTTTATTTAATCTCTAGAACACATAATAGTGGGGGATGTTTCCCTATTTCATGTGGGGCCAAAGACACATCAAACCATACCTAAACCAATTCAAACATACCAACATAATTCTAAAAAAGAACAACTGAAGGTACATCTAACCACATAGGGCTTCCCACATAGACATACATGGTCTTACTATGCCCTCCTTTCAAACCTCCAACTCACAACCCTACCCAAAACACATAATTCATACGTAATCATCCACTAATCCTCGACCCTATCTACTTTGGATTGAACAATCTCTCCCTCAATGTTATTTATCACATCAATAAAATGTGTCTCAATGGTGGATAATATCCCTCTTTCTCAGGAACATGAAGAAATATCAAACAAAAAAGGTGTGGTTCAACTGATTCCCCATGTCACTCTAGACAAACCTCACAAACGAAGAATTAATAAAAGAGTTTCGAACAATAGTGTGAAAAGAAGATAACAATGAAGTTATAAAGGACACATAGTGTGCCTCTAATAATCCTTGGATCTCGTAGGTCACATTCCTAAGTAGCCTACTGTTATTCTCTCCCCCATTCTCTTTCTCCCTAAGGTTGTTGTGGAACACCTAGGGGTAGTGATGGAAAAAAATCCATATTCCATCTCTTTCTTCTCTCCATGATCCTCTACTAAATCATTTTTCGTGTAATAATCCATGAACCAAATAATAGAGAGTTCTATTGAATGGATCCCTCAGAAAAGAATGATGGGATGGAAAATATCACACAAGATTCCCCCAACAACCGCAAGCATAACACCAACTCTCTTTTGGATGACCACATCCCATGTGCGGCTCATGCACATCATAACCATATACCTGAGACTATGTAAAGGTAGGCCTGTACCCACATGATATATCCTATTTCCATATATTAGCTTCTACATGCAACTTATCCCTATGATGAACAATGTTAGCCACATCCACCCAACCCACAACCAAGAAGGTCACTATTATAATACCATGCTCTAGTACCTCTACATATGAGGGAAGGCACAAAGACCGGAAATATTCATATTTGTCTCTGAGGAGGCCATGTTAAAAGGGAGATTCTTTGAATAATGGATACCAAATATTATTTATGGTGTATATTTATTGGTATGTGAACATCCTCGAGTGCTCCTTCATAAACATGCAAACTAATCAATTTTCTAGATGAACATTGATTCCACGTGACCTCAACGTGGATGGGTAAAACCATGTCCTGAAGATCTGCTCAATCTCAACCCATGTGAGGATCAACTCATTGTGGGTCTACATAACTAGAATCCACCGTCATCTGATATATGCTTGAATAAGGCTCACCGCAAGGACAAAAAGTAGATCGGGATGTGTCCTCACAATGTGTCAAGAAGAACATGACTTTCTCTGGTCGGTAATCTGATTTTTCTGGGTCTATTTCTCTAGGATACCTTAGACGAAAATACCTATGTTACTCATATATTTCTCTCAACCAATGTGCATCCTCGGACTAAACTGTCTGCACAACTGGATTCTAAAGGGGTGGAGGATCAACTAGCACACCTCCAAGAGGTACAACATCCATACTAGTTCCCATCATAGAAACCATTTCATTGCTCTAATATTCATCCTAATCCCACCAAGGAACCCAATCTACCTATATTTTTTTATGAATCCTTGAATAATATAAACATCCATCCTGATAAAAGAGTATATATGGGGAAATAAATCAATAAGGATATAGAAAAAACCACTACATAGTCCTATATTATTCATGTAAACAAACATTCCCTTGAAAAATGATCCAATGAACTGAGTCTAATAGTGGGTTATTAGAGTCCTTGTGAATGAATACATTAGTAGTTACACCAAAAATTGACTTTGTGTCTTCAAATAAGAACTCAAAACACAGTAATTGTGCCTCTACAAAACCCATATCAATCTCATGAAAATGTGGTAACAAAGTGGAACAAGCTATGATACCTCTCTATCATATCCTTACCCAATGTGACATGTGCCAAAACTACACCAATCCTACCTATAATATGAAAGTGACTAGAATCTACCTCCGAGTATGTATATAACACAAATAAGAGTCCTTCTTTTATGGTTCCTATATGCATACACCGACAAATAAAAATGAATCAATCATAGATTTTGTAAACATTGTCAAAGTGCATTCATGCATCAATCTCAAACTAGAGTACTGTAATAGTTAAAAAATAGAAAATTACAATTTCTCCAAAAAGGAAAACATTAAAAAAATCCAAGATGATTATAAATAGTGTCTCACAGTCAAATAAAACTTCTAGAAATATCCCCAACCCACCTCTATAAAATATAATAGTTTTTTGAGCTCCCTAATCTTCAGCTCCTCCTATGACATTATCAAAAGTTCTATCATCCGAAAAAGTCACAAAATTTTGAAGAAAATACTATTCAAAGATCAGTATAATAGTACTCAATAGCACCCCAAATACTGAAAAGTAAAATGGAGAAACTAAAAGTGAACAATAAGATCAACATAGCTAGAGGAAACCAAAATGAGAGAGAAACTCAATCTCAATCATACTCAGCTAAACTGGAATATATACCTTTATCCCAAATGTGGGCCAGTTTTGATGTGAAAACACTACAAGGAATCCTAGAATATGCTATATATACTTTTCATAGAATCCGATTATAATGGGGTCATGACCTAATATCTAGCTACATGATTCCACTTGGTGCTCAAGGGTAGCACACTCCCAAGATAACAAACATAGTGCGCTCATCCCTCCTTAATGGATCATTTACAAGAGTTAAAACCCATCAGGAACAACTATACCATCCTAGATAGTATATATAACAGAATTAACTCTATTGGGAATAACACCCTTGGTCCAACATTAGTTCCAACATAAAATGTCCTCTAATTAATGACATACACCCCCATGAAATGTCATAGGACGTTATTTTGAGAGGAGTTCCTATAACCAATAAATACAGTTGACGTTGTAATTATCTAGAACATACACCATGTGAATCCTCTAAAAAGGGAGAGAATGTGTAAGTAGGGATCCACACATCACCACTACACAACTTCTGAGGGACTACAATATTATAACCATTTCATGAAATCTCTATAATACTCATTTGGAGATGCCCAAACCTCATGTTGTTAATGAAGTGATAACTCTTAAATAGAGACCATGCAAAAAAAGGTGTGTGTCCAGATTTATAAATTGTGATCCTTAGATGAGAGCATTCTTACTCCACTAGAGGACCAGATCTGTAATGCAACTCGATGATTGGGGAGTAGGAACCCATAAATGAAGACCTACACCCTAATATGATATGTTGGAACCACTCCATAGATAGAGGAACCACACTATAATTTGAAATGGATGTACCACATTACATGTATGAACACTTTGGGGGACTGATACCCTAAAAAGATATGGGAGTACAAACCCAAATCTAGATAAACAACACCAACATATGACATGGGAGTAACGATTGTTCTAGAAAATCTTGTATAAAGGACATACACCATAAAACTATCTGGGGTTCTTGGAATCCAAAAATCGAGGGCCCACACCTCTATAACACCTGAGAGTACCTAGACTATCTATACAACACATATAGTGGACCTATCCCTGGTGCAACTGGGGAGTACCAACTCCCTCGATTGAGGACCCACGTACTATTAACCCTATGGAGTAACAACTATATATTTCCAATGGTAATAGAGGGTATAAACATTGGTATAATTTTGGATCACTGTCTCCAACTACACAAGTAGCACAAGGGACCAACACAATGATCCAACAAGGGAGTTCCAACCCTAGGAGAACAACTCTTTTATTAGAGGAATTGTTCCCTCTAGGGGTGGAGTTCTAACTCATTAATTCCTAGATGTAAGGTAATCCTGCACCATTGTGAAATAATGCTTCACTAGTCCTAAAGTCTCTATAGAAACCCAAATATTCTCATATATTGATCAAGAATCGCTCAATGAATTTTCACACCCATATTGAAAAAAATCACGACATGGGCATAAGTAGGTGACCCACTCCCTAATATGTGAGGGGATAACTACTCTACATGCCTAATGATTCTAGGGAAACATCATCCTACGATAATAGGGGTATGTACTAAACTCAAAATCATCCTAGTGATTAAACATTATAATTATCTATAATCAAGCTCCACAACATTATCTTTGTGCTCAAATCACTGCACAACATATCCTTAAATCCACTATAAATTCTACCCTTATGTTATACATGGAAACCCAATAAGTATAAAATACATACATACATGAACCTGGGTATCAATGAAAGATATGTATTATTTAGAATATCATTTGAAATGTAGAATTCACAGCATATAAGGCTGTTAACATTGTGTGTGACCATTCCTAAATAGACATATGTGTCCTATTCTTCACAAATTGTCTATCATTTTGATCCTACACATTGTGAACATTACTTACAATGATTTTATTACCTCACACATCCCTGGATATTCCCATTCGTCCACATGGTTGGCCTATTAATGTCTCCTACATGGCATGGTACCTTGGTACAGAGTGTTTCTTGGTAGTCTGTCCCCTGGGTTGTTACCTGGTCCCATTCCTATGTTTGAAACCATGTATCCATGTATTGTGGAAATTTATAACATCCCGACCATGTATATTCACATATCTACCTTGGACATTCACCATGGGCACATGATTTGGGGTCACTACAGGGTGTGTAACCCTGGTACATTGTATTTAGTCCCCAATATTCATCATCCACGAATGAGAGGAACCAAAGACATGTGGCACTGCACTACAAGCAATTTATGAGGGGATTCTAAACAGTAATTCCTTTTGAGCAACTCAAATCACCCTAGTTTTACATGAAACATATATATCGACCCCTAGGAGATACATAAAAGTTATATAAGGACTCTAAATACCATTAAACAACACAATAAAAGGGGATCAAGTCTTTAAACATGAATATAGAAACCTTTTGTTAAACCTACAAACCATTAATGTCATAAGCAAGCACATAAAATTTTATAACACAATCCATGATAAATCTTCATCTTGATCGAATAATGGTAGTGCTTATTCACATATTGATTTTCTTTAGTCCATTAATCATATAAAAGTTGAAATAATGGTATTTACTCTACTTTATTATGAGTACTCTAAAGGGGTAGGGATGGGTTATTTGTTTTAAATTTAATTAAAATAATTACCCTCCATTTAACACAATTCATACTCTCTCTTGACCGAATACAGACACTAAAAACTATAATTACACAACTATAAAAAAACAAATTCTATACACAACCCCAACCTCAGATTTATGATCTACAGACACCTCAAACGTCCCAAAATCCACCAATTAAAACAGTTCCTGTGTTTATGAAATATTAATATAAATATTCCATGGTTTTATAGGTCAAAACCTGTGTTTGTACAATGTATGTAAAACATTCATGAGTTATTCTTTGCAGTATCCACCCACTAAAATATTAGAGTAATTTTCCATACATTTTGGTACCAGAAAATAGGTGCTACTACTGATGAACATATCAATGGATAACTTATAGGATGTAGCATTGAAATTGATAAATTATATTACTAGTCCTTATATTATGTTCCAGTTCCAAATTTTAGAGAATCACTATCAATAATAGTCGGTTAAAAATTTAAATTTTTATGAAAAGATCTTTACTGAACCTTCTACAAGATATTCAATAGTACCATTTTATAAATTATTGAAACTATGTTCAATTGTAATGAGAATATATACTACAAGTGGAGAAATAAAGCATGGTGTACATTGTATTTTGGTTGTTGAAATATGTGCTAACCACTCTTGGATGTTGGTTGATTTTATTTGAGATATCCCAAGATTTATATAAATTAATTTCTAAATTAATTGAACTGATATATAATTTTAATAATGATTATAAAATTTTTTAACTTAATAATCCAAAACATGTATCATTATAGAAGAAATCAGATTAGTGTTTATTTCATTCTTTGGGCTATGTAGGCAGGTTTATTAACCATCATAAGTGTGATCCTTAGTACAGATCATTAATTTGGAAAAAAAAAGGACACACAAGTATATATATTTAATGGTAGATTTAATCATATGTATTGTAGTTCTGACAATTACTAGTCTATGTTTGACTATGTATCAATATAGGTGTGATGTTCAAAAAACTAGAAAAAAAATTGGAAATGGAATATTATCATACATATAATTCTTATTGAAAATTTATTTCATCTACCTCACTATATGTGTCATTCATATTAATACCTATGTTCTCAGACAATGATGGATTTATTTGTGGTTTTAATAGGTATGAGTTTACTTTTTGGAAATTTCATAGGTTCTGTCTTGTGAAATCTAAATTTTTTAGAATTAAATATTATCATGTATATGTTGATTTGGGATAATGTGTGAGCATTTCTTAATGATTAAAATATTAAAAAAATTATTACAACCTTGAATGGTATTGATAATATTTTTTATTTCAAAATTATTAATATAAGAGCAAATTAAGAAATTAAGACTATAAGCTGTGTTAATGTAACTGGAGGCCATTGTAAAGGTGACTAAAACTTATAAAATCTATGTGAGGGGTAGGAATAAACTCCATGAACTATATAATGGAATATAAATATTATATAAGATATGTAAACATCATTATGACATTAATAAAAGTAACTAATGAGCTAGGTAATGGAGACTATGAAATCAATGAACTACATAATTGTATATTGATTTTGTTGAACATTTTATTATGAAAAAAACAAATATGATGATTCTTTTGATATTCAATCATGTTCAAAACATCATGAATTCAATATTCACCAAGATCAAATCCTATTTTGGTGTGGATCGAGGGAGATAAATATTAAACTCATTATTCATGTTTAAGTGGAAAATTAATTAAATTGATTTTCAATAATAATAATGATGAATATATATCAGATCTCAATATGTTTATCAGTATATAAATTTATTAATGAAGAAATTTTCATTAGAAAAAAATTAATTATCTGATATTAGTTTGATATTTTGTGTGAAATATGAAGATTTTTCACAAGTATAATCTATTTTTTCTTGCAACAGTCTAAGTTCCACACCCCAAGATGATGTGTTGTATATTTTAATAATGCTATAGAAAATGAAGTGTGGATTAAATAGAGTTGTTTTGGGTAAAAAAATATCAAGTCTAATATATAATAAAATAAATATTCTATATATCAATTACATGTGAATTAAAAAAATAATATTTTTGTGTTATCCCTTTAATTGATATGGTATCACATGAAATATCATGGGAACCATTTCTAATAGTGTTTTATAGCTTCAAATGATATTTTCATCTCAGTATTCCACTTGAGGATACTAATTTGGATGATTTTAATTAAATAATATTAAATTATGTAACATAGGAATGATAATATCAATGATTAATAGATATAAAATGAATAATTTTTCATTACATTTAGTGAGGAGTCTTGAAGAAAAGAGTTAAGAGCATGTATTGAAAAAGACGTTATTATTTATTTATAAAACCCTAAATCATGTCACGATGTATAGTATTCATATAAAATGAACATAATTCTGTTAATTGAAGAAGTTGGTGCCTCTGGATGTTTTTTACAAAGGAAAATTTATTATAATATAATATATTACTTTTTAAATGTTCACTAGGTCTTTAATTAATGGGTAGTGAGGTTGAAAAAAAAATAAAACCCCCTAAAAGATAAAATATATAGAGAAAATGATAAATATATCTATGAATAACTCATTTGATTAAATTGAAAGGTTATATTATTTTAAAGATTTTTTTGGTCTATGTTATAAAGAAGACATGCAAAATCCTTCAAGATATCCATCATATACATAATATAATATATAACCATAAGTTACTATGAATTAGATAAACAATTAAATGAGATCTGCCTTTGGTGTCAAATTAGTAGTGAAATGTTATAAATCTTTTAATACCCAGGTGTATAAGAAGAAAATACAAAAAATTGACTCCACAAGATAATTATATTCTACTATAGATAGATAGGCTACCCTGTGGGTCATTGTAAAATGAAAATTAAAATAAAATTGTATAAGATAAATAGAAAATTACGAATGGTGTTAATAAAATAGAGAGATAGCTAGATTAGATTAGTGTTTGTGAATCCTTATAAAGAGGGTGGGATGCATAATAAGAAGGTAACATAAATAAATATATTGTATATTTTTCTAGATGATCTAGTAAGGTATTACATATTTTCTGTAAGTATATGAATTGGCTGATATATAGTTAATAAATATTTATAACCAAATGAAATTAACCTACTAATATATTTTCCAAATTTATTTCTACACAATTTATGTCTACACCCATGAAAAATCATACATTTGAGAAGAATTAATTCATGATCATATGGCATGTTTATTACAATTTTGCATGGAAAATATATCATGATGAAAATGATGAATTTTTATTTATATTTCTAGATAATAATCTAATTCAAGATGATAATCACCGTTTGAACATGAAGATTTTATTTGACAACATAATGTATAGACATGGAATATCAATGAGGAGAAAAATAATAATAAGGATGTAGATTCTAGACTATTAATGATATGTTTTATTTGGATATGGTATATGTCTAATCATTAGTCGTATAACTAAAGAGAAGTGAAACATCCAGTCTTGTCTTGATAATTGTAATTGTGTTTATGTAATAGGAATTTAAGGTTATAAATTTTAGAGGGAATCCCATTAGGGTGAGATATAAATATATGTGATGATGCCAAATAATTATCATTTTTTACAAACCTATAAATCAAGATATTCCCTTTATATCAATTGGATGGGGTATTAAATTCAATCTATAATCACTATTTTAACTCATATACATTATTTTCATTATGGGGGTGTGATTTTCAAAATTAATGGGGGAGAAAACCTAGAAATTTATTTTTTTGATGTATGTTCTCATGTTAATGTATTTTTATGTAAATTTATATATTAATTATACTTGAAAAGCGCCTACATTTTGAATTAATGTAGTGGTATCAAATAATGTGTTCCACTATACAAAATATTTATCTAAATTAAAAACTCTTATCATCTACCCTGATCTCGCCCCAAAAGAATTAATGATAATTGGTTTCTGGAGGACATCATAGATAATGGGTGGCACCACCA
Source organism: Viscum album (assembly GCA_963277665.1). Lineage (NCBI taxonomy): Eukaryota > Viridiplantae > Streptophyta > Magnoliopsida > Santalales > Viscaceae > Viscum > Viscum album. The sequence continues at coordinate 1,585,150,099 of OY728152.1, read as the reverse complement.
TTCTATCATGGAATAAATTTATTATAACTAAATGTATATGAAAATTATGAATATTAATATGATAAAATTATTATATTTAGATTGAGGAGATAAAACATTCCATTTGTTATTGAAAGAATGATTAATGGGAAGATGACCATCATCATGGTTGAAATGTTGTGTCACTATGTCAGAGAGTATTTTTTCCATTTAAAATTATTGTCAATAAATGGGTGATTACATATTTACATTCACTAGAATTTTAGGGATATTATTGACAAAATAATTGAGTGTTTGATGTAATAAAAGAGATTTGACTTTATTTTATTCAATATGTTTCAATATCTATGATGAAATAGTCATGGGTGATTGATTATAGTATTCATCCACATAACTATTGGAGGTGTTTCCCATCATTGTAGGGAATAGTAAATACAATCCAACATTGATGGATATCTAAGAATAAAACACTTATGGGTTATATATGAAACTATAATCTTTTTGAACTAATCATCATGTTAACTATAGGGGCCCAATCATGTCAAATAACTTACTATAATAGTCACCTTTGATGTTGAAAAACATAGAATTATTGTTTTTTCAATGACCCACAATTATATATATATAATTTCATTCTTGAATGAATAAATGAAATTATAATTAATGCACTTATAGAAACAACATTTACTAGTTTTTTTATTTAGGACCATTATATTTACTATAAGATTTATAAGACCATTAAGAATCTTAATAGATGATAATAAAGCTATTATACTGGGAACATTATGGTTATTATGTTATGGGTTTGGATAAATTCCAATTTACATAGAAGGAAGGATGTATGGTTTTCATGAGTATGGATATACCCTATGAATCCCATTTATTAGGGATTCCGAAGGAGATATATTCATTCATATTTTTACATGAAAATTAAAATGTAGACATTAAAAAAATAAATCACTAGAAAACAAATTTATGAGAGATGTCCAACATCATCAAGATCATGAAGTAAACCAAGTTCACTAAGCCACCCTGAAAAAATATAACCATTTAACACATTACCATTTGGGCATTCAATGGTTTAATAAATGTCTATGCATATAGAACCAAAAAAATATGAATTTTTATATTTTGTTATTAATTTTTTTTATATTTATCAGTTATTAATACTATATAATGGGTAATCCAAAAGTTTTATTAAAATTAGATTTTGAAATGATGATGAAAAAAATGTGTTTTTGGGAAGTATACATTTTAAATAATGGTAATCTATTGGATGAATTCAAGAATTATTAAAATAAATTATATTTTAACAAAATATAATTAAAAATAGTATTTATTAATTATAAATAATAATTTAATTTTATGTTTTCAAATGAAATTTTTAATATTTCTTCAGAAACTGTATTTATATAAAAACATTATTTTCAATAAATATATATTTATAATGTAAATGTGTGAATTCTCACAATTAGATAATTATTTTGATACAATAAATATTAGTTTTATAAAAAACATGTTTTAATTACCCAATGGTATTGTTTATTAATTTTCTATGATAAATGAATTTATGGGTAAATTTTAATTACTGTATAATTAGACGGTTTCTATTATAACATCATAAAGTCCAAAAATTGATTCAGAAAATTCTATAAATAGTATCCCTATCCTAAAATTTTCATCCTCATTAAAATAACCTATTATTATGTTATTTTATTAATTTTATAAACCTTTAATAAATCCAAAAATATCTTCATCTAATTTTTAAGGTATTAAAATCATTTCATTATGCACATGAATTACTTCCACATCACCAATGGTCTTATTTTAATGATTTAGTTTCATATACATATAAAAAAATTAAACCCACTCTTGTGTAAAATCCAAAGGAAAACCCAAAGTATGGTTTTTTCATTAGATTAATATATTATAGTGATTCAAAAAAATAGTCTAAAAATTAATATATAATTTCCCACTCTTTCTCTATATAATCCCACCAACCTCTCATTTTTCATTCCTGAAATCGCATGGAAGAAGAAACTAATCTTCCATTACCTCTCTATATTCCTACTATGGTTTGAAAACTTTCTTAATAATCTCTTAGAAAGCTTTATGAAGATCTATCTCAATGTTTGTGACCCTATCATCTTCTTTATTGAAGCACCTTCTTTATCTTGTGCCTTTTAATTTACAATTTCTTATGTGAGAATTTATCTTTACACATCCCTATTATAGTAATTATTTCATCCATGTGATGAGATACCAATTTCACAATCATTAACCCCTTATATGAATCTTTTTGTAACCCATGTAATGATGCTAAAAGTATCCTAATATATTTCATGCTAAACATTAACATATTGAATACCCATCCCCATATCAACATAATTGTATTCTCAAAGATGTACATATCCTATATTTATTTCTGGATAATATGTACTAAACCCACACTCCATATTTTTTTAAATGTCATGGAAATGGTCATTATATTGTATGATCTATATGGAATTCATATTTATGTACATGATATGAATTTGATATGTATGCCAATAATTATATATCCCACCATTTAATTGATTAATGTTTTTTTCCATGTGATCCCATGTATGGTGCTAGTGTGAATTTCTTAATAAAACTATGTTAATATTTTTAATTGGTAATCTGTTAGTTATGTTTATGATGCCATGATTAATGTTGTTTTTATATATTTACGTTTCCTTCATGTAACCATAATATATCATTCATTAATGTTCATCTTTTTTATTGTCACCCATTTTATATCCCCTTACTATTCATGTTGACTCAAATGTAATAATTTCATCATGTTATAAATTGATTATTCCGTTTATAGACTATATATATACACATTTTCTTATATTTGACCTCATATTATAACATACTTTTTAAAATTATACAATAAATATAAGATAATATTTCAATGTTTTCAAATAATTATGTCGTACCCATATTTTATGTTATTATTTCTTGTACTAAATATTACAAATACTCTAGGCCTAGAGATCTTATAGTGTTTTATTAAGTGTAAAATTATGTATTATGACATGACATAATGATTATTAATGATATGTGTAGTCATATATGTAGCTTCCAAGTGAAATACAATAAATATTTTATTTAAATAATCAAAATGAAGTTCAAATTTGAGGATAAAATTAACTACAAGAGGATAATATAGCCTTGGAGTTCCTTGTAAATTGTTTGCTGACATATGTGAGAAACACTCTTTGATAAAAGGATTATTCTATTTTTGATAGATCATGATTGTTTTGAATCAATTCTAAACTTATTGGAAATATTATGGAATTTATATACCAAAATTATAAAATTGTATATAGTTGCAATCCAACAGTTGTGGCCTGTCCAAGGACACAATATTGGCTAATTGATATTATTTAGGAAGTATTAGTGAATATATTCAACATTTTATGTGTCCTAATAAATTGAATTGAATAATTTAGAAAAGAAAAATTAGTAAATTTGTTTATGTATAGTAATCTAGGTGTATTCTTGTGCAACATAGGTGTGATATAGACCGGTGTACATCAAAATGAATTTTAGTGCATGTATGATAACAGATAGACTAAAACATTTAGTAAGTGAATGTAAACAAATGTTTTTTTCATGATTAGTGTATGTATCCTTTGTTTCAGGGTATGTGATATGTTTCATCATATGTGTGATCTTATCCAGTGTAGGTTTCATATGTGACATGTGTATGTGTCATGTTACAGCTAAAAAAATCATATGTTCTATTGTGTAGAATCTCTATTTTCTAGATATAACCATGGATAAGAAAATTATGTTTTAGGTTGGTAACAAGAATTTTCTTAAAGAATTAAATTTTATTGAAAATGTGGTTATATTTTGAAGAATATAGATGCTAAAATATTTATATAATTTGATGATGATAAAATAAATGTGATAAATAGGTATTGTAATTTATCTTATGTTAACTAGAGACCCACTAAAATGTGACTCTGAAACATTGGAGGTTACATAAGTCTTATATGTGAACTATATTACCTATACATTTTTAATAACAATGTTCTAATATCTATATTATATTTATTGAAACCTAAAAAGGAATCCTAGGGGATATGTAATGTCACTTTGAAAATCAGGACCGCTGTAAAGTTAATTTATGTTCAAGGAATTATTTATTACAACAAAAGGAATGAGGATAGTACAATGGGATTTCATAGAAATAATAATGGTTATAACATTATCTGTGTTTTTTTAATATTCTAATAATGATTATTTGAGATAAATATGATACTCATTATTCATTATTCAGTGGAAAATTATTTTATTGAATTTTAATGAATAGTGAAAATTAAGACCTGTGAATTATAGCCAATTAAATTTGTCAAAAATAAATTTATGAAGAATACTTATTAAGAAAACTAAATACATATGGGATATATTTCTAAGTGAAATTAAAATATAATAAAGTGTTTCTGCACCACAATCCAGGTTTTTAGAAAACAAAATGAGATCCACACCGAAAATTAATCTCTTTTATATTTTTTGTAGTATTATAATATGAATAGCCTATTCTGCAGAGTCAATTTTTTTAATCAAATTAATATCATTCTGATGAAACAAAATATCTTATCCAGCTACGTGACAATAATTAAATAATATTATTCTAGTAGTATCCTTTATGGTGTAAAAGTTACACATGAGATATCATAGGGACCAAAAATTGGGTATTTTGTGATGAAACATTATGGTTACCTATGAGATATTCATTTTGAGGTTACTATTTATGATTAAAAATATTTATTTATCTGAAAATGTTACCTATGTCAAATAGAATAGTAATGAGGACTAAATAGAAAAAAGTATAAGGAGTCAATGATATTTGTTGGGAGTTTTAATGAAGAGTACTAAGAGATAACTCTAAAAAAGAAGAAATATAGTATCTCTCATACATAGATGGATTTTCTACATATTATAGTGAGAAAAAATAATAGATTCATTCATTTAAAACCAATTTAGATTTAGTGAGGGATAATAATATGAAGGAAGAGATGAGTATTGACCAACATGTTGTACATGTTCTTATATTCAGTGTCTAGCCTTTCAATGTTTGATATACAAGTGGAAAATATAAATGAGAATATATATTTAGGAGTTGTGAAGTTCAGTTGTATGTGGGGCGGATGTTATAAGAATAAATCCTAAATGAAATTTATAATTTAAGGAATCTATTATGATTTAAAGGAGAAAAGTCTTATTAATTAAAAAACATCTTATTAAAATCTAGTGATAATCATAGAAGAGGAAATGAAAGGAAAAAATTATAAATAGTTATAAGCTATAGAAATGATGAAAATGAAGATATACAAGGACTGAGGGGAATGAGGTATCAGCAATATAACTATTACATCATTTTAGATTAATATTTATTACATATCATAATAATATATCCCTTGAACTATAATGGTTTAATTTCATTGGATTCAAGAACATAATCCACATATTTCAGGAAATATGTTAAATATTCTCACATTTTTCTTCATATATAGTTACCTTCTTACATAATTCATGTTTAAACCATTATTCATAACCTAGGGTAAAAAAACAAAAAAATGGTGATATCACATACTTTGAAAGGGTAAACATAAGAGGTAAAAATCTCTTTTGAAATGTGAGAATATGATAATCATAAATCATGATAACATGAATATAACTTATTAAAGTCATACTGAATAAGTCAAATATAATTAATCATGAATCATGGTTTAAATAAATGTCATAAAAAGGTTGTTTATTCAAATATCAATCAAGATCCATGAGAACATATCATATTCATAAATCATAATTTTATGGAAAAAATAAGCCTACAAAATCATCACGTTAGTCAATGTTCACTTCCAATTCCATCATTGTGGATAATGTCACATAGTGGATTAGGTTTAATCACCATTCCATTGATTAATTTGTGATGTTTCACCCAAGGACTATCATAGTGGATAGAGTCACGTGCTGAAGTGGGTTCACTACCCACTCTAGTTTATATTATGTTATGAGTTAAAAAATTTCACCCAATTAATTTAAGAAATATACAATCCCTATAATACCAACAACATAATTAAAACCATTTAAAAGTTAGGAACTTGATCATAACAACATTCATCATTTCATACTAGCATAACTTGTGAAAAATTAATTCGTTTAATAATGATTTCATAATCATAATATTATAATCCTTCAAGATAAAGATCATGGATGGTATCATTAGTAAAAATCCTAAATTGTGTAAAAGGAACACATACAGATATTTATATAGATGAAAAACACATTCAAATGATCATTTATGCAATTCTAGGAAATAATGGGAAATATTCCTTTCCTTTAACAGTTTCTAAAACTAAAAATTCCTAAAAAAAAGAAATAAAAATATATTACATGAATATAAAAGTGGAAACATAAAAAAGAACAGTGAAATAAAATAGGACATATGATGTAATGAAAATAAATCCATTCTGTTTACATTAAAAGTGAACATTTTTTCACAATTATAAAAATATAAATAATATCTTGCTCATAAAACATTTAAAAATATTATTTTTAAAACATTCTAAATAAATATAATGGTAGTTAATGTAAATTTTTTAAATAAATTATGTATTGGTAATAAATTCTTCAAAACATGTTTTATAAACAAGGACATATAATAAAAAATAAATTGATAGAGTAGTAAAATTAAGGTTGGGTTTTATTAAAAACATGTTCCCGGTCACTTTATGTACCAAAGAGAGGTTATGGAATGAAAAAATTGTAAAACTAATAATATACCAAAGGATAAGAAAATATATGTGGGTTATAATATATGGATCATATAACGTTCCTCAATGTATATATAATATAGATAGTCTCAAAAATAAATGAGATTTCAAAATTAACTCTTATAACATTTTTGACATTTGAATCCTAATTCCCTTAAAATAAATAACATCCAATGTTAATATAAATAAAATGAATATAAAGAGATTAATTGTATAATATATCTATGTTGTAGTCTATAAACAATATAAACAAAAATAGGTACATAACATAAATAATGCCTCAATGAAACAATATTGAGAGGAGGTAATTGTGCCTCAATTAAATCATGAATTGTATGTGTTCTAACATCCTCCTCTTTAGGAATCCTCATTAAAAAAGAAACATCAGTATTCATGGACATGTATTTTGGGAATAAAAGCCCCTCAAAGACATGTTTAATGATATTAAGTGAGTATTTAGTTATATATTATTAAATCTTAACTAATGTATTGGTGTGTACAACATTGGAGATGAGTTGGATTTTTTATAAGTGAGGTGTATAGAAAATATGTAAATATTAAGAACCTTATAGATTAATATATGAATTGATCAAGTCATTTGGCCAAAAATTTATAAACATTAAAATAAAAAAAATTCCATGTTTAAAATACCATTAACTAATATAATTCACAAAAAAGATTTTTTTTGATATTTTACACCTTATATATTATGTTAACTCCTCTTTTAACCATATTAGCCCTTATTGTAGAAACCAGAATTTTTCATTTACACTATTCACGGTTCCAATAAAATATGTTGAACATATTATATAATATTAATTATTTAGGTTCTAAATATGCTTTCTATATTACCACATTTACATCCATGATGTATCAATAAATAATATTAATATTTTTCCACAAATCAAATAAAAATGATTTTTATAAAAAATTAATTTTCTGGCATAAAATTGATATTATTCAAATATATTTTCTAGTAAACACCATATTATGAATGTTAATATATTTCATTTAATACATTATCTAAACATTATATTAATATTATTCATTAATATGGACTAATTTAATTTCTTAAGATAGAAAATACACTAGGAGCATAAAAATTATTTTTAAAAAACAAATTCATCTTTTTTACCTCACTTATAATCAATAGGAAATAAATTTTATAATAATTATTCAATTTATACATTAAATACCAGTAAATTTAATCAAAAACATATTATAATAATGATCAATTTTCATAATATAAAAAATATTTCAATACTTTGAAAAAATTGATCTCTTAACATGGGATGATATTATTTGTATCATTTAATATAGAGTTCTTTTGTAACCATAAATAAACAATACTTTTTCATTAAAGAAAAATATTATATGTAATGTCCCTCTTTTGGGTTCCTCCCAAGGGTTCCTCATACTCATTTGGTCATAAAGCCTTAAGAGAATTTCCCCAAAGGCCATAGGCTACCAAATAGTAGCGAGAGCATTGAGTGTGATATTGGGGAAACAATGCTCTCAATTGTAGAGCATGCACATCAGAATAAAAATATAAAACTATAGTAGAAGAAAAATATCAGAAAACATGTAAATAGTGGAATAATTAATGTAAATAAAATCTACATCACATATATAAATGATGCATGTCACATATGTCTTGGAAATTAGCCAAACAAAACAACATGCTGAAAATAAAAATGAACAAATGTAAAAAATTAAATACTCCAGCATCATCGCAAGCCTAATCTTGGTCATATTATTTATAGCTCTAACCCCCCCACTCATGTACCTAAAGAAGAATGGAAATTTCCCTTATATATACCTACAACTATATATTCTGTTTGGGTCCAAAAAGGCGACCCAAACAGGGTCTGAGATGAATCCCAGTGGGAAAACACTAATAGATCGGTGCCTAAATATCTGTTATTATATATAGCAGGTAATTATGTAAATGTATCATGGAAATTGGAGTACACAAAATTAACAACCCTATAGTTTCCATTTAAATTCATTAGAATTCGCTGCCCATAATTTGATCAAGTATCACAAACCTGTATCTCATTACACTACCTAACTAGTCAAAATCCAAGATTCTGTTTTGGATTGGAAGACTCATCACAAACATTCAATATTTTTGTTAACCCTATGGGTAGATCACATAGTCTAACCCTTATGGCCACGTAATGAAATGAAAATGGAAAAGACATTCTGAGAAGGTACTCACCTTCAATTCCCCCTATGGTCTTTCCATAACAACTACAAAGAATCAGGTGAGTCACTCAACATCAATTACCCGTGTGGTCTCATAAAGTAATCTATAGACACTTCGAGGGTGAAATCACCATAAATCCCCCATGTGGTCTCATAATTTGAAATATTACAAACACTCTTAGGAATCACTCAACGTTAATTCCCCCTATGCCCTAACTACACCTGGTTCTCATAGCCCTATGGAATTCCATTGTGGACATATGATATCAAGAATACCAAAGTAATCTCAACTAATACATGGATATATATTTACAATTCATATCACACGCATTTAACAAGGAGAAAAATGAAATCAGTTACATCCTATCATGTAAAGAAAGGAAACAAGCCCTGTATCATAATAAACCTTGACCGAACAACCCTAAACATTCAAAGAAGGAAAAACAACCCTGGAGTGTCCTTTAATCATTAAATTTCACATAATAAGATCTCATTAGACCATTAATTCAATAATCAATATAATGGAGATAAAACATGGTTCAATTTATTTGACCCAAAATACTGGAACCAAGGGTAATCGAAATATTTCTATATAAAACTCATAGACAACAAATGAAGGGAAAAAAACACATACTTCGACTTTGGAAGATCAATATAATCTATAATAGGCCCCTGAATAATCTTATATGAGCGGATATTGAGGCGACTTCAATGCAACAGATTATGTTTCATTTATAGAATGGATGAAGAATCAGTGGCTCAGAAAAAATTCTGAGATTCTAGACACTCTCTCATGAGGTAAAGCCAACAAAAGATGTTTTGGGGATTATATGTGACCCCTGTCTGATTAGTCAATTAAAAGAAAATGTACAGGGCATGTACTATTACAAAAAATGATGTGTAATTTCATCCACCAGCCCCTGCCATTAGTGGTCTACCACGTCATCCTATTACAAAAAATGATGTGTAATTTCATCCACCAGCCCCTGACTTTAGTGGTCTACCACGTCACCCAACATGGACATGTCTCGTCTATTAAACGGTCGAGACACAGATGTACGTAGTAATTGAGTACAAAGAGTGTACTCTTGAGTACACGGTGTGTACTTCGAATGTATCTAAATTCTCACCTTTTTTAAAAAAAACTCATAAAATCAAGATCTATACCTAAAATGATCATTTGGGTTCTTAAAAACTTCCCCCACCCAAATAAATTTGTCCCCAAATTTCCCTAACAAGGTGGTGAGAAGAATCCTTGAACATCTCCGACCACTACAATCGCACATCGGTCTCCATCTCCCAAATCTCATCCTGCACTTTATCGTACTGCCAAAACACCCATAATAGAGGAAAAAACGTTCCATAGAGATCCTTCACAATGGGATCAACAATTCGGATAAGATACTCCTTGAACAATGCATCTGACTCCAAATAAACCTCATCGGGATGAAAAACATGGGATGTCTCTAATTAGTAGAATCATAGATGATATATGTAGAAGACATCTTGCATAGCCTGATACATCTGAGTTAACTCCAACCGATAGGAAAACATCCCGAATATATCCAAAACTGAAAAGGGCCCATGGTATCTTAGTGAAGGATTTCCCTGCCTCTTAATCCTACTATTTCTTATCCTCGACGTTACACATAAAAAACATGATCTTGGCCTCAGCCCCTAGAGGTCGTCTATTTCGATCATCACAATATATTTTCCTGAATGTGTTATATCCATCCTCTTATGAATAAAATCCACCTGCTCTGTGGTCTATTGGACAAGACAAGGTCCCAGCATAGCTGCCTCTCTGGCCTCCATCCAACATAAGTGTGATAGGCATGGCCAACTATACAATGCCTCAATAGATGTAATCTGAATTGTTTCCTGAAGACTATTATTGTAGGAAAACTCAACCAAAGTTATGTTATTATCCCAATAACCTCCAAATTCAAGGACGCATGCTCGAAGCTTGTCCTCCAGCACCTGAACCATGGATTTGTATTGGCCATTTGTCTATGGATGGTATGTTGTACTCAAGAGTACCTGTTTACCCAATGCCCGTTGTAGTCTCTTCCAGAGTAAAGAAGAAAAGCAGACATCCCAATTGGAAATGATAGAGTGTGGAGCCCCATGAAATCTTAAAATCTCTTGTACGTACTACCTTCCAAGATCATAAACAATATAAGTCCCTTTGATTGCTAAAAGGTGTGCAAAAAATGTGAGTTTGTAAATGAAAACCCAAACTATATCATTCCCTTGAAGAAATATCAATAACCCTATCATGAAATCCATCCTGACATCAATCCACTTCCACTTTGGAATGGGAAACTACTGTTAAAGTTGGGTTGGTCTCTACTGCTCTGACTTCAACCTACTTAATAGTGGAACATCTCATGATAATACCATCTACATCCCTCTTAATAATTATCCACCAATAATGACGGTGTAAATCGTGATACATCATGGTGACACCGGGACAGAAATCCCAAACTGAGGAATGAAAATCTTCACTCAGCTCCTCACGTATGTCTGCTGACACCAATATGCGCCCATGAAAACACAAGACCTCATACTCTCTTACGGTCCACCGAGGAGTATGTTCCTCTTCTAAGACACTCTCTCGCAGGACTTGACCTTCAAAATCTAATAGCTACATCATTAACACATGATCATGTATATTGAAGGTAACACCTACAGAAGAATGAAATGTCTTCCACTATCTGTTGCACACCTCCAAATACATTTCAGATAATAGGGAAATGATTTATCACTCACTATGGGCTTCCTGAACTACTTGTATCTAAGTCCTCATGTTCAACGCATCATCCAATGAATTTACTTCCCTATATGTGTATGAAAGCTCAAGGTTAATGAACTGATGGTACTCTAGAACACCCCAATATTTCGTTGGACATTATCTCTTCAATGTAATTGAATAATTGTCGCTACACGCAACAACGAGTTAGAGCGCACCACGACTTACCAAACAAGCCATTAAAAAAGAGGTTATGAATAATATTAAATAGAATTTTGAATTTTCTATACTCCATATAATTTTAGAATCCACATTATGTATTTCCAAGAAATAAAATATGAACAAATTCATTTTTTCAGATAAAATAAGTATTTTTCAAAAAATTCAATTTTATCGCCATTTAATGGAGAACCCTTTTTAAAACCAATACATAACAGTTTAATTTATTCAATTTAATGAAATTAAATTCTTCTTTGGAATTGGGTCATAAAAATCCAGTTTGGATAAACTTTTGGTACTTTTCTAATAAATTTCAAATTTTGATGAATAGTGAAAAATACTATACCTTAATTGAAAATAACTTTTTTATTTGAAATAATTAATAGTCTTAAATTATGAAGTTGAATGAATTATAAGTATAATTAGATTATATTTTTATCATTTAATACAATTTAGATCATTATTATTAATTTCACATTTAAATTTGTCATAAACACGTGTTAATATTTTGATAGTTTTTACTTTTTAAAAACCCGCATTGTGGTTCTGACAGTAGGAATTAATTTTAAATTAAATAATTAAAATTAAATGTTTTTAATTTGGTAAAGTAGAATTCAGTTTAGAATTTGGAATGTCAAATTTAGGTTACAGTGTATTTTTGGTATTTTTCAGAAAACATTCAATTTATGTTGAATAGTGAAAAACACTACGTTATTGTTTAAAACCGAATTTTTATTTTAAATAATTAATTATTTTATTTATATATATTTTAATTAAAAATAGGTATATAATATATATATATAATCTCCATGTAATCCATTGGACTAATTTTATAAAAAAGTTAGATGTATAAAATTTTATTGGACTTTTTAATGTCTTTTACCCATCTTCTAGGCAGATTCACAAATTTTCAAAAAAATCATAATTTTACCGCTTCTGTGAATTGAATTTCCAAAATATGAGAAGCATAGTTGAAATTATTAGGTAAAATGTGGATCAATAAAATTAAAATACTTTTTAGTGAATAGTATCTTTTGACTTTTATTAACAACGGTTAAAAATAAATATGGTAATAAAAGGTAAAAATGATTTTATAATTACCCTAATGCATGTCCCACTTCTATTGGATAAGTGTATTTGTACCAAAACCATCCCTAGGAATAAAATATGATCCTTTCGGTCCACTTGGATTTGATTTGGTCATTTTTTATTATTTTATTTAAAGAAGAGTTAAAAGGGTTAAATTTAAATATTAATAACTGAAACATTTTAGATATATGGTTAGACATAAGATAAATTAGAATATAAATATTCATTAGAAATAAAAAACATTACCTATATAATGGTAATTTAATTATAATTTTTATACCACAAATAATTAAATTTATTTATGACACAGTGATGATGTAGAAATTACCTTATTAATGAATTATTAAAATAATTGATATTATAAATATCCATAAAATGTAAATAATAAAATTTTGATTCATTCCACTAATTTTGATGGTTAATATGACATGATAGGGTCAATTCAATTAATTTTTTTCAAAGTAATAATGTTGTTATTAATTTAAAAAAATAATATAACAAATTTTGTCAAAATTTACATAAATGAGTTTTTAAATAAATATTATATTATTAAATATAAAACTTTTCTAAAAATAGGTGGTTTTCCCAATGGACTCTTATATTGATATATATTTCATTAGTGAACAATTTGGGGTTCTCTTGAAGTTTATAGTATGTTTATTAACCAAGTAATATAAAAATATAAGAAGACATTGTAAAAGTTAAACTATTTTACTAAGAGTTTAATATAAAAGATAAGGTTAAAATAGTAACCTCAACTTGTCTAAAACCTGTTGGTCGAGAGGATTTAGACCCATAACCACCTAAGGATAGAAATAAATTCATTTTTAGCTATTATAAATCCAAAATGATTTTATAGTTAAATAATATTTCAATCTTTTCCTAAAGTGAATCTGACCACTCTTATAAAAGGGTACTTCACCATTCTCTCAAAATCACACCTCCAATGCCTTTTGGATCAGACAAACCCAATCCAAATATCCTCCCAACGTTCCTCACATAATCATAGAGGCCTTCACTTTAGCTAAAAGCCATCCTATGATGGAATTGTTTTCAAATAAAAAGTGAACAGCCAAAGAAGAGATAATTATTTTATCAACCCTTTCATAGTTATTTTCTTATTATACTTTCACTTTCATTGTTAAATACATAAAAAAATAACAAATACATTACCTTCTACATAATGTAGTTTTATCGTAAATATGGTACATCCATATTCATTATTCTATCCATCCAATGAATAATAAAGACACCATGTGTGCGTATGTACGGCTTATCATCTCCACGCTATGCTGTAATATTTTATTCAACACTATATTATTTGAAAGGATATAATGATGAGTAATATTTATATAAATAATAAAATTAATATTCTAATGTTTCTGTATAATAAATATACCATCCAATTCCACGCCTTTTAATCATTAAGGATATGATAATGACGCTCGTGTGTATGTATGGCTTACCATCTCTAGGACACGATGTGAATTATTTCCTTGTTCACCAATCAATGATGATTATAAAAATAAATATTATTAATAAGTATGTAATATATGGAATAATAATGCTACTAGACATATATATGAATGTATTTATGTATATATGTATGTACTTACGTATATCATATTCACTTACTTCCGTTCAATACGATATGAAAATGGAAATAGCATTTATGCGTATGTACGGCCTACCGTCTCCATAAACTGTGTTTTCAATTTCATATATCTATCCGTTATACATATTTATAATATAAATTTATATTTTATATAAATCATATTGTTCATTATGGAAGGTACTTAAATCGTTATCTAAATGATATGATCAAGAATAACAAGTTGGAACACTAACGATAGAGAAACTGATTATTACCCGAAATGTTAATTTAACATGTAAATAATTATTAAATGGGTAGTATAATGTAATACATGAATAATGTATTATATATTAATAAATATTAATATGGTTCTGGGATAATTTAATAATATATTATGCTTATTATAATGTAGATTAAACATACCCTTGACCAAAGGTAAGTGCAAGGTAATGGTTCATTACTAAATCTCGTTATTATCCATGATTGTTTATGTGTAAGTATTTTTTGGGACATAATTATTATACATGCCCATTTCTTATAAAAAGGGATTTTCAAAATTATTAATTTAAGGTACTCTTAAAATAAAACATCATTTTAAAGCTTTTAAATATTTATTATTCTAAATCATTGTCATTAATGTCCATGTTTTAAAAATAGTTTTAAGGATTTATTTATAAGGACATTATTTCTTTAAAATGTTAATTCCTTTAAAAAGATTCAAGGCAGTATGTGACACTTTTATTCAAAAATTCGTTTAAATAACTTCTTTTATAAATGTGTGACATTTTAATGATTTCACAAAAAGGGATATTTATCTCAAAATGTTTTACTCATGATTTTCAACTGTGTCAACATCTTTTATTTTATATTATTCTTGATTAAGGTTTATTTAATATAATAAATTCAACTATATTGAATTTAATGAGTTATTATATGTTTGATTGTGGATTTTATATTTCTATACCATTCATGCTTTGTGGTTTATTTATTGAAATTTCATATGCTAGTTTTAATACGAATGTTTATGTTATGTTTCAATATTTTCATATGAGGAATGTAGTTGACATAGTAAGTGATGGGTGGAGCCCGTTATAGCTCCTCGATACATCGATAGGTCTCATGAGAGAAATTAGTGTCATGGCACAAGGCCTTGACAAAAAATTTATTTTTAGTCTTTGCATGAGGACTTGGATTTGTGGTAATGATATCTGGTGTTAGGAATTCCCTCATTTTTAAAATAATTATTACAAGTGAATATTCGACTAGTAGGATATACATGTGCATGATTATATGGTAATTTTTTATTTAATTTCACCTTATTATGATCATGTTTATGTTTAAAAGCGGTTTTTAGTAAAATCATGCCTTAAATGTTTATTACATATCCTAAATTATTTACCATTACTGATCATATGAGCTCACATCATTCTTATGTTTAATTGTCCCATGATTCTAAAAAGAGCGCTATGGTGGATATGATGGGTTAAGAGAAGGGAGTAATGGAGTTATTAAAGTATTATTTAGGTTTTTTCGTATGTTATAAAATGTAATATAAAATTCATTTATGTAATTTATTTTCCAAGTCTACTAAACCGATCGTTCATTCGGGACTTGATTCCTTGTAATATTACCAAGGTATTAAAATAATGCCCTAGCTCCAGGCTTACAGGGTCGAGGAATTATATTTGGTATCAGAGAATGTTTATTACAATCCTTGGAAAATATATTTTGAAAAACTCTAATTAGATATCATTACCCAAAGATAGTCTTTGAGGATTAGTATATAATAACTTCAAAGAATTTTGGTAATGTTGATATTTTTGGTATTTTCCAAGAAATACATCCCTATCTGGATACGGTCAGGTAGAGGCGGCTCTAGCACAAAAGTACCAAGGAGTGAAAACTCCAAAAAGAAGATTCATGTTTGACCCTGGGTATCCTAGTATATGACTGTGGGCCTTGCTACACTCCTGGTTACCATACTCCTGGGGGATATTCTTAGGACAATTCATATTTTCATTACAAGCCATTGGGAAGGATTTAGGAGTAAATATTTTCAAATAGAAATCATTATTTAAGAATATAGATTATATGAATAATATTTTAATTTTACATTAGGAATTTTACATGTTTGGAATTATGCATTTCGATTCCTAAACTAACCTAGACTATGACATTGTTTAGAATTACGCCCAATATAATGATTGTGAACTCGAGAAATACACATGATCCAAAGAGTGAGATGGATCATATCTATCATGGTATTAATCCTACATTTTTAAGGGAAATATTATCCCACGTATTACCATCATATAAATATATAGTATCTTGTTTTAATAAAGTATTTAAAGAATTATAAGAGTCATGTGGCTTTAAAGAGTCGCAAGAGAAGAAAGTGATAGAAGAGAGAATGATGGATAAAGGGAATAAGGGAAAAACTCTTTTCCCATATGTGATAACTGTGGAAAGAATATCCTTTTTAAATTATTGAAAGGAATAACAGTTTGTTATAAGTGTGGTTAAAAAGGATACCAAGTAAATGATTTCAAGGGAATAATTGTTTCAAATGTACAATGGTTCATCTAAAAAGAGTTGGGAGACTTCATGAATCAATGTCCAAATCATCATAGTATGCCCCAAATGATGTTATTTGATAATAATCAAGATATGATACTACCACATATGAAGAGGGATGAATAGTGTTCTTATGTTTTTATTAATGAATTATTTCATTTTAGTGTTGTATCAACAATGTAATGGTTATATAAATTATTGATATTAATAAGGATTGTACTGTAGTAAAATTACATCGAGGATTTGAGATTATATGTTTCTAAGAAATGTGAATCAATCCCAAATTAATCTTTTTATAAAATACATGGTTAAAAGAATGATTAACCTTAATATGTTTCTAATACGGAGGTAGTGATTTTGGAAGAAGATATTATTCATTTGGATAAATTATATTCGATATTCCTGAATACTTTGAATCTAATTAATTGTATGTTTATTCTATTATTGTTGGAGTTTACAACATTTTTTGATATAAGAAGTGTATCCAGTATTCTATAAGTAATAAGGGAGAATGAATGTAATAAATATGTTTTATGGTAATTCAGGGCATTAAAATGTCTTAAAAGAATACATGAAGAAGTTATTCACAAGTTCATACGTGGAAAAAAGGATCTTTACTGTGTTTACCTTCCTTATAAATTATGGATTGTGAGTTTGGATAGAATTATTTTGAATAATTTAAAATGGTGTAAAGGATTAAGTTTGACATTGTATACTTTTCTTAAGGTTAAAGCATTTCTTAAGATAATTTTTGGATTGTTATAAAAAAGACATCTCGTAGGTCGGGCGACAAACTGTCATGTCCGTAAAGGCCGAAAGATTTGAATCTGTAACAGAATGGTGACAAGGGAGCATCACCTACCACTGGCATACATGATGTCCTAGATTTTGTAATGTAGTATTTTTTAAATATTCTGACAAATGAATTATAAATTCATTATTTTTGGAACCCTATATGATTAAGATAAATAGAATATTTTTGAATTCTATTATCTTTGGGAGTGAAAGATGAGTTTGTGGTGGGAATTAGTTGAAGGATTAAACTCTACTTATCAAGTATACTTTTCCCTCTTATTCAAGGAATAAATTAATTCTTAAACGTTATGTATGGGATATTAAATCCAAAAATTGTTTTCCTAATACCTTATGTTTTGTTGAACCAATGATATTTTAAAACAACATTGATTGATGTCTGTGAGGACCTCAATTTTACAATTGTTTCTGATTGATGACATCAATCACCCCTATAAATATTTACGTTTTTCTAAAATTATGTGTCTCTAATGTTATCCTAATAGAGATCAGAATTTGGTGGTGACTTTTTCATTTCCATTTCCCTCTTATTATGACTAAATTTTATTTACCCAATTTTCTATGTGGGTTATACACAATAGTATTTTTCTATTTTTAAACTTTTATTTCTGAAGAAAAATTTCAAATTGTGAGGACACATTTTACTGAAAGTGGGTATAATGTTACATCCCATGATATCATAGTATGTTATCTCTCTAATGAAATTCAACAACTAGCGCTACATGAAACCTGGGGTTCAAGCACACCACCACATACCCAACTAGCTGTTTAAAAAGTGGTTATGAATCGTATTATCGGAATTTTGAATTATATATACTCCTTATATCTTTTTAAACTATATTACGGGTTTGTCAGACATAATATAATAATAAATTCATTTTTTTAGAAAAAATAAGTATTATACAAAAAAATGAAATTTCACCTCCTTTTAAAGGAGTCCCCTTTATAAATCCAATATTTGACACTTTTATATATTCAATTTAACAAAATTTAATTATTCTTTAGAATAGGGACTAAAATTTAGTTTGGATATATTTTTGGTACTTTTCTAATAACATTCATATTTTGATGAATAGTGAAAAATAATAAAATTTAATTGGAATCAACTTTTTTAATCAAAAAAATTTATAGTGTTAAATTTTTAATTTGAATGGTTTGGAGGAATAATTAGATTATATTTTTATAATTTCATTCAATTTAGGACATTATAATTAATTTCATATTTATATTTGTCACTAACACATGCCAATATTTTGATTGTTTTTACTTTTCAAATCCCCACTTTTTGGTTTGGACAATAGGAATTAATTTTATAATAATTAACACAACATCTAAATTTTAAATTTGGTAAATTTGAATTAATTTTTTAATTCTAAATATCAAAATTAATTTAAGATGATTTTTTGGTATTTTTCAGAAAAATAACAATTTGTTATGAGTAATGAAAAAAATGCATTATTTTTTAAAACCATCTTTTTATTTAAATAATTATTTATTTTAATTAAATTTATTTATTGTCAAAATATATATAATACCTATATAAGATCAATTTTATTTATTGGAGTCATTTTATAATAAATTTAGATGTATAAAATTTTATTGAACTTTTTAATTTCTTTTACCCACCTACTTGGCACATTTTCAAATTTTCATAAAACATAATTTTACTGATTTGGTGAATTTATTTTCAAAAATCCGAGGGACACATTTGACATCAGTATGTCAAATTTGCTTCAAATATAATGAAAATATTTTTTGGTGAATAGTAAATTTGGATTTTTTTTTCACAGTTAAATGTAAATTGGTTAATTAATAGTAAAAATTATTTTATAATTACACTAAATCATGTCCTAGTTATATTGGATATGTTTATTTCATCCCAAACCAACCATATTAATAAAATATTATCCTTTTTGTTTACTTGTATTATATTATGGAATTTATTAATATGGAATTTATTAATATTTTATTTCAAGAAGAGTTAAATGTGTAAAATTTAATTTTTTTTAAAAAAACATTTTTAATATAGGGTTATACCTAAGAAATATTATACTATAAATATTCATAATAAAGATAAAAACATTTCATACATAATTGTTTTTTATTTATAACTTTTATAAATTAAATAGTTAAATTTATATATGGCACAATGATGATGTAGTAATAACCTTATTAATGAATGATTAAAATAGTTGATATTATAAATATCCAAAACAAATTAATTTATAATTTTGATTCATTCCATTTTTTAGGTTAATATGACATGTTACGGTTAACTCAATGAATTTTGTTCAAATAAATCATGCATTTATGACTTCTAGAAAAACAAAATACCAAATAGTGATAAAATTTTCATAAATGAGTTTTTAAAACAAATACTTTATTATTTAAATATACCATAGTCATAAAAATATAAGGATATTCCAAATGAATCTTATAATGATATATATGTCATTAATGAACCACATGGGGTTTTCTTGGTATTTAATAGTATGTTTATTAACAATGTTTTATAAAAATACAAGAAGACATTGTAAAAGATAAATAATTTAAATAAGTGTTAAATCTAAAATATAAGGTCAATATTTTAACATTAACTTGTCTAAAATCTATTGTTTAAGAGGATTTAGACCCATAAAAACCTAATTCTTGAAATAAATTCATTTGGAGACATTATAAACAGAATTATAAGTTTTGTAAAAATAATATTTCAAGCATTTCCTAAAGTGAACCTCACCTCTCTTATAAAAGGTAACTTCCCCATATCTCAAAATCACACCTCCAAATCAATTTTTCTTGGTCAAAACCATACCAAATATCCTCCCAACATCCCTCAATTCAACGTATATTCCTTCCCTTGATTAGAAAGACAACCTATAGAGCCATTTTGTTCAAATCAAAAGGAAACACCCAGAGAAGAGGTAATTATTTTATCACTCATTTAGACATTCTTTTCATCATCAACATTTTTTTTATTTGATACTTCCATACCAAAATAACAACTCCAGTACCTTTTACACTCTATGATGTTATTATAAATATGGTACAACAATATTCATTTGTCTATTCATCCTATGAATGATATTGTCACCAAGCGTGCATAGGTACGACTTACCGTCTCCACACCATGGTGTAGTTTTTTATTCAACACTATGTTACATGGATGGATTTAATGATGAGTAATATGTAAATAAATAATGAGAATAAATTCTTATGTTTCTTTATAAATAATATCCCATCCAATCCACACCTTTGAATCATTATGGAAATTATATCATCGCTCGTGTGTACGTACGACTTACAGTCTCCACAACACCATGAGATTCATTTCCACATTCACCATTCAATGATGATTATAAAAATACATTTTATTAATAAATATTTAATATGAGAAGTAATAATTACTCTTGATATATATATATATACATATATATATCTTATTCACTTACTTCTGTTCAAAATGATATGAAAAACAAAACAACGTTTATGTGTCCGTACGGCCTACCATATCCCGAAATAGTGTTTCTCATTTCATATATCTATCTATTATAAATATGTATAATATAAATATATATTATATATAAATCATTTTTTATAATCTGGATGTATTTAAATCATGTTCTAAAAGATACGATCATGAATTACAATTTAAAACACACATTATATTGAAAGAGATTATTACCCGAAATGTTAATTTAAATTGGAAATCATAATCAAATATATAGTATAATGTCATAAATGAACCATGTATTATATATTACTAAATAGAAATATGGTTTTTTAGTAATTTAATAACATACCATGGCCATTATATAAAATTTTAAATGTACCCTCGACCAAAGGAATGTGAAATGTAAGGGTTAATTCCTCAATCCCATTATTTTTCAATATTGTTTATGTATAATAATTTTTTGGGAAATATTTATTACCCTTGTGAATGATTCATAAAGTAATTTTTCAAAATTATTTTTTAAGGAACTATTTTACTAAAATATCTTTTTAAATTTTATAAATATTAATTTTTCTAAAACTTTATCATTAATTTCCATGTTTTCAAAATAGTTTTAAGGATTTATTTATATGGACATGATTATTTTTAAAATGTTAGTTTCGTACAATAGTTTCAAGGTAGTATGGGACACATTGATTCAAAAATATATTTTAAACTACATCCTTTATAAATGTGTGACTTTTAAAACATTTCCCAAAGTAGGATTTTTCTCTCAAAAATGTTTTACTAATCATTAACAACAATGTCCAAATAATTTCTTTGATATTATTCTAGATTAGGTTGAATTATAATTATACAATTTCCATATTGTATTGAATGAGTTATGATATTTTTGACCTTGGATGTGCTATTTTTGTACCCTTCACGGTTTATGGTGGAAGTGTTTACATTTCATATTCTTGTTTTAATATTAATGTTTGTTTCATGTTTCAACATATTCATATGAGGAGTGTAGTGCACTTAGTAAGTGATGGGTGGAGCCTACTATAGATCCGCGATGCATCAATATGTCTAATGAGACAAATTAGTGTCTTTCCACAAGGCCTTGACATAATTTTAGTCGTAGTATTGGCATGAGGCCTTGAATATGTGGTTATGATGTCCGACATTAGGAATTACCTCATTATGAAAATAATTACTACAAGTGATTATTCGACTAGTAGAATATCCATGTGCATGATTATATAGTAATTTTAGATTTATTTTATCCATATTATGTCCAGGTTTATGTTTAATATGTATTTTTCTTTATTACACTTGTTTTCATAAATGTTTATAGATTCTCCTAAATTATTTACGCTTACTGTGCATCTATGATCCCCCCTTTCTTATGTTTTATTTTCCCAGGATTCCCAAAAGTGTATTCTGATTGATATAACGGGTTATGATAAGGGAATAATGGAATTCCTAAAGGGTTTTTTATTTTGTATTGTATGTTATAAAGTGTAATGTAACCATTATTAATGTAATCTTTTTTTCCTGATTGTTAAACAGATCGGTCCTTTGGGACCTGATTCCTTGTAATCATCTCAATGTGTTAAAATAATGCACTATATCCAATCTTTTGTGGTCGGGGTGTTATACACTCATTCAATCATTGTTGTCTCAAATTCTGGTCATGCTGCATAAATATATACTTGAGAATTTTTTTGGTTAGTTTACACCACAAAATTCTCTTTTATAAGGTTATGTCTCCTACAGTGCATGTCCTGAACAACTAATGACAACTCAAGATCGTGCATCGGGTAATTCCTCTCATGTTGCCTCAACTGTCGAGAGCCATAGGAAATTACTCTTTATCCTTATATAAGCACTTATCCCAACCCAATACCCGATGCATCATATTAAACAGTGTAACTCCTGCCTGGGTCCAAAAAAACATGTATCAATGTTGAATTCAACCTTCCCTTTAGCTCTAGAAAGGGTGAGTCACCACAATTTGACCACAAGAACATCACACCCTTCTTCGTGAGGCTCGTCAATGTCTCTAATAAGTGTGAAAATTCTTTTATAAGAAAATTTTAGTAACCATCCAGCACTAGAAAACATTGTACCACAAATAAATTCCTCAGATTCATCTATCAAACTACTACTCTCACTTTCTCTAAGTCTTCGGATGCTCTTGTATCTGAGATAACATGACCCATTAAGTAAATCAAGTCCATCCAAAAGTTTCATTTTGAGATCTTAGGATATATCTGACACTCTGTCTAAGTACTGAAAAAGATCTCATGATGCGTGTCTTGGTTATGTGGATTGTGAATATACACTAAAAATTTTGAACAAAAACAAGCACAAAGGATTCTAGGTATTGATGGAACTATCAGTTCATCAGTTCCATAAAAAATTCAGGCTCATTTGTGAAACTGAATGGAATAACAACATACACGTATAAACCATACATGATCTAATAATATGTAAGAGGTATATATGATGGTATAACAGAAAACTAATGATAACTAGATCTAAAGTCAATATTTGAGAACACACGGGCTCCTAGAAGCTAATAAAAGTTATAATAAATCCATGGGAAGGGATATCGGTTCTTTACCATCAACTTGTTTAACTTTCTATAATCCACACAATGTATGAGGGTACTGTTCCCCTTTTTTGCAACTAGGAAAGACTAAATCCTATGAGAAGTATTGGGTCAAATGAAACCATTTTTCTGTAACTTCTCCAACTACGACATGAGTTCCTGAAACTCTGGTGTATCCATCTTATAAGGATTAATGGGCACTGCTACTTCCCCCAGCAAAAGATAAATAGAAAATACCACCTCTCATTCTGGAGGAAATCCTAAATATTCTTCTATAATACATCCCTAAAATTATCAATTATTGAAGGAATGTTCATCTGTGAGGTCCCCTGGTAATTCAGATACAAACTATAAATCTGGGCTATAACACCTCTCAACCCATGATGCGCAGGTCAAGCTATACTTTCATGTACATACCATTCTCCTTTATGTAGAAACAATCTACCTTTTAGTGATGTGAAACTGACCCTTTGGTAATATAAATCAATAATAGCCTAGAATGGATGTAACCAGTCTATTCATAGAATGAATTCATAGGCCATCATCTCTAGGACTTAAAGGTCCCATATGAAGTGACACCCACCAACCCCAAGAGGGAACTCCTTTCATAGACATAAATTATTTGTTCTAGGGCCCAACAGAGATTCCATTGTCAGTATATTAGAAAAAGTAATGATAATGATCCCAAGGGTCTCCACAATAGAAAAATATATAAAACTATAGGAATCATACGTCTCTAAAAGATAAGTATCTAAAACTTAGGAAACCATAATTGTACCTCTAACCAAAGAGGGTCTGGGATCATGCTCTGGTTGGATATTCTCCAGTGCAAAAGCCTGACCTGCACCGCGGCCCTGTGAACCTATCTTAGATCCCTGATATGATTCAACGTGGGGCTAAAAAAACCTATATGTCTGAACATTGTGGTAAAGACCGCCACCTTGGCCTAAACGGCCTGAATAACTGTAGCCCTTAGACTAATGTGGGGCAGGTGGTCATGTTTCGGTACGAGGAGTCAAAACTGGTCCTCCCTCACTAGATTCTAGAAGGAGGGTGTTGCTGAACAGATGAAGATGTCCCATCATGCTTCAATATTGGTACCCAACTAGGTATCTTCAGTGATGAGTTTTCTTATGTCCACCGTTCCCACACTGGTAGCACACAACGTGGTATCTTAATGAAAAATCCCGCCTACTCGGATATCCATGATTAGAATACCCACATTGTATCCTACTATCAGTTGAAATGTGTAAAAACTCTAGATGTTGAAACTTGTTGTCCCAAAACTATATAATCCCTCCTGTTGCGATGAGTGATCATTTATTGGTTGACTATAGAAGATATGGAAGTCAACCTGAAGATGTTCACCAGGGATCAAATGTCATACTTGATAACATCCTCAAACATCCTCGCCAGAAATAACTCATCACCCCCATAATGGGTGTGATGTGTTGAAACTTAGGGAAGTGAGAAGAATACTCCATGACTAAGAGATTACCATTCTCTAAGCAAAATAAATCTCATGCTCAGTCGACCCCCATGATCTCCGGGTAGAAGTAGTCATGGAAATTTTGTTAGAACTCATCCCAAGAGATAACACACTGACGTCCCACCTATGATATCACATCCCACCATCTCATATAAGAATCACATAGCTTGTATGTAGTAAGTTTCACCCTCCTCTTTGGAGGCGTTTTGAGATTCCCAAAGATAGACAACCTAGCTTCTAAATATTACTATGCATCCTAAGGCCCTCCATCACATGAGAATGTGGGCGGATGGTATATCTGAAAACCCTACGTCAAATATTTCATAGACTGCGTAGTATGCGGTGCTCCCAAGAATTACTGCATCATATATATGAATCCTTATTAGGACTATGCATTGGAACCTATATCCAGAATGACAGTTATTTCCTTGAAGCGAATGATAGGTGGATTTGCTGGTAGTCCTTAGTCTACCATTTCAGGTGTCTCGTCATCACCCCGAACCTAGCATATACACCGAGGTCATCTAGGTTTCATGACTCTACATGTTTAAGTGCACAACACAACACAATATTAAGGAAAATAAATCATATAAGTTAATAAATGGAACAAATATGGAAAATAATTCATGTATTTCAATATTGGGATACACGACCTGTTTGTACTCTACACTGTTTTTTCCTTTAATCCTTAACATGGAAGTGTACTACTACCAACCCTGGTCCTGTTACACCACATTCACATGATGTGTTCTATTTAAGATGCTACATGTACATGAATGCAACCTCCTGTCCATGTACTCCTACATAGCTCTAACTTCATGGTTCCCTTAGAACCAAACTACACTGTGTGTACTATAAGGATTTCACCGACACATGTCGTTGGTCACACAAAAGAATAACTAGATCTCCAAAACCAAGCATGTATTCCCTTTACATAGTGAGTTCATGAAAAATTTTACAACCCATGTCTCTACCCACAAGGTTGGTCACATGGTAAAATAATACATAGCGTGATGAGAAAATACACGATGTGTACTTAATAAAAACATTTTCTTCCCGAATATAAGGATACATGGCATGTACTCATCATCAAATTTCATGTATTCTAGGTTTTTTCTGTATAGTAAGACTCAAAATCTATCCTAGAACCCCATAATAACACTAAAATAGTCATTAAATTGTAAAATTCTGTTCTATGTGGGGGGGACACTCCTCACAAATCAACACTTGGAATAATGTTCATGTATATAACAATGTATAATAGTGAAATCAATAACTTGATCAACCAAATTATGAACCATGAGGGCCCATAACACCTTAGGGAATAATGTTTGGTAACCATTAAAATTAAACATTAAATATATCAATACCCTATCCAAAATAGCATGAATTCTGTCTTCTCATCTATCAAAACATCATGCATATTAAGCACTACATCTATCACAAGATCATGAAATAAGTAATTCACCCTAAATGGAATGTCAATACTACACGACATATGATCTCTATCAAGTGCCTATATCTTGAAAAAGATTGAATACAATCATATATTGTGTTGCAATAGAAATAGAACCACAATAATATCAATAATAATTGCACAAAACAATTGCTTCACCCAATACTGAAATAAAATCAAGTTTAACAATTTAAAACCCAAAAATATTGCAACATTCGAGGTAAATTGGATATTGCCTATACTCGGTTTAGCTACTCCCAAGCACAACTTCTTACCTACTACACAATCCTTCTTATCCCTATCAATAGGCTCCAAATAGTAAGACAAAGGAGAAAAGAAACCCCCTGGATACCACTTTGTATCATCCTGGTTTCGGGTGCCCTCCAAAAGAGTCATGTACCTAGTTGGTCAAATGGCCTCAAACACATTTCCCCGAATGAAAAAAGCTACCGACTAGAATCGTGGGCCTTGGGTATGATTGTGGGGAAAATATTCCCTCATTGGCAGAGAATGCACAGTTGAATAAAAAATAATATACCATAGTAGAATAAAAAAATCATTCTACAAGTTAATAGTAAAAGATTGAAAGTGAATAATAAATACAACAAATATATTAATGTTACATGTCACAAATATCTAGGAAAGGAGCCAAACATGAAAATATGATGGAAATACAACTGAACCAAATTACAATGAAAACAGAAAAAATCCAATAGCATCCCAGGCCTAAGCATGGTCCTATTCTCTCTTGCTCCAACCATCCAATATGTTCCTGTGGAAGAAGGGTTCTTACCCTTATCTATTCCTGCAACCATATAATCAGTTTGGGTAAGAAAAAATGACCCAAATAGGGTGTGAGATGAATCTCAGTATGGATCCACCACAAGATCTATGCATAACTATCAGTTAATATATATAGCTAGTAATAGTGGAATTGCATCAAGAAACTACGTGTACACACTAGTGAAAAATCATACAGTTTCTATTTACATTCCTTGTAATTTGATGTTCATCATTTAATCATGCATTACAAATATGCATCTCAGAAGTCTACCTAATATGCATGAATCCATGTGGGTGATTTGGCTTTCCAAATGCATCCCAAAAATTCAATAATAATGTTAAATATATGGGTACCTTATACAGTATATCCCTTCTGGCCATGTAATGTAATATAAATGGAAACGAAACTCTAAGGAAACACTCACTATCAATTCCCCCTATTGCCTTTCCAAAACATCTAATATCTCTTTAGAAGGAACTCATCGTCAATTCCCCCTATGGTATCATAATATGATCTATAGACACTCTGAGGGATTACTCACCACAAATTCCCTCTATGGTCTCATAGCCTGAAATATAACAGACACTTTGTGGAAAACACTCAATGTCAATTTCAACTATGGTCTAACTGCACCAGATTCTCACAGCCATGTGCAAGTCAAACATTTATATATGATATCTAGCATTAAAAATTAATCTCAACTACTACGTGGCTAAATAATTCCAATGAATATCAAAATCATTTAACAAGAAGAAAAATTCAATCAGTTCCATCCAATAAAGAAAGGAAAGGAAATAAATTCTGCCTCATATGAAACCTGGACCAAATAGCCCTAATAAATCAAACAATGAAATAAACCAATGAAGATTTCCTTTAAAATTAAATTTTACATAATACCACATCAAACAACCCTTAATTAAAAATTCAATATATAGTAGAACAAACATTGTTCAATATCCCTAACCCAAAATACCCGGATCATGGGTAATGGACAATTTGGAATATAAACCTCAAAGAAAACCAATGAAAGGAAAAAAACCACCTACCTAAACATTAAAAGATCGATATACTCCAGCATCGACCCATGAATCATTCTATACTAATATAGATCAGTGTAATTCCAATGCATCCATTACTGTTTGATTCGGAAAAAAATGACTAATCGGTGGCTCAGAGAAGATTCAGTGATTCCAGACTATCCCTTGCGAGGTACGACCAAAGAAGACATTTTTGAGGATTATGCCAGACTCGTGTCCAATTATTCAATTAAAATCAAAAGTAAACTACATGTACTATTAGTGAAAACACTGTGTATTTTCCCCAACCAGACCCCGATATTAGCAGTCTGCCACATCAACCCAAACAACCACATCTCACCCATTACACGGTCGAGACACAATTTTATGAATATACTGCATACACGATGTGTACTCTTATGTACATGGCATATACTTAGAAAATTTCCAAATTCTACCCTTTTTCTAAAAAAAACCTAAAATCATGAATCATACATGAAATGATGACCTGGGTTCTTACATTCAACATATTTTTTAGAATTTTTCTATTCATATTCATTCCATTGAATCAATTTATTTTGTGATAGATGCCACATTTTGTAACAATATTTCAATAATAGTTCATTTAATTTATGTTTTCAAGTAAAGCATGAAAGAGAAGACATACAAATTATTTTATGAGATATATATCCAAAAAAATAACGTTTTTACATTCTAACCCTTTATATTAATTTTTCTATTGATATTCTAATACATGGAATAAATCATTTTAAAAGACGTCAGCAATAATAAATCATCATGTTTCCTTATAACATATTCAAAATTATGGGTTTCCCTGAAAATATTGTACAGGTGAGTGGTATTATTCCATAAACGTTTCTCTATTTGATCTAGAATCTCCATCATTAGTTCATATTTAGAAATATCATGATTTCTTGGTACAAAGTATTACTTTAGTACATGAAAATTATCATTTATATTCATCTAAAAAAGAGATACATGGAACACATCATGAACATGAAAGAGATTTAAGGACGTACCATGTGATAGACTATCATATAAATATGAAAAAGAATATAAAATATATTGACATATCTTTTGACCAACTTTTCTGTAATTTTAAATCTAAATTTTTTTTCCAATTACATATCCATAGAAATTCCAAATCACCAAATTCAATCTCAAGATCTAAAAAAATTCCCATCATAAATTTGTTTTTTACATATAACTTCCATGATTTACTATATAATGGTTCTCACATCTTCACTACATCAACAGATAGTTCGGGTTCTAATATTATACATTTTCAAACATCGTCCTACCATATTGGATTTCTACACATCCTTCCATATATGAATTTTTATTGATTAATATAATTTTTTTTAATGAATTCTTATGTTATATGAAAACTCAACCAAAGAATTTTTTAATATGAATAAATATTGAAATCCAATGTATGGGATATCAATAATATATATATGTTTTGGAGGGTCCTCTCGTATTGAGCATCTACTTAAATTTAATTTGGGATTCTAATGTACGTCTTTGTATTGAATGATTATTGAATACATCACTTAATTTTTAAGGTAAGTTGTATAACCCAATCATATATAATAAAATGATCTACCCCACAAATCCATACCACATCGTTAATGTATATCCTCATATTCTGATGAAGTGATAAATATTTTCTAATAACAATTAATGGTGATGAATTTATAATCTAGTTGATTACAACACAACTGATGTCGTGAAATTTATCTATTTTATGGAGTCTGAAATGTGAATACAAGGATATGTTTTATTATTTCCATTAAATAGTGGGTTTTAATTGTAAAGTATAATTATAGTTATATCTCTCATCCTTAAATTGTAGATATACTAATAAATGAGTTACATAACTAAAAATATTTCATTTAATTTTTTCCCGAATAGAAATAATCTGTCGGATATCTATACATATTTGTAACTATATGATAAATAAGGAATGATGAAATATGATCTTCATCCAATAGATCATTCTTTATATCTTGTATAGAAAATAAAAATACTCTATTCATAAATATTATCATTCCATTGATATCACGATTTAACTCAGGAATTTTTTTTCATGTTCTTCGATATTTCCACATCTTATTTATATGCCTATATAATCCAAACACGGATGGATGGTTGAACTGTAAAGACCAGAAAATCCCGTGGAATTTTTTTTAATACATGGGATTTTTACGAGTCCGTGAAAATTTATGGCACTTGATTCCGAGGCCTGGTGTGCTCGGAATCAATTTTTGATGTTCTTTTGGTACATTGAGTAAATGTACGAGTGGGTTTTTATAAATTTTAAACCATTGATCGGAATTGAAATCTGACAGCATTGTTGAACTCGCAGGGCCGGTATATGCTTAAAGAGACATTCTCTTCGACGGTAGTGGGTTGAGTTTAAAAGTTTGTTTTTGGGTTTTCTTGAACAACAATAATAAAATAAAGTGATGTACAATTGATATTATTTAGCCTCCATGTGATTGCTGGTAGATGAAACCTCCTCTTGAAAGTTGTAGGTGGGACAACCACACCATAACCTCTAATGATAGGTTATAGTGGTGGGGCCCACAGGAACATAATCTCCCACGAGAGGTTATGATGTGGGGACCACCAAAACATATCCTCCTGCGAGAGGTTATGTCGTGGGGACCATACGGGGCTAAACCCCCCCAATTAATGGTGCCACCAAATCCCTTAATTTAATGTGCTAAATCCTCCAATTTAATTATTGAGACATATCTTTCAATTATATGTGACAACTCTTATTAATTAATTTAGAGAAGCCTATTAATTTAATTCCCCCTTTTGAATTTGTGCCAATGAAATAATAGATTAAGTAATCTATTATTTGAAATAATGAATTCATATGGGTGATTGAAGGGAAGTCTCTTAATGAAGAACCTCATCCTCCATCAATGATCTCTTACCAATGAATATGGAGAATGCTGATGACAATCCTTCTTCAACTTCTTACCCAGACACCTATCGACGTGGTGTGTCTTCCATGAGCTAACACAACTCAAATTTGGAAGCGCGCAGCAGATGCGATGAATGATGATTCTCTTCCTCTGCTTCCACGACTCCGTTAATGAACATTGAGTGACAAATAAAAGGTAGGTGGTTCACTTTGAGTAATATACCTTTCTTTTACTCATCTTTATTTGAAAGGAATCGATGCGAAGGATTGTAAGAAATTGTTGTTCATCATTCTCCATTGATGAACCAATTGCTATCACCTATAAAAATGGAGGGTCCAGGGAAAACTAAAATGGCCCTAATCCCTCCGCCAATCTATTTTGATATTTCTTTGGTGATGGTGATGAAGGTGGAAATGAAAAAGGTCGTGCTACCACGGTCTCTATGAATCGCACCGCCCCTGCAGCGCACCGAAGCTCTTGGCCGAACACTGCCCGCTCGCGCCGGCCTATGCCAAGCCATACCGGCTAGCCCGACCGGCCAGGCTAGCCCACGCCCCACCCATGCCCCAGTCGGTCTCCCGGTGCCCTGCACGCACCCCGTGCGGCCTCACGTGTGCCCTGCCCGGTGCCCTATCAACCTGCTTGGCGCCCTTCCATCCTGCCTAGCACCCTGCCGGCCGGCCCGTGCCCTGTGCGGCCTTCCGGCGCCGTGCCTGGTGGCTCGCTGGCCTGATCGTGCCCCAGGTGGCCTCCCAGCGCCCTATCGTCACCGTGCTGACCTCTCGGGCTGAGCAATCGTCCCGTGGCCATCGCAGCTCTGACCAAACCGGCACTGGACTCCAGGCCGAGCCGCCTACCTGGAGACCACCGGGATGAACAATCCTCACAGTCCACTGGGTCGGGCCTAGATGACCAGGCCGAACCTATCTTGTGGACCCACCCAACATGCCAGGTCAGTCCCAGTGTGTTTGACCGGGTCGACTCATTCTGGGTTGGGCAGAGTCGGACAGACCGGGTCAAACTGGGCACATGCCCATTTTTGATCCATTACTTATTTTGGCCATATCATTGGTACCAGACGTCCATTTCACGAACCGTTAGCGGCCCTGACTACCGTGGAGTCTGAAGGTCCCTTTTAGTATACTCCACTGATGTTCGAGGTAATGTTGAGATATGGTCAGGTAGGATTATACACGAATCCATCTAGGTCCTCGAGACTAAAAATCTAATAACTTACAGTCCTGGTGTCCGATTGATTGGTAGTCTATTGAGTTGAGACCCCTTTTATGCAGCATACATTTGAGATACTTCCACGTGGGACTTTGTGACTGCTGGAGTATTGACCAGTGGCTTGTAGAGCAGATCTTCCAGAGGTGAGCAGAAATTTTTGCGGGAACCTAGTAGATGGCTGAGGCTTGACGACTGTCGATTGAGCGACTCAGAGTGACTCATATTGACCAATGGGATGATCCTAGTTGTGGCGATAGACCCACAGTGAAGGATCACCTTGTTGTGGCAGCAGACCCACGGTACTCGACAAGAGTAGCACCTCTACAGACTAAAAGGGGGAGCGCCTGGTTGTGGTGGCAGACCTATGGTGGGGAATGACTCTATGTGAGTGAGGCAAACCCACGGTACTCGACTGGGGGAGTACCTCATCATTCCAAGGTTAGTGGGAAGCACCTCTGTTTGAGGCAGCGGGCCCACTGTACTCGATTGAGGAGGAGTTCTCCAGCAGTTGAGGGTTCAGTTTGATACTATCCTTTGAATAAAATCTTTGTTGAGATGAGTTAGTGACTTTTTTGTTTACCTAATGATTGAGATGGATTACTTGTTAACTTAGGTATTTGTATGGGAATATACATAAGTGAGGTTATCTGTGGATTTCATACTTTTTGGTTTAACATTGTTGTATTTTGTGAGACCTTGAGGGTCTCGGGGTCCCTTCTGAGAATTGCTATACTCACCCATGCATGGGTTATCCCCACACCTCATTGTGTTGGTAACAGAAGATGGACAACACTGACTGAGGATCATAGTAGAAAGACTAGAGGGTACCTTGTGGTGGACCATATGATGAGTCGGTACACGGTGGAGACTGATGAGTGCAGAGTGCTAAGGAGGTTATTTGTACATACCCCTCAGGTAGGAATCTCCAGAGGATGACCCAGTAGTGGCTTTACTTATCTTCAGTTGTGCTTTCTTTTTAGTTGTACCTGTACTTTCCTGTTGGGATTGTATTTCAGACCCCTTTTACTTTCTAGCACTTATTTTGTATACAACTTTACTTAGTTTTCACTTCCCACTCATACTCTGTTGTGTGTGTTTTTAGTTTATAAAGGAAATTCCTTCCCAGTATTATCGATTTACACCTTTGGTTCTATTTTCCATCCCCTAGCATATGGAAGGTGGTCATGGGGTAGTCACGGCACAAGCCCTGGGGGATGGGTCATGAAAAATTGGTATCATAGGATTTAGTTCTACCGTAGAATATAGGACTCTAATCATTCATTTCCGTGAAGCAATCATGTTAAGGGTACCAAGTGTGGTTTTCTGTTCAGGGATACTAGTATTGGTGTGGAGGATAATGTATCAACACAACAGAACACTAACTTCTTATTTCTGACTCAGTGCACAAAAACACTGATTGTGTGTGTGTTTTCAAAAGTTTTCTTTATGTTAGCTCAACCAGGTCAACTCTCATGGTATAATCTTTAGACCATGTTGCATATGTTACATTCAGGATACCTCCATGAAGACGACCGGTTAGAGCCCTTAGAGTTGGACACACAGATAGCCAACCGAGAGATGAGGCCACGGTGCAGGGCCCTCTTATAGTAGAGGCACCAGCGGTACCACTTCCCATTGGGCCACTGATACAACCACCCCCCACAGTAGTCGATGCATGTAACTTGAGCACTTTTCACAAGTTCATGATCAAGAGGCCAACTAGGATTAGGGGAGAGATAGACCCATAGGTGGATGAGGATTGGCTGGAGGATTTGGTGAGAGTCTTCAGACTGGTAGGGACACCAGCTGACTTCATGGTGAGTCTTGCTGCCAGCCTTCAATAGGCATAAATAGGAAGATGGTGGAGCCTGATGCTCCAGGTGAATGACAATGTGACACTTCTCTGGGAAGACTTCAAGATCCTACTCTGAGCGGAGTCTATCCTTTCCACCCTTTGAGCGGTGCAGATATAGGAGCTACTGCATCGACATAAGGGTAACATGATGGTGGCACGATACTCAGCGAGGTTCACATACCTCTTGTGCTACTCTACAGATCTGGAATGGGACCCATTCCTTAAGTCTTGGTCCTTCAAGTGAGGGATCAGGCAAGAGATCGAGGATCTGATGATCTCACATAGCATCCCGACGCAGGTGGGGGTGTTCGAGCGACCCCTCTTAGTAGAAAGTTTCCTTTATGATCATCCTCTAGTAGCGAGACCCACCGCTAGTTGACATGCAGAAAAGTATTCTAAAACTGGTAGTAGGCAAATGATGCAGTGGTCCAAGAGGACCAAACCTATAGGTTCACGACCGCACGACTCAGGATCAGTTGTGTGGGTCAACCAATGTGGAGGTAGACCTGCTAGGAGCGGTCATTGTTACTATTGTTGTGGAAAAGGTCACATCGCTCATGACTATCCGACCCACCATTCAGATTATTAGAAGATGGTTGAATGACTGCCCAGGCGGAGAAAAAGCTTCGATCGAGGTGGTCCGTAGGGAGCAGGTGTACATGGGAGAGCTTAGCTCTAGGCAGCTGATGCTTACGGTCATGGTTCTCCGAAGATCATTCGTGGAATGATATGTGTCTACTGCACCTTAGTTAAAGTTCTTATAGATACAGGTTCCAGTCACTCTTTCATTACCACTTCCCTCTTCGGAGCTCGGAGATTCTGATGGATCCGCTGGCTCGATCCTTACATCTAGAGACTCTAATGATATCAGACTCAATTATTATGCATTGGTACCGGAAGTGCGAGCATACTCTAGGGGTGAGAGCTTTGGCTAGGATCTCCTTATATTAGCGTCGAGGCCTTACGATGTCATCTTAGGTATGGACTGCTTATCTACAATCCATGCTCAGATCAAAAATATTTCACACAAAGTTCAGTGTGTCCACATCAGTGGGACAAGTTTCACCTTCACTGGCAAGAAGGGAGCCTTTGCAATGCTTGACAAACTTACATGGAGGAGGGTGTATCTGATCACTCATCAGATGGAATGCCTTACCCTCGGAGCATTTGATGTGAAGAGTTAGAGATATCTTATAGTGGTGGACTAGTACATGGATGTTTTCCCTAAAGATGTCATAGGACTACCAATTGAAGAGAGGTGGACTTCTACATTGACTTGTACCCTCGGATGGCACTGATAACTACACCAGCAAATTGAATGGCTCTTGGTGAGCTTCATGTGCTACAGGTATAGATAGAGGACGTGTTGTGCAAAGGATTCATCTGGCCCAGTGTTTCTCCCTAGGCCGCCTCGATTCTTTTCTCCAAGATGGAGGATGGGATCTTGAGGCTTTGTGTTAACTACTGTTGCCTAAACTAGGTGACCATGAATTACATGTACCCACTCCTGAGGATTGACGACCTCTTTGATCAGCTGAAGGGAGAACGGTGGTTCTCGAAGATAGACCTTTGATCTGGATATCACAGGATTAGTGTTCAAAATGAGGATGTGCAGAAGACGACCTTCAGATTTTGGTACAACCTCTAAGAGTTCTTGGATATGCCTTTCGGTGAAACCAACACTCCAGCCGTGTTCACAGGACTCATGATCTGGATCTTCCATCCATACCTCGATCATTTTGTCGTAGTATTCATCAATGACATTCTGATCTACTTCTCTACTGAGGAGGAGCATGGATTCCATTTGAGAGTAGTAATGGATACACATTAAGAGCACCGATATTTTGGTAAACTCTCAATGTGCCAGTTATGGATACGAGAGGTTCACTTTTTGGGTCATGTCATCTTGGTGGCTAGAGATGCACTGGATTTATTGATGATTGATGCGGTACTTTCTTGGCAGCCACCTAGGAGTGTGACAGAGGTACGATGTTTCCAGGTTTTGGATGGTTATTACAAAAGATTTGTTCCAAACATCTCCAGAGTTTAAGCACCACTATCATCATTGAAAAAGAAAGGGAAACCCTTTGTTTGGTCGGAGAGATGCAAATAGTGCTTTCAGGAGCCGCGATAGAGGCTGACTAGTGCCCCCATCTTGAGGCTTCCAGAGGAAGGCGTAGGGTACATAGTCTATTGTGATGCATTAGGGACAAGACTCAGGTGTGAACTGATGAAGGATCGAGTAGTGATTGCATAAGGTTCTCGGAAGCTGAGACAACATGAGAAGAACTACGCTACCCATGACCTGGAGTTATCAGCAGTGGCCTTCGCCTTGAAGATGTGATGACACAATCTGATGGGTGAGCGTTTTATCATGTACTCAGATCAAAAGAGCCTCAGGTAAATCTTCTCTCAGAAGGACCTAACCCTAAGACAATGAAATTGTCTTGAGATTCTCTAGGACTATGACTTCGAGATAGTCTATACTCTTGTGAATGTGAACGTTGTGGCAGATGCACACATTTGGAAAACGACTATACCAAATCTAGGTGAGGTGACAGAGCAGCTAGCTACTTTATAGATATTGTAACGACCCAAAATTTCATTAATGGAAAATCCCTCTTGATCCAGTTAAATGTTTCTTTATGTTTTTATAAGATGTCAACTTCTTTAGTTTAACGTTAAGATTTGTGACCGTTACTTTTATAGTCGTTGAACAGTGATCATCTGGGTAGTTTAAATATAAGGCTTTAACGAACCAATTTTTCTACTCAGACAAAGGAAGCGATGGCCTCATCCAGTAGAATTGCCCCTTACGAAGCCCATTTGTCGGAGCTCGGAAAGGAGGTGGCATCTTTGGGCTTTGTCCTTGACCAAGCCCAAGCTGAGCTTCATCAAGTCAAGCTCGAACGTGATCGTCTACGGGAAAAATGGAAGTTTATTGAGATTACCACTCGAGCAATGTTATCCGAGCAACCCCAAGAGTCTGTCACCATCGCACACCTTACCCTTAGGTCTTATGCGGCTATTTTAAGGGGTTATGTAACAAATAAGTAGCACCATGTTCATGTACATTATTTTTGTATATAATAATGAATATAATTTCTAGTCATTTTTGATACATTGTAATTAGTTTTTAAAGTACAAATGGTGTTTTTTAGTTATTATTTAATTAAGAATTATATTTTATTAAATTAAAGGATTTTTGAATTAAATATTATTTTAATAAAATATTATTATTAATATTAAATTAATTTTTATTAAATATAAATGATCTTATAATTTTATGAATGCAATTACAATTTTTATTTAGGGTTGAAAGCCATTTCTGTCAAAACCCGTGATTTTTTTTATAAATGTCGGTTTTTATTTTAAAAGTGAAAATTAAAATATTTAGAAAATTATTTAGATAAAATAAATATTATTTTTGGAATCAGGACATCGAAATTATCCAACGGTGAATTTTTCATAATTTTCTGAGACAGTCAAATTTTTGGGTAAAAATTAAATACCATTTGTATATATAATGTGTTTTATGACATCATAATGACCCAATGGTGATGTAATAAAATACCATAATCCATATGTTCGGACAATATATGTTTTATCATTAAAATAATGTGGTTTTGGGTTTGTTTGACTCACTTTTCAAAGCATTAATGGAGCCCTCAAGACTTATTCAACACTTTGCCTTTTTAAATTAATTTCCATGGGAGTGTGACTCACCTCCACATAAGCAACCCTAATTTTTTAATAAGTTCGGACGTTGGACTTGTAAAATATTGTTTTCCTCTTTCCATTTCCAGAAACCATGGGCAAATACCATGGGATGGTTTTTGGTTTGGATTATTTTAATATAAGGGGTCCCAAACCTAAATAATAAAGAATTCTCTCACCTTTCCTATATAAACCCACCCAAGCCCCCACTTCCTCCTCACTCAAAGCCCTCGAATTTCGTCCAACCTCTGCCCTACTCTCTCTAGAATCCTCTCAAGGTGACCCAAGCTCCCAAGAAGCCTCTCACAAGCCTCTCTCTAGCCTTTGGAAGCACACTTCCAAGTAAGGGTTTTTCTTCCTTTCTCATTTTTGTCAATTTTCTTTAAGTTGTATTGCCCTTTTAATTTCATTTATGAATGTTGGGGTATAGTTTCGCACCTCTCCCATACTTCCCTCTTATTGTTTGAATGATGGGATACCCCTTTCTCTCTCATTAAATGCCTCCCATGTACACCCGTTACTATGCCGAAATTCTGAAAGGAACCTTTTTCTCCTCTTTTATATTCAAGCAATACTTTTGTATCATGAATCTAAATTCCTTTTCAATTGTTGGGACATGTATCTATATGACCTTCTTACTGTCCATTACATGTAAATATGATGAGGAACCCCTTTCTCTCTCATCAGCCTTTTTTATGAATTCTTATGTCACGCCGTTACGCTGTCGAAATCACACCGATTTTCTAAGCCAATATCATTGTGTAGTGAATACCATGCCCATTTCTCCATCAAGGGTATTCACCTTTATTCACATATACATATTGATTGTAAAGTTTCATGTATGAATTCCACATTCCTTTATCATGGAAGAAATGATTATGTTTTATGAATCCATGTTTTATGATCCATGTGGCACACTTATGCATGAAATGAAATGTTTAAGAAGGGTGCGCCCTGATAGCGCTCCAATGCATTGGGTAAAGTATAGTATCATGATACGTCATGTGCAATGAGTGTTGACTCATGCTAATTCAAGTGCAACGAGGGTTTACTCGTGCTTCAAGTGCAATGAGGGTTTACTCATGCTCCATGTGCAATGAGCCTTGGCTCATGCTAATTCAATGTTAAGTGTTGTTGCCACATTTCCATGCTATGATTATCATGCTTTATCATGCCTTTATGTTCATGTTTCTCTTATGCTCTATTGATATTCCTATTGCCTAACATGTATTATACTCCTCATGTTATTCATTGTGTACTCCCTTACTGGGCTTTATAGCTCACCCTTTTCTTATGCATGTCCTCAGGTTATCCCATGCAATGCTAAGTACGAAGGAATGTAGTGGTCATGTAAAGGAAGTTTTCAATAAAGATGTTGTATTTCAAGTTTAAAGTTTTTATGTAATGATCCTAAGCCCCAAAGACACTAAACCTCTCGATCTTCTTTGTTGGATCAATTGACGTTTTATGTAATGAAGCATGTTTAAGTTGTAATAAAAACCAGGGTTGTCATAGTTGGTATCAAAGGATAGGTTTAGTTATTTTTGGGATTAGGAAACCCTAGTAAAGCCTTAGATACAAGACTAAGCATAATAAAAACATCCCTAAGTTTTGGTAAATACTAAGTAAGTGGTTTATCAAACAAATACATCCCTGTCTGGATACGAGCAGGTAGAGGTGGCTCTGGCACAGATGTATCCTAGGGGTAAAACCCAAAAACACCACTTTGAGCTAGACTCGAACGGGAACTGGTGCACGACAACGGGCCTTGCTGCACTCTTGGTTACGACACTCCCGGGGGATATGTTTTGATAAATTCATAATCTTAGTATGAACCCTTATTAAGGGAAAAATTCCCCTAAGAATATATGTTAGAAGGAAGATCATGAAAAGCCTGGATTGAATCCTATAGACTCATGAGTTAAAGAGATTAAAGTTTATTTATAAGTTGTGAACTTTTGTCTTTGGATTACCCTTTATGTGTTACCCCTAACTTTCCTTTTATTCCAGCCAATGGCCGGTAATAGGAGAACTCGGGCTAACAACCGTTGTGAAGATCAGTGTGATGATTGTACCAATGAGATGCCCAATCCAATGGGAGCGGGAATCGCGAACTTTGTCACGCTTCTCTCTCAGTTAACTCAAGTTTTGAATAGAAACACTGGTCAAGAGGAACGTTCAACCCCCCCTATGAAAGAACAAGTCGCTATTGAAAGCTTCATGAGACAAAGGCCTCCTACTTTTAGTGGATCATCTGATCCCACGATTGCTGAACAATGGATCAACTCCATTGAAAAGATATTCTCCATCCTCCAATGCTCTGAAAAAGAGAAGGTTCTCCTGGCGGCTTATCGTATGGAGGGTGAAGCTGATCAATGGTGGACGTTGATCAAAAATACGAAGCCTGAGGAGGAGATCGAGGCTTTGGAATGGAAGGTATTCCGGAAGATGTTTTTCGATAAATATTTTCCACGCACCCTCCGTCTTATGATGGAAAGGGACTTCCTTTCCCTCAAGCAGAAAGAT
Source organism: Viscum album (assembly GCA_963277665.1). NCBI lineage: Eukaryota > Viridiplantae > Streptophyta > Magnoliopsida > Santalales > Viscaceae > Viscum > Viscum album. The sequence goes on along the minus strand of OY728152.1, from coordinate 1,585,108,973 downwards.
GAGGAATATGTGGGAGCGTACGAGGCAAACTTCACAAGGCTTGCACGATACGCTTCCGGCTTTGTCGTTACCCCCGAATGCAAGGTTGACCGCTTCTTTGGTGGGCTGAAGCCTAGCTTGCGGAAAGCATTAGCCATCCGTGACTTCGACAGCTATGAGGAAATTGTCTGATGTGCCCTCAAGGTTGAAATGGAGATCGGAGAATCACATGGGTATCATGGGGACAAGAAGCGGAAGGTGGACTTCAATGCTGGTGGTCCGATGGATAAATCCAACGGCACTAAGAAATTCCAGCACCCCACTTGCCAAAAGTGTGGAAAGAAGCACCCGGGAAATTGCCTTAGGGGGACACGAAAATGCTTCAAGTGTGGAAGAGAAGGGCACCTAGCTGTTAACTGTCAGCAAGAAGGACCCGCGGCTGCGACGGAGGGGAGGAACGCTCCGTTCGAACCTCAACGCGTTGTTCAATGCTTCAAATGCAAAGAACCGGGTCATTTTGCGAATCAGTGCCCTAATCCAAGGGTTATCGGAGGCAATCAACAACCTCCAAGACAGCAAGGAAGAGCATTTGCCATCACTTCTGCCGAAGTGAACCCCGACAACGAAGTGGTGACAGGTACGCTAGTTATTCATTCAAGAATATCGAACGTACTTTTTGATTCAGGTTCTACGCATTCTTTTATATCTCAAAAGTTTAGTAGAACAATCCCTGCACCACCACAAACCATGGAAGTAAAGATGTCGGTGAGTACGGCAAATGGGGCAATCATTGCATCCCATGAGTATAAGTCCTCCCCTGTTATAATCTGTGGATTGAATTTCCCGGCGAACCTCGTCATACTCCCTTTGGTGGAATTTGATGCAATTCTTGGCATGGATTGGCTTTCCTTATATAGAGCCAACATAAATTGTCGGGAGAGGGAAATCACCCTCCATATGGAGAATCGACCCCCGATTCATTACAAGTGTCAGGAGGAAGATGAATCTCCTTTAGCTCCATCATCTCAAGCATGGATATTACTGCCTTATGAGCATGCATATCTGGCTCAGATGATTAAGTCCAAGGAAGAAACCACCCTTGAAGAAATGCCTATTGTGAGGGAATTCGCTGAAGTATTACCCAAGGAACTTCCTGGTCTTCCTCCAAGAAGAGATGTTGAGTTCTCAATTGAACTTATACCTGGGGTGCTACCAATATCCAAGACTCCATATAGAATGGCTATGGTTGAGCTTGAAGAACTGAAGAAACAACTACAGGAGAATCTGGATAAAGGGTTTATACGCCCAAGTGCATCACCATGGGGTGCACCAGTCCTCTTCGTCAAGAAGAAGGATGGGTCAATGCGGCTTTGCATCGATTATCGTGAACTTAACAAAATCACGATAAAGAAAATGTATCATCTCCCAAGAATCGATGACTTGTTTGATCAGCTGCGTGGAGCACAGTACTTCTCCAAGGTCGACTTGCGGTCGGGATATTATCAAGTAAGGGTGAAGAAGGAAGATATCCCCAAGACTGCATTTCGTACAAGGTACGGGCACTATGAATTCATAGTAATGCCTTTTGGACTCACCAATGCTCTAGAAATATTCATGGACTTGATGAATAGAGTCTTTAGAGATTACCTAGATAAATTTGTGGTAGTCTTTATAGATGATATTCTAATATACTCCAAAACCAAGGAGGACCATGGGGAGCATTTAAGAACTGTACTGGAGACTTTGCGCAAGGAGAAGCTCTATTCCAAGTACAGCAAGTGTGAGTTCTGGTTGAAGGAGGTCTCATTCTTGGGCCATATCATCACAAGCAATGGGATATCTGTGGACCCCTCCAAAATAGATGCAATTGAGGGATGGCTGAGGCCAACATCGGTAACTGATATCCGTAACTTCTTGGGGTTAGCTGGATATTATCGACGATTTGTGAGAAACTTCTCACGATTGTCCAACCCTCTTACCAAGCTAACTCGAAAGGGAGTAAAGTTTGCTTGGAGTGATGAATGCGAAGAAAGCTTCAAGGAGTTGAAAAGGAGGCTTATCACTACAACTGTGCTCACTTTACCCACAAGTGGGGAGCTTTTTGTGGTATTCAGTGATGCTTCTAAGAAGGGCTTAGTATGTGTGCTGATGCAGAATGATAAAGTGATATCCTATGCCTCAAGACAGTTGAAAATACATGAGCGAAACTATCCAACGCATGATCTGGAGTTGGCGGCGGTGATCTTTGCCTTGAAAATCTGGCGGCATTATCTCTATGGAGAGAAATGTGAGATATATACTGACCACAAGAGTCTTAAATATATATTCACACAGAATGAGCTTAATATGCGCCAGAGAAGATGGATAGAGCTCATAAAGGATTATGACTATTCAATACATTTCCACCCTGGGAAGGCGAACAAGGTGGCGAATGCCCTAAGTAGAAAGGATCCAGCAATTCTATCAATGATGAGAATTGAGAAGGATCCAATCTTCTTAGACTTGATGAAGATGGACGTGGGAATCATAAAGAAGGGAACATCATCAATCCTTTCACAAATGATTGCTCAACCATCTCTTTTGGAAAGGTTAAAGGATGCTCAAAAGGATGATGTGAGAATCCAAGAAAAAGTGGAAGCTATCAAAAAGGGAAAATCCTCAGAGTTTAATGTTAATGAAGAAGGAATTGTGCGGTTTGGGAAAAGACTATGTGTCCCACCAAGTTCGGAGCTGAAGAAGGAACTTTTGGATGATGCACATAGTTCAAATTTCTCTATTCACCCAGGGAGCACAAAGATGTATCGAGATCTCCGAGAATTCTTTTGGTGGGATAATATGAAGAAGGAGATCGCTGAATATACATCAAATTGCCTGGTGTGTCAGCAAGTGAAGGCAGAGAGGCAGAAGTCTAAGGGGATGATGCAACCATTGCCCATACCAGAATGGAAATGGGAGAACATCACCATGGACTTCGTCACTGGACTTCCAAGGACATCCAAAAGCAACAATGCAATCTGGGTTATTGTGGATCGTCTTACAAAGACTGCACATTTCATTGCTATTCGAGAGGATTTCTCTTTGGATCAACTGGCACGGATATATATCAGGGAAGTGGTACGGTTGCATGGAGTACCACTATCTATTGTGTCTGACCAAGATCCAAGATTTACCTCTAAGTATTGGAAGAGTCTTCAACATGCTCTGAATACTGAACTGAACTTCAGTACGGCCTATCATCCTCAAACTGATGGCCAATCTGAGCGGACTATCCAAACACTTGAGGATATGTTGAGAGCGTGCTCAATGGACTTTAAAGGAGGATGGGATCAACATCTTCCTCTGGTTGAGTTCTCGTATAATAATAGTTTCCACTCAAGCATCCAAATGGCACCATATGAAGCCCTGTATGGGAAAAGGTGTAGAACACCGGCATGTTGGGATGAGGTCGGTGAACGTAAGCTGCTTGGACCAGAGATGGTCGAAGAAATGGTGGAGAAGGTGAAAACCATTCAGCAGCATATCAAGGCAGCCCAAAGTCGACAGAAGAGTTATGTAGACAATCGTCGACGAGACCTTGAGTTTAAAGTCGGAGACATGGTGTTTTTACGCATATCTCTGTGGAAGAAGGTCATGAGGTTTGGAAAGAAAGGGAAGTTAAGTCCAAGGTACATCGGCCCCTTCGAGATTCTTGATCGTGTTGGGGCTGTGGCCTATCGACTAGCACTTCCACCTACTATGGACAAGGTGCATGATGTCTTCCATGTATCCCTCTTAAGGAAGTACATACCAGACCCTTCACATGTACTCTCTTCCGAGGTGGTACAATTAGAAGACGATCTTTCTTATGAGGAGAAACCAGTGAAGATCTTAGATCATAGAGAAAAAGTTCTACGAAATAAGACAATGCCCCTCGTCAAGGTGTTGTGGAGAAACCACAAGTTTGAAGAAGCAACTTGGGAGTTAGAGGATATGATGAAGCTAAGTTACTCACATTTGTTTTAGTGTGGGAAAAGGAAAATTTCGAGGGCGAAATTTCTTAAGGGGGGAATTTTGTAACGACCCAAAATTTCATTAATGGAAAATCCCTCTTGATCCAGTTAAATGTTTCTTTATGTTTTTATAAGATGTCAACTTCTTTAGTTTAACGTTAAGATTTGTGACCGTTACTTTTATAGCCGTTGAACAGTGATCATCTGGGTAGTTTAAATATAAGGCTTTAACGAACCAATTTTTCTACTCAGACAAAGGAAGCGATGGCCTCATCCAGTAGAATTGCCCCTTACGAAGCCCATTTGTCGGAGCACAGAAAGGAGGTGGTGTCTTTGGGCTTTGCCCTTGACCAAGCCCAAGCTGAGCTTCATCAAGTCAAGCTCGAACGTGATCGTCTATGGGAAAAATGGAAGTTGATTGAGATTACCACTCGAGCAATGTTATCCGAGCAACCCCAAGAGTCTGTCACCATCGCACACCTTACCCTTAGGTCTTATGCGGCTATTTTAAGGGGTTATGTAACAAATAAGTAGCACCATGTTCATGTACATTATTTTTGTATATAATAATGAATATAATTTCTAGTCATTTTTGATACATTGTAATTAGTTTTTAAAGTACAAATGGTGTTTTTTAGTTATTATTTAATTAAGAATTATATTTTATTAAATTAAAGGATTTTTGAATTAAATATTATTTTAATAAAATATTATTATTAATATTAAATTAATTTTTATTAAATATAAATGATCTTATAATTTTATGAATGCAATTAAAATTTTTATTTAGGGTTGAAAGCCATTTCTGTCAAAACCCGTGATTTTTTTTATAAATGTCGGTTTTTATTTTAAAAGTGAAAATTCACATATTTAGAAAATTATTTAGATAAAATAAATATTATTTTTGGAATCAGGACGTCGAAATTATCCAACGGTGAATTTTTCATAATTTTCTGAGACAGTCAAATTTTTGGGTAAAAATTAAATACCATTTATATATATAATGTGTTTTATGACATCATAATGACCCAATGGTGATGTAATAAAATACCATAATCCATATGTTCGGCCAATATATGTTTTATCATTAAAATAATGAGGTTTTGGGTTTGTTTGACTCACTTTTCAAAGCATTAATGGCGCCCTCAAGACTTATTCAAAACTTTGCCTTTTTAAATTAATTTCCATGGGAGTGTGACTCAACTCCACATAAGCAACCCTAATTTTTTAATAAGTTCGGACCTTGGACTTGTAAAATATTGTTTTCCTCTTTCCTTTTCAAGAAACCATGGGCAAATACCATGGGATGGTTTTTGGTTTGGATTATTTTAATATAAGGGGTCCCAAACCTAAATAATAAAGAATTCTCTCACCTTTCCTATATAAACCCACCCAAGCTCCCACTTCCTCCTCACTCAAAGCCCTTTAAGTTCGTCCAACCTCTTCCCTACTCTCTCTAGAATCCTCTCAAGGTGCCCCAAGCTCCCAAGAAGCCTCTCACAAGCCTCTCTCTAGCCTTTGGAAGCACACTTCCAAGTAAGGGTTTTTCTTCCTTTCTCATTTTTGTTAATTTTCTTTAAGTTGTATTGCACTTTTAATTTAATTTATGAATGTCGGGGTATGGTTTCGCACCTCTCCCATACTGCCCTCTTATTGTTTGAATGATGGGAGACCCCTTTCTCTCTCATTAAATGCCTCCCATGTACACCCGTTACTATGCCGAAATTCCGAAAGGAACCTTTTTCTCCTCTTTTATATTCAAGCAATACTTTTGTATCATGAATCTAAATTCCTTTTCAATTGTTGGGACATGTATCTATATGACCTTCTTACTGTCCATTACATGTAAATATGATGAGGAACCCCTTTCTCTCTCATCAGCCTTTTTTATGAATTCTTATGTCACGCCGTTACGCTGCCGAAATCACACCGATTTTCTAAGCCAATATCATTGTGTAGTGAATACCATGCCCATTTCTCCATCAAGGGTATTCACCTTTATGCACATATACATATTGATTGTAAAGTTTCATTTATGAATTACACATTCCTTTATCGTGGAAGAAATGATTATGTTTTATGAATCCATGTTTTATGATCCATGTGGCACACTTATGCATGAAATGAAATGTTTAAGAAGGGTGCGCCCTGATAGCGCTCCAATGCATTGGGTAAAGTATAGTATCATGATACGTCATGTGCAATGAGTGTTGACTCATGCTAATTCAAGTGCAACGAGGGTTTACTCGTGCTTCAAGTGCAATGAGGGTTTACTCATGCTCCATGTGCAATAAGCCTTGGCTCATGCTAATTCAATGTTAAGTGTTGTTGCCACATTTCCATGCTATGATTATCATGCTTTATCATGCCTTTATGGTCATGTTTCTCTTATGCTCTATTGATATTCCTATTGCCTAACATGTATTATACTCCTCATGTTATTCATTGTGTACTCCCTTACTGGGCTTTATAGCTCACCCTTTTCTTATGCATGTCCTCAGGTTATCCCATGCAATGCTAAGTACGAAGGAATGTAGTGGTCATGTAAAGGAAGTTTTCAATAAAGATGTTGTATTTCAAGTTTAAAGTTTTTATGTAATGATCCTAAGCCCCAAAGACACTAAACCTCTCGATCTTCTTTGTTGGATCAAGTGAAGTTTTATGTAATGAAGCATGTTTAAGTTGTAATAAAAACCAGGGTTGTCATAGATATCATTTGTGTATAGAGATGTAGAATCCTTTATATAGTCTCTTATAGTCACTCCCCCACTTCATCAGCGACTCAGGGAGGCATAGTATGGAGACGCTGACTGCAAGACGCGACGTGCTCAGATATCCCTAGGGAAGGCACCTGATAGAATCTATAAAGGTGGGGAGCACGTCATTCTCTTCAGAGGATGTACTATGGTACCAATGGCACTTCAAGAGGATGTTTTGAGGGAAGTACACACTTACCCTATAGCGGAATATCCAGGAGTGGCTATGATGTACTAGGACCTTCAGCAATAACACTGGTGTCCAGGTTTGAAAAAGTTGGTAGTATATTTTTTCTCATGATACCTCACTTGTCAGCAAGTGATGGTGGAGCACCAGGTACCAGCAGGCATGGTTCATCCCTTAGAGGTCCCAGAGTGGAAGTGGGATGAGATATCCAAGGACTTCTCGATGGATCTCTCACATACATCTAGGGGTCAAGACTCGATTTGGGTGATCGTCGACCAACTCACCAAGTTGGTCCAAATCCTACCAATCAGAGAGAAGGGTTTAGTAGAGATCTTGGGATGCCACTATGTGTAGGAGATTTTTCATTTATATGGTATAACTTCAATGATTGTCTCTGGTTGGGATGGATGATTTACTTCCCGACTATGGAAGGGGATGTAGTTCGCTTTTGGGACACATCTTCACTTGAGCACTACCATCCATCCTCAGATTAGTGGTCATACAGAGTGGACCATTCAGACCCACGAGGACATACTATGTTCTTGTGTCGTAGAATTAGGTCGTAGCTGGGAGGATCACATACCATTGGTAGATTTTTTCTACAACAACAGCTATCACTCCACAATAGGGATGGAACCCTTAGAGGCGTTATACGTGCGACCTTGTAGATCACCATTGTGCTAGACAGACCCTGGAGAGTCAGCACTGTTGAGACCATAGATGGTACGAGCTACCACGGAGAAGCTGCAGATCATCCAAGAGTGGATGAAGACTACACAAAGCAGACAGATGCTGTGTGTTGACAGGAGATGGAGACCTTTGGAATTTTAAGATGGTGACCATGTTGCGCTACGGGTCTCATCTCAAAGAGGTCTATGAAGATTTGGCTGAGGCGACAACTTATCTATGAGATTTATCAGAACATTCCAAAGCCTCAGTAGAGTAAAATAGGTGTCTTTTATCTTGGATCATCCACCTTAGTTGAATTGGAAGCATGACGCCTACCATGTATCTTAGATGAGGAGATTCGTGCACGACCCTTCCCACATCATCGTCCATGGAGAGTTGGAAGTCGACAGCGGGGTGACTTTTACAGAGGTTCTAGTGGAGATTGTGCATCGACAAAAGTGGGTCCAATGTGGATGTTCGATACCTCTGGTGCACATTCACTGTTAGCACGTGAACCTCTAGAAGATCACATGAAAGTGGGAGCCTCAGATGCGTGCTCAGTACCCCTATTTGTTCCCGTAGTTCAGGTTGTATCTTACGGGGATGTAAATCAATGAGGTTCGAAAGGTGTAATGACCCGGAAATCTAGTGGATTTTTTTAATACATGGGATTTTTACGAGTCCATGAAAATTTACGGCGCTTGATTCCAAGGCCCGGTGTGCCTGAAATCAATTTCAGATTTTTTGTTTGGGTAAATTCATTAAATATATGAGCCAGTTTATATAACTTTTGAATCGGTTCTCGGAATTTAAATATGAGGGAACCAATAAACTCATAGTGCTGGTATTCTCTTAAGGATACTTTCACTTCGACAGTAGTTGGTCGAGTTTAAAAATCAGCTTTTGGTTATTCTTGAAAAAAAATTAAAGTGAGCAACTCTTTATTTTATTGATCCTCCATGTGAGTGCTGGAAGTTGAAACCTCCTCTTGAAAGATGGAGGTGGGACCAACACACCTTAGCCTCCCATGCGAGGTTATGTGGGTGGGGCCCACCCAAACATAACCTCCCGCGAGAGGTTACGACGTGGGGACAACCTGAGTATAACCTCCCGTGAGAGGTTACGTCGTGGGGACCACATGGCACTAAACCCCCAAATTAATGGTTCCACCAACTACCCTAATTAAATGTGCCAAATCCTTCCCTTTAATTGTTGATCCAACACTTTTAATTAAATGTAGAAAATATCATGTATTAATTTGGAGGATCCATTTAATTTAATTCCCCCTTTTAAATTTGTGCCAACAAAATAATAGATTAAGTAATATATTATTTGGAACAACGAAATCACTTGGGTGATTAAAGGGAATGTTGTCAATGAGGAACCTCATCATCCAATGAAGAACTCTCTCCATTGAGGAACGAAGAATGTCGGTGATGATCCATCTTCGACACCTTCTCCAGACACCTACCGATGTGGAGCATCTTCCACGAGCCGACGCAGCTTGGATTTTGAAGCATGTGGCGGATGTGATGAACGATGATTCTCTTCGTGTACTTCCATGACTCCATATACTAAAGTCGAACTACAAATCAAAGGTACGAGGTTTAAAGTAAGGAATATACCTTTCATTTTATCATCTTCATTTGAAATATATCTATGCGAATTCTTGTAATAAATTGTTGTTCATCGTTCTCCGTTGATGAACCCATTCTTATCATCTCTAAGCGTGGAGGGTCCCGGCCAAAATATCATCGCCAGACACCCTCCACCGATCTTTTGTGATGTTTCTTCAGCGACGATGATGAAGGTGGCAAAGACAAAGGTCGCGCTACCCGCGGCCTCCGCAAATTGTGTTACCCCCGCGGTGCACCGATGCTCCCGGATGAACATCGCCTGCCTGTGCCCTGCACCCACCCTGTGTGGCCTCCTGAAACCATGCTCCCACCACGCGGGGCCTCTCACGTGCCCTGCCCAGTGCCCCACAGGCCTGCCCGGCCCCCCGACGGCATGCCCCGTGCGGCCTCCCTACGCCCTACCCAGTGCCCCGCCGGCCTGCCCGATGCCTCGCTGGCCTGCCCGACGCCCTGCCGGCATGCCTGCACCCCGCTCGGCCTCCCAATGCCCTTCCCGGCTCCCCGCCATCCTACTTGCGCCCCACGTGGCCTACCGAAGCCCTTCCTACCTCCTAGGTCAAGCCGCCAAGCCGCGCCCCTCGCGACACTGACCGAACCAGCCCTGGCCTCCGAGCATAGCCAACTATGCGGTGACCTCCAGGCCGAACCATCCCCGCAGTCCACTATGTTGGGCCCTACGAACAGGGCCGAACCTAGCGGGATGACCAGAAAAACGGGCTGGGTCAGACCTTAAAGGTCTCACTAGTTCGACCCAGACCGGGTTGGCTCAGTCTGGGTTGGGACGAGTCAGACCGACCGGGTCACACCGGGCCTAGGCCCCTTACTGACCCTTTACTTTCATTGGCCATATATTTGGCACCATATGTCTATTTGACGAACTGTCAGTGGTGCTGACTTCCTTAGCGCACGACGATCCCTTTGATTATACCCCACTAGAGTTTGGGGTTAAGTTGAGAAATAGCCAGGTTGGATCGTACACGAATCCCAATGGGCCCTTGGGACTAAAAAGCTAATAACTCACAGAACGTGCTTCCGATTGATGCGTCGTTTGTTGTGTTGAGTCACCTATGACAAGGCGGACCTTTGTAATACTTCTACATGGCACTCTGTGATAGTTGGAGTATTGACCAGTGCCTTGTTGAGCGGATCTTCTAGGGGAAAGCATGCATTTGTGCTGGAGCCTAGTAGCTGGCTGTGACTTGATGACTGATGATCGAGCAAATCAAAGTTACTCGTATGGCCCAGTGGGGAGAGCCTAGTTGTGTTGGAAGACCCACGGTGGAGGAGCACCTGGCTGTGGCTATAGACCCATGATACATGACAGGAGGAGTACCTCAACAGACTATGAGGTGAAGCGCCTTGTTGTGGTGGCAGACCTATGGTGGGTAGCTCCTCGGTGTGAGCGCGTCAGACCCACGGTACTCGACAGGAGTACCTCAATAGTCCAAGGTTAGTGGGAAGTTCCTCTGTGTGATGTGACAAGACCACTGTACTCGATAGGGGAGGAGTTATCTACTAGCCGAGGGTTTAGTTTGATATAATCCTTAGAATAAAATCATGGTTGAGATGAGTTATTGAATTTTGTGTTTACCTAATGATTGAGATCGATTACATGGTAACTTAGGTATATGTATGGGAATATATATAAGTGAGGTTATCTGTTGATTTCATACTTTGAGGTTTATCCTTGTTGGATTTTGTGAGACCTTGAGGGTCTGAGGGTCCCTTTTGAGTATCGTTATACTCACCCATGCACGGGCTATGCCCGAACCTCATTGCGTTAGTTGCAGATGACAGAAAACGATGACTGAAGATCAGAGTAGCAAGACTAGACGGTACCTAGAGGTGGAACATTCGACGATTCGGTACATGGTGGAGACTGATGGGTGCGGAGTGCTAAGGAGGATATTTGTACCTACCCTTCAAGTAGGAATCTCTAAAGGATGACCCAGTAGCTACATAACTTTTCTTCAGTTGTACATGATTTTCAGTTGTACCTGTACTTTCCTATTGGGTTGTATTTCTGGCCCCTTTTACATTCCAACACTTATTTTGTATACAACTTTACTTAGTTTTTAGACCATTCTCGTAATCTATTGTGTGTGACTTTAGTTTATAATGGAAATGCCTTCCCAATTTTAGGGATTTATGCCTTTTCTTCAAGTTGCCAACCCCTGGACTATGGAATACGAGATTAGGGTAGTGACGACACATGCCCTGGGGAACGGGTCATGACATGAACATTCATATAAGAAATATATGATCTTATACATTACCTCATGATTATAATATCTTTATATTTCAAATACATCAATATTATATCTCTTGTAATCCTCATCAGTGATGAACTAGCATGGTCCATTTGACTCGATGCATCATCCACCTAATTCTCTTTCCCATGGTGCTAATGTGTTGAGAAATAACAATCATTAATAAAATATAACCAAATCATTTGGTTTATATTCAACATATTATATATGAATTTAATCATAAGGATTTTTTTATCAAAATTTATATCACATGTCCCACCATAATGATAATTCCTTTAAATCAGAAATTATAAAATCACATATTCCAACTCTAAATAATGATTTGAGTAATTTTTCTCATAAACATAAATTTTATAGAAGAATAAGTTCCAATATGAAATTATTCATTATAAAAATTACTATTACCTTGCATGATTCCTAACTATATATAACAAACACTTCCCACTATATGGTACAATGATTATAACTTCACTGGCCATCCATTTTCAGCACCAAGATATTTTCCTCTTATTCATCTGTCTATAGGAACATGGATCCCTTCTAAGTAAACATGGTTGATGCATTTATTATATATGAAAAATTGTTCACAAAATCTTCCTAGAATCTAGATTATACAACAAGACTATGGATCATGGTCCCAGTGGTTATTCTTGGCCATTTTATAATAACATATGCCTTTGACTGATCAACTACTATACCCTATCATATATTATACAAACTATGAATGGAATCATTTTTTCAATATTTCACACATGCTAAATTTAAAATTTAAATTTCCATTCATCATGTTCTTTCACACAATCCCAAAATTATTTAAATTATATTCCATTATAATTTTTTATATAACAATATAATATTTAAATACTACAATAATATAATCAATGTAATCTTTAAAAAATATTTCAAATTAAAAATATAAATATACATGGCAATAGATATGTCCATATGGTGTCATAATAAATTTATAATACACATATCTCTTTTTCTGAAATATATCTTTGGTATATCTTCTTTCTAAAATCACATTAGATGATATCCAAATATAATATAAATCATGGTAAAATATTGAATCACCATAATTGATCAAACATATCATCGATACAGCGTATATGATACTTATTTTAATAGAAATATTATTATGTTTCCATTAATCAATAAAAAGTAAATTTTACACTTCATTATTTATCAAAAATAAATAAATGTTACAGAATGTGGTTATTATCAATGGTATTTTCCCCTTGTATAGATTTTATTTAATTATTTTATCAATTATTCTGAATTAATTGATTTCAATATATATAAAGACATTGAAATAGGTACAGAACTAGGTTTTAGTACTATTGATAATTTGACATCCTGATTTGGGGGTTGAAATGAAAATTTCTCAGAAAATACATCAATATACAATCATAAAATAGTCATACCACCAATATTGAGCCTCTCCCTAACCATTAGAGATAAATATTCATCATGAGTAGGTAGTATGTCCTATATAATGTAATTAATTTCCTTTGTAATTTTATATTCATCCATTAACAGAGAGAAATTTTTTAGTACATTTGGAATAAGAAAATCAATGGTTATTTTGAAAGGTAATTCATACCCAAAACCATGTCAAATTTAACTTATGTAGGAATCACAATGGTTTGATGAAATACATTACAAAAAGGAATAAATTATGGAAGACCGACAATATTGAGATGTGATCATCATACTATTAGGAATTTATGCCTCTTACTAAGAATCTAATCATTGATTTTATTAATTAAAATTACTAAATAATTTTCATGATATAAATGAATTCATATGTTATCTCTCAAAAATAATAATTCAATATTTTAGAATAACAATCCCCACCTCAACTCCTCTATTATATCTTCCATATCATACTAAAACCAAAATGGGTAGCATAAGTATCACCTATGAATAATATATGTTAAAAATCATATAATCACGAAATCATTACAAATATTCTCTAAGTAATGACACATTTTGGATAAATTATTCCCCATTATGTTTATCATATATCACAATTATTTCATCATTTCATTCCATGGATTCTGTCCTACCATTATTCAAACAAATTTATAAGGAGAATGTGAATTATCAAAATACAATTTTGTAGGAGTGTAAAACAAGGTCCTTATATAGGATTCTATATCCAGAACTACATGATGATTGGGTTAATAACCTAATGTAATTATTAGATTAGTCACCGCTAAGTGTATCTTTGATAGAGACAAAATCCACTAGTTTTTATCAAAAAACGGATTTCATATTTGTGAAACCACACATTCCCTACATTACCAAATAATATTGTATTATCATTTTCGTAAATAAATCCATATGTATATCACCAATGATTATGGATTTTAATATTCCAAAATAAAAAATCCCATATATGATATAAACTATTTTATCCAAATCATTACTAATCATATATTACATCATTTTATGTGAATATTCAATACATTTCATTATATTATATATCCTAGAAAAATAACGGATAATTTTATTTAGATACTAGAAAATTAATCAAACTATTTCCTAAAATATCATAAAAATATTCCATGATGATATTCTCCCACAAAAACTATCTTATACAAACTCTATCTAAAACTATTATTCAGATAATTTGGAAATGGAAAGACAAGAAATGGTGAGCTTAGAAACATAGTAATGGAAAATATTAAAGATATAGATCAACTTTCATAAGTGACCCTATTAAAATAATTAGGTTATAATAACAAGATAATAACATATTAATTTCCTATACAATCAATAAATTATCATTAATCATGAGTCATGGCATTAGGCATTGCCATAGTAGAGAAATAATTCCATTGAGTTTGGAATCATCAATAATCAATCATTATACTTGAGAGAATATAAAAATCATAAGTCATGTTATTTGGAATATAAATTTTTCTAGAAAATAATTTCCATATTATAGGTTCACTCCTAATACTATCTTATATGATAAATTCCTATAGTGGATTGAGTTCACTCATTCCATTGATTTCGTAGCTAAGGTTCAATCCTAAGAAAGGCATAGTAGACTAACTCCCTTAATAAACTTGGATCACTCTTGATTCCATTCCATATATTATCATGAGTGATAAATGGTTAAAAAATTCATTTTATTCACATATAATTTTAGTCACAACAATTAAATAATCAAGTCTATTGATAATTCTTCCAGAAGATCATAAAACATTTATAAATTTATCATAGTGTATCCCGTGAAAATGAAATGGGTTTTATAAATATTTTATAATCATATAATCATAATTTATCCAGGTAAGAAAATAGATGTTATTATTTTGTAAATTTCACTGGTGGTTCCTATGAATCAACATAAGGATGTTGTAATATATTATAAAATCCTATAAAAATAATTTGAACATTTAATGGAAATCAATATAAAATATCATTTTTCATTCGATAAAATAAAAATAATAATTTCTAAACCATTGATAAAAAACATCATTATTTGAAAATAGAAATTAAATATTCAACTAAATGATTCAAATAATTTAATTTCCATGCTGGTGGGAAGATATATCTATGGTTTTTATATTAAACAGGAAAATTCTTTTTATAAATTTGTAAAAAATAATATTCCAATTTTTTTATAAATTTTTCAAAAAGATTACATTCAATCCATTATAAATAATGTCTTTTGTAGTGAAAATTATCATTTGAATAATTTAAATTATATTCAATAATGTTCATAAAATGTTTTTAAGATCGCGGTCTTGAAATTAAAATTTCACCGAACGATGTGGATAAAAAAGTTCTTATATTCATAAATGTGTTTTCTTTATCAATTTTAAATATCAAAGAGTTTGTAATGAAATAAATACATAGAGTCCCATGAAATTAATATTCTTGAAAAAATATATGGGTTCTAAAAATAAGGATCATATAAATCCCATTTATGGAAATTTTAAATAGTTAATCTAAATAAAAAATGATATTGTAATATATTTATTTTCACCTTTGGTATATTTTTAATCTGAATTAACATGAAGAAAATGAGTACAATTGAATCATTAAATAAAGTGAATATAGAATGTTTAATGTTATACTATATATTATTTTTAGTATATATTCCATGTCATCATGAATAGTTTCATAACATGAATTATGTCATTATGAAGAAATATTGAGAAGAAGAAACATTACTTCATGTTTTTCCTCGCTTCATACACAATTACCCCTTATCTTCTTCTGGTAACCTCCTTTGAAATGAAATTTAAGGTTTATTAAATGGTTATATTTGGACTAATATAAAAAACATGTCATGTTAATGATATCAAAAAATTATTTGAGTAGATAGTGGTCGATCTGAAGGGATAGTGGAACGTAGATAAGTGAGAAGATGTGTATACTTCACTTTGGTGAGGTGGGGGATAACATATAAATATTAATAGAATTAAATTATAATATATTCCATAATCATGTTACGTGACTCAAAAAATTAAAATAATTAAAAATATAATATTATGTTTGAAATAACATCTATAAATATAATTAAAGATATTTTTTATAATTTAAACTTTATCTATTAGGTAAATCCCTATTTTGTCCCTTTAGACATGTTCCATGGTAACATGACTTCTACTATAAAAAATATTTACTATAGATAAAAAATAAGTTTAAATTATAACCTAATATCTTTTATTCTAATTCAAAATAGAGAATCACGTTTAAATATTCATCTCAATGTAGTGTAGCGAATTAATTCTATTATTGGTGAAAAAAACAAGTTAATACCACATTTTGAGAAGTTTTATTTCTAAGCACAAAAATGAGGTTACTATTATTTTTACATGAAAAACTCATTAGATGAATGTGAATATAATTTATTGAATACATGATCTGAAAACTAATTTTAAATCACTTATTGATATTGGTTAATTTAATTTGATACCATTAAAAATACATTGGGCTCATGAACATGATCCTCAAAAAATTAATTTTTTTTCTGTTTAATGACTATATCTTTACTAATAACCATTTAATAATGAATATATAAATAATTATTCATTTAATTAATTTTTCACCATTATATTTCCTCATAATTTATTTTTTCCAGCGATAAAAATACGTAATATATAGAGAAATAAAATACATGGAAAATTTTCCCTTTGAACCAAAAAATTATATTATTTATTGAATTTAAAATTCAATATGTATTTCATTGAAATTAATCAATTAATTTTCATTATGTAAATATTTTATAAATATTTCTAAATTTTATTTACTATTATTCATAACAACTAATCCAACATATATGTTATAACACTCTCATTTTATAATAATGAGTAAATAAAATTTCATTTAATATTGGTGTTTTCTTTAAAATAAGGCCATCAATCACATACATTTTAATCAAATATATTTATATGTAAAAATAATACAGTGTTACAAATAAAATCTATTGTGAAGTAATGAATATAGTTAGCTGTTATTGAAGAATTCTAGTGTAATTATAGTATGGGGAGTTAATTTTCGATGTTGGAACTTATATACAATATTATACATATTTTAGATATGGGATATACTAACAATTTTGGTTAGAGATAATTTACAGTGTATAAAATGTCATTGGGATGAATAAAAAATCCTGGAAAGGGTTAAACAGATTTTATAAACCATGTAAAAGTACTAAATTATTTTTTACTACATTACTTCCATGAAGTGGCTAATTATTTCTTGTTTAAACAAAAATAAATCGATTTCAACTAGTTAATAACATCTATTACATTATAAACTATGTGAATATAAGAAATGCCTAAAGAAATAGAATGTTTCTACCAAGAAAACTAGGTGACATGTGGGCCTACTCCTGTGAAAATTAAATAAAATAAAGATACAGTAGAAGACATCATGGAGTCATTCTACACGGATGAGAATATACCTCACCACAATAATTTTCCTGATCAAAACGATCACAAAAATAAGGTGACACTAAAGACCAAAAGGAGGTGACCTCATTAATTTCCCTTTTTGCAAGCGCATCAGCCACTTGAATTTCTTCATGAAAAACATGAGTGAATTCAATGGAAAGTGATCCAAGTAGCCGAAGACAATCAATCCAAACCGGAAGGATCCTCCATGGCACATTCATCGAGCGCTCTTTTAAGATTTGAACCGCAACAGACAAGTCCGACTATATCCTTAATTCATTCCAACCAAAGTGGACAACATACCTGATCGCTTTTATTATAGCCCAGAGCTCAGCTTCAATAGCATATCTGTTTCCAATAAAATGTAAAAAGAATCCTGTGAAAACCCCCGAGAAGTACGAAAAACACCACCGCATCTGGAGGGCCCTATAGCACCAGAGGTGGCCCCATCAACATTGACCTTAATCCACCGTGGAAGCGGAGGAATCCATCAGATGTATTTCAAAATCAATGGTTTCTTCGTCCTGCCACTAACACCAAGAGATCTCAACAAAACCAAGTCAGAAACATCATTTCTCATACAACCTGTCTAAATTTTGGAAGCCATAAAAATGGCATGATGCATCGTTAAAACACCATTGTGAATATGCTGCTGAATATTATTGAATAGTCGGTCGGTCCAGGGCTTCCATATGAAGTCAATAACAGCTGCACACGGAGCCAAGAGAAGATCATGAATTTTCTCACTAACATTGGCCATACAAATGGCCTGTATTAATTCTTCATCCAATTTAAAATGAAGGAATCACTGAAACATCAACTGCATGTAGTGCCATATCTTGTGAGAAAAAATGCAGGAGAAGAAAACATGTGAGATGGATTCATCTGCTGCCAAGAAAACATGGAAAATCGGGGCAAGGTGAAGCCCAGTGCACTACAACAAGAGCGGTAAGGGCAGCCTGTTTTTCCAAATTTTCCAAATAATAAATGACCGTTTAGGAGGAATAAATGGATTAATGAAGTCCATAACCCATCTAGGGGGTGAGTCTAGATACCATAAAGAGACTTGTATCATTACATTGTGCTGAAAATACAATTCAGATCAAGACTCCAAACCAGAACATCAAAGTCAGTAAAGAAATATTTCATGAAATCAGTTCATATATGGCAGGGTAGACTTTCAGAGAGTCCTAGATCTGTTCCAAGATCAGCAATGGATTTATTCTTAAGAACCAGTGGAATGATGATATCATCACAAATAGGTCATGACAACCAATAAGTGGTCCAGCAATTAAGGTTGGACGTCTTGCAGACCAGCCATTTAGAGTGAGTCATCATATCAGAATATGCCTACATAATACCAGACCAGATAGAGGATCTCATATAATTGGCATAACCATTCTGCAATTTTACAATAAATCTAATTTCCATAAACTCCATGAAGGTATGAGGAATTGAAAAAAATCCTCAAGACAAACTTTTCAATAATAGTATCATTGAAGATTCAATTGTATTTGATGTCCGATCCTCCCATTTGAATTGGCTTAATGCAGTCTTTCTAGGAAATTGTAACCAGTTTCTTCACATTAATTGAGCCAGTCCAAACAACGTTTCTAATTTTGGAACTTATTTCTTTAATTTGCGAACTCATCCATTTGTATAGAGAGGTGTAAACGAACATTGAGGTGATCACTGAATTAACAAGACAGATTCTCCCAACTTGGGACATACGTTTCCCTTTCAAGCCTGATAATTTATTGATGATACACAGTGCAATATTTTCTAAGTGACATCTTTTTACCCTTCCACAAAAAAGATGTAAACCAAGATAAATTAAAGGGAGAGATCCCCTGTTGACTCCTAACATCACTATAGTTCTTTTTTGCCTAAATATATTAATTCCATCCCCAAAAAACACATAGGACTTTCTCTAATAGATTACCTGACCAGAAGCTTCTTCATAGTGAGAAAAGATTCCTTTAATACATGAAATGGTAACAGCACTTGCCTTCCAAAATAGCAGGATATCAACACCATAAAATAAATGTAAAGGGGCGCTCAACTCCCTTCCGATTTTCATTGTTTGTTACCATCCAAAATTAGCAAGATCTCTGAGGCACCAACTATGATAGTCTTCAAAAATAGCAGACAACATACCAGAAAGGGGATCACCCTGCTTGACACCTCTTGAGAATTGAAAAAAACCTCTAGGAGCTCCATTGACCAAGATGGACAGTCTTGCACTGGATAAAATGGATCCAATTAGATCAATAATTCTCTGTAAGAAGCCATGCATCTTTAGAATAGTAAACAGAAAGCTCCATCTTATGGTGTCAAAAGCTTTTGAAATATCAATCTTAACAGTCATATTTCCATCCATCACCTTTCTTCTCAAAGCATTTACACATTCAGAAGCAGTGAAAAGGCAGTCCCGTATGTTTCTCCGTGGTACAAATCCAAACTGATTCCCAGAAATGAGCCCTTTAGCAATTTCACCCAGCCACTAAGCCATAATTTTACTAATGACCTTTAGAATTGTGTTCCCAGTGGCCACATGTCTGAAGTCTTTAATGTCTAAGGCGGTATCCTTTTTAGCGATCACGACAATAAAATTCGAATTCTTACCAAAAGGCATGTAAGAAGATCTAAAAAATTCATTCACAGCATTTGTAACATCTGATTGCACAATTTCCCAGTAGAACATGAAGAATTTATTTGTAAAGCCATCTGGGCCTGCAACACTATCAATATTCAGTGAGAAGAGGGAATTGTGTATCTCCTTTTCACAAGGGATTTCAGTAAGCTTCTTATTCTGGTTCTCTTAAATAGAGGGGTCAAAACATTGGATAATTTTGTCAGAATTTTCATTTCCAACATCTGAGTACAGCTTTTCAAAGTAATCTACCATAGCCTCAATGATATCACTCTCTGAATCAAAGTGCTTCCCATCAATGCTAAGAGCATTTAGGCTCCTCCTGACCTTTTTCTCTTTGTTAATGAAATGAAAAAAATTTGGAATTCATGTCTTTTTCATTCAGCCATCTAACATTGGACTGATTCCGAGCTAGATTATCCTTAAGGGTCAGTAGTTTGTCCAACCTTGAAGCAGCCTAAATTTCCTCTGGGGATGGGACCTCTTGATCCAAACCAGAATCATGATGATTTGAGAGGTTAATTTCAGCCTTTCTTATATCACTATCAATTGAGGAGAATGAATCCCTGCTCCATTGCTTTAGCCTGGCCTTACCAAGTTTCATCTTGCAACATAAAATGTACAATGGGCTGCCCAAGTAACTAGTTTTCCAAGCATCCATAACAATCTCTCTGCATCCAGGTATAACAAGCCAAGCTTTATTTAATTTGAACGGCAGAGGGGATGACCTGACTATGTTATAAACTATCTCAAGAAGAATAGGATTGTGATCAGAATGCAAACGTGGGAGAGTTCTCCCAGACACATCAATTGGCCTATTCCTATCCTCCCCATGAACGAAGGACTTATCCAACCTGCTTGCCTGTCTCCCATGAATAGTGTACCTGCTCCACGTGTAAGAAGAACTGGAGATTGGAACCTCAGAAAGGCCACATTTATCAATGCAAGAAAAAAATTCAGAGGATGCATCATGACAGAAGTGCTCCCCAGTTCATTCCTCAGGCCTAAGGATAGTGTTGAAGTCACCAAGAAGAACTCAATTTCTCGTCATGCTCTCAGATATATCAACTAATCTTCTCCATGACGCTCGTATTCTTGTATAATGGTTGAAAGAATATAAAAACTTCACCGCAATGGATATATAATTACTATGACATGAGAGGGTAATAGACTGGAAATCAGTCAGAATAGAATTAACCACAAAACTATCATGTTTCAGCACCCACAGAGATTCAGAATTTCCAGTAAATTGATTGCTTGAAATAAAGGAAAATCCAATGGACTCCCATTTGAAGGAACTCCATTTATCAAACTTCATACTTGGCTCAGCGATACCAATAAGAGTCGGTCTATTGGTCATAATAAGATGTCTAAAGGATATAACCGTGGGAGGGTTCCCAACCCCTTGACAATTCCAGAATAGAATCTTTATTATTTTGATCTGAGCCTAGTACTGGGCCCATCATAATTCTGTTTGAGAAAGTCTTCAGGAGGCTGCAGGTCAGTATCAGCATCATCATTTGATACTTGATCGTCAACATGAGTTCCACTATCCTCCACCACCGAGTTAAGCATGGAGAATCTGTTGACCGAAGCATCTGGAATAGACAGTAGGCTAGTAGGTGGAACACTTTTTGCAGCTTTAGAAGGATAAACGTGTGAGAAATATACCAAATTAGAAGGTCCAGAAGCATATAGTACATCATTCCCAGGATCAATTCCCGGGCTCGAGTCCTATTTATGGGTCACCAAAGGGGCCACTCTTGGACATGAATTAGTGTCCTGAACCACCAGAACATCAGAGTCTGTAACTAGTCCTTTAGCGATAACAACAGCTGTAGGGAAAGAACCCAAAGAAGCATCCCAGTCTATTTTTTGTTTCTATGTGCCATCAGCAGAATCAAATAATTTATCCGAAAAAACTGCCTCCTCTCTTACAGCTGTAATATTAATAGCCTCACTCCATGTAGGAACCAGGAAAGATGTATCTTCCATATCTTCCTTCTGAGATAGTTTACCTTCATCAGGTTCTGCACATTCAATAATCACGGCAACACCATTAGTATCAACAGTATTGGGAGAAATTTTTGCATCTTTCCCCCTATCATCACCCCTCAATCCCTCCCCATTTGTGGGTACTCCATCATAGGTATCTGGGCCAGAATTACCTGTATCAGGCACCATTAATCCTACATCATCCATAGTGATGACCTTCGATCCATTAACATCGACATCCTTGCTCTAATTCTTATCATTCAGGCATCCAACATCCTCTATTCCATCTTTTCTAGAGGCCCTGGATGGAGCAATGGTCTCTCCATTGTCAGGTATGTATTTATCTCCAACTGCCATAGCCTTATTCTTGTTTTTTACACAGTTTTCAGCCTCATGCCCTCGACCTTTGCAAAGATTATAGATTTTATTTCAGTTGCATTCAGCGAGCCTGTGACCAAAGAAGTGACAATTCAGAAAGAATTTGGGTTTTCTGTCATATATAATATGAAGGTTGAGGCTGTCATCTTGTGTAGTTAATACCACTTCCTCAACAAGGGTGGAATCCATATCAACTTCAACTATAATTCTCAAATAGTGTCCAAAAGTAGGATTTTCAGTCTGCTTATCAAGTCGGATTGGATTTCTAACCGATGAGGCTATGTCCCAAAGAATTTGAGGATGCCAACAGAGCCAATTTAGATTACACACACGAATCCAGATTTGTGCGAAATTATTCTTCACAGTACTTGGGTCGAAATTCTGGTCCCATTCATAAATACAAATAAAGCCCGGCTTTATAGGGACAGAGCCAAGACACTAGGTGCGACTAATCATGGATTATCACTCACATAACACTTAATGGTTTTAATTTGAGGTTGAATTTCTCTCAAATTCCATTCATTAACATCAAATTCATTCTTTTAAAATTATAATACTCAAAATGTAAATAAGTTAGAATATTAAAAAATATTCTTATTACCATTATATTTCAAATTTTATGAAATCAGTTTTCTATTTTTCTATTTTATATCAATGTGTATTAAATAATTTAATTTAAATTTAAAATTTTTATTATTATGAAATAAAATATTTCTTAATATTTTTAAATGTTTTATCTATAGTATATAATAAAACTTAGGAATATAAAACATAATTTTATTTTATAATTCTATTATTATAGGAGAGAAAATTTCATTGAAAATCATGTTTCATACTGTATTCCACTATTTTTAATAATTTTACAAAAATAATTTATTACCCTAACAAAAAAATATATGTGGTTATTTTGTTTCATTATAAAATAATATTATCATGTCTTACCCTAATAAATATGATTCCACAAAAAAACATTGACATAGCTTGTTATCATTTTTAATCCCATTACATCAGAATTCCAATATCTTTAATAGATGTTCCTAATATGTGATGTAATTTCATAGTTATATCCCATTAGATTCACTGCATGTGAGTGAATTTCTATTTAAATTTTGAGTAATGAAACAAGTGACAATAAAATGAACATTAGAGAGATTTGGAGAAAGGGTCATTTGATATGTCATAGATCTCACAAGATAAAAATTACCAAAGTGGATGATCTACCTATGTGTTATATTTCCATTCTTCCAAACCCATATATTAATATTATTTATTGATATTAAATGAAATAATTTATCCCTATAATAAAGTCTTGTTATTTTTATGGTTATTATCATCTATCTTTTAGTAACATTGTAAAACATTATTATGTTATTAAATGACTTAGACCTTTTTATAATTTCATATACAAGTAATAATCTAAATATATTTCTCTATAAAGAAAATTTTCTGGTAATTTTGAAATTTTTAATCTCTACCAATATAAATATTCATATGGAGTTATATTAATGTGTATTAAATCATTTTCATATGATGTATCCATGAAATTAATAAACCTGAATATGAACATGAGATAGTTAGTCGAATGAAATCATATATAATTCTCCACATTTACCATTGTATTATATAATATATTATTATAAGACATATAAAATGGTGTGGGGAATTTCCCTAGGACAGGGATAGTGATATTGGGTAAAATTCTTAAAAATAACCAACTTTCACAAAATCCTCAAAAATTTCATTCAAAAAATTACAAATCCTTATGAACCTAGAGAAATTCATTTAACATTATTATTTTAATATCTATCAAATTATTGGAAAAAACATCATAAAAAATATATTCATTCTATAACTATATGTCTTTCCCTATGGACACTATAACATTTGGAACAATTATGAATTCCATAACTTATAATTATAATCAATGGGTATTCTTGTGAAAAATTCATTACTCAATCTCTAATGGGTCTGAAATTATTTAAATCGAACCAAATCATATATTCGTAAAATCCTTTTCTCCATATTTTATAAGTATACATATAACAAAAAATTATATAATCTAATTACCTAATGAATTGAATGAAAACTTGAAATGAAACATATCAATATTATAAAAGTCATCTCATACATTTTGGATTCTATAAAATATGATGATCACATTGAATGAGTACAACACATGTCATTTATAAAACTATTTGATTGTATCACTTTTCACTCAACTAAGAAGGGCTATGAATTTCATTAACATAATTCTATAATGGTTTTGGATTACATACATGATATATCATATGAAAATTACATATTGATAAAATTGAATTTATTAAATGAATAAAAATGTTCCTAAATACTTCTTGATTAGGTCCAACTTATGTAATGTATATGAACGGTATCAATGTACAATGGTACATTTTTACGGAATCAGGACATGCCCATTTAATTGTGATTCATGTTAATAAAATACCCCTTTGTTTAATAATAACCATATGAAAAATCATGTTATAGGATTTTAAAATTATTTCATGTAATATCTATCCACACATGATCTGAATATTACAATAAATCTCTTATATATGATTTATTCTGGATAATGTTGAAAAATCATCAAAAACCATTTTAATGCATTTTGATTACTGACAATTGATAAATAAAGTTAGGTCGTTCAAGAAATTTTACAATATTACTATTCATGTAATTTTTTAAGCACACCTGAATTAATAATAAATTGATATTATCATTATTATAAAAATATGATATACATATTTAACATAAAATACAATATTTCATGTATCTAATACCCATATATTCAATATGAAACAAATGTTTTTTCTATGATAAATTATTTATCGATGGATCTACTAAATTTTCATCTGAATTTAGAAAATATCTATGTATATCACCTTTCATAAAAATTTCTAAATGATTTGGAATATTCAATGGATATTTGAGTTCATTTGCTGACACTAGGGTTCCATTTTTAGAGTAATAGATTCATTTTTTCTCAAAGTAAATATTGATTTATCACTCAGTTATAGGAACCAGCCCATGTTTTTTAATAAATGTGTTGGTCAAAATATATTATTTCACAACATATTATGAAATTATATACTTTTCATCAATTTTTAATTATTTAATTATGCCATTCAGGGAACTATTAAAAATAATTGCTCCACTATTGATGAAAAAGGAAAAAATATATTATCTTCTCTTGTCATCATTTGTTTATAAAAACTAAAAAAATATATCCTTTTAAAATATGAAAATCCATACCGATAAAAATATATAACATATCCTTAATTATTCTATGGTATATAAAGATATTCTTGATAGAATCTCAGTGTATCTCACTATGATTCGATTGGTATATTTTTTTTCCAACAAATCATTACTGACTAGGGGGTGAGTATATATTAAGGAATACATGATATTTCATAGAGTGAATGTGTATGAAATTTTATCCATGTTTTGTAAATCTTTAGTAGGTTTTTTCAAATTTCTGAAATTCATTCCTTATAAAATTGCTAATGATATATTATTGTATTTCAATATTCAAAACGTATTTATCACTTTACTAATATATTATCATGACATAGTTTAAGATAAATATTTTATCTAATTGTATAAATGTTCAAACTAAGAATTGAAGTTACCTTACCAATATATTTCAATGAGAATTACATTCCAAAAAACATATTCACGTAATGTAAAGCCAAAACATTAGTTATGATGTGTTTTATCTCATTCACATACAAATCAAGAAATAGTACCACACTCCCACTAACCTATCTTTATTTATAATAATCATCCATACTCTTAATGAAACCAAACTACATTATTATATCATTAATCTATATGTTCCAACACAAATATGTATTCTTTAATCTATAAATGGACATTCTCAACATTGATATTTTATATGAATTATTTTTCATGTCAAAACCATATATTTTTATCATAAACACATCATTTAAGAAATTAAAATACATTAAACCATTTTTAATATCTATTTTATATATCTCACAGTCATAATGAGCTTCTATAGAATGTAGTATCTAAATTGAAATTATCATTATAACTATATAAACATGATTTCCTAGTAAATACATGGTTTTTTATAGAATTTATCTATAAAACATGATTTATAAGTAGACACTCTACCATTGAAGATAATTTTGGTTGAAGATTTATTCTTTTAACCAAATATGTCCCAACCCTTTATGTGCATCCAAAAATATCTAAACACTCTTATTGTACGTGGAATCTATCATACAATTTCGTGGACCTTCATAATTTTTTTGAATCTAAATTGTTAGTGGCCTCACAATATATAGTAGGTTTAACCTCAATGTAGCTTACATCATCATGATTACCACAATAAATCCATATCTATCATAATCCATCCAATTATTAAAAAACATTCAATGTTTTTGGTTAAATGAGTTGGTTCTTCTTTCATATCCTCTTTTGGAACCGACTCACCTTCCAAGATTGAAATATTTTTACCTTGATAGTTTTCAACGAATAGATGTTTATAATTACATTCACAATCTACTCAAATTATATTTTACATCCCATGTTATATTATTGTACAATGTAAACATATTGTTTTATATTAGGATTATAAATACAATATCCCCCATTTTCATTAATATTAATAAAAAATGCACATTTTTTTATTTATGGTTAATTTGATCTAGTAAAAAATTTAAAATATATTCTTCACAAACCTAAATACACATTAATGTCAAATTCATACACTTTCGAATTCATATAGAATATTTAACTTAATAAAAGCTTTAGATGAAAACATTTATGTAACAACGATTATATTTCCTAAGAATATTCCTAGTATGATATATAAAGGTACCAAAAATTCATAATTAAGAACACTATTTCGAAAAATTAAAAATTTATACTCCCAAACACCCATTTACACTATTGTTATATTAGTATTAAAATGTGAAATACTTTATTAATATCTAAAATTCATAGAAAATTACTGAAATATTATTTTCCACCAACATTCTATCAATGAATTTTAATGCACTCTTCCAATTTATTTTCATCTTCACTTTTAAAAAATAATATTAATTACAAAATATATTTTTAATCTATCGGGTTTGAATTAGTGGTCATTGTCCAATTTTATATTTTTACAGCTTTTAATCCAATACTATGTTTTTTTGGGGAATTTCATGTTAGTTCATAGATCATGTGTACTTAACATGTGGAAAAGACGATTCATATTTTAGGCGAGAGATACAATACACACAACAATGAGTTTTCAAGGTTCACAAGACAATTTTTATCGAGTGAAAATATCCTCAGGGTATAATAGGTATCCTTAAAATATCCAATTAATTATATTTTTATCAATGATGAATGATGTAATGGTAGGAGTGAGAGTATTTTCCCAAACTCCTAAAATAGTCTTAATGAAAATTTCATGTGATGTAGATCTAAAAAATCTCTATAACATGTGTGATCCTTATTATAACTTCATCAAGTGTCTCTACAATACATACATGAAATTAACCCTTTTTCTTATCTCAATATTTACGGGGATGTGTGATCCCCTCTTTCTCAATGATCTCAAAACGTGTATTAAGATATATAAGAATTTTAATTATAAATATTACATCATTTTAGAATAATTTTAAAAAAATATCTTAAAAATAAAATTAAAAATAATGTAATGGTTTAGTGTATTTGGAGACTCAATAATGAATCATATAAGTTCATTAAATGACTTAAATATCTCTTACAATGTTCTGATCAAATAATACTCTTCTATGGAATAACTTACTCAAAACCATTATTTATAAATAAAGAAAAGGTTACAAATGAAAGGGTGTTATTTGATTCTAAGTGAGGGTGAACATAATGATATATCAATCAACAGTCATAAATAATAACATGATAATAATAATTTTATTATAATGTGATTATAAGTTATTATTGGCATACCCACTTATTTAAATATCATTAACCATAAATCATGGCATCAGTATTTTTCATAGTAAAATAAACATGTCATAAGTGTGTGAAATCATCAATAAAAATTCATGATTTATGAAAAATTATCATAACCATAAGACATATGTTTATGGAATACACATAAGAAAATAAAATATTTTAATTATTCAAGTCTAACTTCAAATAATATCATAGTGGATCTGGTTTAAAGACCATTCCATAATTCCCTTAGTCAAGGTTCACTCCCAATAATATCTTTGGGGATGGAGATCACTCCCCATTCCATCGTTTACATAGTTAAGTTTCACATAAAATACTATTTTATTATAATAGATCCCTTATTAAATTGGGTTCACCCCTATTCATGTCATTATTATATCATGAGATATATATATATACCCAATTCATAGTAGTTCTATATGATTCAGGGGCCACCCATATGATAATTAAAATCAAACACTTATTTGAAAGAAGATAGAAAAACATTTATGACACCATAGTATCATAACTTGTTGAATTAAAATGGGTTCTTTAACATCCTGATCCCAAAAGACACAAAACGGATCCCTAGGATGATTTGTTATATATCCCCACATGTGGCTCCACCGACACTAAAGGTTTCTGACATGCAGTGAGGGCCTAGATTAGTCTTGTGGTGAGAAAATAATATCCTTACTGGTGTAATCCATAGTCGATACCAAGACTATATATTGGAGGAAAAATTAAATAACCAATAAAACATGTTTTACTAACAAATCC
This sequence comes from Viscum album, assembly GCA_963277665.1. NCBI lineage: Eukaryota > Viridiplantae > Streptophyta > Magnoliopsida > Santalales > Viscaceae > Viscum > Viscum album. The sequence continues at coordinate 1,585,079,813 of OY728152.1, read as the reverse complement.
AATTATTGGGTACAAACCACAACCAACAATAAACATGGTATGACACACTAAACAACTGTAATGTGAACAATGCCAAAAATAAGAATAACAAAGAAATTACTAAATTGGCCCATAAACCACATCTAGAACTACATCAATGCATGACCCCTGCCCATCTAAAATCCCTAAAATACTTACATTACTCGTGTCCTAACCAAGAAGCATAAAGCATGGGTACCCAATGGCGACCAGAACAAGCAGTGAGTACAACTTTGTATGCCACCACCAATGGTGTATATAAAATATCCAATCAATATATACGTCAAGAAAGTTAGAAGTAAAAAAATTATATAAATACTAGTTGGTTTCCATTATTTATCAATGTCCACTTATGATATTCCTATCACTATTACAAATTTCAATAGATATTCCAACTTCATTCCATAGTTCACTTTTATCAAATCATTAAGGGGGTAGGAACATTCATCATCTCAATGTATAAGTTGAATACATTTAGTTCTCTATCTCACAAGGGATATGCACATTATCAAATATACAATAGACTAACCATGAATCCTCATTAATGGTGGTTTCATTGAATTGAACCATTAGGGTAATTGAAGTCCATCAACTTCTTCAATTTGTGCATTATGAGGTTTAGTTTAGAGCCTCAGTTCGACTCATCCCATGGATATAGATACTCATGTCAGCACCCCAGTCTACCAAGAAATGTGAACATGATATTTTTCCATTCACCATAAATATCCCATTACTTTAACCAATCATAAACAATAAAAATAGAAATCACAATCCCTAAGAACAAACATTGGAATAAACCTTATTCTATTACACATTAACATATTAATCATTCCCACTACATATCCATTTATTCTAGATATAAATTTATATGAAAAAATCACAAATATTATCCATTAATTTCCCATTAATTATCCCAATGAATACATCCAACCATTTATATAAGTTAAATAATTTACCCCATTTATAATTTTACTTATATTATAGAACTAATGAATTTAACGTAAAAAATCACACTTCATTTTGTACATTACCATTAACATCATTTATCTATTTTCCTATCAATAGAAACAACCCCTTATCTATTTCCCATATTTAGAACAAATACCCATTTACCTACCTATTCTTCATGAAATAAATTTTTCATGTTCAACATGGGCTCTACATAACCATAATCCTATTTCTTAGTAAACATTTATTTTAATATAGTTTTGGAATGTGGGAACACCCCATGGGTGAACTAAAATTGATCATGTTTTCTTCTATGAATACAATTATGATCATGAAATGTTATATTCATTATTTAGAGACCAATTATATTATATCTCACTAACAACATCAAGGATAAAACTATGGGTAAACAATAACACAACTTTGCATGCACAAATCTGTATAAAACCAAGAGATATTACATGTAGACCACCTAACATTAATCTGATGATGATCGAACTCTTAATCAAAGACATATATCCCTATTAGGCCACACGTGGATGAATAAACCTAGATATCACCGAAAAATATGGATTTAGACTTTTACATGGATATAACAGAATGATACAAACCCTAACAAAATTCGAGAAGAGAAGGATTTGACTCAATAATTACATTGATTCATAACCAAAGACACTCCAAATGTCTTAGTATCCAAGGAGAATCAATCATTGGAATCATGGGAGGTGTTGGATTATCCATATGGATTGAGAGAGGAGTATAATAGAAAAAATCATGGGATGATTTAAATTCACATTGTTGAAATTTGGTAATTTTTTCACGTTTTACATGGGCACATAGTTTATCCACACTATTTTTGAAACCAGTCAAAAAACCATGTGAAGGCCAATGTCCAAGGAAGGTTGAGTCGCATGGTTACCTTGTAAGACACGAACTATTTAATAACATTGCACCATCATTGAATGATTCTACTATCCAAAATTTCACAATTTAGACTCCCACCATGAACGGTTTAATTACTTATGTGCTGGTAATGAAAAAACCATTCACCTTGTAGAGGCTGGACCAGTTTCTCCCTTATTTTGTCTTCCTAACCCTAGAACACCCTGGGGGACCCTCAAGCTCCCAATAATAACATCATTGAATGAAAATGTTATTTATACAATAATTTAAACAAGGAAATACCTCAATGTAGTTTGTAATCATACAAATTCCCCACCTTCTAATAGCTCATCCTCAAGACACATTCTTAAGAATCACAAGGAATCCAATGAAAAGATATTGGACCACCAGTACCACATATAAGACTCTCTCTCCCATGATTATTACTTAAATTTTCAATATTTCTGTTGAACATGACCCATACACACAACCTTTCCTTGAATGTCTTTGTCCCTATGATCCACAATATAAACAGGACTCTCCTCAAAAGACGCATCAAACTCAAGCACAAAAAAAACTTCTTTAACCAAATGTGATGGATTTGGGTGATACTATGGAAGCTACAAAACCTGAAAACCATCATGCATTCCACCATATCATTATGGATGATTTAATCGGTAATACAGTGGTTTGGTCCTCTCAACAAACATAAATGGACTTATGCACCTTGGGACTTACATGCACTGTTTCCAAATCTGATGGTGAACCAACCAAGGAAATACTTGAAAAAACACACTATCACAAACCATAATCTCATGGGGTCTTTGGTTATGATATACATATTCATTCCCTATTCCATTTCAGTACATTTCAGAATCGAATGAGCATTTTCCAATGTTTCTGGAATGGAACTCCATCCCAACAGCTTGGACTAACTCTCTTAAAACCGACACAGTGGAGATATGCCGGACCTGCCATAGAGCATGTCAAAGGGTGCAATTTGAATTGTATCATGATAAGTGTTCCTGTGTGAAAACTCAATAACATGTAATTGATTTTTCCATGAACCACCTAAATCTAGGACACAAGCTAACAACATATACTTAAAAAATAAATTATATGCTCTGACTGCCCAACATTCTGCAAGTATAAATTTATACAGAGAAAAATATTTCTAAAAGGAACCATTTTTTAAATCATCCAAAAGCATGACATGAATCACAGATCCGGATAAAAATCTATTTTTATAGATACTCTATGAAACTGCACTAACTATGGAACAAAAAAAACATACCCAACTGATCAATACTGATATTATCATGGATCAGTGAGAAATGATCAAATTTAGTCAGTTGACTCAATCCCACATAAATTGTGTCATTATTTTTGGGACATACTCATATGAAACAACTCTATAATTGATTATTACATTATCTGAATTCCATTACCAATTAGACAGTGGTTGTATAAAATTAATTTTTTGTTGATTCTTATCCTTTAAATATAGAAAGGTGAGGCAACTCACCCTAAAATCTAAAACCAATATCTCTATTACTAGAAACCAAAACTGTCTATGATGATCATGATACATCTTAGTCAAACCAGGGTGCACAACCCACATTGTAGATTAATAATCACATATAAACTCTTCTCATATACACATTAGAACCATACCAAATCCAAAAAAATGATAAACCCCATATGGACCAATAGCATAATAAGAAGTTGAATCCCCACCATTAAGTCTTTTCTTCATATAAAAACACTTTGTATCTAAAATATGACTCTCCTTTTCTAGGTTCAAATGAGCATAATCCAATAATATGGATGAGAGTGTCCTTTCCCAGGCCCATCCCACACATCTTGGTTTATCTCTAAAAACATGTAAATCACTCTCCACTCAGATTTGGATTATTAAACTACCAGGTTTTTTGTCTTCTAACTCGTTAAATCCCCAACTGTTTTCAATTTTTCTGGTGTGTAATCAAACTGAAAGTCAAGATACTTCATATATTCAACCAATATCTAATGTCAAATATTGAAATAAACCGATGATAATATTTAGTTGGGAATTTTCTAATTGGTAAACACTGTGAATTACTCTACAATCAATTAGTGCCTCCAACACTTCAATTAAAACGTCACTAAAACCATCTCATGATCTTGAGTAGGGTAATTCCATTCATGAGGCCACAAAATCCTTGATCCCTAAGCTATAACCCATTCAGAATTCATCAATACAACCTTAATTCCAACATTAAACACATCACAAATCATGGTTCACTAATCACCCGGATCAGGTAAGATCAAGATTGATGTTTTCATTGACAAATTCTTTAACTCTTGAAAAAAAATCACATACCTTATAACACTCACAATTAAATCCTTTCTAGGCCATGATTGATTTTGGGGCTACCAAACATGATATGTATATAATAAAACCTCGGTAATAATTAGATAATGTTATAAAACCCAAACATCATAAACACTCAAGTGCTACACCAAAGACACAACAACCTACACATTATTTGGATCGAATAACACACCTTCCTTAGTGAGGATATGACCCATGAATGCATTTTATCAATATAGAATTGATATTTTAATTGCTTGAAATAAAGACGAATATCACTTAGTATAACAAGGATGATTTCAAGATGCACTACATGATTGTAATGGGTTTTATAGTACACTAAGATTTCATCAATGAAGTCAAATATGAAATAATCAATATTGGGTTGAATTAATTGGTTAATTAATTCCATGAACACGGTTGTTGCATTGGTCAGTCAAAATGAAATCACCCCAAACACATACACCCCGTAGCCTCTCCTAAAAGTGTTCTACGTTATATGAGATGTTCTCACACTCCCCTGATGATACCCTGACCTCAGTTGTTAACTTTCATCTTATTCATCCTTTTGTAGTCAAAACATAACTGCAATGTTTAGATAGCCTTCATGGAAAATTATACAAATAGATACCTATGGAGAAGTACATGGGTGTACGAAAATTTTATCCTCCAACTACTATTTTTGAACATTTACATCCTTGAGTTCTTTCAGGGAGATTTGATATAGTGGAATGGAATCTTGTTCCGCACTGGGTAGCCACACTATCAAGAACTCCATATACCTCTTGGGTGTTAGCACTAATAAATTCTTTTGAAGCATACCCTGAAACTAATCCACGATATGTAGAATGATAAGATGTCTCACCCCTCGGCATGATGAACCTGAAAAATACACTTCAGCTATGATTTCATACAACCACTAACCATCCATCCAAGCAAGGAATGTTTGAACATCAAATTTTCCTTGAAGAACATACATGTATCCCTAAACATACATGAATATTTCTCGATGATGGTAATAGTCAATGTGGGCCTGATGTCATAACAGCCAATCCATGCATAGAATTAGGTCAAAGCCTAATATCTAAAGGATGAACATGTACCTTAGAAAATGGTACCCATCATCTTCCATACAAATACTATTAAATTGTCTGATATTCCCAACTCACACCCCCCTATCAAGTTTCAATCGACAAAATCCCACACACATGATCCAAAAATGAATCCAAAATAGTGAAAAATTGAGAATAAATGAATTACATTGTGGAACTTGTGTACAATAACACACATGAAATTGTATAAGATACATGAACTATACCTCAAATTGTAGATGGACCATCCTCACCACCCCACGGTTATAGACTTAACTACATGATGCAGACCATCCACTCTTCCCAAATCTCCAGACGCAGTGCCTATAACTGCACTAGTCTACTGATATTGATTATCCAACCCCACAGTAGCATGTACACATCCTTATCTAGTTAAACCCATAGTACTCCAATTGCCTCTCGGATAAGAGGTCGATGGCCCCCCTCTCACACTTGGCACCGTCAACAAACCATTTCCATGACCAACTGTGTAGGTTTCTTTTAGAACATTTTCACACTCCCCAATCTGTCGCACACTTAATAGTAAACTAGTGGAATGGGACTGTAACCTATCATGTGGCCACACCCACCACATTGATTATATAACACCTGATCTCCACCATGACAGGATAACGCTTTCATTTGATTACTCATTGCACTTACACATTGATGAAAAAGACCAAAATGATGGTTCATAGCTTCAAATGTTGTACCACAATCCCAACAAACAAGCACCAACCGTCCACTAACAAAGGCCCACTTTCTGGTTCCATTCTAAAATAATAAAATCATCCACTACATAAATAATGTTTTTTATAAAGAAAAATTTTACATAAGAAAGCATCTCATGTCTCATCCAATCCTAGAATCATTTTTTCACATCTTCATTTTCCTCTACTAATGAATAAATTATGTTTCATTGATTAGTGAAATGTTATCCCACGAATGCTTCACCTAAACTCTCAACATGTAGGTGAATAATTTGTCCATTTTCTCATAATGAGCCTATAGATGTTTAAGAATTATCTGGATAGTCTCTATATATAACTCAATTTATTATGGCTCACCCTATCCAGTATTAGTTGGAGGGTGCAGTAGTTGAAACTCTATGGTCAGCTCAAACATGCTCGGCATGACCCACCCTGGGTCCTGATACATAATTTTCATAATGTTGGAAATATTCACATGGATTAATTCATCTCTACCATAATAGATCACCACAATATATTGATCCACTATTGGTAGATAATTCTCAGCAACATCATTTTTTCTCCCAACCAGTACTCGACATAGTTGTGGAATTCTTCTATAATTTAAACAAGTTCTCTAGAAGCCATCATATATAAATTTCATAGATATCATACATATTTCTCTCCACATGACACGAAAAACCATTTTAGATACACTATCAAAACAGACATTATCAAAATCAATGAACAACCCTAAACCAACCCTACCATGGGTCATGACTATGTTAGGTTAACTAACATTCATGGTCACCAATCTTATGTTCTGAATCATTTCACAAATGTTTTCATATATAAAATGTAATACTTTTCCTTATGATCTTTTCCCATTTCATAACTTGTCAGATTAAACATTTATACTCTCTTAAACCTTTATCAAAAACATATATTTAACTAATATTAAAATATTATTTCCCCTTAACAATGGTATCATTTCATTATACAACATTTTAATTACATTTTGGAGGATGTTAAAGGAATTCTAGATTTCAAACCCATAGACCCATATCATGTGTACCTATCATGATGCATTCCACATAACTGCATAGGTTCCTATAATGATTCATGAATGAACATCCATGGTCCATTTTTTCTACTAGCGATATATCATAAATTAGACTCATCAAAGAACAATGCATCACCCAATGGTGAAATATCATCATATGTGTCAAAACATATCAAAAACAATAATTCATATCCAAGGGAATGTATGTTTCCCGTATCTATGGGTCATCTACTCCTAGGAATGAGCTTGTTTCCAAGGGATGACACATTCATAATATCAAATCAACCACCCACAAAATGTATGTCCTGAAAATAACCTACTATGATACAACTTTTTAAAGTCCCCATCCCTAAACAAACAAAAGGTTTACCTAGTCTGAGTCACACATGACCTCAAGTGTGCCTCCCCATGTACCAGAGTTTTCTGCCTAGTAGCGAGGGTCTGGATTAGTCATGTAGGGAGACTGTACCTTCATTGCCAAAGTAATCAAAATAAGATAACTTGTATAAATAGTAGAAAAAAATGTGTAATAAACAATAAACATGCATAACTAACTTCCCAAAATCTACATACTAGCCTACAACAACATAGAACATGGTTTAAAATAATAAAGTGTAATAAAGAAAAGAAACTAAAATAAGAAAAACATCAAAATTCCTCAAATAGTCTTGACTACATGTTAGGAACCTCATCCAGGAATTTCCCATGCCTAATTAAAATATTTAACATAGTGCCTTCTCCCTTTTCATGACCTGCAATCATGATGTTTACTTTTGTTCCCAATGATGGGATGAGCAGGGTGTGATTACAATGTGGTAGGCCAACATAAATGGGGTCTCCAAATTATTCAATCAATATATTTGACATAGAAGTGCAACGTAAATAAAAAGTAAATAAATACATGTTTGGTTAAATTAGGTAAAAAAGTTCACGTAATCCATTCTTATCATTGTTCCCATTTTCAATAATTATAACATCTTCATTAAATAGATCACTTTTATCACATCATCAATGATTTTCATATATTCATCTACTCAATGCATAGAGGAGATAAACTAGGTTCCTTGTCTCATTGGGTATAGTCACATCCTCGCATATACAATATACTCAACCTAAAGCCTCAGTCTACGTGGTATCATAGAATGAAACTATTATTGTAATTGAACAGTTTCCCATTCCACAATATATGCATTTTGGGGTGGAGTTTAAAGCCTCAGCCTTTCTGAACCCATTGGCATAGATCCTCATGTCAATAGACCTCTCTACCAACCATGTGCACGTGATTTGTTATACATTCATCACACTTATACCCTAACACAACCAAACATAACCAATGACAAGAGAAATGAAATTACATCACAACCAACATGTGAATTAACATTATTCCACAACCCAAAAACATATTTACCATTCACACTTCATTTTCTTTATTCCCATTTCCCATTTCCTATGCCTGACTCAATAAGCCTATTCCTCAATTCCACTACACTATCCCAATTAAAATATACAAACCTTTATATATATATATATAAATTCATTTAACATATATATAATTTACAATTTATTGGCCCACTTATGGATTTCATTTACAAATCATACTTCATTTGGTACATTACCATTAACCTCATTTAGATATTTTCATGTCATTACAAAAAAATCCTTGTCCATTAAAAAAAATCTAGGAACAAATACCCATTTTACTTTATTATTCATCATAAAATCCATTGAACATTTTTTTCATGGGTTCTAATTAACCATAATTATATTTCACACTATAATATTTTGTTAACTTTGTTCAGGATGGTCGGGGGACCCCATCAGTGGCCCAAAATTTATCAATTCATCCATCATGCATCCCATGGGGATCATGAGAGGTTATATTTTTCTTATTGACAGCCATTATATCAAATATAACTAATGGAACAAAGAACACAATAGAGGGAAATTGAAAACACAAATTTTCTTGTACAAATCCATATTCAAACCAATGTATATAACTTATTGGCCTCCTCCCTCAAATATATTTTCAAATGAACTCATAATCGATGTTTTGGATAGTAATCCAAAATTCCATTGAATCCTAACCCTATATACCACTGAAAAAAATAGGGTTCTATAGCTTCATATGGATTTAATAGAAAGATAAAAACCCTAAATCAAAAAGAGAATCTATAGAGGGACCAGACTCACATGAAGCTTCGATTTATAACCAAGAGTTCTCCAAATGGATTTGGATTGAAGGATAATATCATCTTGGAACTTTAGAGGGTTTGGTTATTCAGTAGGGTTAGTGGTAGGAGACTAGGGGGAAAATTGATGTGATGATTTAATGTCTTTTAGTGTCAATTGTTTATTTTTTGTTACATTTATTGGGGTTCATGGTTTACCCTCTTGGATTTCCAAACCATGCAGAACATGTGCATAAGAAACTATCCAAGAAATGTTGGGTCAAATGGTTATCTATGGAGACCTTTAGGGTTTACATACAGTGCAATAATCATGTGATATTATAGTATCAAAAATTGCACAATTAGGCCTCGCATATTACATGACATACATACCCATGCACCATCTAAGCACAAACCACGCAAATTTCATAGGTTGGTCCAATTTACAACTTATTTCATATTATGAACCCATGAAAAACACTAGAGTCCCCTAAAAAAAATAAATGAATGAATTCATTAATCAAATTGATAGATTTAAAAAAAATATTTAAATAAGGACATAACTCCATGAATCCCTATATCTTCTAGATTTCATCAGTGTTCCATCTTTTTAACATATAATAACCCATGGAAAACAAGACAATTTCATAAAAGGATTCATCATAACATAACTAACCAATTTGAATTAAATGGGTTTTATTGAATCAACATTAAATCACTATACTAATATGTCATACAAATAAATACATTGGATGATATAATATGATTATTTCCCTGATGAATCATAAAATTATTTACATGATGTTGATATAGTTGATAAATAATTTTAAAAGAAAATAGAAATATTTCATTCAAAATATGAGAAAAATAAATTAGTATATTTATAAAATTTTATCTAGAAATTTGAAAACTATAGATAATATTATTTTCATTAAAAATAACCATTTAATATTTTAAAGGAAACTCTAAAACAAAGAGTGGCCATGATTATGATAAAATCATATCCCATCAAATATTATAAATGAGAATATTTTTAACACACTTTTTAAAAATGGCACATATATAATTGTTTGTAAAAAAATTTAGGGATTCCATTTTAAAACATTTCAAACAAAAAAAAATTATTGAAAATTAATTTTTAAAAAAAAAATTCATTTATCATTTATATTTTTTATATTTTTTTGTAAACATTATGGACCTGGAAATAAATAGTAGATGACCTAGATGAAATAAGGTCATATTTTCATTAAAAATATTTTATCGATCGTTTTATATAATGAATATATAAAAAGAGTACCAATACCTGAAATGTATAGGAATTATAATTGGAAAAGAAAATAAATTATTTATAAATAATAACTCATATAAAATTTACCTTATAAGATATTTTTCAATGATGATCTTGAAAATAAATGTGATTGTTACATAAACATAATACCTCATGTCCCATCTTGCTTCATAAATATGTAAATATACATTTTGATAAATATATATTTTCTATAAATATAATTTTTATCTATATTATATCCTAAAATAATATTTATTACTCCTTTCAAATTTACAATTATCCTTTTATTATCAATTACTTCATTAAAATAAACCTTCAGTTCAAAACAATTTTTTCTTTGTAATTTTTGTTCGATGGTTCTAGTACCTAAACATTAGTCATTGATTCATAATATAAAAAATATTTTTAATTAAATAACTATGTAATACATTATCATATATTTTTTAATAATTTATATAAATAGGTGATGAAAATTGAATTACGTCACTTAATGTAGATATTAGTTTATATGTATTCAAAAGTGGTGTTTCAAATTTTCTATTGATATAATGATAGAAAAAAAAAATACACTATTAAAAATTAAAAATTTCATCATAAATATCCTATATATTCATTAAATCTATCTTCATTACTATACCTATAACTAATAGATATTAAATGAATCATATCACATCATGGAGGTCATTGTATACACGTAAATATTAGAAATTTAATAATTTTCCAATCGGTGAAAAGTTAATAAGGTATATAAGATATTAAAATTACATAAGAATAATTATATTTTTAATGAAATATACAAATATTGAATCGTTCATAATAACAAACCATTAAATATGGAAATGAAAATGAAATACCTCGTTTTATGAGGGAGTAATACACAACTACCCCCAAGCGATGCATTCATTTACAATTTGATAAAGAACAAAATTCAAAATGTTTGATCCATAAAGATAATAGATTAATAGTATTTTTATATATTGGTTTTATGATGTTTTTTTAGACAAAAAAAATAGATAATATAATTGAAGAAATAAATAATAAATTACTCAGTTAAGAATTATACCTCTTCATTGAGATACCACAATTTTTTACATAATGACACATAATAGAATGGTATTTTGACCAATCATGGACCTATATTAAATTTTCATGTATTCTATGAAATTATACGAGCATGTATTGTTCAATATAAGGGGGTCTTGAAGTTGGAGGAAGATATGAGATAGTGTTTCCTTTAATAATGTAGGGACATGACAAATATTCAATTTTTAAAAACATTAAAATATATTAAGTCATTACTCCATTCAAATATATAAAAAGTATTATAAGTGAATATTTTAATATATAGAGTGTAAATATGATCATAAATGGTATTATGTATGGTTTTTAATTCATTTTAACTCTTTTATCATTAGTTTAACAACTTGTCAAACCTGTTTAATTTTACTATAATAATGAATATTTACCTCTATTACTATTCATAATGACCTAAAATTTTGTTGAAATGAATATATAATATTAATTTTTATTATTATAAATATTTAATACATTTTAGGAAATAAAAAATGTAAAATTACTATAAATTCATTTAAAATAAATGTTCAATATGCAACAAAACCACTTTTAAATTAATGAACATTCATGTAAAAAATTATGTTTACCTTTATTATTGTCGATATAAATATTATTGGATGAATTTTTAAAATATATATATATATTAAATATTTCAGTAAAATAATTCACCAATAATAATTTATTTAATATATTAATATAATAAAACTTTTCACACATAAAAAATATTTTTCATAAAAACACGTTGTTTTACATTTAATTATAACTATATTAATTTCATACCAACTGATAACTAGTGAAATCATTTTATACATGTCTAAAAAATACCTTTTCATTATATATTTTTTAATATTAATTTCCTCTAATATATCAACTTGGAGATAATTAAAAAAATAAAAAATAATAATTCAATAGTATATGATTGTTCGTTTAAACTTGATGTCACGGTTAAATAAATATATGAATGAAATTAAATTTATAAAAATTGAAATAAATAATAAATTTTTTAAAATGTTATATTCTAACACCATTATAATTAATTCACCATCAGATTTTATAGCTATTACACAAAAAACTTATGATAATTCTACCTCATCACATCATTTCATTCTATTGAAACGTCCAAAAATTTTTGTTTTCAAATAAAACTTTTTTTAGGTGACTGGAATTATTTCACATAACATTACCTATTCAATCTATATTCTCTACTAGTTTTCCCCCTAAGATAGATGATGATACATTGTTAGGAACTCATATTTCAGTATATTTGATGGATTATTAATGTTCTTCCTCAGAATATATACATGGGACACATCAGAAACATGAGAGAGATTAAGAAGAGGTTTCAAGTGATAAGAAGTCGTATTGATATAATCAGTAGTTTTAAAGGGTTTATATATCTAGGTTATAGATTTCCATAATTTAAAAATATCAAAAAATTATTCAATTATTTTTTAGGAATACCTATTTACAAACATTTAACTCGTGATCTTTAAGGTTATATTCACCATATCTTTTATATTAACTATGAGATACCCAAATTTGAAATTAAATTGATTTAACCTTCTCTACCATTACATCTTCTAGATCGGGTCCATATTCCATTATTTTGTAAAATTCATCCCATAAAAAATGTTTGAACCCTACCTTTTTATATGGATTATTAAGGATCCATATTAATACATGAGTGAAATAAATTATTATAAAAATACACAACCAAAGATAAATTATAATCCCCAATAAATTCGAAATACTTATAAAATTAACTTAGTATATCATCTATGGATTAAGAGGTACTCTCACATTGTGTAAATATATTAGGGTAAAGGGAAGTGATAAAGAAAAAAAATTTATTTGAATCATTTTGATGATCTCTATAGAACATCATGGTAATCCTCAAATCCCGATAATATGCCACATAATTTTGTAATCCATGAAACATGATCACTTCCTTGATGTAGGTCTATGAAATTTGATCAATAGTGAAGTCATATCTTATTATATTGATAAGTTTGTATTTTATATGATGATAAACTATTAAAAAAGTAATATTATTCATTTTAGATGATTTGGGTAGTCCGATGATGAAATATATGGTATGGTTTTCCTATTTGCATCTTAGAATCGGTCTGTTTTGTAACATTCTCTTAGAATTATTTATCTCATAAGTCATTTTATTACATACTAAGAATAAATATACATATTGTAAAGACCGAAATCTTGACGTATATAGACGTTACATTACTTTTAAAGAATATCTACTACATAACAAAAACAGCCACCAAAGGATCGTAATAGTTTAGTGTCTTTGGAAACTTAGAACATAATATTCTCATCATGGTGAATGATCTTCAATATCTCCCATAATGATCTTACATTTTTTTACCTAAAAAATTTATTTATGTCCTGGGGAAAAGAAATCATATAAATGGTGATCTCAAATGATCATTAAGGGTAAGCACAAAGAAAATAAAACAAACCATATACATTTGAACTTAAAAACATGAACATAATATTTAAAGATCAAAATCTTGATCAACGACATAAAACATGGTAGTACGTAACTTATAAATCATAATGGTACATCATGAAAGATAAAATAGAATGGAAATAAAACATTTAATTGTGGAATAACATTAATCACATGATATGATTTCCATATTATCCAAGGTATTGCTACCAAGACAATCTTAGTAGACAATGTTCCATTCTGAATCGAGTTCACCCCTAATTCTAGTCCTGTAACCCTGAACTGGATTAACATACCGTTCCAACCATGTCTATCACATGAGATATAAATTATTACCCAATGCATTAGAGGGAGATATAGTTCCCACCCATCTTATAATGAAATAATTCTTACTTGTTCCATAATATAAACATAAATCATTCATCATATCCGAAAGAATAAAATTGGGTTTCATAAACATCATCCCATCAATATATAATCCATATAAAAAAATGGATATAATTTAATCATAAGGAAAGTGAAACCATGTAAATCATAGAGACATTATTCTTGAAACATACACATATGAAATAATGTCATCTTATATGGAAAATGGTTTTGATAAAACACATGAAATGAATTCTTGAGGAAAATATACTTTCTTCATAAAAATCATTTTATTTTCACAAAATTCCATGAAATTTTAAAAGAAACAGATTTTATTGAAAATAACCATGATATCTTGTCAATTAAACTTCAAGAAAATAAGGTTTTATGAAATCGTAAAAATCTGTTCATGCTGTATAAGTTTTTAAAAAACAGTTTCATCGTACTTTTGTCGGAAAAGACACAATGTAGATCATATGGTCAATAAAAAAAGATTCCTTAAATACCATGTAGTAAAAGTAAAAAATGGTTAAAAAGGACTTTAAAAATACATGAAACTATTTTTAAAAAATAGGTACATGGATGATAAATATTACCCCAGTAAAACAATCTCGGATAAAAATGAGATTGGAAAATTTATCCCCTAACTTTGGTCTGATATGCTTCGTACATATACAAACCCCATGTATAATGATTTAAATAATGTCATTGAATTATTACAGAATTATATTTATTTTTTTGAGATCATATATGGTTCACTTATGACTTTATATTACAAATTATTTTGTAAATTCCATGTTAAAGTAGTGTTTTGGGTAAAATCGTTTTATTTATCGTACGAGTTTGGACATGTTTTTCTTGATATTATTATTACTTTTATCATGATTTAATTACTTCTATAATGTAAATAATGATTTATATATCATATATATTCAGTATATATATATAATAGATAGATAAATAAAATCAAATACACCGTTCATGGGGACGGTAGGACATACGTACACATGAACGTTATTTTCATTTCCTTGTTGACTTGAATGAAAGTAAGTAGATGACATATATATATATATACAGTGTCTTTATGATGTCATATATTTCATTATTATTCATTATATATACTTTTAAATCATTCATGAGTGGTTAACATGGATAATGGATCTCATCGCGTTGTGGGGACGGTAATTCGTATGTACACACGAGCGATGATATCTTTCCCATAATTATTGAATTGAATTTAAGTGTATGATATAATATCTCAGAAACATTATGATGTTATAATAACTATATGTAGTTATTCTTTACACCATTATATCAATCCACGTATGGTGGTGGTGGAAAAACAGATTACACCACTACATGGAGACGGTATTCTGTACGTACGCACGCGCAATGATTTGATTTTCCATAGGATGGATAGATGGTGAAATAGGGTTGTTTCATATTTATAATAAAATATCAGTATATTATTGATATTGATGTTAATAATTTATAATTAAACAACTAATGAAGAATATGTTGAAGAAGAATGAATCTTGAAAGATTCAGTAGAAGAGATTACCTCTTCTTTGAAACACCTCTTTTATGCTTCCTCTTAAGGCACTAGAGATGGTCTTTTGAGGAGCCCAGAACCTATATAATGTTTATAGGGATGTTCAGAAGGAAAATGGAAAGGTTTATTCCAATATTTAAGGCTCAATGTTGTGTGAAGTGGAGAGGGAGGAGGTGCCCTATTATAAGAGTGGTGAGGGTCACTTTAGGAAAAACTTAAAACATTATTTTATAATAAAGTCATATTCGGTTTTTAATAGCTCAAAATTGATTAATTTAAAAGCTAAGTTGGGGATGGGTCGAAATAATCTCAACCAATATATTTTAGACAACTTTAGGTTAATATTTTAACCTTATCATTTAGATTTAACTCTGTGTTAAATAATTTAACTTTTACTATGTCTTCTTGTTTGCTTACACTATATGGTTAATAAACTTACTAAAACAAGACAAACGAACCCCAAGTGGTTAATTATTAATATATATAACTTTATCTAAGTCATTTGGCGGAACCATATATATTTTGGAATAAAATAACAATTAATTATATAATATTTGTTTTAAAAACTAATTTATGTCAATTTTCACACTATTTAGTTATTGATTTTTGTGAAAATCATAAAAGCATGATTAGTTCGACAAAAGTTAATTAAATAAAAACTAGTATGTCATATTGTCCAATAAAATTTGTGTAATTCATAAAAAGTCTAAAATTACATTTATTTGGGTATTTTTAATATCAATTATGTTAATATTTCCTTAATATGGTAATTACAGCATCATCATTTTGTCATAAATAAATTAAATTATTTAAAATCTAAAAATTATAAATAAAATAAAATTATGTAGGAAATAATTTTATCTATCTAATTAATATTTATAGTCGAATTTATCTAATTTATAATCCTATATTAAAAATGTTTTAGTTATTAAACATTGATTTTAACTATTTTAACTCTTCTTTAAATAAAATAATATTAAATGTCCTCATCTAATCCATGTGGACCTAAATGGTGATATTTTATTCAAAAGGTTGTTTTTTCTCTAATTAAACTTATCCAATAGAATTAGGACATGTGTTAGGGTAATAATAATACCATTTTTACCCTTAATTACCCTATTTACTTTTAACCATGGTAAATAAAAGTAAAAATTACTATTCACCAAAATATTTAATCTAATTGAACAAAAATTTACTCCTTGATGATAACCGCGTCTCTCAGATTTTTGAAATTACACTCACAGATGTGTTAAAATTATGTTTTATGTAAATTTTCATACTCTCCTAGGAGGAGGGTAAAAGACGGTGACAAGTTCGATAAAATTTTTATATATCTAAAATTATTATAAAATGACTCAAGTTAATTACATTGAACATATATAGGTATTATGTATCAATTTTGACCTAAAATAAATTTAAATAAAATAACTAATTATTTAAATAAAATTTCGGGTTTTAAATAGTAACCCTGTGTTTTCACTATTCATAAAAGATTGAAAGTTTTTAGAAATATACCAAAAATTTACCCTAGGCTAATTTTGATATTATGAATCCAAAAATGAAGTTCATTTTGATTGATAAAATTTATAAAATTTCAAAAAGTGGGTATTACTATTCATAACAGCTAGTTAATAATAATAATATAATAATATCTCATTTACTGAAACATGGTAATGGGTACTACACACACTATCAAAGAAGGTCTTGATTGCATGTAATGAAAGCCAAGTCAGTGATACATGTAGTGAAAGCTCTGTTTGGTGTTCCGTATATCATAATCAAAACTAATTTCACTTATTCATTAAAAAAATCTATATTGAATGTTGTGTAGAATAATTTCCACAAAACGAACGTGAAATTGTGTGTAAAATGATACAAGAATAGTGTTGTGTATACTTCAATCTAATTTGGTGGTGCGTATAGCACAAGATAATTTTGGTGTAGCGTAAAACACAAGACATCAATAAAATTAAAAAGAATAATTCTCATAAAATATCAGGTTGTTACATTCCACCCCGCTAAAAATGAATTTCGCCCTCGAAATTCGTCGAGGTTATAAATGGTTTACTACATGAATGTTTCTTTCATAGAAAACCACATCATAAAATGGAATACTAATACTTAATTTTAAAAAGTGGAGTATGAAACACAATAGTTACCCAAATTATCTCATCACTGGGTTTCTACATAGGATAACATAGGTGAAAATATGGATATAGAATACAAATCTATCTATCAAGGACTGATGGAGGGTGGTAGAGAACATGGCTATGAAAAACCCAACAATCACAAAGCCATAAATTTGTGATGATCTAATGTACCGTCTGATTCATCTTATATGAGGACACTAGGTCAACATTTTTGGTGTTCAAGATCATTTCCCTAAAGTTGAAGAATGCGAATTAGAAGAAATACTTACTTTATTTCAATACAATCTCACCGTTGTTCATGCCTTGAACAATTTCCACTTCATCTCTTAAATAAATGATGTTGAATTTTTCATTCATGAAGTGTTAGCACATCATGTGATAGAATGATGGGTCATTTCATCTCTCTCAAACAAAAGGGCAGAAAAAGTTATCAAATATACATTATTCCATCTATCGTGAGGTTAATTATATATGATTCCAAAAATGCACTTATACTTCATCTATCATATCTCTTAATGAAATAAAACTAGTTTCTACTAACTAGGGACTTACTGTAGGCCAGTGGTAGGCGATAAAGGTCTGTCACACTTTAGTTGTGGGTTCGATTCCCACAGCCTTGTCCGATGCAACGGGTTGTCGCCCATCCTACAGGTTGTCCATTTTTCTAAAACTACATTATTATAACATTCCTATAATAATATCGAAAAAAGTTCTAGACTTAAACAATACTATCATATGTATAACTTAATTCAGTCCAATCTTTTGGTTTATCCAAAATACTTCGGTCCAAGGTCATAGTATAAAGAAAAATATTACTTGAAAGGTCACATGACAAGCACATGTGTACCATCATTTATCCCCCATATATAATACGATATATATTATTGGTCACATTCCAAACATGTGAATAACATAATAATTTATTATTTGGAAAAATGAATACCCATTGAACTTTAGTGAAAACATGAATGCTATAAAAAGTTAACTCTTTCCACATACCAAAATCCAATAATTCTATATACTTAAACGATTTATAACTTTGTCCTTATATCCGTCATGAGCTCATGAATACTATCATACATATTATTTTCTCCTTATCCCTTTATTATGTGCATTTCAACTTATTTCCAAAAATATTTTAATCACTTTTCATGGTTACCGGTACCATAAAATTATTAAAAACCACAATTATCCAATACATTAATATTCTAATATTCCACGATACCATAAATACGATTACATGATACTAATTTGAAATCCCATTACATAAACACTTAATCATTACACAACATCATTTTCATACCCAAAATCACAAATAGTGATTGCTTGTGAATTCCCTATATCCTTTTCATTAAGAGGTTGCTCACATTGATCATCATTAACCCTTGGATTAGGGAATTGATTATCATAATTCCCCATTTCCTTGCACTTGAAGCATTGAAGTGTTGGTGGTGTGATCTCTACAGTCATACCTTTATTCCCATCATTAGAAACCCTTTCTCAATTACTGTGACACTCAGCTACTCGATGAACATCTTTTCCACACATAAAATATTTTCTAGTCCATTTAAAACAATCTCCACAATGCTTCTTTCCACAATTTGAGCATAAAGAAACATTCATATTCTTTTCTACATTATTATGAGATTTCTCCTTGAACTCTATATTTCGTTTCTTGTTAAAACCATGAGATGGATATGTATCAACAACTTCCATTTCTACCTTGATATAACAACACAAAATTTATTCATAGCTACTAAAGTCTCTTATCGCTAATTCCGTTTGACGACTTGGTTTTAACCCATTGAAGAATTGATGAACTTTGTTTTCATGTTGAATGATAAATTCAGATGCATACCTTGAAAGCTGTGTAAAATTCTCCTCGTATATGCCAACAGATTCATCATCCTTTTTCTTAATCTCGAGGAACTCCTTTTCCATATTCGTTTGAAGAATAGGAAGTACGTATTGAAAAACAAGTTCTTGAACTTGTCCCATTCCATTGATTCAATTTCATATTGGGGACATGTATTCATAATTAGAGTCCACCACTAGTCTACTTCACCTACTAAATGATATACAACTAAAATGACTTTTTCATTTTATGAACAATGTATTATGAAAAATATCTTTTCAATGGTAGTGAACTTTTGTTCATCAACAAGTGGATCAGAAGAACCATTGAAAGATGGTGGACATTTCAACATGAAGGATTCAGTAGAATATTGTTCCATTCTCTGCTCATTTGGAAGACTAGGATGATTGATATATTGTGTAAGTATAACAATAATATTTTGTACTCCATCTCTCATAACATTGGTTTGTTCCGGAGGACAATCATTGCATTGGCCATTACATTGATCAACAAGGTTCCTTCGGGTTCCAGCCATCATCTATAACCCAAAAAGAATAGTGTAAGAGGAAAAAACATGCTAGGAAAACAACATAATAAAGGGGAGTACTTCCAATATCTATCATCTTAGGTTTAATTCTATGATCGTTACCGTAATCCTAGTATTATAACCAATACTTATACATAACATTAGAGAGAACTCTAGACATATCTTAGAAATATCTCTAGGTATCTCAAAAAATTTCTCGAATCCTAGTTTCCATGGGTTGACTAAACCATTACTCTGATACCAACTGTAATGACCCAAAGCTTGATGTACATAGACATTACATTACTTTTTCAGAATATCTAATACATAACAAAAACAGACACTAAAGGACCGTAATACTTTACTGTCTTTGGATACTTGGTACATAATCTGCTAATATTTGTGAATGATCTTCAACATCTCCCATAATGATCTTCCCTTTTTTTTACCTAAAATCATTCTTTATGTCCTGGGAAAATAAAACATATAATGGGTGAGCTCAAATGCTCAGTTAGGGTAAGCATGGAAAAAATAAATAAACCATATACATTTGAACATAAAAACATGAACATAATGTTTAAACATAAAAATATTTGGAAATAACATAAAACATGGCAGTACATAAGGCATATATCATAATGTAACATAAATAATGATAAAATAGCTTGTAAATAATTGTTTTAATTGTGGAAAAAACATTAAGCACATGATATGATTTCCATAGGATCCAAGGCATTGCTGCCAAGACCATCTTAGTGGACAATGTCCCTTTCTGAATCGAGTTAACCCTCGTTCCAGTCCTGTAAAACTGAACCAGATTAACATATCATTCCATCAATGTCTATCTCATGAGATAAAAATCATTACCCAATGCATTGGAGGGAGATATAGGTCCCACCCATCACATAATTAAATCATTCTTACTTGTTCCACAGAATAATCATTAATCATTCATCATAACCCAATGAATAAAAATGGGCTTCATTAACATCATCCCATCATAACATAATACATATAAAACAAATGGATATCATTTAATCATAAGAAAATAGAAACCATGTAAATTATATAGAAATTATTCTTCAAACATTCACATATGAAATACTTTCATCTTAGATGGAAAATGGTTTTGATAAAACACTTGAAAAGAATTCATGAGGAAAATATCCCTTCTTCTTAAAAATAATTTTCTATTTAAAAAATGAAATGAAATTTTAAGAGAAATAGATTTTATTGAAAATAACCAAGAAATATTGTCGAGTAAACTTCGTGAAAATAAGGCGTTAGGAAACTGTAAAAATCCGTTAAAGATGTATAAATTTAAAAAGAACATTATCCTCGTACTTTTTTCAGAAAAGACAAAAAGTACCTCGTATGGTAAATAAAAGAATGATTCATTACATACCATGTAATAAAAGTCAAAAATCGGTAAAAAGTACTTTAAACATACATGAAAACATTTTTAGAAAATAGGTACATGGATGATTAATATAAAACTATTAAAACTACCTCATATAAAGAAGAGATTGGAAAAGTTATCCATTACCTTAGGTATGATATGCTATGTACATATCCAAACCTCCTATATAATGATTTAAATAATGACATTGACATATTATAGAATCATATTTATTGTTATGATATCATATATGGTTCACTGTTGTCTTTATATTAGCCGTTCTTTTGTAAATTCCATGTTAAAGCAGCGTTTTGGGTAAAATCATTTTATTTATCTTACATATTTGGACTTATTGTTCTTGATATTATTATTACTTATATCATGATTTAAATACTTCCATAATGTAAATAATGATTTATATATATCATATATATTGTGTATATATATATAACTGATAGATAAATGAAATGAAATACACCGTTCATAGAGACGGTAGGCCGTATGTACGCTGGAACGCTGTTTTCCATTCCTTATTGACTTGAATGAATGTATGTAGATGAAATATATATATATAAATAAAACCAGTATCATTATCATTTCATATATTTAATTATTATTCATTATATATAATTTATGATCATTCTTGATTGGTTAAGATGGAGAATGAATCTCATCGCATCGTGGAGACGATAATCCGTACGTACGCACGAGCGATGATATCGTTCCTATAATTATTGAATTGAATTGGAGTGGATGATATAATATCTCAAAATCATTATGATGTTATAATAACTATATATAGTTATTATTTACACCATTATACCCATCCAAGTAAGGTGGTCGTGGAAACAGATTACACCCCGGCGTGGAGATGGTATTCCATACGTACGCACGCGCAGTGATTTCGTTTTCCGTAGGATGGATAGAAGGTGAAATGGGGGTTATTCATATTTATAAAAAAATATCAGTATATTAGTGATACTGATGTTATTACATTATAATTAAACAACTAAAGAAGAATAAGTTGAAGAAGAAAGAAACTTGAAAGATTCGGTAGAAGAGATTACCTATTCTCCGACGCACCTATTTTATGCTTCCTATTAAGGCACTAGAGTTGGTATATTGAGGAAACCAAAACCTCTATAATGTTTAAAGGGATGTTGAGAAGGAAAATTGGAAGGGTTTGGCTAATAATGAAGTCTCAAAGTTGTGTAATGAGGAGAGGGAGGAGGTTCCCTTTTATAAGGGAGGAGAGGGGCACTTTAGGAAAAACATAAAATATTATTTTATAATAAATTCATATTCAGTTTTTAATAGCTTTAAATTGATTTATTTCTAAGCTAAGGTAAGGATGGGTCGAAATCCTCTCAGCCAATAGATTTTAGACAAGTTTAGATTACTATTTTAACCTTATCATTTAGATTTAACTCTAAGTTAAATAATTTAACTTTTACCGTGTCTTCTTGTTTCCTTAAACTATATAGTAATTAAACGTAAAATAACCAGCCAAAAGAACCCAAAGTTGTTCATTATTAATATATATAACATTATCTAAGTCATTTTTCCAATACTTAGATTTTTAGGAATAAAATTACAATTAATAATATAATTTGTTTTAAAAACAGTTTTATATCAATTTTGACACTATTTGGTAATTGATTTTTGTGAAACTCATAACAGCATGATTAGTTCAAAAAACGTTAATTACATCAATAATAATATGTCATATTAACCTATAGAATTAGTGTAATTCATATCAAGTCTGAAATTACATTTATTTTAGTATTTATAATATCAATTATGTTAATATGTTTTTAATAAGGTAATTATTTCATCATCATTGTGTCATAAATAAATTAAATCATTTAAAGTTTAAAAATTATAAATAAAATAACATTATTTAGGAAATTGTTTTATATTTCTAATAAATGTTTATAGTTAAATTTATCTTATTTATAAACCTATATTAAAAATGTTTTAGATATTAAACTTTGATTTTAACTATTTTAACTCTTCTTTAAATAAAATAATATTAAATGTCCTAATATAATCCAAGTGGACCTAGATAGTCATATTTTATTCTTATGGTTGTTTTTGGTCAAATTAAACATATCCTATATAATTAGGACAAGTTTTAGGGTAATAATAATACCATTTTTACCCTTAATTACCCTATTTACTTTTAACCTTGGTAAATAAAAGTAAAAAGTTACTATTCACCATAAATTATTTTTATTTTATTGAACAACATTATACTTCTTGATATTAACCATGTTTGTCGGATTTACAGTTTTCCTCTCACAGAAGCAGTAAAATTAAATTTTATGGAAATTTTCAAACTCTCCTAGGAAGTGGGTAAAAGACTGTGAAAAGTTCAATAAAAATTTTATATATCTAAAATTATTATTAAATTACTCCAATTAATTACATTGAACTTATATAGGTATTATGTATCAATTTTTACCTAAAATAAATTTAAATAAAATTAATTATTATTTAAATAAAATGTCTGTTTTTAAATAGTAACCCAGTGTTTTCACTGTTCATCAAAAATTGAAAGTTTTGAGAAAAATACCAAAAATTCACCCTAGGATTATTTTGTTATTATGAATCCAAAAAGGGGTCCATTTTGTAATATAAAATCTGTGAAAGTTATTACTATTCATATTAGATAGTTCATAAGAATATAATAATAATATCTTATTTAGTGAAACTTGGTATTGCGTACTACACACGCTATCGAAGAAGGTCTTGACTGCGTGTAATGCAAGACAAGTCCAGGTTGTGTGTATTAAAATATCTATTTGGTGTTTCATATAACACAATCAAAACTTATTTAATTTATACATTAAAAAAACTATACATAATGTTGCATAGAATAATTTACACCAAACGACCATGAAATTGTGTGAAACACGAGCCAAGAATCGTGTTGCGTATAATGCAAGCTAATTCGGTGTTGCATATAGAACAATCTAATTTTGTTGTACCGTACAACACAAGACATCAACGAAATTAAAATGAATAATTCCCATAAAATCTCGAGTTGTTACACATAAAATTGAATATTCTATTTTATGTTATCCCACCAAGAATACTATTTCAGATATCTCTATGTCTTCCTACTTTCAAGATGAATAGAAAATGGTGAACTGGGAGGTTCATCCAACATCCTAATATTTAATTATTGTATTTGGAAATACATATACTTATTTCCCAAACCATGTCATTCTTGAATAGTCAGTTTTTATCTGTGGAATATTTTTCTTATTCTTTTGTAGTTCAACAGTATATTTATGCACCACTTTATCATAACATGCATGGGTTGTTAAACATTAATCTGAGAAATCATTGATCTATCCCACATATTCATGATTCCATGATCAATATTTTTATTCCATAAATATTGGATATCATTCAATCCTCATCATAGATACACATGGATTTCATTTTATACTGAGATCATCATCCACTTTGTTTGTCATCCCAAGGTGGTAAGGCATGGAGCTGTTATAGTCCTTAATAAATTCAATCCAAAAGAATTTGAATATATAAAACTCTTTCTGTGACAATATATTCTTCAGATTTTATGATTATTATGTATATATATAATCTTCCTCCATAATTTTCACGGATCTATATTTTATATTAAAATATAACTATTAAAAATTCTAAATCATTAGTCATGTATTTTTTTCTCATATATATTTAAATTCATGAGAGGATAATGACATCACCATATCATTCTACATGAAGACAAATCCAATTACATTTTTAAATTAAATGATGTATATTAAAAACCATTCTCCAATATAGGGTAGCATAAAAATAGGTATACTGACCATCATTCTCTTTAGTTCTTTGAAATTATCTACACATTAATATATCCACATAAACATAGAAACCATATTATTTTACTCAAGGAGTTTATTATATAGTAAATATAAATATCTAAAAAATCATCAGTAGTATCCATCCATCCCAATAAGACTATGAATATCAGTTACCATGGTTGGTCTAGGTCAGTTATCAATAACTTCTACCTTTATTGATCCACTTATATACCACAACATGAGATTATATGACCTAATAATGAATCTTTTAAAACCATAATTCTCAATATTGGAATTATTCATTTAATTTATTTTTAATTTTGTTATTTAACACAATATTCATGAAATATTAAAGTTCATACTTGATCATTGTATATTAAATAATATCATATTTAAAAAATTAAAAACTGATCAAGGTTATATCTAAAAAATATATTTATTAAACTGATGATGATAAAGGGTTATTTGGTAAGTCATAATGGCCTCATTATAATCTCCTAATGACTATACCTCATATTAAAACCTATCAGGGGTATATCATCCTTCTTTTCCATGAATTGATGATATTTAGATAAATGTTAAATATTTTTAAATTATTTATCTATGAATAGTTGATCAAACATTCTATCAACACACGGTATCAAAGATGTATTCTAAAGATAAATCTTTTTGTATTTTAGATAATAAATTAATTGATTCATTAGCACATCATTTTTTATAACAAAAAGTATTTTTTAAACCCATAGTGATTCAATAGGTCAAATGAATCCCTAATCATGATTCCACTTGATATTCTTCATAAATTCTAAAAATTCTCAATATGTTACATTCTATAGTGTGTGTGAAATATGTATAGCCAATGGTTTTATTTTTATTGAAAAAAAATTGTTGATTCATGGAAGATCGAGAAAGTGTCAAGGAATTACATCATCATAATTAAAAAAATATCCATTTCATTGATGTTACATTTATCCAAAATCAATTGAGGTAAATATATCATTTCAATAATCATTAACGATCATATAATAGAGGTAACATACATTAGGTGTTCATATTCATCCTCGCATTGAAATTATATCATTGTTTGATTCAGTATATCATATATTTTTTTCTATATTCTAGAACATTAAAAGGGATATATGTAGATATATATATTTAGTGAACAAATTCACATAATACTAAAATATAGTGAGAATCAAAAAAATTTCAAAGAGTATAATTCGATAAAAGTTTATCATATAGGAGTTGTAGACATGAGATGTGATCATCATACCTATAGCAATGAAACATGTGTAAATCCAACCCATTACCAGAGATGCTATCCTACACAGACTTTTGTGTGTTCCAAATCACCAAGGGCTAAAGACATGTATCATGGATAATAATTAACTTCTTCTTAGAGGCTTTTCCAATTGTATACTAAAATTACCCATCCATGAAATTAGAAGGTCAACCTCTCATTATCGTATTTGAATGAAATAAACATACTACCATATTATTACTATAATAAATAAAGACGGATTACATAAAAACATCACATAAACATATATAACATTTCATAAAAGATATATATAATTTTTATATACTCCTCCAAAACAATCAAAGATAAATATTACATCATGTTATATAAATATTAAATACATTAATTAATGATACCTAGTCGAGGGCCATAACTGTTCAGTCCCATTAGAAACATGGATAAATATAACATTGGTACAAAGAAGATATATTTCATTTCCCATTATGATCATTATAAATATAAAATTTTTAGGACATATTGTACTAAATTAATATCATAATAACATAGGTAAGGGGGGAATAAAGGATAATCTCATATGCTCATTAATTTTAAACCTAATAAAAGTTAAGCATTGATCATAAGTGATCTTGAGATAAGAATAAGGGTATTATAACATGATAAAAACATAGAAAAATCATACACATTTATTCAAATATCATTAATCATGAGTCATAAAATAATGTGTAATCAATCAAAATACTTTTGACATAAGAGAGTGGAATAAACACTAATAATTCAGGAACAATGAGAAAATCAAATAATAATAAAGAGTATGTATTGTGGAATTCACATATGAATAGAAAATTATTCTCATATCCAAATCTCACCACCATGACTATCATAGTGTATTGGGTTCACTCTTCATTCCATCATTTCCTTGGTCATGGTTCACACCCACAACCATCTTATTAGATAAATAACCTAACTAATATGGGTTCACTCACCATTCCAATCCATATTATATCATGAGATATAACTCCTTACCCAATGAATTATAAGACTTCATATTCTGGGTCCACCCATCACATTATGAAAATCATACATTTGTGTTCTATAGGAAAATAAATCATTCATCATAATATCAAATCATAACTCAAATAAAATGTACATGTTTCATAAATGTTTCATCGTCATAACAATAAACCATCGATATAATGAATATGAATTTTATCAATGGATCATATCTCAATTACATAATATGTATCATTATATAATTTTTTATAGATAAAAATAACATTAAAATAAAAAATGATCATTTCATAAATTTATACCTTTTTAATTTTGAAACCTCTTATTTAATGTATAAAATTTTCTAAAATATTATGGAAAATAATTTATTTGATAATAAAAATTGATTTTTTTATATTCACATATAAATGAATCTATTATATTAGAAATCATCAATCATCAGATGTACATAAAACAAATATTCCTTATACATTTGTCTAAAAATTTAGAAGTACATAAATTAGAAATTGATAAGAAGAGTACATATATATTTTAATATAATTTCAAATGAAATTAAAATG
Source organism: Viscum album (assembly GCA_963277665.1). Lineage (NCBI taxonomy): Eukaryota > Viridiplantae > Streptophyta > Magnoliopsida > Santalales > Viscaceae > Viscum > Viscum album. Next base: position 1,585,051,262 of record OY728152.1, on the reverse strand, counting down.
TAATTCAATAAATCATTGTATAATAGTAATACTATTATTTAAAACATTTATTATAAAATATGGATTTATAAGAAAATATTTCTTTCTCAAAAGAGAAATGATGTCGGTATCCCTTAAAGAAATTATTTTCAACTATTGATAACATAAAGATAAGTAAATTAAATGATAATATGTAATATCTATAAGATACCATTATATAATAAAATATATATTATTGGGGAGAGAAATATCATATAGTTTTAGAATATAATATTATTGAATAAAATGCATCGGTAAAAATGATATTATAACATTAAACCCTTAACTCGAGTAGGTCATACATCATACGATCTCTAACATCCAATATAATAAATTTAAATAAAATATTATTTTAATATATTAACATAATAATTCCAATGATAACATATATATTTTACTTGTAATATTTTCTCACCTATTCATTAATAATATTTCATTATAATCTATATTTCAGGTGATAACTACATCATTTTTCATGTATGTATTTGTTGAATTGTCATAATACATGGTCTTTCATGATGGTTGTCATATAAATAATATAAATTATTATATAAATATCATATACATACACTATATAGTTACTTATTTCCATTAGTAAAAATCAATGATAAAAATAGAATCATATTGCTTGGTGGGAATGATATTTTGTACTTACTAACAAATGGAATTTCCACATTTTTCTATATTGATCAAAGGATTTTTAAATAGCTATTCACCATTAAAAAAATTTAAATTAAAATAAAAATTTTATTTCAAATATCAATCATTTTACCACCCACATAATGAATAAATTGTAAAAAAGTGACATCACCTTATGGTCATGATAATACACATGTACGCATTTGGGGCATTATAATCTAACAATGGATTGGGAGGTAAAAAGGTCGATATGATATTATAATTAAATAATAATTATAATTTCACAAAAAACATATATTAAAATTAAAACATTCATAATAACCATCCATTATATATGATGATCTAAAATGAATCGTATCACTAGGATGAGGTTGCAGTCTATATATAGATACAAGAGATACATTCGCCACACATTTTTTTAGAAGACTTGGTATATGGCTGTGAATTGTTAACTATAAAATATAAATATATTTATTATATCGGATAAAGCATATATTTATCAATAAAAAAATTTATGCGATATTTTGGAAGAAATTAAATTAAATGAGCTTAGAATAGATTTTTATCTCTTCTTTGGGAGACCTCATTTGGCATACACCATAATACATGAAGGATTGGTCTTTGTAGAACACCATATAAACTAAAATGACTGAAATTATTTTTTTAATTTTTTGGAGAATGTAGTTTATGATATAAATGAATAAAATTTGTGAATATGTGTGTAGGTAATTTTCCCTTTTATAATTGAGTGAGATTACACACATGTGGTTATTTAGAATATTTCATTGATATTTTGTCACTTTTAGGTGAAAGTGGAGCTGAATGGCCACCCATTTAAATATAGGATATGTTATTTTTTAAATATGTTCAATTAATAAAAATTAGAGATGTTTTTTGGAAATAATACACTTTTCTCTTGGTTTGACCACTTAGTAATCCTATTTAAACCTCCACCACAATAAAATTGTTTTACTGTTTTTATATTCAATATGACCAGAAATTAAGTTCAAATGATAATTTCTTTTATTATAAGTAAATATGAAATCCATTTTACAATATTAATTTTATTTAATTGGAGGAATTAAATTTTCAACATTCTCACAATCCACACCATAAACAACTTTTAGGAAAACACATTTTAGGATAAAAATTATTTTAATTCTATTTTGTACATTGTAAAAACAAAAAAAATTAATGTAAAAAATTTATACTCAATATATAATAAAGATATTAATTAAATGAATTAAAAAAATTAATTAAATTAATTTTTTAGGATGAAAACTCAATGTGTGTCTAAAAATTGTTTTAGAAGAAATGTGTTATGAAAGCCAAAAAAGAATTCCAAAAATAATGTACAATGATGATACATATGAGATAAATTTTATATTTTAGAATTAATATATAATTAATATTATTAAATATCTTAATAAAAACATTGTTTTACTTCTAATTTATTTTAAATAACATATATTTATAAAAATAAAAATTTTAACTATTCATTTAAAAATAACTCCTTTTTGAAAAATCAAAAAAAATCACCATGAGATAGTATTAGAATTATTATTTCATAAATTATATTTATTTCCTAAAATAATATTTCATGAATGGTTATAAATAAATTAAAATTTTAAAATTAAAAAAGGTGATAATTTCTTTTGATGGAATCATTATTTTTTCAAATTAAATTACATTAATGGAAATTTAGTATTTTTTCATGAATTAATCAATACATTTGAAATATTTATAAGATTGTAAATAATTTTTACAATGTATTTTAAATTTTTCATATATTCTATTTTAACCTCTATGTTATAATTTTTTACTATGTTATAGTTTATATGGACTCAAAGTTGCATGTAAAGAAAGTTATAGAATACTTGAAGTTTATTTTAATATAATTTCAAATAAAATATTATTGTTTGACAGTATAATAAATATAAAATTAATTTAACTCTCTAAATTAAATCTTTTTGAAATAATATAATGATATGTTGCATTCAATGCATCCACACGTTCTCTTGTATCTTCCATATGTTTTTGATTCCTCCAAAGAAAGTTAACTATTCAGGTAGTATTATTCTATAGCAATTTAACTATAAAATCCTTGTTTTATATAAAAAATTATTCATAATAAATATAATGATCTAGTGGTACGACCACCAAATTTGGTACATCAGATGGATTAGGTATGTACATACACAAAAGTGATATATGGAAGATATCATGAACTTGAAAGAGGTTCTATGGGTGTGAAGTGATATGAAATCATCCCATTATGAGGAATAATCTCATGATGTCCAATTAACCAATTTATAATATTCCATTCTTTCAAAATCTCATAATCATATTCAATAGGGAAATTTTTTAGGAGAACAAGCTCGAAAACATCAAATTTTTTATATCACCAAGGATTGTAACCACTACACTTATGTCTACTCTGAGATACCTTGAGGTGTTTTTGAATGACCATAACCATTTATAAAATTCATTAGATATACTAGGTCCCAAATTATTTCTTTTTACAACTTCATACAATTATGTCATTGTTTTACACTTCATTCCATAGATGGGTTCATAAGGATCCATCTTAATGCGTCATTAAATGAAATTATTATAAGAACGTTCAACCATATGAACGTTTTTATCCAAAATGCCTTTTTAACATAGAGAATATTTTGTCAAAATATCATCTATGAATTTATTAGTTCTCTTATAAAATAAATATTTATAAGGATTATATGATGTACTGAACCCCAATTATGTATATGACCTTTCTGAGAAATTATATTGAAAATTAGGGTAAACATAGGAACCCATTATGATTTAATAGAATTTTTTACCCCATGAAACCATACATCATCCGTAATTTATATCATTGAATTATTATAATGATATAAATGTCATATGATAGAAAATATTTGTGCTCAAATCATATGTAAATATACTACAAACTAGATAACATTATGCCATATTGACAAGCTGGGGTGTCCGATAACAAAATACATGGTTATATTTTCTTTTTTATAACCATGTATTGGTAATGGATGTAACATATACATTGAGTTATATCTCGTAGCATTAACATACTATCATACCAAGAACATGGATATTTTCTCATCAATATCTATGTTGGTGTTTCCCCATCATAAATATTATTTTACATCAATATACATAAGTGTACTTCTATAATTAGATGACTATTATGAGACACAAGCTTCATCCAATAGGCCCATTTTCATTTTTTGTATTGTTGGGACACATACATAGTTCTGGAAACATTTCATTCAATCAAAATCAATGTTTAACTAAAAAAATTTTCTCACCTTTTTTATATCGTCAAATCCTCCATTTCTACCTCAACAATCTTCAATATGGATAGATGGAGTAACACTATATTGAGAAAGATATTATTTCTCCCCATCCCTATATTTTTCATGTTCCATCTATTTAAAATCCATAAATATCATATATTTTATAATCGTCATCATATAAAAGCTGACATAATCCAATTAACAAAAATCATCATCCACCTTGTGTTCTTTTCAATTGTGGTAATACATTGAGAATTCATAATCAGTAATCAAATCTAACTATATTATCTTGTGAAGATTTTATACGTCCTAGATAAATATAAAATTTGGACTATTTATCATCATTATATATATCACACCATTCTCTATAATGATAATTCTTCCATGTATTTAACAAAAATAATACATGTTCAAATTCATAATCATATGTGGGATAATATTTCGCATGAACCTCACATTAGGTTGAGGATTAATCTTTCATCGTATCATTTTTCCTAATAAAACATCCCACCCCTTTCAACAAATCATTAATCAAAATGAAAAACCATTCTCTATTATAGGTTAGTTCCATCACAATATAACTGACCGATCATTTTATTAGTTCTATAAAATTTCACGCTTACTTTTCAATCATATAGAACATTACGCCATTCTAAGTTAGGTTGGGTGTATATTAGATAAGAATTGGAAACAATTAAGAGAGAATCAATATATGAAAAATATTGAACTCAATCTCTGAGGATTGTCTAGACCAATTATTAATAAGATTTATCGATGTTGAATCCTCTAATATACCCTTCAATATGTTTATGAGAACCATTATTGAATCTATCATTAGTCAAAAATCACATGTGGAAGTTTTTCAAACCTCTTCTCCTTCATTGAATTATTTAGTACATTCATAAATTGATATTAATTATCTCTCATGACCCATGAATATATATAATAATATTAACTATAGTGAAAACCAAAAAATGATCAAGGTAATCTTTAAAGACTCAATTCATTATGTCATTTAAGATAGAATAAACATTATAAAGAATAAATAGAATCACTATATATTCATAGTTCACATACAATATTTGGGTGATTATATTGGGTATGACTCCCCTTTTACCATAAATTGATATATAATGTTCAATGATAAATCTTGGAATAATATGGAGCTCCTCAAAATTGATCAAATAGTTTATAAAAAATGGTTATGGGATACATATTCTTGATCCTAATCTTGTTATGTACTATATAATTAATGACGATTCACATTGATCCATATTTCTGCCTAAAAATTGATATGTGCATAGAATATAGACAATGTTGGACAATTTAATCCATTATACATATTATCCTATATCTTATTATTCAATTATTACAACTCAATCATGAAAATTTCGTATATAGTCAATGAGATTGTGGAGGTAATGTCTTTGGTTATATAGAAAACTCAACTAAATTATTCAATGTAAAATAGGGATATGATTTAAAAAATATAGTGAATGATTTATATAAAATATTAATATATATGATGTTTAGTTTCTCCCCAAACATCTGGGACAAATACAACCATTGAATAAAAATCAAGGCCCTTGAAATGAATATAATTTCCACTGAATTTTTATATTTTTCCTCAACTCGATAAAAAATCAATGGTTGGTTCAAAATATCAATTATTACTTAACTTACTAGAAACTTTATATGGTATTTTATAAAATAAATCTAAAAAATTCTAAAAATCACATCTTATTTATCTCGGGGAAGAATTAAAATATTTAGAGGTATAATATTCCCACAAACATAATTAGAAAAGAATCATAAACATGAGATGTGATCATCGACCCATTTAGATAATATACCTTAGTTTCATTATAAAATAATTGTGGTCATAATGTGATTCCATTAAAAAATTCATTGGATATAAAATATTATATAGATAAAGAATTAAACAAGACATTCATAGTATTAATGTGGATGGTAGGTTTACCTTTCACAAATTGTTTATTCTACCCAAAATAGTAAACAATGATCGCTTGAGATTTTCCTTTTAATATATGATTAATAGGTGATAGAATTCAATTAATATCATTAACCCATACATTAGATAATTGGTTATCATTATTTCTGTAATCCATAAAATTATAGAATAAGACTATTGGTGGTACATTTTATGTGACTTTATATCCATTAAAAGTGATACATGACTTCTCCCCATTACATCGTCATTGGATTTTGTGATGTCCTTTTTCTCTATAAATAAAAAATATACATGTTCCTTAATGAAAATTACATCTCTTATTTTTTTCAACAATTCAAGTGTAAAGGATATCTTAGAGTATACCCTTCATGGTTTTTTTATTTTAATTTTAATTTAATTTCATCATTAATTCCTTTTAAAAAAATGATATTTGTCGGTGACACCAGTATCAATTACATTCATGATAGAATATAGACTAATTTTTTATAGTTAGAAATGTCTCTAATGGATAACACCCTTTGGAGGATTTTTTTATGAAACTGAAGAATCTTTTTATCTTACATTCTGGTTCAATGATATTAATAAATTCATAATATATATGTATTGAAAACTTTTCATCATCTATACTAGTATATTTATCATGAATCTTCTTTATCTAAAGAAATTCCTTCTAAATTTCAAAATAATGATTAAAATAATATTAATCAACTAAAAATAATCCTCTAAACTCATCCAAATCCATGGATCATATTTCTTATCATTTTAACCTATTCATTATAAGATTCCACTACTAATCAGATTCACTTTCCAAATGAAAAATAATTAACATATCATTTTCATGATCTATGATTTTGTTAATGGAAATAATATTTTCAGTGTTATTCATCCATTTTTAGTATTTATTTCATCAAAAGTTCCCTAATAATATTGTTCATTTTTTGTACTGAAGTAATTTAGAGTATGTTTTCCCACATTTACATAACTAGAATCTCTTCATGATTCACATCATGATAATGTTTCATATCAAGAAAAATAATATTTCACTTTAGATCTCAAATAAAAATCACTTTCCTAGGTTGTCAGTAATTTCATTCCCAATGACATTAATTGTTAACATATTTATTTATATATTTTTTCCATTTCTTGCAACAAAATTGTATAGTATGTGAAATAATAATCATATTTTCATATAATATAATAATAAAACCCATTAATAATTTCTATGAATCATTTTACGTTATTCTCATTCAATGAAACCGTAGTGTTAATCTCAGTTAAACATTTTTTATCATATAAAAAAACAAATCATAATTTTTCATAAATAAATTTGAATTAACCTAAGAATATCTCCTAGTAGTTTCTTATTATATGCATATAAAGGTCACATTCACTATGCACCATAAATATAGCTTATATATGTTAGAAAAACTCTTTTCAGGGTTATTACACCGTGATTAATATGTTATAAAACCATGTCATATTATAATATCAAAAAAGAGATGTATTTTCCAAGGAAAATGACATTTCTTTATTGAGAAATACATATGATGTTATTCAATACATAGGCATATCCAAATTAATCTCACTAAATTTATATCATTCTATATTACAAAATTGACTAAACTATCCTCTTATACTAACTATAGTGAACCAATAAGCTCATACATAAATGATAAATTATTTTAATGACTAATATATATATTTCACAAAAAACATGCCTAAGGACAATAATTGAATAGTTTCTTTGGAAAACTGCATACAAAAACAATGGGAATATAAAATATCTATAAAAATTTCAATTAAGGTCATTACTACTAGTTCACTTCTTAAAAATTTCACTCATTAAACTTTTCTTCTTAACCCGGGTAAGGGAATCATAAGATATGGTGATCTCATAATTTTAGTAAGATTAGACATAATAGTTATCAATCAATGATCAAATGTATCTGGGATGTTAGCACAATTTTATGACAATATAATAAAAATTTACAATAATTATACCAAATAAGTTAAAAATCATCAATCATGAATAATGGAATAATGGAATAATGTATTTTCAGTCATATGAAATAAAACATAAGAGTTTGGAATCAATAATAATTAGTCTAGATCTATGAGAAAATACCATAAAATAAGGAATACGTTTTATGGGATACACATGAAAATATAAAAATCATTTATTTTGTCAAGGATCACTACCAATAATATAATAGTGGATTGTATTAACTAACCATTCAATTATTTCATCAGTCATGGGTCACTCCAAAGACAATCCTTTTAAAAATTCCATTAGTGAATTAGGTTTTCTCCCCATTATAGTCTTTATTATATCATGAAATATGTGTCATTATCCAATTCATTGTAGGTATATGTATATATGGTCCCATCCATTACATAATAAGTTATATATAAATGATTTACAAAAAATCATAAAACATTCATCATAAAATCATATCAGAGCCCAATAAAATATCATATGTTTCCTAAAACATTCATTATCATAACCATTAAAAATTGAAAAGAAATTAAAAGGATGGTATCATTTAATATTATCCTCATTAAAACATACGTGTCGTTAAATTTTGTTGTTATTGATGAAAATACCATTTAATGTACCGAAGAAAATTTAGAGAGGAAAATAGAATATTATTTTTTAAATATGTTATTTAAAATTCAATATTTTCTAGGATTTTAAGGAATACATTATGGTTAAAAATATCAATGGAAAAAATATTGGTAATATTTAATATAAGTGAATTTGTGATGGTGATCACAATATTTCTTATGTTGTACATTAAAACAAATATTACATTCACATTTTGGACAAAAATGAAGAAGTAACTCATTCATAAAATGTGAATAATATTCCTTAATATTTTTTGTAGAACAAAAAAATGGGTCAATACCAATTCAATGAATATTTTTATAATATAAAATAATTATTCAAATCATATTAATGAAAATAACGACATTGAAGAATATAATATCGACCAAATATAGAAATTTTAGCGGTATTCCTTAAAAACGTTATTTTGGTATATTTAGTTCTTAGATAGAGTAAAATGAGTTAAAAATTATAATATATTTATATATATATAACCTAAGGATAATAAAATACATAATATTTAATACAAATAAATAATTTAATTTCATCATTGAAAATATTTTATATAAAAAGTCTTGATAAAATTTAAATTATTTTAAATAACCTTACATAAAGCTTGTTTTACATTATAAAAAATCTAAAATAATGTATAATAAATTTTAATAAATTCTAATTATATTAAATTAATGTCATAATTACTATAATAACATACATGTTTTACATATAACATCTTGCCACCCATTCATTAACAATATTTCATTATCAACATCATTTATGGTGTTAAGATCTTCATTTTTCATGTACACTTTGGTTATCCACTTATCGAAATTTACAATTGATGGTAACTAATATATAGAATATTATTAATGATTAAAATATCTTATATATTCACCATATAATTGTTTACCACAATATATCTATAGAAGTAATGAAAAATTAATTATATTGCTTTTTAGAGACTGTAATTCATACGTACTAATGAGTGATGATTCCACTTTTAAATGGATAGAATGAATTAATTTTTTTTTATAATTAAACACAAAAAATAATTATTATAACCAAAATATCATATATTTTCGTTAAATTCTCCATTTTCCCCCAATGCAATTAATAAATGATAAATAAATCAATTCAATTAATGGATGGGGTAATCAACATTTAAGCATGAGAGTCAATATTATTTTCTAATAGGATGGAAGTTCAAAGGGTATATATTGTATTATAATTATTGAAATATAATAATTTCACAAATATCATATTTAAAAATTAAAACCTCCATAATGAAAAATCATTAATGATGGTGATGGAAGATGAATTATATCACTATTTAGAGGAGGTACTCTACACATATGTGTGATCAATACATTATTCTCCCATTTCATTAATAAGAGGTTGTAAATGGTATTTCCATCATCATAATAATATTTTAGTATATTTATCATACTATATTAATCTTTTCTATATATATAAATACAGTTTATAGGATGTTTAAGAAGAAACAAAATGAGATAATCATGGTTTATATTTTTTCCTCTTCTTTGGGGGACCTCATTTGGGTTACACATTAATCCATAAAATATTGGTCTTAGTAGATTAATAGATGCTATTGGATTATGTAAAGATTATTGAATGTTTTTGAACTTGTTTTTTCCAACATTTAAGGCTCAAATATTTTGAATTTGGAATGAGGATTGGATCCCTTTTATATGTAAGGGGACTGTCACACATTTAATTTCTTAAAATATTTCAATTATATAAAGTCACATTCAAGGGAATGTGGACACTAATTGATATAAATTATAATTTTGGATAATATAATGTTCACATATCTTATAAAAATTGTTATTATATTTTTTTGGGTGGAAATCCAACCCATATCACTTGGTTTAACCCCTCCCCCCTCTAAAAAAGTTTTAACCTTAACCATGGTAACACAATTTTACTATTCTCTAATTCACCATAACCAAAAATTAAGTTCACAATATTAAATTATATTAATAATTATGATTAATAATTTGGAGATCATTATTATAAATTAAAATTATATTTATGGTATAATATAATTTTAAATAAGCGTGCTAACCCAAATAAAAACCAGTTTTAGGAGAATTCAATCTAAGAAAACATGATAATTTACCTAAATTGGATTCCAAAAAAATTAAAATAATTAAATATAAAAAATATATATAAAATATATAATCTATAATATAATTAATAAAATTAATAAATATATATAAATTTATTTTATAAATATGAAATCTCATTATATGAATACAAATATGTATTTATAAATAATGTGTTTTTAAGCTCAAAAATTAACTTGTAAAAAATAATGTATAATGATTATTAATATGTAATTTATTATATTATCTATAATTATTGGATTCTTATGTATATTTTATTTGGTTTTGAAATCAAAATATTGACTCTACTTTAAATAAATTAATTTTCATAAAAAATCTTTATTTTTACCAATTCAATAATTTTAATGGAAACCCCCCAAAAAAGTAACCTTATAATAATATTTACATGATTATTTAAAAAATGAAATTATGTTCCGAAGAAAAAATAAATAAATATTACAATGTAATCAAAATTTTCATTTCAATAAAATAGATAAAAATCAATTATGATGAAACAAAATATCAAAATCATAAGATGAATTTATTGAAAATTGTAAGCTTATTTATTATGAATTTTTATGTAAATTTTAACTAATTAAAAACATTGGTAATATTTTTGATAAACTAGTTAGTACCATTAATACCTACCAAGCTAATTATATTTTTATAATTTCATTAGATATAACGATTAATATAGGATCAATATTTCCTTTAAAAGAGGATATTGAATACATTTAGTGAATTTTAAACAAATAAATATAAAATCAAGAGGTGATACATGATACATCAAGTTAATATTTCAAAAATCCAATAAGTGTACCTGGACCAATATGTATAATACATAAAACACAATGATAAACACTCTAAAAAATTCATCATTTAAAAAATCAATGAGACCACATCTCTACCATCAAAACACATAGATTGTATTAATATTGAAGAAGAACCTACATACATTGTACCCCAACCATTAATTGTGTCCAATAAAACAAATTCTATATATTCCTAATGTAATATATAGGGTTAGATGCACAGAGACCATTATAATTACACCATGAATCTTTTTAGGTATTTTAAAGCATTGAAACCAGAAAAATATTTTGAATACAAATTTTTAACTAATCCTCATAGGAAATATTTAAATTTAAATCATTAATTTATATCACTTTTGATTTTATATTAATCAAAAAAACATTTATCAACATGATTCATATTATGAAAATAAAAATTATTCTATTAAACATTAAAAACTACCTGAAAATGCATAAAAATTGTTATATGCATAGTCATTAGCATATAATCAAATAACTGGTAATATAAATACCACACAATATCACAAGAAAAAATGGACTAACATAATATAATAATTAATATAAATCACCATAAATACGTATTTGTACCATGTGATATAATTGTATTAGTTGATTTTGAGTGACTCTCACACACGACACACTATTTTACTAAATAAAGTGGAAGCATTGAGATTCTTCCTCGAGACTGACTCCTAAGTGATATATTATTCTCTTATTAAATAAAGTGAAACATTTCACAATTATCATCCCCAATGGATATATATCTCCCTTGGATAATAATATTAAATCACTCCCAAACATCCTCCCAATTGATCCCCTAATCCTTGGATCAATAATCCAGCATACCCTAGGTCTCCATTAGCAAACATAATTCCAAATAAATAAACTTGAAAAGTATCATTCAAGAAATCCATTCCAAATGAAAATTTTATTAATTAAAATTATAATTTTTTAAACACATTTTACTAGCGTAATTACCTTTATAAAACCTCATTGAAAATACATTAAAAACTATATAATTTCCATGAACCATTTTATAAAATACACGGGGTGCAATATAACCCACCACTTTTTATAAATCACATTAACCATTAAAAATCAAACAAAAAACTATGAAACTAATAAAAATGGATAATAATTTACCATAAATGAATTAAATGAAATTTTAATAAATAAAATAGAGGAGATGAGTAATTAAATGGTTATCTACAAAAAAACCTAATTTTATATAGTCAAATACCATGGAATTGGTCCCACAAACACCACACTTAAGGGAATCCTCATTATTTTGGTGGGAGAAGGACTCACACACATAAATATTAATAAATAAATCCAAACCCCTATTAAACTTCATATTAACTACTAAAAAACAATTTGGGGTTTCTATCATCTATAGGAATGAATGAAAAAATCAAAAGAAGGGGGAAGATGAATAAATTTTATATAAAGAGACCTACATCACTCCCAAACTCCATTGAATCTAATAGATTGCGTGAAATATTGATGGTTGATTATTAAATTATTGGGTAAGAATTTTTATATGTGTTAAATTGAATGTTAGGGTGATTTTAGTTAATTCCTCCATCTGTAAATTTGTTAAAATTCCAAATTATTAATGATCTGGACACACTATATAGTTTGGCTACAATGTTAGAAAAATTGTGTGCCAACCATGTTGAACTCAATTTCTCCTCAAAACATAATCCACATGGATATATTTGAGCCCTTTATAGTTTAAAAAATTATTCTCAAACCAAGAAAATATCATTCCCTCAAAATACTTATCCTCACACAGTTTTCCGAAAGGATAGACAAATTGTGTGCCAACCATTGGTGGAGAATTTAATTCTCTTTAAATAGAAATTTCATTACCCCAGATACAGAAAAATATAAAATTGAGAAAATAAATAAATAAATACTCAAAAATAGATGTGCAATTGACCGTTATTATGACACAACACCATTAAGATTTTTTAATTCTTACTCAACACCTAATCATTTGGAATATTAATGAATATCCATCGAAACATTTCATGATAAAATTTATTTTTTATGACTAATCTAAAATTAGATACATCAATATATGAAAATATTTGTCACCTACTCAACATAATAATTATAACGTTATTCAAATAATATAACTAATATTATTAGTGATATAATTGGATTCTAATAATCAGATTAAATATTCAATAAATAAATAAAATACATCTTATGATGCCCTAAATTATGACACATTATTTCACACCATCTCACCATAGGTTTATCCATTGACATATATAGTCAAAATCAATTCAAATCCTTCATAATGTTTCAGAAATGAAATTTGAATTTACATATATAAATCATATAGGAGTCTCTATCCATTTTTATTCTCTTAGTACCACTCATCCAAAACTAGTAATGATAAAATCAGTTCCCAAGCTACCCATTTTGGAGTTGTTACCACATTGTGAATCTATTCTAGGGATGAATATAATTTTCAGTATGTGTAGATTCATGTATTTTCATAAAAAACCACACAATCCATACTTTTCCAAATCATGAATTTTTTACCCTATGCATAGAATAATCCCTAGGGGTTTCAACAATGTTTTCATATCATAATCACTGAAAACACTACACCCCACTCTTATACCAGCTGAGCATATATGATATTTTCAAATATAAATATTATATCATTTTATATTCATATTTTATATATGTCATAATAATAAAATCTTCAAGACTATAATTTTATAGAATCTTTGCATAAAAGATACTGAATAATCTTATTTCATAAAATGTCATCAACATCTTTAAAACTCTTATTCTAATATATTACACCTCTTTGATATTCCCATGTAACAAATCATTCTTCATTAAATGGATGATGGAAATATAAAAAATGAATGGATTTTATTTGTATTAAGGTAAAAAATAATATATAGTTATATAAGATAAATTTCAACCTAGTATAATAAAAATAGTGTGGTAACATGATCCATATTGGTATTAATAATACCTAACATGTCATATACCATTAATCATAAACAATAATATCATACATTTTTATAAATAATTTATAATTTATATGTTTGTATAATCATTAACAATAATTCATGAACTATTAGAATATATAATAATTATAAGACATAGAATTTTTTGCAATATATATAAGCATGTAAAATGATTTCTTCAGTCAATTTTCAATTCCTAAATTGTCATTTTGTATTGGGTTCACTCACCATTACATCATTTTTAGATATATATCACTACAAAAACTATTATAGATGATTAAGATCACTACCAATTACCATATTTATGTATTCAAGGATATCTCCTAAACATATCATATTGGACACAATCCCTTACAAAATAGGGTTCATTCAAAATTATTTTCCTTATTATCTCTTGATATATATATATTTAACCAATTCATTGGATGGATTTATAATTTTAGGTGCACAATAAAATTTAAAACTATACATATATGTTCCCGAAGATCACAAAAAAGTTATCATATCATCAAATCATAAACTATGGAAGAGAATCAAGATCCATAAAATTTCATCATTTCATAATAACAAATCCCATGAAAAAGAAATTGGATTCATAAATGATATATAATAATTTAAATAACCTATTTTAAAGAAAAAGGATTCTCATAATCATTTTTACATTATGTTCATAATAATACATCTAGATAAATCAAGTAGATTTTATCATAGTACTTTATCAATAGAGATGAATAAAAATACAAAAATGATATTTCCACTGGTGGAAAATACATTTAAGATAATATTCAAACCTTTCATTAAAAAAATAAAAAATATCATTTTATTTTGATAATATTTTAACTAATAGTTCCATGAATATTTTTTATATTATTTCCATTGAAAATAACCATGAAATCTTTTAATGGAATATTAAAATAAATGAGTAGTCATGATGGTGGAAAAACTGTTCATTTCTTATATGTTAAAATGGAACATTATTTTCACACTTGGGAAAAAATTTTAAAAAAAGAAATTAGAATATATATATATATATATATAAAATATTCAACTGTAATGAATATTCAATAAATTAAAAATTATCCAAAAATAACATTTTAAAACATTTCTATTTTAGGAAACAATTTTCAAGAATTAATTATTAGGTCCGTAAATATAGTAGAAAATGTTTATCATCCAAAGAATAAATAAGGTCATCTTTTCTATGGAAAACATTATTTAAATTATTTTATGTACCAAAAAAATAAAAATGGTATGAATACATGAAATAACTATTAATAACAAATAGTAAAAATATATTTGTTTTATAGGATAATAACCTTAAAATTTCACTTAATAGAAATTTAATAATGACAATCCTTAAAATAAATGTGATTATTACATAATCACATTATCTCAAGTCACATATTTCATTTTACATGTTATAATATCTATTACAATAAATATATATTTATAAAAAATAAGTTACAAAAACATATTCATATATAACGTAATGTTTATCATTCCATTTAAATTTATATTTTTTTAATAATCTATTATTAAAATAAACATTCTATTGAAAAATGATTTATTATTATTACATATTTAGGTTTTATGGATCTATTAAAATATAATTTTCATGGTTTTATCTTCTCCAATATATTAATAGTTACTTAAATATCCTATTTAATTATCATATAAAATTTTATAATAATATATATAGGGCATGTTTGAAAAAAAATTAAATCATTTTATAGAGGTAGTAATCCACATATATGAACATCTGTTTTTATCTAATTTATGATGGATATAATTAAAAAATGTGAATAATTATTAAAAAATATAGTATCATTTAAAATAATAAATATAAATTACATTCATTAAATCTTTTCTTATTATAATCCAGGTAAATTGGAAATTAAAAACAAATCACATCACTTAGTGGAGGTGGTACTCCCCTTATAATCATTAGAATCATTATAGTTTTCTTGTAGATAATAATATAAGAATATATATAATATATTAAAATTTAAAAACAAATAACATTAATAAATATCATATATAATCATTAGATCCATGGTAATAATTATACATGAATGGTTTTGTTGAAAAATGTAATAAATCGCTTCGTGTGGTGGTTGTCTGTAAGTGTTCACAAGTGATGCGTTAATTTCACATTAGATCGTGAAGGATAATAATAAGGAAAAAAATATAGAGATAAAAAATCTGTTTATTTTGAATACTATTATTTCATGTTATGATTCCTAAAACAGGTTTTGATATGTTGGAATAAGAAATAATTTTGAATGTAATCATTTAAGATGTATGCCTCTTAATTGAGAAACCACCTTTATGACACAACATAATCCATAAAAAGAGAATATTCTGATCATAATAGAAACTGTAGAACATGGATAGGGTTATTAGGAATGGATAAGGGTTTTTAATGGATGAGGTATGTATTTAATTAATTTTTAGAAAGAGTGGAATGATTGTTTTTTTAATGAGGGAGCAAGATGACAGAAATGGAATTTTTCAAAAGATTGAAATATTTTAATGTATTATTAAATAAAAATGGATAAACAATGGATTTTTAATAATTTATGTTATAGGATAAATTCAACTTCATGAAATGGTATTTAGAAAAGTATTTATGTCATTTTAACCCTTGTCTTTTTAGATTAACTCCTTGTTATCCATTTTTTACCTTTACCATATTAATGAATTTTAACCTTTGATAATATTCATAATGACCAATTGTTATGTAGAAAATATTTTATAATATTTATTATTTTAACTAAAAATATAGGATCCATTTTATTAAATTATAATCTTATATGTGGAAGAAATTTATTTAAAATATGTTTACTAAATAGAGCAATACCATTTTACAAAAAAAATTAATTTTATAAATTCAAATGTGTTTTACATCATTAATTTCCATGTAATAAATATTATAAAAATGTTAAAATATTTTATTTAACATGTTCTCCATATATTTTATTATAATAAATGACAAGTATTAATTAATTTAATTTATTAAGACAAAAAAAATTTATGTTAAAAAATGATTTTTTGAATTTAATTCCACATTAACATGAAATCATATTATGTTAATTAAAAACCATTTTATAACAAATTAGTTAATTTTATACTTCTGCAAATAATAAATTTTGAAAATTTATTTAGATCAATTTATACCCTCAAATCCAGTAGCTATGGGATATACGTTAAATTAAGAAAAATTAATATTTTGTTTCATTTTGTTGAGACTTGATGATACATGTAAAGAAATATATCAAAAAAACATATTTATACAAATAATATTATATGATAAAATCATAGGGTTTTACTGATTATCTAATTACATAATGTAATCATCTAATAAAATCACTCTGTTGACTATAATAGATGATAATGAAGAGGTGAGAAATATTTTGTCAGAAGTATGGTTGATCGTTTTATAAAGATATTTTAAAAATTAATATCATCATAATTGAGATTAATTGATCCATATATACCAGATCACCTCATATTTATCTATGTATTTCTTTTAATAAAACCTCAAACAATTTTATACAATTTATTAATTTTGTGTCACAATTTAATTCCATGTTCTTTTCTTAAAAGATAGGTTTTATGACATCAAGATATTTTTTGGAATTAAATAGATCACATAGAGATAAAGATAATAATAAAAAATATAGAATACTAATGTGTGAAATAATTGTTTTTGAAAAACATTCATGAAAACTCAAATCCCTATTTTGCAGTGAAAAGCTATCCTTAAATCTACAACATTTTTTGTTTCTTTATGTGGATGCCAATAAGATTTTGATATGTCATTTATATCTACACATATCAAAAATAGACTTATTGTGATATGGAAAACTAACTAAAACATATCATTTCTCAAACTATTAATATATAAGAAAATTTTAAGGTTCCATTGAGGGATTTCCATCGATATTTTTGTAATATGTCCATATCTCCCATGATAGTATTGTAATGAAATATTATGCTAACTTCATCAGGACACATTATTATACAAATAAATTTTAATGAATAACTTTAATAGTTAAATGTTATAAATTATGGTGTTATCTCTTTTAATAACATAAAACATAACCATTTTTTAAACTAATCACATTGATAAATAAAAGGTTTATGACATTTTATCTTATAAGGGAGTAAATAATATCATAAGGATAAACTATTTATGGTATGATTCGAATACCATTCTGACCTGTTGAATTAGTTAATATTAATATTAATCTTATGTAATGTTATATAATGGAATTCTATTGAAGATAATGTTCCATGAATTCCTCCAAAAATATTCATTCACTAAATATTATCAAGTCTGTGTATCTATATATTATTTACTCTCATTCTCATAAATAATTTTTTATTATTTTAATCAGGGAAATATAGGATCAACTCTTGCTTCATAATTTATATTGAGCCTTATACTTCAACTTATTTCTTCATCTTTTTGGAAACTAACATATGACAATCCATGATTTACTTCAATAATAATTATATATTCTAATGATTAACAATAATAAAAAATTATGAAACTCATAAATATGAAATATATTAGTGTTTAATGAACTCCTCTTTGTATGTATAATCTATAGCCCAATGAATTTGTAGGTTCATGCCACCACAACATCTATTATGATATTGTTTGAGAGATTTGTCAAAACAATATTGGGAAAAAATATTGTAGCCAATGGAAAATTCATCATTCATTATAAGAATAGCTAAGATCAACTCTTACCCCATACACTTTGGGATTCTCCATTCGAAAACTAGTAATTCATGATCTTGTGAAGGAATGTGTTATTTAATTTCTTACCTCTAATATTCCTCCACATACCTCTTAATATATCTCATCATTAAGATAACCAAGGCATATAAAAATTATAAAATCACATTACATAGTCATCCCAACATTAGTTATCAAATATTAAATATTCATATTCCAATTAAAATCCTCACTTAATCTAACTAAAAATCATCTTATGATATTATCATTCAATTATCATCTTTCTTAAAAATAACAACATGAAATTTTATTATTAATAATATGAAAATTTTCATAGATATTAAAATTTCAATCCATATACATCATAAATTAATTTTTTTAGTATGTACTGATAAAAAATATATCATGAAATAATGAACCATGCAAGGAGTATTAACTTATGACATAAATTTTCATATTAATAAACCCATTTATATTTTGAATAAATTTAATCATAATAAATATTCATTATCAAACAATAATTTGTTTTTCAAAACATCATATATTTACTTTAAAAATTATTACTAAAATAAATAAATTTTCCCCTCTTAAATAATAATAACCCTATTTTTATATTTTTTTATAATATCAATTTTAATTTTTTTTCTACCCTTTTATAACATAATTCAAAGGAAAAAACTAGAACTATGAAATTGGGATTTTACCTAAGTCTTCTCCATTAATGGGATATACAATGTTCTCATCCATTGAATGAGGGTGACTTTTAAACTTTATATGGATCTAAAAACATTGTCTCTTATATATTAAAACCTCAATTAAAAAATAATATTAATATAGTTTCTCACATTCAGAAACTTCTGAATGTCTTTTTTAAAATCAATAATTAAAAGAGATTAGTGTCATCACAACTAAAAAGTGGTAATCTATTACATATCTATATTTTTAAAAAATTTACCTTCATTAAATTCCATATCAATATATCATAGAATCTAAATAATTAAATACTTTCCAATAAGAATAATAATGAATCTCTCTTGATCCTACAGGATCAACCACCTTGTATGAAACAATAGTAAAAAATAAATAATGTATGTTTTCCTCATATTTTTTTCTAGTATATGTTTAATTTTGTTATACCATAATTAATTTATCATATATTAAACCACATTCATTTCAAAATATTACTATGTAATTAATGTATAAAAAATATATACGTTCATTAACTCAAACCCTGATATGGAAAAGAATATGTTGTCATGTTTGGTATAACCCATGTTTTGAAATATTTTAATTTTTACCTTTAGGAACATTCACCATTTTTTGTTCTTATTTTTTAGTTACCCCTTCCTTGAGTGCACATATACATAAAAAATACAATTGGTGTTCTGCACTAATAATTTTGTCCACCTTATTTTCTATATTTTTTCTTTTGTATTTATGAGATGACTTCGTGGAACTCAAGATATATGATGTTTTTTTATATTAATTTTTTATTTTAAAAATATACATGACTTATAACATATATTCACAGTTTATTCCAGGTGAATTGATAAATCATTACCATAACATATGTTTTAGAAACTTTTTAAGTGAAAAACTCCTTCACATTATCTTCCACTATGTGTTTGGAAAGAAACTATTGACATTCCTCTACCAAAATTTCAAGTACATTATATTTCATATACAATTTCTGATATTTCAAATCAACATTTTAATCCAATTTCATGTATTTCCTTATGATTAAATGTTTATTAGTTTACCCGTATTTTTCCATTTTAATGTATAATTGGTTGGACCAATATTCACGGGCACACTCTATTTATCATTAAAAAATGAAAAATTCATTTTTATTGAAGGATTTTGACACTATAATTCTTGAACCAGATGTCATACATTTTATTTTATCATTTTAACAATAATATGAGAATCATCCTTGAGTCTGTTTTTCATCAATGAAATGATTTTTTCAGTCAGGCTCCAATTGATTTTTTTCTCAATAGTTGAATTACATTCACAAAAAAAATTTATTTGATGAAATATTTTCATCATGGTTGACTCTCATTATATAATCATTTCCATTTTCAATTTAATAGGCTTTTCCTATAAATAATTTTATTAATCCACTAATCATGACAGAAATCAGAGGGGAATCTCAAATATTTTTTCATATTTCTATAAAAGCATCATAATTTGAGATTATTCCTTTATAAGGGTGTTTAAATTAGTATAAATTCCTCTAACCATATATAATTTTCCAGTATTTCTCTTTTTTAAAGAATACATGAATTATAAAGCATTAAAATTACTTTTATATTATCTTTATGTTATCACTTCCACAAACAAACAAAGATATTTTTTTATTCTTTTATTGTAATTTCAAAAAATATCCGAATTTTAATTATACATTAAAAGGAAATTATATATTAACCAAATAAATTTAGAATATATATCATAATTATCTAGGGAAATATATTTCCATAATTATATATCATCTTATATTTTAAAAAAATTATCAAGGATTCCTTCATCTTATCCATTAAATCTTCAATTGTGTGTTTGTGATTCAACCTATAATTTTTAGGAATGTGCATTGCCTTTACATTGTAGGGAAAATAAACTCTAGAAATATATAACACCTTAAAAAATATTGCATTCAGTTGATATTAAAAATATTCATTTGACGATACTTATTTTTATGCTCATGTTTTATATAATTTTTTAAAGTAATATCCTTAGACTATATAATATCAATCGTTAACTTTATAAACTTATTAAAATGCCTTTTTTGATGATTTATAATTTATTTTTCCATTTATTTAATCATTTTATATACTAAGAGAATTATCTTTTAATTTACTTGATGTATCATTGAAATTTGAATTCATGATTTTATGGGGAAAGTATCAAATTAATGATGTAAAAGCCATAAAACTTTAAGAACATTATATCTCTGGATATAAATATACCTAAATTTATTCTCTTGAGAAATATTAGGCTATAAATTACAATTATTTTAAAACATTCCTTGGATAAAATAATATTGTAATGAAAATTTACAATTAAAAAAATAGAAAATTAAAATCCATAAGTTAAAATTAGTATCTATTTAAAAATTCATTATCTATTTATGGGATTATTTTGATCCTTTTATCGCTATAATTTTCTCTTTTCATAGAAAAACGGGAATAAAATTGTGACCTATGTGGATGAACATATTTTAATACGAAACAATTAGTAATCAAGAAGTGTGATTTTTTATCCATTCTATGGCACGATAAAAAAACAATATCTGGGTCTTAAAAAGGTGATTCCCCACATTTTATAGTCGTGAATTAGATATTGAAGTATAATAAGAACATTACACTATTTTTACCTCCATTAAAACTCCACTCTATTTTGGATTAGTACATAGATTACATGACAATCCCCCTTGAAAAAGTTTATGATAATGAATCTATGTAGTTTAAAAAAATAAACTTATTTTTTTAATCGGGACATCAAAATTTATTTTGGTTGAATATTAGCAATTTTTCTGATAATATTTATTTTTAACTGAATATTGAAAAGTATAGAATTTTAATTCAATTCTACATTTTCATGTAATTATACTATATTATTAGATTATGATTTTACATGGTTTTAAGGTAAAATTAGATGAGGTTTTTATCATTTAATCTAATGATGTCCTTTGTAAGTAATTTAACAATTAAATTGAATATAAAAACTTGTCAATATTTTGATGGTTTTTACTTTTAAAAAACATGTTTCCTCAATCTCTCAATGGGATTGACAATAAATTCATTATGGTCACATTTATAAAATGAGTTTTTAAAAATCAACATACATGGTTTTAATCCGTATGAATAATTTTATCTAATAGGACACAAATTATTTTTGGTGAATAGTAATTTTATTGATTTATTTTTCACAGTTAAATGGTAAATCATGTAAACAAGAGTAAAAATAAAATTATAATAATACCAAACTACCCTAAAACTTGTCTTAACAATTTTTTATGAGTTATGTCTGACCAAGTCACCCATTGGGCTGAAAATTATGCCTTTGGTAGTTACATGTGTGTGATTAAGACAATTATAACATTTAATTTAATGTAGATTAAAAAATATTATAAATTTGTATATTATTAATAAAAAAATGGTGTTATATAAGTGACCTGAATGACTATAAATAGTAATTATAAATCATATATTTTTTCCTACCACATGGTATTTTATTTATAATTTTTATGTATTAAATAATTAAATTATATCACAAAGATGATGTGGTGGTTACATTATTAATGAATGAATCAAATAATTGATATTATAAATAATAAAATTAATTTTATATGACATGGTTTATTTCATGAAAAAATTTTATGGGTGACTATGACATGATCCAAGTCTATTAAATTTTTTTATTTTTCTCCCTTTTTATATTATATTTACATTCAATGAAATGAATAGGGTAAAAAATGACTTAGTTGATATTTTATAAAAAAAAATTAAATTATTTAAAAGACTAAAAATCATTTATAATCACATAAATACTATTATAAGATAAAAAATTTCATTAAATGTCCTATTTTGGGAAATTTACCCCATATAAGAAAAAAACATATCCTATTAATATTTAAAATTTTGTTACCCCAATTAAAATTGTTAAGAAATTATTAAGGGTAAAATGATAAAATATGGTTTCCAATAAAATATATCTATGTATAAAAATTATTGGATGTGATGATTTTGATATTTCATCATCATATCTTTGACATATCTCATTTTGGAGTAATTTAGATAAAAAAATATTTTTTATTAGTTTTATATTTTATGAGTTTTCAAGGGTGCCCCTCCTCTCTCTTTTGAAAAGGTTCCCACTCTTATATAATAATAAAACATAATGAACTATTTGTTTTGTCCATTCTATAGAAAAATCCTTTTCTAGATTCCCTTTAATATTCTTGAGGCCTTAGTTTGGGAAGAACTACCTTCTTATATGTGTTAACTTGTTCTTAAATGGTGAATAATGGGGGAAGAGGTATCAATTTTTAAGTGTTTCTGTTTTATTTCTTCTTCCACATACACTAAATCAAATTATTATAAGATAATGACTACTGTATCCTCCATATATTAAGATTAAACTATATTAATATCATCAAATAAATTGATCACAAATTTTATCAAATATTAAATGAACATTTTATTTTTGTGTGTGGTGGACTACCACCACCCTCATGGTCCTTAATAAGCCCCAAACCATTGGTCTACATAATGTCTTCAAACATAGACATCCATCTTCCATAGTTATACTCCACTTCCAATCACCCCTTTCAGTATGAAAGGTCTTTTTCGACCCTCTAGTTTCTTATTCCCCCCATGGTCTAGCCTTTAGGGATGTTGTCTGTAACAAGTATCATGCTTTTCCCAAGCCCTGTATCTCATTAGTCATTGGAACTATGGAGCATGATTTGAGAAAGGATTCAAACATATTTTAAAACGTCCATACATATGCCTTTTATGAGGTGACAGATTTCTTGAAATGGACCCCGGTATCCCACTTGCTAGCTATTAGACCGCCTTCTCCTTTCTTAAAACACTTTATAAGCACATAGGGGCTCCGCCTACCAGTGGATATCACACTGATTCACCGTAACTCTTTCTGCCTCATTCTCACCTCGATGTATGACTTCATATATTTGTGGTTTTATTTCTCCCCTTTCCATTAGTCTAAGGAGCATTATCATTTTCGGTTTGTCTTGGAGGATCATAGGGGAAATGATAGTCTTACTGCTGTAATTTGGATCAACCACCCCTAGCTACCACTTCCTTTCATGAACGATGGATTACTCATGGAAATCGATTATTCCCTTGGGGAAAAAACTATTCATATGATGGTACCAGGAACTTCATTGCTACCATAGTGCCCCTCATCTATGTGGAAATTTTCATACACCTCCCGTTGATGGAAAAGCATGAGCTTTGGGTCCATGACACCTTTAGCTAAAATAATGATATTGCATACCTTGTATTCCATAGATACAGCTGGTATTGCTTTCTCAAAGGCCACTCCATTGAGGTTTTCCTTCATCGCTACAATATCTAGTGATGTGGCCCCTTCCAAAAGGCGGGCAGGGAAGTTCATATTCCCCATTTCAATATTGATCCTTCTAATGCAAATTTGGAATTCATTAAGGCCCATGGAGTTGATCCTTTTCCTCACCCTCCTATCCCCATTATAGTGCGTCAACCTGCACCATTTTTAGTGGGTGAAAAAACAGGTGGTCGGGTTATAGGGCCAAATGTTCTAGGGGGTGTTCTTCCTATCTATGGTGATTCAACAAAATCTTATTACCTCGTCGATATGCAGTCACTTGAATTGTTTCAGATAGATGTCATGAAAGTTTTATCTCCTCATAACTCTTGTCTTCTAGCTTCCCTCTGAGCTCAGCTCCTCCTAGATGTGTTTCTAACGAATATGAGAATGCTCTCATGGAGGTCCATGTAACATCATATTTTCCTCCCACTAGGATCCTCTTATCTCCCATCACAAAAGCCATAAGGATGGGTCTATAGTAGGATCACCTTCATATAAATATGGTTTCAAAAGGAGGGATGAAACATCCTCTCATGGAACATGGAGAAAGATATAATGTCACCCTCAGGATAGCTTCTCAACTATAATAGTGCTCCATTACATGGATACTAGATTATGGATGAGGTACAAATCCAAGAACTATATGTGATGCAAACCTCTTTCTTCATTAAGGATACGAGTTCTAGGGATAGTCCCAAAACACTCATCCAACAATGACTCATCTTCTTATATGGAATTATTAGGTTATTTTTGTCTAGGATAAGATGAATTTCTTAGATTCTAATATCTCCAAACACAAGGCATTTATATTTTCCATCCTCGAACAAAAACAACATCCCAACCAAATTGATGATTCCTCTAGGAAGCAAAAATCTGCATGGCTACATGCATGCTGACCCATCTGATAATCATATATTGATATTATTTCTTAGGCATTAAACTATTCATATGGTATAGGAAGGGTAAAAATTCATCACGACTAAGGTTGCTCAAGTCTACCATTTATTTTTTGTGTCCTTCGTTTATGGGATCAGTGACCCTCAAAAAAGAGAGAATTGGGAAAATAAATCAGCGCCTCTGATCCTACTACCAATCTATGTATAGTCAAAGGATATTTCAATGTTGTTGTAGATCCAAATGAGGGGATGGACAAGGTTCCATTCCCCTGGAAATCCATATATGTGTTTTTACCATTCATGGAGTTCAAGGGGCTATTGGACCACAACATCTTAGGTGATCAGTTCATGTGGTCAAATAACCAATAGGGGAACCTTCTCTCATGGATTTGTTTTCACAAATTCCTAGATGATATGAAATCCATCTAAATGTACTCCAATATCAAGGCGAATCATTCCTTTCATGTAATTTCAGAAAATTACCCATTGTTAGTCTCCTTGTCTTCATTGATAGACCTCCATGAACTATTTAGATACTACTTGCTAGGGGCCAGCATACAAGGGTACCATGAGCTAGTTAGAGACACCAATAATGATCCCTCCTAGGGTCACATGTGATATTCCTTTCACAAAAAGTAAGGTTTCTCAATATGAGGCATCAGAATTGGAAAATGGATGTGCCTCAAATTAATAAAATATAGAGGGCACCATGAGGGCCACAAAACATATTGAAATACTTTTGGAGGGGGTTGGGATGACCTGGTTTTTTGGAACTCAAAGTAAAGAAGGACTATATAGAAGACATTATTATGAAACAAGAACACCTAGATAGGGGATGGATCATCAATCAAATGAATAAAAGATGGAGGTTTTAACACCACATTCTTCCATGAATACGTCAATGAGAGGAAAGGGTAGTTAAACAAAACATTTTTTTAATGATGGTACTCACATAGATGATAGGGATGTGATTAGAGGTTTGGCCAAATCCTTATTCACAGATCTTCTTCTTGGTTGCAAAAAACATATGCCTAATGGGTAGCATGGGTAGAATACAATGATCTATGATATGATTCTTACCTTTTTTATGATAGGTACAATGACGTCCTAGGGGACATACCTGGTGACAATGATATTCATGATGCTATGATGAACCTTAACCCCGATAATGTGGAAGGAACAGAATGTTTCCTTGGTTATTTTTAGATGTACACATATGATGTTATGTAAGATGAATTTTTTGTGTTTGTTCAAGACTTCTACTAGGGGCCATTTTCCATGTGTTTCATGTTCCACAACAATCATGTTCCTACCCAAGACTAATAATCATTCCACAATCCTTAATTATAGGACAGTTATCATGTGTATTGTCTCTTATAAATTCATGTAAGGAATAATTTACTCTAGGATACCTATAAAAATCCCATGATGGGTTTCTATTGAACAAATAAAATTTTTGAAGGGACAGTCGATCTTAGGGGTTATCACGTTAGCTGTGGAAATTCTTAGAGATATCAATTTCACAAATCACAGTTCAAACAAGTCCATAATTTTATATATGAATGAATCCTATGACTAAGTTCAAGGGATATTTACCACCAATGTTCTTTTAGGTATGGGTGTATCCTCTAAAAATATAGATATCAGTATTTCTATTTTACTTCATTGTGGCTAAAGGTTACATTCATGGGGAAAACCTAGGACTTCTTTAGAGAAACCTATATGATATGGTAGGCGTACCTATTTTTTCAAGCATTATCATTCACTCACCAGACATTCATAGACAATTTATCCATAGAATCATATAAAATAGATAAATCCTCTCTTAATATATAAGGATGGTGACTCCTTCTACTTCTCACCACATGTTCCTAGATGATGCAATCATTTTTATGAATAGTAAAATTAGTTCCCTATGAGATATGAATGGGTTTTATAAGAGTACTACAACTGGTGTGGACATGTTGTTAACAAATGTATGTGAAACTTCTATATCTCTAATAGTTTTCCCTCCATATGAATATTTACATTGATGCATAATTTGAACATAATGATAGAGATTCTCACTAAGGATTATCCAGGTTCCCCTATGTTGTAATGTATGATGCATATCTGATACTTCTACCCTTTCTAAATTAGATCACAGACCAGGTTCTCATCATTATGAATAAGTATCTTTCCTTTAGGGTCCAGATCATGCTAGATAATAGCATTCTATAGGATACTCTAGTGCATGACCTCTTGTCTATCGATGTCATGAAATGCATCATCATGAATATTGATAGGATCCTTGCTAGATTTAAATAGTGTCTTCTCTCTTGGTAAAAAAGGAACTCAGTATCATAGATAATTATGGTGAGGCCTAATAAAGAATGAGGTATCAACATCCTTATACATGATGATACCCTCCACTGAATGCACCCAAAATTTTCATGGGAAGTATGGGAACAACAGACCTTCGGGGGGATAACCATGCATAACTATTCATTACATAACATGAATTCATTGAATGGTCAAGAAATTCATCTATGGTATATGATTAGAACCCTTAACATTGACCTCCATTATCATAGTCAATTTCTTGTTGGGAAAGGGAATGTTTCCTTCTGGCACCAAAACTAGAGTGGGGATGTCATCAGGTATCCAATATTCCCCAAAAGCATCATCTCTTTCAGGGAAAGAAATATCTACCAACCCTTCATCAATGGAATGATAGATAGGGAACAACCAGACAATTTAAATCTAATTGAGATGAATTCATACACTAATTTGTGTGTTTTCACCCCATCCCCTTTGGGTCTTTCACGGTGAATGAAATTAATCAGAACAATATATTTCATGGTCAATGGAATTATATTAATGAGTTTCATTGGGATAAATGTTTCCCAACAATCTTATACCACCTCACATGGATAATAAGGACCTTGGTATTCTCTATGTATGAGAACCTTAATAATTTGGATATTTATAGCATATCTAGATGTCATTACTACAACGACAGTATAGATTAATTTACTTGCCATCGATTCTCTAAGAGTGAGTGTGTGTGTGAGGTGTTGAACTACATCAGTGAGTTCTCCACCTTCTCTACTCCTATCATGGATGATCAAACCCTTTTTGATCGATGGTACCATGTCTTTTGACATTGAGGCTAGAGAAAATGGCCTATTGAATGGTGTTTCATAATAGTTGGTGGTGCCTCTAGAAGATGAGTAACAAAGAGAGACAATAAGGGGTGTCCTATTAAAAAATATCTATGATTATATAGACTAAAACATAATGATTTAAATGTTCATGATTCTAAAAAACTGGAGGGAGGACCATTATTTGCATTGGTAAAAATCAGGGTTCCACAGTGCACCACATGATAGTAGTAGCATAAAGAAGAAATTAGTATTTCTGAACCCCCCTCCCCCCACCACATGGGGAATGAAACTAAACACTAATGGATGTCTCTCCTTGGGTGTAAGGTGTAGAGGGGGTTGTCAGTGATGCCAATGTTTCAGTCATCTTCTTGTTTACTTTCTTTCTAGGCCAGTGTAGTTCTCTCTAGGAAGAAGCCATGGTGATGCTTGGAGGCCTTATATTATGTATTAAGGGGTACTATATATTATGTAATCCAAAAGAGATTCAATTTTATTTCACAAATCCCTATATATATTTGGAATATATCTTTGGTATATATTCTATGTCATTATGAGATTTTGTGTATTTCATAGTAACAACATGAATGTGATCCAAAAATTGTGGGAGGGTAATGATGTTTCATAACACCTAGACTAACTGAATATCCCAAGTCTCAAGTATGTATGGCTAAAATATTTGGGTATCTTAAAGGTAGTGGGATCCAATCTGATTAACGGGGATACCCTTGGTCTCTATTATTTTAGGCCTCCTTAGTTGTATGCTTTTTTCCCTACAGTTGTAGGTTATGTTTTAATTTTACCATCCTTTTCCTTGCATAAATATTATACATGATAAGATATGATATTAATTAAATTTTTATAATTGTATAAGAAAAATATTTGAATCATTTTCTTACATTCCATAAACATAAAAATTATAACATAGTTAATGTGTATGTTTGAACTATCACCTCCACGAAGCGATTTGAATCGTTTTCATTCACAACAGCCCATATATTATATATATAAGTATAACTAATTGATTATTATTATGTTAATTTTATTATGATCATTATTTAAGTATAAAATAATAAATTCCACATTTCCTTGACGATAAATGAAAAATTGATAATGATACTCATGCGTGGCGATGGGCTACCATCTCAACGATTATAATGTTATTCATTCGGTATAACCACAATTAATGGTTTTTTTAAAAGGTAATATTATTGTATAAATGTTTTTATTATGTCATGAATACTATTTTTGAGATTATGGACATATGAACACAAAGAATATTTACCTCATAAAAAGATTATTTTTGACACAAAGACCCAATATGGATAAAACATCTGATATTAACTTACATAATTATTTACATTTTATAATAAGGGAATGTGTAATTATAAATGGAATAATAAACTAGAAAAAGGTTATCAAGAAGAAAACAATTATCCTATTTTTATTATTCAAGAATAGAATGATTATACGTGACATTTCATACACATGATAATGGATTTCATATCAATCTCATATCAATAAGTCATTTTATGATGATGTGGAGATTTATTAATTTATATGGTGTATATTCATCCCATTTTATATTCTGTGTCCATATTATATCTGTAATAATGTTAATTAATGTTTTTTAAAATGTTCTATAGTCATGTGTATTAAAATTTAAATGTTAAAAATGGTAAATGAATCATTAATTAAAACACTATTTTAAATGTTTTGAAGATTTAATTATATATGTGTTTCACAGTAATGTCTATGGGTTCAAGATTTTTTTAATAATTTATTCATATAAAAATAAATTTTAAAAAAATTTAATTCCCTTAAAATGTTTGGAAGTGGTTTTGTACACTTTTATTCATAAGAAACATATAAAATTTTTTAATTGTATTTTAAAAATGGATTGGTTATGTCAATATCATGAACTGATATCTTTTGAATGAAAAATTTAATTTTTTTTACTTTATACATGATTTATGTGATGTGCTTATGTTTTGGTTCAAGGACATTGATTATGTATATGGGTGGTTCTGTAATAAAATAAGGGCGGGTGGCCCTATGATAGCTTTTAAATGCATTGGGCAATGGGATGAAGTTAAATGATGAGGTTTCTCCTAAAAAATTTATGGAATATAATATGGGGGGAATTATAGATGTAACCATGCAGATGAAGCCATATATAGTTGTAAAAGATACAATATATGTATAAAATAGAGGCCACATGTTACCATTATTATTTATGATTACTGATAACTTTTTTTATGAATCTTATAATTTTAATGAGGTATTCTCAATAGATTATTCTTTTTGTGTGAAAAGTATCATTTTTTTGAAAATATTTTCTTGAGTTTTAAATAATCATGGACTTATGGGTTGATTCCTTATTATATATCCCTTAATTCGACTTTTTTTCTTTTCTCTAATTTTTATATGTTTTCCAAAGGGTATACAGATGGGTAATAGGAGATAAGAAATCATGATCAATGTTATAAATAATTTTGTCAGGAAAAATAAATTATTTTTTATTTTTATGAGTTTTTTTTGAAAAAAATCGATAGTGAGTAAAAGTGTTTATATTGTAATATTTTAGATTTTATGTCATATTTATGGCATAATTACAGAAATGTAAAAATGGATAATATCCTAAGTGATAAAGAATGTAAATTTTTTATTTAAACAAATGATTAATTAATGTTTATGGTTGGGGCCTTATAGTTGGTATCAATGGAATGGATTTGACATCTTTAGGGATTATGCGTTATTGTTAAACAAATGGTAACATTATATGCATATTTTTTATGGTTAAATCCTATTTCTATAACATTTACATATCAATTATTGTATGTTAAAAAAGGAGGGGGGATATAAAACAACATTCCTAGATCTTCAGGATGAATTTCATGCTTTAATTATAGAAATGTCATGATATGATGATTCTGACAAAAATTTATAACACACAACTCAGTTTCAATAAGTTTTTTGAGATGAAAAATACCTCCACTAAACCTCAATACCATCATGGATCATGTTAATATTTAATCGAATATTATTTTATCAATATTCACATATTTTAAAAAAGTTAATCATTATCAATGAATTTTTAGATATTTTACCATAAGAAAAGATTATGAAGTTAATAATTATTTTTAAAAGCTACAAATTAAGGATACCATTATGAAAAAAAATTAATTTATTAATTTAAAATATTGTCTGTCATCATAATATTATGGTATTTTAAAAGGAAAATTGATTAAATGTTTTGACTAAAACATAGTCTGAATGTTTTATAAAAATAATTTATTATCAAATGTTTTTGAAATATAATGTCATACAAGATTGTTTTCTAAAACTCTTTATCTATGAACACCCATACAATACATGTTGTAAAATGTGTATTCAGACAAAGGAATTATGTTATTTTGATGAATATATAAATCATTTATTCAATGTAGGGACCTTCTATCTATGTGAACAAATTGATGATGAATCTATGTGGACACCATGATCAAGGTAATACTTTATTTAATTTTGGATTATTATTATTAAATAATTGTTTTTGAAATAAAAAACATATTTCAATATATATATATAAGACTTCATGAATAATGGTCTTATGGTCTTTATGAGTTGGAATTCAAATGAGTGTTATTGTAAAAACATTAAGATAAAAACCCGATATGGTTTATTTATTTATTTTCTCTCATATTGAGAGTGTTTAATAATAATGATATTGCTTTAGAAAAAGGAACAACAATAGGATGGGTGTATACACATCATGTCCATCAAGGCAGTGGGTATTGAACTCAAAACTGATGGGTGATAAAGGTGCATCGCCTACCACTAGCCTACAAAATGTCCCTAGTTTTTATCACTATATTATGAAGATAAACAATTTTATTTAATAAGAATATGTTTGTTTTGGTAAATTATTTTTTATTAAATTGAGATCCTTGGTACTAGATACTGATATGGATATTACGTGATATTTGTTATTTTGAAAGTGATTCACTCATATGGGAACCATATATACTTGTGAAAAATATTATAATATGGGAATTTATTGTATGTGTAATGGTAGAATTTTATTTATAAGAATCTATGTTATTTATGGATTTATGGAGATATGGGTTAATTATGGAAATCATAAACCTATTATGATGTGTATGTGATTATGAGATTAATTTTAGGCATGATACATTAAGAGTGACTTATGTTATATGGTGAAAATGTTGAAATGTATCCTCCAAGACTATGTGATCAAATCTACTTGAATTTTGGGTTTCAATATTAGTTAGGATTATTTTGAGTATTTTTAAGGATAGTTATTAGTTCAATGATGTATTTTTAAATTTGGGGTGTATTTTTAATATATGGATATTAAATGTATTATTTTTTCATTTAAAGGATTATTATTTTTCTCGAATTATATTATTTTTATCCTAAATTTTATAATTTGGTTAATGTTTCAAGATAGGGGTTATAGATATATAATCATTTTTTTGTAAATGTTATTATCTAGAAGTTTATTCTATCCCCTCACTAGGAAAAAAAATCATCTCTAATTCCCATCAGTTGGAGAAAAATATGCGTTTTGATGGTATTTGATTAGTGGATGAAGATATACTTGTCAATTAAGTGTATTTCTATATGTTCTTAGTTACGGAATAAATTAATTATTCAACATTTTGAAAAGGATCTGAAAAAATGTTAATTCTTTCATTTCTTAATCTTATTTTGACCAATCACATATTGATGGTTTTTTGAAGGATAACTTTGAAATGATTATGTTATATATCACTCTATATTAGTCGTTGAGACTATGTTTTATCATCTATGATAATGTTTTTCAAACATAGATTCATGGAATGTGTTATCTCAGGTTACCTTCATACAATCCTTTCAATATATTAAATTGGAATCAATATTATTCCTTTTTCAACTTGGGATTTTTAAAAAGGTATTTTGGATGTTCATACATTATATACTGACTCCGAATTCATGTTGTGTGGTCGGAATTTCCAAAAGGGGTGGTGAACATAACATCCCAGGTAATTCTAGAACAACCCTTTTCATATTTATTAATATTTAGGGGTAAGGTAGTAATTTCACATAAAAAGGATTCTATGTGTGATAGCGTACCCAACACACAAATGTTGGTTTCTCCAAAATCCTCATTGCATATATTACTTAGATATACTAAAAAAATAAGATATTATTAATAATATTATTTTAAATTCTGGTTAACACCATGATGTTCTTTTAGCAGGAATGAATATAACTAACTATATTTGTATATCAATTTTTTATATATCTAATTATTTTTATAATAATTAAATAAATCAATGTAAAACTCTTTTTAAAATAAATGGGAATGTTTTCCCTAAAAAACTATTTACATATTTAGAAGTGTGTTTCATAAAAATAAATTATCAAATAAAACTTGATGGATTTTATTGATGAAAATATATATATTATATATTAAACCTAATTTTTAAAATTCTTGTTAATTGATTTTTAAAAAATATATAATAACAAATTCAATTTTACGGATAAATGGATTTTTTTAAATGATGTTTTAACACCTTTTGATGGAGAATACTTTTTTAATCTATTTTTTCACATTTATATATATATATATATTAAAAAATATTATTCTTTTTTGTAACATGGATATTATAATTTTTATTGGTTGAGTATTTGGTATTTTTCTGATAACAACCAATATTTATTTAATATTGAAAAAATACTACATTTTAATTCAAAACTATATTTCCTTATAATATAATTATATTTTTATTTATAATTTATATTATTTTATGGTGTAATTATATTAGATTTTATCATTTAATATAATTTTTTCCATTGGATGTAATTTGACATTTAAATTCGATATATACACATGTTAATATTTTAATGCTTTAAAAAGACCTTTTTCCCTAATCCGTCAATGAAATTTAAATTAAATTTATTTTTTCCACTTTGGTGAATTGAATTTTCAAAAATAGACATACATGGATGTAATCTTAATGAAAAATATAATCCCATAGGGTTAAAATAATCATTGGTGAATATTTACATTATTGTTTCATTTTCCACAGTTAAAGGGTAAATTCGGTAAATATGTGTTAAAATAATATTATAATAATATAAAACTACCATGACACTTGTCTTAATTTTATTAGATGACTTATTTCTTACTAATTCATTCCTTAGGAAAATTTTTTGGTCATTGGAATTAAATTGGGTTTCATTAAGACATTAAGGACATTTAATTTAATGTAAAAAAATATCATAAACATGTAACTTATTACATAAACAAATATTATTGAATTAAAGAAGTGAGGAATTTTTATATTAATAGTCATTATAAATAAAAAAATAGTACCTAAATTATGGAATTTTTCTTTATAATTATAATCCATTAAATAATAAAATTATTTCACGATAATGATGAAGTGATTTCTTTATTAACAAATTAATTAAATAAGTGATATTATAAATATTAAAATAATTATTATTTGACTTAATTAATGTCATACAAGAATTTTATTGGTGACTATGACATGTTATAAGTCTATTAAATTGTTTTTTTCGAATTTATCTCTTTGTATGGAATTTTTCTAAATTCATTATAACTAATAGGTGCATGAGATGGCAGAGTTTGATGTTGAAAAGGGTGCAAACCCTAGTTCGTGCAGATCTACTCCTACTGATGAATCAAAGAATTCAGATTGTCTTGCGAAGGATGTGGACTATTTTGGGCACAAGGATATCTTCAGCCTTTGTGCCAAAAAAAGGGCTGATGTGTTGAAGGAGACGAGACCAGATAGAAGTTTTGAGGATGCGGTTAAAGGTGTGGGAAACACCTGGTTTCTCGACTGTGAGATTGTCTCCTCAGTAGGAATCATTCGCTAAGGGTGTGTAGCACATGTTTCTGTGAATCTAAATGCGGTTGAGGAGCGGATTAGGCTCTGCAACCAATTGATCAATGCGAGAGCAGTGATTCTAAAAGGAGTGAAACCTTCGAAATTCAACGAGCTCGTGGTGAGGATTGCTGAAATTTGGGACTTCAATGACTGGAGTATGATAGCAATGGGTCGAGGTTTCTACCATATTATTTTTCCATCAGACGAGGTCATGCATCGAGCCTAGTGTCTTGGCTCTATCCCTCTCAAGCCAGGCTTTCTTCATATTCATGAATGGGAACAGAATTTCTACCCAAGTACTATGAATAATACTTTCGCACAAATCTGGATTCGTGTTTGTAATCTAAATTGGCTATATTGGCATCCTAAAATTCTTTGGGATATAGCCTCATCTGTTGGAAATCCAATCCGACATGATAAACAGATTGAAAATCCTACTTTTGGACACTATGCGAGAATTCTAGTTGAAGTTGATATGGCTTCCGCCCTTGTTGAGGATGTGGTATTAACTACCCAAGATGACAGCCTCAACATTTGTATTATATATGAGATAAAACCCAAATTCTATCTGAATTGTCACTTCTTTGGTCACACGCTCGCTGAATGCAACAAAAAAAAATCTGTAATCTTTGCAAAGGTCGGGGGATGAGACTGAAAATTGTAGGAACAACTAGAATAAGGATATGGAAGTTGGAAATAAATCCATAGCTGACAATGGAGAGGCCAATGCTTCATCTAGGGCCTTTGGAAAACATGGAATGGTGGATGATGGATGCCTGATTGATAAGAATCAATTAAAGGATGTTGATGTTAATGGAGCGAAGGCCAGCACTATGGATGATGCAGGATTAATGTTGCCCGATACTAGTAATTCTAGCCTAGATACCTCTGATGGATTACCCTCAAATGGGTAGGGATTGAGGGGTTATGATAGGGGGAATTATGAAAAAATATCTCCCAATACTGTTGATACTAATGGTGTTGCTGTGATTATTGAATGTGCAGAACCTGATGAAGGTAAACTATCTCAGAAGGAAGACATGGAAGATACTTCTGGCCTGGTTCCTACATGGAGTGAGGTTGTTACTATTATTGCTGCAAGAGAGGAGGTGGTTTTTTCAGATGAAAGTTTTGATTCTGCTGATGGCACACAGAAATAAAAAGCAGAATGGGATACTTCGTTGGGTTCTTTACCTATTGTTGCTATTATCACTGAAGGACTAGTTACAGACTCTGATGGTCTGGTGGTTCAAGACACTGACTCATGTCCAAGAGTGGCCCCTTTTGTGACCTATAAATAGGACTCGGGCCCTGTAATTGATCCTGGGAATGAATTACTATATGCTTCTCAGCCTGCTGATTAGGGAGATTTCTCAAACGTTCATCCTTCTAAATCTGCAAAAAGAGTTCTACCTACTAGCCTACTGTCTATTCCAGATGCTTCGGTCAACAGATTCTCCATGCTTAACTCGGTGGGGGAGGATAGTTGAACTGAAGTAGACGATCAAGTATCAAATGATGATGCTGCTACTGACCTTCAGCATCCTGAAGACTTTGTCAAACAGAATAATGATGGGCCTAGTACTAGGATCAAATAAATAAATGAAGATTCTATTCTGGAATTGTCAAGGGGTTGGGAACCCTCCACCAATCAGATCCCTTAGACATTTTATTATGACAAAGAGACAGATTATTGTTGGTATCGCTGAGCCAAGGATGAAATTTGCGAAATGGAGTTCCTTCACATGGGAGTCCATGGGATTTTCCTATGTTGCATGAAATCATTTTACTGGAAATTCTAAATCCCTGTGGGTGCTGAAACATGAATGTGTTGTGGTTAATTCCATTCTGACTGATTTCCAGTCTGTTACTCTCTCATGTCATAGTAATAATATATCCATTGTAGTGAGGTTTTTTTATGCTTTCATCCTTTATACAAGTAAACGAGTGTTGTGGAGAAGCTTAGTTGATATATCTGAGAGCATGATGAGAAATTGGCTTCTTCTTGGTGACTTTAACACTGTCTTTAGGCCTGAGGAAAAAACTGGGGAGCACTTCTTTTGTGGTGAAACCTCTGAATTTTTGTCATGCATTGATAAATGTTGCCTTGCTGAGGTTCCAATCCCCGGTGCTGATTACACGTGGAGTAGGTACACTATTCATGGGAGACAGGAAAGAAGGTTGGACAGCTGCTTTGTTCATGTGGAGGATATGAATAGGCCAATTGATGTGGCTGGGAGAACTCTCCCATGTT
The DNA here is from genome assembly GCA_963277665.1 of Viscum album. Taxonomy (NCBI): domain Eukaryota; kingdom Viridiplantae; phylum Streptophyta; class Magnoliopsida; order Santalales; family Viscaceae; genus Viscum; species Viscum album. The sequence continues at coordinate 1,585,012,727 of OY728152.1, read as the reverse complement.
TGCATTCTGATCACAATCCTATTTTTATTGAGATAGTTTATAACAATGTTTGGACATCCCCTCTACCTTTAAAATTCAATAACGCATTTCTTGTTATACCTAGATATAGAGAGATTTTTTTGGATGCTTGGAAAACTAGTTACTTGGGGAGCCCATTGCACATTTTATGTTGCAAGCTAAAACTTGTTAAGGATAGGCTGAAGCAATTGATCAATGAGTCCTTCTCCCCTATTGATATTGATATAAGAGAGGCTGAAATTACCCTATCAAATCATCAAGATTCTAGTTTGGATCAGTGGGTCCCCTGCCTAGGGGAAATTCAGGCTCTTTCAAGGTAGGTCAAACTACTGACCCTTAAGGATAATCTGGCTCGGAATCAGTCTAATGTTAGATGGTTGAAGGAAGGAGAAAGGAATTCCAAATTTTTTCATTGCACTAACAAATTGAAAAAGGTCAGGAGGAGCCTGAATTCTCTTAGCATTGATGGGAAGCTCTATGATTCAGAGAGTGATATCGTTGAGGCTGCGACAGATTACTTTGAAAAGCTATACTCAGATGTTGGAAATGACAATTATGACAAAATTATCCAATGTTTAGACAACTCTATTGAAGAGATCCAGAATAAGAAGCTTACTGATATCCCTTGTGGAAAGGAGATACGCGATTCCCTCTTCTCACTGAATATTGATAGTGCTGAAGGCCTAGATGGCTTTACTAATAAATTCTTCATGTTCTACTGAGACATTGTGCAATTAGATGTTACAAATGTCATGAATGGATTTTTTAGATCTTCTTACATACCTTTTGGGATGAATTCGAATTTTATTTCCTTGATCCCTAAAAAGGATAATGCCTTGGACATTAAAGACTTCATACCTGGGGCCATTCGGAACACAATTCCAATGGTCATTAGTAAATTTATGGCTCAGCGGCTGGGTAAAATTGTAAAAGGGCCAATTTTTGGGAATCAGTTTGGATTTGTACCAGGGAGAAACATCCAAGGCCCCCTTTTCACTGCATCTAAATGTGTAAATACGATGAGGTGAAAGGTGATGGATGGAAATATGGCTGTTAAGACTGTCATTTCAAAAGCTTTTGACACCATAATATGGAGCATTCTGTTTAATATTCTAAATATCCATGGCTTCTCACAGACATTTCTTAATCTAATTGGATCCATTTTATCCAGTGCAAGACTGTCCATCTTGGTCAATGGAGCTCCTAGAGGTTTTTTTCAATGCTCAAGAGGTTTTAGGCAGGGTGATCCTCTTTCTGGTATGTTGTTTGCTATTACTGAAGACTATCTCAGCTCGTGCCTCACAGATCCTGCTAATTTTGGATGGTTCCAAACAATGAAAATCGGAAGGGAGTTGAGCGCCCCTTCACATTTATTTTATGCTGATGATATCTTGTTATTCGGGAAGGCAAGTGCTGCTACCATTTCTTGTATTAAAGGAATCTTTCCTCACTATGATGAAGTTTCTGGTCAGGTAATCAATTGGGGAAAGTCCTATGTGTTCTTTGGTGATGGAATTAATACATTAAGGAAAAACAGAACTACAGTGAAGCTAGGAGTCAAAAGGGGATCTCTCCCTTTCATTTATCTTGGTTTACCTCTTTTTTGGGGTAGGGATAAAAGATGTCACTTAGAAATTATTGCGCTGCATATCATAAATCAATTATCGGGCTGGAAAGGGAATCATATGTCCCATGCTGGGAGAATATGTCTTGTTAATTCAGTGATCAGCTCAATGTTCATTTACTCCATCTCTCTGTACAAATGGACGAGTTCGCTGATTAAAGAATTATGTGCCAAAAGTAGAAACTTTTTTTGGACTGGCTCAATTAACATGAAGAAAAATGTCATAGTTTCCTGGAAGGACTGCATTAAGCCAATTCAAATGGGAGGATTGGGCATCAAAGACATTCGAATCATCAATAATACTATGAGTGAAAAGTTTTTTTAGAGGATTTTTTCAATTCCACATCCCTCCATGGAGTTTCTGGAAATTAAATTTATTGGAAAATTGCAGAATGGTTATGCTAATTATATGAGATCCACTTTCTGGTCTGCTATTAAGAAGGCTTATTCTGATATGAGGACTCGCTCGAAATGGCTGGTCTGCAAGCAGTCCAACCTTAATTGTTGGGCCACTTCTTGGTTTTAACGGCCTATTTGAGATGATATCATCATTCCACCAGTTCTTAAGATTATATCCATTACTGATCCTAGAACAGATAGAGGCCTCTCTAAAATTCTTCCAAGACATATGAGAACCGAAGTAATAAAATATTACTTCACTGAATATGATGTTCTGGTTTGGACTCTTTATCTGAATGGTATTTTCATCACAAGGGAATGCTACAAGTCTTTTTTGGTACCTCGCCTCACCCCCTAGATGGGTTATGGACTTTATTAAGTAATTTATTCCTCTTGTGTGGTCACTTCTTATTTGGACAATTTGGAAAAACAGGCTGCCCTTGCAGCTCTGGTTGCAGCACACTAGGCTGCACCTTACCCCGATTTGCCATGTCTGCATGCCAGCAGATGAATACATCTCACGTGTTTTCTTCTCCTATATTTTTTCTCACAAGATATGGAGCTACATGAAACAGATTGTTCAGTGCCTCCTTCATTTTCGATCAGTTGAATAATTAATAAAGGCCATTGGAAAGGAAAATTTTAGTGAGAAAATTCATGCTCTTCTCTTGTCTGCAAGTGCGGCTGTTATTGACTTCATATGGAAGTCCAGAAATTACCTGATATTCAATAATATATAGCAATAGATTCAAAATGGTGTTTTAACGATGCATCATGCCATTTCTATGGCTTCTAACATTCAGACAGGTTGTATGAGAAATGATGTTTCCAACTTGGTTTTGTTGAGATCTCTTGCAATTAGTGGATGGACAAAGAAACCATTTATGGTGAAATACATCTAATTTATTCCTCTACTTCCATGGTGGATTAAGGTCAACATTGATGGGGCCTCCTCTGGTGCTCCAGGGCCCTCCGGATGTGGTGGTGTTTTTCGTACTTCTCAGGGGTTTGTCAAAGGAAACAATTTTCATTTTATTGGAAACCGATATGCTATTGAAGTAGATCTCTGGGATATAATGAAAGGGATCAGGTATGTTGTCCACTTTGGTTGGAATGAATTATGGATAGAGTCAGACTCATCTGTTGCAACTCAAATCTTGAAAGAGTTCTCAAGCAATGTGACATGGAGGATCCTTCCAGTTTGGATTGATTGTCTTCGGTACCTTGGATCACTTTCCATTGAAGTCACGCATGTTTATCGTGAATAAAATCAAGTGGCTGGTTCTCTTGAGAAAAGGTAAATTAATGAGGTCACCTCCTCTGGGTATTTTGTGTCACCTGATTTTTGTGATCGTTTTGTTTAGGAAAATTATTGTGGTGAGGTATATTCTCATCTTTGTAGAATGACTCTGTGATCTCTTGTATTATATCTTTATTTTATTTAATTTTCTCAAGAGCAGGCCCACTTGTCTCCTAGTATTCTTGGTAGTATAAAAATTGACACAATTGATATTTTATATAAATAATAATTTATTAAATTATTTTAAAAAATAAAAAAATATTAAAATACAAATGTGACTATTATAATGTTTGAAATTACATTATGTTTTTAATTATGTGAAATTTTCCTCGTACAAGTAAAATTTATATCCTCATAATATTTAAAATATTAGTACAACAATTAAAATTAAATGATAATAATAAAGGGTAAACAAAAAATATTTGGTTTAAAATAAAATAATTACATGTCTAAAAATTATTGAATGATATTATTTAAAATTATTAACATGTTATCTTTAACTTATCTCGTTTTGGAGTCATTTTGATGTAAAATTTAATTAGTAATAATTTAATATTTTAAGTATTTCCAAGGGTTCCCCTCTGCTCTCTGATAAAAAGGTACCCACTCTTCTTTAATACTCACACTTATATAACTATTAATTGGGCCAATATCTAACAAAAAATCATCAAATTATCCTTCCACACTTTATTGAGGCTTGATTCTTGGAAGAAAACCATTCTTAGAGGTGTTATGGTGTTCTATAATGGTGAACAACCGAAGAAGAGGTATCATTTTTTAAGTGTTTCTATTTTATTTCTTCTTCCACATCCATTAAATCTCTATATAATAAGATAAAAACTCTAGAATCATCTATATACTAGGATATTATTATTTTAAAATCATCTCATAAATCTATCTCTAATTTCATCAAATAAGAAATAAATATTTTGTTTCTGTGTTTGGTGGATATCCACCTCACGAACCGATATTGTTTTTCCATATGGTATATCAAGACTACATATAATGATGGAATAAATGTTTATATATAAAAATAATTGCATATTATTCATGGTAATATATAATAATTCTGTTATTTTTTACCATCAATGCATATAAAAATGATAAAATTGTTCGTTCATAGGTGTGAACTATCACCTCCACAAATTGATGCGAATAATTTTTATCCATGCATCACTTTTATGATATATATAATAATATTTAAATTATTATTATTATTTTAATAATATTCAGACCATTCTGGAAAGAAAAAATAATAATTCCTTTATTTTTATAATTATCATTGAATAAATTGAAAATGTTAGTCACACGTACCTATAGCCTACCATCTCTATGATTATAGCATTATTAATTATGTGTATTGAGAATTAAGGGCTTATTTAATAAGTATGATTAATCTATAAAAGTGATTATTATTTCATGAATACTATTTTGGAAATTATTTTATTATGGACACATTGACAATTTACATTCAAAAAAGACAATTTTTGATTCATTTACCAAGTATCGACAAAACTTCAGATATGAACATAATGTTATATTTAGGTTTTATACCATGGAAATACAGAAAAATAAAAGGAATAATAAAAATAAAAAAGATTCTCAAAAATCCTAAAATATAAAAATATTTTGGAATATACATATTTTACATGACGATTCATACTCACGGTAAGGGATTTCTTCTCAATTTCCTATCATTGAGGCCTTTCATGATGATTTGAACCATTATTATATTATAATTAATATATATAGCCTATTGGAAATTCCTTATCCATATAATATCTATACACATGGTATTTAATTTCTTTCAAAATATTATACATTCATGTGTATTATAACATAATGGTTATAAATGGAAAAGGTATCTTTAATTAAAACATCATTTTACAGGTTTTAGAGATTTATTTTTTTATATCATTCTCATAAATTTCCATGATTTTAAAATGGAATGAGGGATTTCATTAAATGGAAATTAATTTTATAAAATTCTAATTCCCCTTAAATTTTTTGATGTGGTGTAGGAAACATTGATTCAAACATATTTTTGATAATTATTTTCATGGTGTTTTTAAAATGGAATAATTATGTTCATATCTTCAAATGACATATAGTGAATGAAATGTGGAAATTCTAGTTTTCCATTATCCATGACTTATATTTTGTTTATATATTTTGGTTCAAGGGAACAGATTATATATATATGGGTGTTTCTATAATAAATTGAGTGTGGGTGAGCCCATGATATCTCTCTAATGCATTGAGTCATGAGATGAAGTTAAATGGTGACATTTCTTATATGATATTTAGGAAATATTATGTGATGGGTATTCCAAATGTGCCAATAAAGGTTAATCAATATGTAGATCTAAAGGAAAAAATGTAAGTATGATATGGATTCCATAAGATATCATTATGATTTATGATTTTTAAGATGTTTTTTAGTAATACAATGAATTCATGATGTATTTTAATGAGTTTATTTTAGATGGGTGAAAAATATGATTTTTTTAAAATTCTTTGATTGGATTAAAATATTCATAGACTAACTATAAAATTCATTATTTTATATCTGTTAAAGTGATTTTTATGCTCCTCCCATATTTTAAAAATGTTTTATATAGGGTATAATGATGGATAATATGAATGAAAAATTCATGATGAATGTTATGAAAAAAAATTCAAAAAAAGAAATAATGTTTTATTTTAAAGTGTATTATTTTATGAAAATTGATAGTGAGTAGAAGTGTATAAATTGAAATTTCATATATTTTATTTTATAGTTTTGGCCTAATTCTCCAAAACACAAAACCTGAATGGATCCTGAATTTGAAAAAAAAGATATGCCTTGATTAAAAATAAAAATTAAGTAATGTTTGAAGCTTGGCCTTATATTTATAAAATGATTTAATATATACATATCATAATCAAGGAACCTAATTAATCCATGATTCCTATATCTCTATATACATCTTCACATCTTATCATTATTCAATAATGAGTCAAATTGCATAGGTTTACTATTGGTGGTCCTGAATTAATTCCTTATTTTATCACTATAATGTTAGTGTATATGATATATGTTAATTTAATAAATTAAAAAAATTATTACATGATCTCCATATTCATTATCCACTATATAATATCTTGATATGATATTATGCTTCACGTCATATGGTTTAGTGAAACACAGATCTAATTTTTTTTGTAAATATCTTTATTGATCTAAATGACCCACTCCTTACTTATTTCATATACAACCATAATGTGGAATAATTATTTCTCATATATATTCAGTAGAGATGTTCCCCCACGGTCAATAAATTATATTATAATTTCTACAATAATTCTAGAATAAAAAACACATTGATATCTATGTATCACTATTGTGATGATTCTATATAGATTGGTTTTTGATTTACTTTGTATCCTAGAATAGTTCTTCATTGAATATTCATGGGGTCCTCATCATGTAACACTCAAATATACACATAAATTCATGAAAAAAATTCATAATGAAATTTATGGTGTTATGATGTGATGTTTTTATGTCATTTTAATCTTCTCTTCTCTATTGAACTGGTCATATTAGAACAAAAAAATTTACAGACGTGATAAATTATTTAATATAACTTTTCATTCATTCCAATATAGTTATAGAATATCGAAATACTCATTCTAGGGAATGGAATTTATGAATATTCATAGTAATCATCTTAAAATTAAAATCGTGTTTCATACCTAAATAATTTTCACCAAAATTTCCTCTAACATGGTAGTTAATTAAATCCCATAAATCCCATGTCTCAATATCTTCTCTAGTCACATTCATCATCAATATAATTTATCAATATTGATTATGATGTTATTAGATAATCCCAAGATCCATAATTTACCTAAATCCTCAACCATTACCTTCTTTCTCCATTATCCACGGGATAATCATATGATATTCCGAGATAGTCCAACTGTGTGTACATTCAAGATTACATTTAATAAAAAACTACAAAACATGTTCATAGGAAATATATTTCTATACCATAATCTAATCATCATATGTATATTTAATAACCAACTCTATTTATTGATTTATTCCACCACATCATCGTTCTGGATAATTAAATTGAGTTATTTGGATCAATCAATGGGAAAGAAGTCAAGATGCTAGTGGAAACTCCCTTGATCATCACAAGAATTCCAAGTATTCATAAATTTATCTACAATCCATGTGATTATCCATTCCATATTTATTTTATCAAGATCTATTCATGTCTTCTATTATTCAATGTATTCTTTTCAAAATATCTCTATAAACTCCTTCAAAGATCACTATAATGACACCCAAGGCATATGATAAACTCTAACATATTCATTGACTTCATAAACAATTTAAATCCACTTATATAGTCATCCAAATTATTATGTTATAATCTCCAATGTACATATTCCAAATGAATCCTCACTTCATATCACATTTACTCAACATAGGATGATCTCCATAAATTTTATTTTTCATTATTTAATTATTAATTAAATGTATTTATTTATGACATAAAAAGATAAAAAATCTTCTTAAAATAGTCCACATTAAAAATCAATTATTCCAATTACTATAGATAATAATTCCAACATGATATAAAAATTCATGAATATAATTAATCTTTATTCATGCATTAGAACATCAACATCATAATCATTTCAAAGTTTCCAAAAACCATTCTCATATGAATCACATAACCAAACATACAAAAATCACCAGTAATGTTTATAATGTACAGTAAATACCACATTCTTATACACTGAAGAGTCTATAAACTGCACATTGTGTACAATCCAATTGTCAACCAACCCAATCACCATCCCACAATTGTTTTCATTATTCCAAATAAATAATAATCACATGTATCAAATAATTTATAATTTTAGGACCTTAATAATCTATCTGTATAGACTCTGTGGGGGTGTCTTCCATTTATATGCAACTAAAACACTATCATTGATAACTAGTGTTATAATAAACAATAACCTTCTTGTCTTGAAAGTCATATATTAGATAATACATATCAAAATTATATAAATCATTTATAATATTCCTAATAATATAAAAATATTAATTAATATATAATGAAAAACAATTCTTCATAACAGTTTTTGAAAAAAAATAAATTTCGAAAATATTATACCTAAATCAAATTTATATATATTGATGGAATATAGTAACAATTATTTGATTCTAGAACTAATGAACTTTGTAGAATAAAATCTAAAGTGCTAACCTATAATTAAGAAACAATTATTCAATTGAAATCATATTGATTTACCACTCTTGTAATCAAATATATCATAATTCATGGTTTATTTTCATCAGTCAAAATGTGTGATGCCCATCCGGTAACCAATACCCATGAGATAGAATTATAGGAATTTATTTTTATATGATTAGAATCTTTATTCTCATAATGATTCTCATTGTGAATAATTTTAAAATTTATATACAATATATAACATTATATTTCATAAGGGACCTAAAAATTATAATAATGATATTTTTTATAATCTATAGAAAACACATATCTATTCATGAGTATTATGTTTTTATTTTTTAATAAAATAATTGTAATGAATGTTCTCCCACTCACAATGTTATATCCATAAATTAAATCCTTTTATAGGTCCATAAAATAAATATTAATAAATGTTGGGTCATATTTTCATTTCTCTTATGATATAACTACTTAGGTATGATTTCTTTTCTATCATATCACATATAACTTCTTGATAGTTAGGTGGAAAATCAATAACTAATACCTGATATGAATTATATTTCCTCTACTACTCTAGAAAAAACATCGTATTAAACAGACATAGTTGTTTGTAATAAAAATATAAAATTTAAAGTGATCACATAGTCCTATTATTTTCCCGCATACACATAATTCAACACAAAATATAATCCATGAAAACCTGAATTTGGAATGTCCAGCCTTTTAGATGATTGTCATTTTGAAATTTATTTTATTTTGATATAATGGATTACATAGTGTTTGCGAGGTTTTTTTTACTTTTCCCATATTCCAATATGTATCAAATACATATAATATATATCTAGCACGACCTTTTAAATCATTATATCTCATAAAATCCCTATATTTTTGCATTTATCGAGTGATTAATTTTATGTATCTCTATAACATCCCCTAAATTTATATGTTAATATGTTATCAATTTCTATCTCTTTAGATAAATGAATATTTTTACCATTGACCCAATAAATCAAAGCCACATATATTTATAAATATCCAAATAAATTAATTTTATATTGTATATTAGTATTTTTCATGTTGAATTTTAGAATTTTATGAAAAAAAAGTCCCCAAAAGACAATGAACAGTGTGATAGTTTGCGAAGCCCATAATTTTTAAATATAGTTTGAGCACCCATTAAAGTGGTCACTCTAACCCCAATTCCTACCACCAATGGTTGAATACTCAATATAGTATTTAATTACATCATAATTATAACACCAACTATATAAAAACATTAATTAACCATTAAATTGAAGATAATAACTCCATAAAAAACCAAGAATTAGTAGAAGAAACCCAAATCTTATATATCTATATTGGCCATGTAATGTATTCAATAATATTTTATAAAGATATGTTTAATAAATTTTGGACATAATGATAAAATATTCACATCATATAATAAATATACATACATGGATATTTTAAAAAAATTCCTAAATAAAAAAATATTTATTTATTTAACATGATATATAACAAATTTAGTTGACCATATCAATAAAAAATAAATATTTATATGAATTAATTTCATAAGGATTTTATGTCAACCCTTGAGGCTAACATAGGAAATAATGTTTTATGAAAATGATGGTTTTTTATGAATAATATTTATTAGTGTAATGCAATTAAAATTTTCAATTTTTTTAGACAACATCATATTGTATTATAGAAATATATATATATTTTTAATCATACCAATTTAACATATTGAATCAATATACACAATGACAATTTTGATCAAGTGTGGGTCTAAGTATGATAGAACGATTAAATAACCACATCATAATGATTTTAAAAATACTATCCTATTTTATAGTTATATTAACCACTGTGTTTACCATTTAGACACATAATTATCCCTATTAATGATTACATTTTCTGTTGTATTAATTTGATAATCACATTATTTAAAAAATATATTATCATGTGGTTATATAAACCTTAAAATTTTTTCAAAATAACTCAAAAAAAGTTTTCAAATTAGATTTCATTTTTAGAGATTCATCAAAAGGATTTTATATGAAACCAATTATGTATTTGATGGGATTTCATTATAAATATATTGAAAATATAAGAATACACAGTCCAATATTGATAGGAATTTGAGTTGTCAAATTTAAATATATAAATTATAGAAAAAGTACACCACACTATCTATGATTTTGATCTTTATTGGATGTGACTGTGATCAAGGTACCGTGAAAACAATGAAATTTTTATTAACTCCAATTGTATAAACAATCCACTAGAGTCATAAAATTCATTGATAAGATAGCCAATCCAGAATGGTGTACTGGAGATTCATTCTCAAAGTTAAATCTAGAGAAGCTAAAAAGAGATATGCTTTTATTTTTTGTAGACTTAACATCTTTCTATAGAATGATGTGCATGAATCAATATTTTATTATTCCCTATCATTGTATGAAAAAACCTATTTGATATCAAATGTTTAATTCATTATAAAATGGAAAAAAATTATTTTTCTTTATTGATTATATTATATGTTAATACCCCATTTAAAATTATGTTTTCAACGTTCCATCATATAATATATCCGTATAATGAATAATCATTGTATTTAATATTATAGATTCATTTTAATGACATCATAAATCTTTCTCTATATACAAAATTATGTCATATAATGTACCATGACAAGAATTAGACAATTATGTGGTGTCTTTCAACATATTTTTTATGGTTAACTATATAATTATCATTAATAAGAAATATTATAACCATGAAATGATTTTAGTTGACTTCAAAAGTAAATAAACCAAAACACAAATTGAATTGTTTTATTATTATGGTCAATAAATGGCACACACAAAATCAGTAGGTTTGTTTTCTATTTTCAAGGGTGTTATTTGTAATATATGGATCATCGCTATTTAATTATGCTTCAATAATATAAATTTTATATATATAATGAAAATTTTTATATATTCTACCAAGTTTATCTTAATATTTTTTTACTAAAACATCCAACATGGATAACCAAATATTTTCATGATTCTAGAGTTACTATAGATGGATATTTTTTATAGATGATATAATAATTATTTCTATATCTATTTAATCGATGAAACAAAAAAATTCATTAAACACATGAATCTAGCATTATAAATATTGAATTATGTGACCCTAAACCTCATTACATTTTCTATATAATGTTTTTTATTCAAATAATCCTTCTTTGAATCTCTAAAATTTTATATGATAGATGTATGAGAAATTATTTGGGAATGGGATAATAATATCACTATATTTATTATATCAATATATATATATATATATTCATCAATATTTAATATTTTTCGCCACTGTAATAGATAACCTAGATATTAATATTCAATTAAGATAACTCATTGACTAATTTATCATTCTTGTATTATAATTAATTGATTCCTGACCATAATTTATTATCATTAACCATGAATGTTTTGGAATGTAGAGATCCATTTCTGTGACAATATATTTTTATTATTAGTTGTTATATCGAACCATTATATAATGATAATTCCTAAATGAGTTGAATAAAAATATTCTGTTTTCTACAATGAAATAATGTACTATGTAATTTTTACCATATATAATCATTGAAATAAGGAATATGAAGTCACAAAATCTTTTTGAATTCAAATACACCCCAATAATTGATTCATAATATCAATGAATGACCCAAAACCATATATTCCCATTTTTAATGTGAGTAAATGTAATTTATATAATGTTGGCTGGTTAAATAATTCCTATAATATATAAATACATGGTCTTAGGTGACCATATATATAAAATTAATGTTACTATTGAATGGGTAATCACCAATCTAAAACTTGGTTTATAATGAACTGAGATAACATAAATTCTTAATGCATAAATATTTTAAAATTTAGGTATAACCCATAAATATATCATATATTCCCATAACATATGAAAACAAAATTGGGACTGAGAAGTAAAATCTTGTTTTATAATATATCAAGGTAAAATATTCTATAAAAAATAAATCCAAAAAATATTTGGCTTTAATAAGAAAATATGAATAACAATTCTTAAATAAATTGAAAATTTTCATGCACCTTAGATTATTGGTTTTGAGTACATATTTGATCAATTCCAAATGGGATTTAGTTTTTGGAATAAGAAGTTTTTAAAAACACCCACATTGATATCAATAACTATTGATGTGGAAAACTTTTAGAAAGGTTGGTTATGAATATAATCACATGTAATACATTACAATTCAATAAAAGTTGAGTAATGATTTAAAATTTGAACAAACAACCACCAAAAGACTATATAGGTCTTGTTCCTTTAGAAACATGGAAAAATAAACACTGTTTCCAAAATTAGATTCATCATCTCCCACTAGGTTCTTATTAAAGAGAACCCTTCTCCGAAACATCAAACACAATAAAAGTATTCATAACTTATGTGAAAGAAACATAAAATGGGTGATATTAGTAGCTCAATAATGGTAAAAAAGAGCGATAAGTTAGCATAATCATGAGAACAAGGTTATGATAACATGATCATTAAAATAGAAGATCGTAACATGAATATCAAAGAAAAAAACAAGAATTGTGGAGTAAATATTGAAATTTAATAATACAAAAAACATAATAAAATAAAGAACACAATCCATCAAATCATAACATAGTATTAAAATGTGGAATCATGGAAAAAAATAATTTATATAATGATTTTGATAGATTACATGGAATTGCTAATGATACAATCTCAATGGACAAAGTCCATTACAGAACTGGGATCACACCCCATTCTATCCATGTATTACAAAACAGATTTTACCCCCTTTCCAGCCCTATAGTACAAATATTATATCATTTATCATTACATCATTTTCTCTCTTATGATATATGAATCTTCACCCAATTGATTAAAGAAATACATTTGTCCCATCCATCTCATAGTGAAATCATACATACATGTTCAATAACATCATAAATAATCATGTCATAATCCATCTAATGTATTGTGTATTGTAAACATGTACTGATATCATAACCAATAGAAAGAGATAAGTTTCATAATCATGCCATCGTAAACATAACCTATGAAAATAAGAAGGTTTCAAAATCATATAAACTATGAAAGAGAAACAGGTTTCATAAAAATCATTCCGTAGAACCCTAATCCATTCATAGAAAGAATATTATAGGAAAATGTGAATAATTTCACCAAAAATGCATTAGTAACACCAATATATTATATATTATATGGAATATAATTTTGAAAATTCTTTTAAAGAATTTTCTTAGGGAAAATATCCTTTAATCATTGAAAAATGACTTTTAAAAAATAATTTTTTTGGATACATTTTCACCGAAAATTGAATTGAAAATTTATAAAGTAAGAATTTAAAACTATAAAACTTCATCAGAATAAATTTTACATTAAAAAGGGATTAAAATAACATTTATCAAAAAATTAAAACATTTTTTAAAACCGGGATTTTGAATAGAATTTATTTCAGACTGAAGATAGAGATAATCATATTTTACTTAAAAGATTATATTAAGTACCAAAGATTAAAAAATGGTCATAATACAATCTGACATATTCAATAACTAGAGGATATGAAAATTAATGAATGTTCTGGATATAATGATTATAATATTTCATACAATTAATCATAAACGTATACAATCTATAAAAGTAGTGATATTGTTTCAATAAACACTATTAACCTGGTAACATTGGATCATACTCTCCATGTAAGAAAATGAAATTAAATGAAGCTTAAAATATTATGAAAATTTATTATAATCATTATATAACATATAATATGGTTGTATACATGCATCAAAATGAATTTATGGGAATAAAAAATGAGTCTCAAAGAAGGAAAATTGAGACAAGACTATTTCACTAATTTGGTAAATTTGAAAAAATTACCCCTATCAGACAATGATCATTGAATAGATATGTAAATACATAAATATTTAATTATAATAATCATTTAATACATCAGACAGATTTTTACACACCACACAAAAGGAATTGGTGGTGAATAATGCATGTATCTCATGAAAATAAAAAGTGAGATGAAATCCTCATACCTAGTGTCTTGAATCTTGTTGTACTCATTCAAACCATATGTATAAAAAATATAAATTTATAAAAACAATTACAGAACTATATTATTATATATAATAATATATATGTTTTGATAATCACCTTATATTACCCATTTGTTAAAATTCATATGTTAATGTTTCACTTTTGTTAATATCCTCTTTGTTCTTCATATATGTTTTTATTTTTCATATATTTGGTCCTTATATGGATATAGAAATTACAGAATGTAAAACATGTTATAAATATAATTTGAATTTAATATATTTTTATTATAGTAAACTGTATAATATAGAAGTATGAAGTTGACTGCCCCATTCATGGAGATTGTAAGCAGTGTTTATGCATGAACATGGCATCCTTTTTTGTTGTCATATAGATAGAAATAAGGTAAATGATATAGGTGATTATATATTTATGTATATAACTATTCCAGTATAATTATTATATCATATATATCATATAATTCTAATAAACACAACTTTATTTCATTCCTTATAGTGTATGAAAGAATCACATCACTATAAGTGTGTGGTATCCCACACATCCTCCAAAGAAATATTCGTATTTACAAAAAATTGAATGTAAAAAAGTTAACTATTTAAAAATTAATATAGATACTTATAGATATAATAAATATAATAAGTAATATATAGAAAAAAAGTTTCCTATATAATTTTCTCCCTGACAGGTGTTAAAGTAAAAAATGAAAAATCATTATTTTGTGTGGTGGTAGTTCAGCGTACACATAAATAGAATGTCCATTACCCAATTAGTGGAGGTGAGTATATGTATAGGTCTAACCCTAAGAATAAAAAAATACTAGTATATTTCGGATTTTGTTGTTATTATACAGTAAATTAATAAAGATACTGTAGGGGGTGCATAAATAAAATAAAATATAGCAGCTTTAGAAGAAGTTACTTCTTACTCTTGTAAATCCTTTTGGTTTATGACAAAGGTTACTTGGGAAGATTTATATATGTTATAAATCATATTTTATGAATTTAACACCCTATTATTACATGGTATTCTTCTCATTGAATAATAAAATTTCTTGCGTTGTACGCAACATCGAGTTACAGCACACCACGACCAATCAAACTAGACATTAAAAAGTAGTTATGAATAGTAGAACCCAGTTTTTGAAATTTTATAAATTTTATTTTTCAAAATGGACATTATTTTTTGATTTAGAATATCAAAATTATTTTAGGGTTAATTTTTTGTATTTTTTTGAAAACATTGAATTTTTCATGAATCATGAAAAACACTGCGTTTTGTTTAAAACCGACTTGTAATTTATATAATTAATTATTTTATTTAAATTGATTTTTATTCAAAAAAGATACATAATAAAAATATAATTTGAATTTAATTCATTGAAGTCGTTTTATTATAATAATATATATATATATTGTTATTGAACTATTTAACGCATCTTTCCGACCATCTAGGAACATTTGAAAATTATCAAATAACGCAATTTTAAAACTTCTATTAATTGTATTTCGAAAATATGAGAGACATAGTTGAAATTAGTAAGTAAAATTTGGTTCAACAAGATGAAAATATTTCTCTGTGAATGGTATCTTATGAATTTTATTTACCATGGTAAAAAGTAAGTAGGGTAATTGAAGGTAAAAATTATATTGGAATTATCCTAAAACATGTTCACATTCTATTGGATAAGTGTTTTTTCGACCAAAATCATCCTTAGGACAAAATTATTATTCTTTTAAATCGACATGGATTATATTAGGACATTTAATATATTTTATTTGAAGAAGTGTTAAAAGTGTTATATTCATATTTTAATAACTGAAACATTTTTAAAATAGTATTATAAATAAAATAAATTAGACTGGAAATAATCATTATAAAAATAAAAATATTTCCAACATTAATGTATTTTATATATTGATTTTATTCATTAAATAATCAAATTAATTAATGACGCAATGATGAAGTAGTAATTACCTTATTAATGAAAGAATAAAATAATTGATGTAATAAATATTAAAATAATTCTAAATTGAGATTTTTGATTCATTTCAAAAATTTTCCAAGTTAATATTTCAGGTTAGGGTTGATTTAATGAATGTTTTTAGATTTAATCATGTTTTTATGACTTTTACGAAAAAAAATACTAAATAGTTTCAAAATTGAAATAAATGAGTTTTTAAAACAAATACTATTTTGTTAAATTATATAATAGTCCAAAGAATCAACGTTTCTACCAAAGGACTAAAATAATTATAAATATTTCATTAAAATCCCACTTAAGGTACTCTTGGATTTTTATAGTACATTTATAAACCGTGTAATATAAAAATTAAAGTAGACATGTAAAATGTTAAACTATTTAACTAAGAGATAAATCTAAATGATAAGGTTAATATGGTGAGATAAAAATTTCTAAATACTATTATATGGGGTTTTTCAACCCATACATACCATAGACTCAACATAAATTTATTTTGAGCTATTATAAACTGAGAATTATTTTATAATAAAATAATATTTCAGGTTTTTTCTATAGTGTCCCTCACCTCTCTTATAAATGGGTACTTCCCAATCCCTTAATTTCACACCTCCAAAACCTTTTGTATTTTCCAAAACCTATGAAAATATCCTCCCAACTACCCTCACTTCATCATAGAGTCCTTAAATTGATCTTAAATCGAACATAAGAAGATCTTTTTTTCAAATAAAAAGGATGAACCCCAAAAGAGATAATTACATCATCACGTCATTCAATGTAATTTTCTTCTTTCACTTCCTCTTTCATTGTTGTTTCCAAACAAATATAATAACTCCAGTAACATCTACATAATGTGATGTTATTATAAATATAGTACAACAATATTCATAATTCTTTACATCCTATGAATTATGAGGTCATGATACATGCGTACGTACAGCTTACCGTCACCACATCATGGTGAAGTTTGTTATTCTATACTTCATTATTTGGATGGGTATGATATTGAGTATAATTGATGTAAATGATAAATATAACATGTAAATGATTATTTATATATAATATACCTTCCAATTACATAGTATTTCACAATCAATATAATGATATCGTCGCTCGTGCGTACCTACAGCTTACCATCTCCACATCGTGATAAGATTTCATTCCCATCATCACAATTCGAGAATAATTTTCATTTGATGACTAAAAAAATATTTTTAGAAATTGATATAATTTTGGATATGAATCACATACATCATATTCATAACAAAAATGACTTATTTAACAAAAACTATAAAAGGAAAATTATTTATTTAATACACGAAATAATGATCCTGCTGAAATATTATTAATAATGAAATATTTAAAGATAATATATTATATCATATTTAGTTATTTGGTTCTTTAATAATTTAATAACAATTATTTCACCATTATATGAGAGGTTGACGTAAAATCTTCTAAGGAAAATTTCAAGTTAAGTATTAATTTTAAAATTTATTTATTTTCTGAGTTGTTTATACATGAGTATCTACTAGGACCTCCTTATCATCCACATCTGTTTTTATTAAAAAATTATTTCAAAATATTTTTATTATTTACTTTACAATGGATTAAAGTCCTTTATATCATTTTTTTACATTTTATAAAATGGTTCGAAAATAATCTTCCAATCACTTTCCAAACAAGGTACTTTATGACCATTTCGACAAATTAAGGAAAGTATTTTTTTTAATTATACAATGGGTGCAACTTTTTTCTCCCATTATAACACCTCTATAGATTCCTTTAAAATCGTATAAGAATATATTTATAATAATGTCTTTCTTTAAATTTAAATTATTTCAAAATAGAATGGTATATTTCCCTCATATAATTTTTTGATTGATATAATCTTTTTCAACATCCATCGTTGGATTGTAATTTTGTTTGATGTTGATTTATTATTATTCAATATTCAATATTTTATTTAATGATTGTGATATGTTTGACTATGAATGTACTAATATTTATACAATTCATGGATTATGGTTAAAGTATTGACATTATATTTATTAGTATTAATACGAATGTATATATTATTTTTCAAAATTTTTATATGAGGAATGCATTGGACGTAGTAAGGGAATGGTAGGGCCCACTAAATCCCTTTGATGCATTCGTAGGTCTCATGAGAAAATGTAGTGACTTGGAACAATTCCTAGAAAAAATAATTATTTGTAGTCTTGGAACATTTCCTTTAATATGTTATTATGATTTCATACATAATGCATTCTATCATTATGAATTTAGCAATTAATATTACATGTTATTATTTTACTAGTAGAATATCCATGCAAATAAGTAAATGAAATTATTTTAATTACCTTTTCCATATTATGCTGATGTTAATGATAAAAAGGATTGTGTTTTAGTCTTATACATTTTTTTATATGTTTATGATTTATTATGATAGTTTCCGCTATACTCTTAACCTTACTAATCATCTGAGATCAACACTTTCTTATGTTCTATTTTTCCTAGGATTTGAATAAGTATATTATGACTTACCTATATGGATATTCTATAGGACATGAGTTTGTCATAAGGAGACACAATGTTGTTCTTTTCATTTCATAATGTAATGTAAAACTTATAAATGTATCTAGTAATTCCAATGATACTAAATTTATCTGTATCTCAAACAAGATCTCTTGTTATCTTACCAATGTTATATAATAATGCACAAACTCAATTTAACTATTGTCAGGGTGTTACAATTGGTATCAGTGGATGTTTAGTACAAACCATGGAAACTGGATTTAGAAACACACTGATTAGATAACATTACCCTATGATAGACATTGTGTATTAATATAGAAAGACATATTTGAATTTTTGTAATTTAAATATTTTTGATTTATCCAGGAAATTCATCCATCTTTGGATAAGAACAAGTAGAGGCGGCTCTGGCATAGATGTATCTTGGGGTAAATCCTAGAAACACTTATTTGATCTAGACTCGAATGAGAACTAGTGCACGACAATAAGCCTTGATTTACTATTGGTTACGACACTCCAAGGGGATATGATTAGGATAATTTATATTTTCATTACAAGATGTTATGAAGGATTTATGATTAAATAATTCCTCAAAGAATTTTTTTATCATTATGTATTATATACACAAACTGTTCAATTTTTTTAGGTATTTTACTAATTAGGATTTAACTATTGTGATTTATAAGTTAAATTACTGTATTCAATTTTTCAGAAATGGAAACTAGTGGATGGAATGTAAATTTTTTAAACAAATGTAATACATGTAGGTATTGAAATTCTACTCAATATAATTACAGTGTATCTAGTGATGCAACTGGTGTTGAACAGCTTATAACTATACAAGGACAACTTACTCAAGTTAGTAATAGTACCCATACCTATATGGGGCACAGTGATCCACAATGCAGAGGATCAATTGTTAGACTGATTTGTGAAGCAACAACCATCAACATTAAATGGGAATACAATTCTATTTGTAGATGAACAATGGATAATTTCCATAGAGAAAATATTTCATGCTTTGGGGAGTAGTGACAGGGAAAAAAATTTCATTGCAGTTTATCGCCACACATGAGGTGCAAATCAATGGTGTTCATTAATTAAAAACACAAATGAGGATAGAAAAGTATCATTTGTGGAATGGAGGGTGTTTAATGATCTTTTCATGGAAAAATACTTTCCTTGTGAACATCGGTTGAATAAGGAAAGGAAATTTCTGAGTCCAAGGAAAAAAGAGGATATGAATGTTTCCAAATATGAGGCAATCTTTATAAGGTTAGAATGGAATGCTATAGATTATATACGTAACCCAATCAGTAATATTGATCGATTCATGGATGTATTAAAACCATTTCTCCATCGACCATTAGTCTAACAATCCTTCACATCGTTCGATGATAATGTTTAATATTCTATGAACGAAGAAAATCAATTCCCTTCGTATTACGAATTTAAATAAAAGATAAAGATGTAGAGATCTGCTGAACACTCTAGAAATAAACATATAGGGAAGAAGGGAAATGTTGAATTTACATTCTGTAGTAAATTTGGGAATAAAAACCTTGGTACTTGCCCAAATGGAATGAGAGTTCGTTACAATTGCGGAGAAAAGTCCACCAAGATTGTGATTGAAAGGGGAAAAAGAGGATGGTAATGATGAATTCTATATTTGTAGAGAAATGGGGCATTATAAAAATTAATGTACTATGTGCCAAGAAAATATATCTTAATTAAAGGCCAAGGGAGAAAGGAAAAGCTTATTGGATCAATACATCTAAGGTTGAAGCTCTTAATGATGTGTTTACAGGTACAATAATTGTTTCCCAGAATTTAGCTGAAGCTTTATTTGATTTTGGATCATTGAATTCAATCATATCTTCCCTGTTTTTTATGAAAATTCATTATTTCCAATTTGATTAAACAACGTAGTTTCTAGTCAAATATCTTAAGGGAAGTATCATTGCAACATGGTTTTTTCAATCAGTTTCCATTATGGTATCTAAACGTACTTTATTTGTTGATCTTATTGTCATACCCATGATCTAATTTGATATTATACTCAATATAGACTTGTTTTCAGACCATGAAGCAAAAAAATATTGTAAGAAGAAGGAGGACACCACTTTTGATGATGATAAGGAATCCCCTATCTTTAGAGTGGAAACATCAACATTTGATTCTCATCTACAGGACCCCCAAATATCTCTACTAAATTCAATTATTGGGGAGGATGAGATTGAAATAACTATGGGTATGGAAAGGAATGTTCAAATAGAATACATACCTATTTTTCAAGAATGTGTTGATGTGTCAATAGAGGATTTACATGGACACCATCTAGAACGAGAAATTGAGTTTACCATTGATATAATTTCTAGTTCAAGGCCCATATCGAAGACATGTTATAGATTGGACACTATAAAATTACTAGATCTAATGAAACAACTACATGAATTGAGTAATAAAGGATTTATTTTTCCTTGTGATTCTCCATGGGGATCCCCTATTCTTTTTTTAAGAAAAAGATGTATCTGTGAGGTTATGCATTGACTACAGGGAGATCAATGCTGTAAAAATAAAGAAAATGTATCCCCTTCCTTGCTTTAATGATTTATTCATTCAACTTTATAGTGATCAATATTTTTTAAATATTGAAGACCGATCTGAATATCATCAGTTCTTCGTGAATAAGGAAGACATTCAAGAGGCAACATTTCCTAACAGGTATGGGAATTATGAATTTACAGTAATTCCTTTTGGACTGACTAATGCACTCTCTGTTTTCATATATATAATGAATAGAGCTTTCATGTAATATTATTATGACTTTTTAGTTGTATTTATTGATGATATCTCGGTATATTCTAAATGATGTGAAGATAATGAAATCACATGTTGATTATCAGCGTTTCGTCCCAAATTGTTCCTGATTGGCTTGCCCTTTTACCAAGATCCCATGTAAAGGGGTTAAATTTTTTTGGACAATAGAGTGTGAAGAATGTTGTGAAGAAATAAAGAGAATATTAGTCAGTTATCCTATCTTAAATCTACCATTGTGGAATAATGGGTTTTTTATAGTGATGCTTCATAGAAAGGGCATGGTTGTGTCCTTAGGAATAATAATAGATTTATTAACAATGCATAACAGTAGAAAACAATTCATGAACAAAACTACCCTACTCATGATCTTCAGTTAGAAGATATAATAATTTCTTTGAAAATTTGGTGACACTATCTCTATGGTGAAAAATGTGACATATATACCGATGACAAGAGTTTGAAGTATATTTTCACATAGGAATAAATCCACATGATCCAAATACGATTGATTGAACTACTCAATAATTATTATTTCACTATACACAACATCCTAGTGAAAGAATATAAGGATGAATATGATTTGAGAAGAGAGGATCGTGACTTTTTGAAAAATATGAGATTTTAAAGGGATATTATGTTCATGGATCTATTAATTTTGGATATGTGAATAATTAAGGATGGTGAATCATTAATACTTTTTCAAATTGTTTCCAACCCAAGATAACTAGAATGGCTAAAAATTTCTCACAATAATTATGAGGAGGTTTAAATGAAAAAAAAAATACTTTTCATGATGAGAGATTGATTGAATTCGTATATGGTGATGGAATGTTGAAATTTTGGAGGAGGATTTGTGTTCCTGATATACATGATCTAATAAAGGAATTGTTTGATGATTCCCATACCTCCAATTTCACTATACAACCTCGTAGCACTATGATTTTTAGAAATTTTATGGAACATTTTTTGTGGGACAATATGAAGAGAAATATTTATAACTATGTGTCAAGATATATGGGTTTTCAATAGGATAAGGCTGGAAGACATCATCCTAGAGGAGTCATGTAACCTCTTCCCATACCTGAGTAGACGTGGTATGATATTAAAATGGACTTTGTCAGGGCGATATCACAGACTCCTAGAAGAAATTATGTAATATGGGTCATTGTTGATCGTCTTACCAATTCATTAGATTTTATTTATATAAGAGAATATTTACCACAAGAATTTTTAGAAAGACTATATATTAAGGACGTTGTAAGACTTCATAGAGTACAAATATCGATTGTTTCTGATCATGATCCCCATTTTACGTCAAGATTGTGGAATGTATTCATAAATCTATAGATACTGAACATAGTTTGAGAACTACATAACACCCTTAATATTATGGACAATGAAAATGGACTGCTAAATCCATAGAAGACATGCTGGGATCTTTCTCACTTGACTTTTAAGTTATGTTGGATTAATAGTTACCTCTGGTAGAATTTTTTTATAACAATATCTTCTATTCAAGTATTTCTATGGCACCATATAAAGTTTTATATAGAATGAGATGTCGCACACCTACATGTTGGAATGATGTTGGTGAAAGAAAACTTGCTGGATCAGAACATGTTGAGGAAAAAATGAAAAATGTGAAAATTCTCCAAACCCAAATCAGAGCAGCTCGAAGTATGATAAAGAGCTATGTCTATAACTGAAGGAAGGATTTGGAATTTCAATTAGGATATCATGTTTTGTTTATGTAATCTCTATGGATGGCTATTATAATATTCAGTAAAAAGGGTAAATTAAGTCCCAGGTACATCAGACCTTTCAAAATTCTAGAACGAATTGGAGTTCTAGCTCATCATTTGGGAATTCCACCATATCTCTCCAATGATCAGGATGTGTTCCACATATCTTGTTTGAGAAAATAAATGCCTAACCCAATGTATGTACTGACCAATAATGAATTAGAACAAGAACATGATTTGTCTTATTGTGAATATCCTCTCATGATTCTTAATACATGATAACATGTGTTGAGAAACTTGACGACTCCTCTGCTAAAAGTTCTTTGGATATTCTATAAAATGGAAGAGGAAACGTGGGAACCTAAGGAACATATAATGAAGAACCACCTGATTATTTTTATGGAGTAATATTCTATAAATTTTGAGGATGAAATTATTTGAAGAAGAGAAGAATGTAACACCTCGTGCTTCCACTATACGCTTCTCTTGGAATAATACAATAGCTTTCATTGTAGGTAACTTCGAGTTCTAGAACATCACGACCAATAAAACTAGCCATTAAAAAGTTGTTATGAATAGTAATACCCAATTTTTAAAATTTTTAAAATTTTATTTTTTTTATATGGTCTTCATTTTTAATTTCGGAATATCAAATTTAGTTAAGGAATATGTTTTGGTGTTTTTCTAAAAATAGTCAATTTTTTTAGGAATAGTGAAAAACAAAGCATTATTGTTTAAAAAAGAATTATTATTGAAATATTTATTTATTTTATATAATTTTTTTAAGTTGAAATAGATATATAATTCCAATATAATTTTAATGTAATTCACTGGAGTCATTTTATAAAAATATTAGATATAAAGAATTTTATTAAACTATTTAACGCATTTTACAAAACTACTACGCACATTTGAAAATTTGCATAAACCTTAATTTCACTACTTATGTCAGTTGAGTTTCAAAAAACAGAGAGACACGGTTGACATAAGTATGTAAAATTTTATTCAATAAGATGAAAATATTTTTCAGTAAATAGTAACTTTTGGATTTTATTTACCACGGTTAAAATTATATAGGGTAATTAAAGGTAAAAATGATATTATAATTACCCTAACACATGTCCTAATTCTACTGGATAAGTGTTTTATGACCAAAATCAACCTCAGAACTAAAAATATGATTCCTTTTTATCCACATGTATTTTATTATGACATTTATTATATTTTATTCTAAGAAGAGGTAGAAGTGTTAAATTTAAATTAAAAAACATAAATAAATTAATATAGGGTTATAAAAAATATCAAGTTGAATATAAATATTCATTAAAAATATAAAAATATTTCCTACATCATGGTGTTATATTTATAATTTATATATATTAAATAATTAAATTTATTTTTGACACAATGATGACATAGTAATTACCTTATTAATGAATGTCTACAATAATTGTTGTCATAAAAATTATAATAAATTTAAATTGAGACATTTGATGATTTATCTAAATTTATAGGTCAATATAAAATATTATGGTTGTTTCAATGAATCATTTTCAACTTAATCATGTTGTTATGACTATCAGAAAAACCAAATACTAAATAGTGTCAAAATTGACATAAATGATTTTTTAAAACAAATACCATTTTATTAAATTATATACATTTCCTAAAAATATATGGATTGGACAAAGGACTTATATAATGATATATATGTAATAAAATAACTAATTGGGGTTCTCTTGGAATTTAATATTATGTTTATTAACCATTTTATATACAAATAAAAGAAGACGTGTTTAATGTTAAACTGTTTATCTATGAGGTAATTCTAAACAATAAGGTTAATATCAAGACTTAACATGAATAAAACCAATTTTATTAGAGTTTTTTGACCCATACATACCTTATCCTCAAAATAAATCCATTTGGAGATATTGGAAACCAAAAATTATTTTCTAATAAAATTATATTTCAAGATTCTCTTAATATGACCCTCACCTCTCTTATAAAAGTGTACTTCACCTTCTCTTAATTCCACACCTAAAAATCCTATTGGATCAGACAAAACCTACTAAAATATCCTCCCCAATACACTAGCATCAACCGAGAGGCCTTATATTGATCATAATTCCATCATATTGTTCACTTTTGTACAAATCAAATGGAAGAAACCGAAGAAGAGGTAATTAGTTCATCACTTTATTCATAGATGTTTTATTCTTCAACTTCCTCTTTCATTGTAGTTTTCAAAGAAAAATTATATCTTACGTACCATCCCCATACATTGATGTTAATATAAATATTGAACTATCATTTTCATTATTATATCCCTCATATGAATGACAAAGTCACCATATGTGGATACGTACGACTTATTGTCTCCATGTCGTGGTGTAGTTTGTTATTCCGAAATTCATTATTTGGATTGGTATAATAATTAGTATAATAGATTTTAATAATAAATATAACATTTAATTGATTATGTATATATAATATACCATTCAATTACCTAATATCTCACCATTAGTAGATTGATATTTTTGCTCATGCATATGTATGGCTTACTGTTTCCACAATGCGATGAGATTTCATTCTCCGTAGTAACAATTCAATAATAATTTTCATTTGATGATTAAAAATATTTTTTAAGATATTAATATAATTCTTGATATTAATAAAATACATCCAATACATAACAAAAATTACTTATGTTAAAAAAATAAAAAGGAAATTGAATTAGTTAACACCCGAAACAATGATACTACAAAAATATTATTAACAATGAAATATTATAAGATCATATATGATATCATATTTATGTATAACGTTCCTTTATAATTTAATAACAATGATTTCACCATTATTAAATAGATTATGATATCCTCTCATAAGGAAAATTACATGGTCAGGTTTAATTTTATAATCTCTTTATTATCTGAGGTTGTTTATAGGTGAGTATCTACTGGGACCTATTTATCATCCATATCAGTGTTTCTTAAAAATGTATCTCCTAAAATTTATATTATTTTATGGACAATGATTTAATGTTATTTATACCATTTATTGACTTTTTATAAGATGTATTGAACGGAATATTTCTGTTGCTTTACAAATAAGGTACATTATAACCTTTTCAATAAATTAAGGAAAGAATGTTTTTTAATTTATACAGTGGGTGAAGCTATTTTATGCCATTATAAAACCTTAAAAGCATACCTTACAAGCATATAAGAATATTTTTAAAATAAAGTTTTTCTATACATTCAAATGATTTCAAAATAGAGTTATATTTTCCACAAAAATAGTTTTTGGATTTATTTTATCTAAGTCAACATCCTTCATTTGAATTTCCATTTGACTGGAGTTATTTTATTATGATACTATCTTCCATATTGTATTGTAGGTTTTGTGATATGTTTTATTGTGGATGTACTATTTTTTATAGCATTCATGGTTTATTGTTAAAGTATTTAAATTTTTTATGCTAATAGAATATCCATGTGAATACGTAAATGGAATTATATAATTTCTCTTTTCAATATTATGTTGAAGTTAATGTTTCAATGGATTGTGTTTTAGTCTTATACATTTCCTTAATTGTTTATGATTTCTTATTATCATTTCTTCTTTATTGGTATCCTTAATTAGTATCTGATCTCACCCCATTCATATGTTTTTTTTCAGGATGTGAAGAAGAATATTATGACTGACCTGCAGGCATATGATAAGGGATTTGAGCATGTTATAAGGAGGCACAATATTGTTAATTTAATTTAATTATGTAATGTAAAAATTATGAATGTATCTACTACATCCAAGGCTAATAAATTATTCTATCTTTTGGACTTGATCTCTTGTGATCTTGCTAATGATTTGTGATAATGCACTGACTCAAGTTAATGATGGTCGGTGTGGTACAATGATGGTAGGGATGTTGGGATTTTTGTTTGGTCGATCTTGGTCAAACTAAATTTGTTTGACTAGTGTGATGAAAAGGGAAAATTGGTGGCCTTTTATAGGGATGAGAGAGGACACCCTTGGCATTTTTTAAAACATTGTGTTCCCATGTTTTTTACCTAAAATGGTTATACAAAACTAAAATGATTAAATAATTATGGGTTAATGTACAAAAAAACTGTCAAAAAAAGTGGTTTTTTCAAGTTTATAAGTCATTTTGGGTCTTAAATTTAATGATCAGTCATTACATAAGATTAATTTTCTCTTAATAAATATTATTAATTTTAATGATATTCCATCATTTTTTTTCCAAAACATTGTTGAAAATATTCAAAATTTAAATTTTTTCAAATTAAAATATTGAATAAATTTCTAAAAATTCTAATCAAATAATTTGAGGAAAATAATTACAAATTAATCCCACAACTAGGTCGAAAATGATGTTATTGAATGTAAAAACATTTAAAAAATTTCTATGTTTTAATATCCATTTATTATATAAAATAGATATCAATAAACTAAATTGTATAAATAAATAAAAATATTAACTATTTTAATATTTAATGAAATTTAAAATATAATTTATCATTATTAAAAAATTATGATAAATCAGTTTTTAATTAAATTATTGTATTTTTTACTATTCATCTGAAAATATGTTTCTCATAAAAAATATTAAAATTTAACCTCTTTCTAATTTGAAAATTCTAAATTAAAATGTGAAGTTTATTATTTCAAACTCAATTTCTAAATATTTCTAAAATTACATTTATTGTTTTTCAGAGAAGGACATGAAATGTAGTTTTTGTGGGAAAATATTGTTTTTCCAACATATAACCACTTTACGAAAAATTATATATTTTGTTTTCAATATTCTTTATTTATATAATATTGTGAAAAAATATTTTAAAAGTAATTATTACTGTTAATATTACTAAATTTAATTTTTGTGTTATAATTATCTCATTTAAATAAGTATAATAATGAAATGATGATTTCTAAATACATCATTGTAACATGAAACATACAACAGGTTGATATTCCAAACCAATGTTCCATGTAACGTATACCATGTTGATGTTCATTGT
This sequence comes from Viscum album, assembly GCA_963277665.1. Taxonomy (NCBI): domain Eukaryota; kingdom Viridiplantae; phylum Streptophyta; class Magnoliopsida; order Santalales; family Viscaceae; genus Viscum; species Viscum album. The sequence continues at coordinate 1,584,983,852 of OY728152.1, read as the reverse complement.
AACATACACCAAGCCAGTGTTCTATGTAACGTAATCCATTTCCATGATGTTTGAATGGAATGTTTGATATAGTGAACTCTAAGACATAAATGAAAATATATTTTATTTTAAATAAGGTCCAAAAAAACTCGGTGTATTACATTGAACCTCCCTTAAAATGAATTTAACTATAGAAATTTATCACTTGGGTAAAAAAATGAGGATACATTTTCATCAGTATATCATGAATTTACAATGTTTCTTCTTCTAACTGCTGATTTATCCAAAGAAATCATTTACTATTTAAGTAGTATTATTTCGTACAAAATTATATTATCATTCATAAATTTCTACTAGTTGTTCATCATAAGGTATATCTTACTCCAATGGTCTGAACTCTAACTTCAATACATGTTAAGGGTCATGAATCTTATTTATTAGTATAGATACGCTGAACACATCCTGATGTTGCGATATATTTAGAGGATGTCCCATGTGATAGGCTACAATCCCGATATGCTCAAGAATCTCAAAGTGATTGATATAACTATGGATTAATTTTCCTTTATTCTTGATTTTCAAACCCTTCTTCCAGGGTGAGATTTTTAGAATCACCATTTCACTCGAATCAAATTTTAGATCACAGTGTTTGTTATCTGTGTAAATTTAATTATAGCTTTGAGAAACCTTTGTATTCTTTTAAATGTTTCTAACCTTATAGACCATTATTTAAATGATCATTGGTATCAATAGCATTATTTATCTAACATAATCCCGTCAAGTTATAGAAATAAATTTCTTCCCATAGAGGGATTCATAAGGGTCCATCTGAATTCTTTGAGTGATGGTAATTTTTGTTAGATATATCAATTAGAGGAAGGTGTTGAGGCCATCCACCTTTGAAATCCATTGATCCAGATCAACATAACCTCTAGTATTTGAATTTTCCTTTCAAACATACCATCAGTTTGATAATGATAAGAATTATTGTAACTTATTTCTATGTCTTGTTCTTGCTGAAGAATTTTCTAAAACATTAAGGTGAACCTCAGATCCCGATCTGATAAACTGGAATTTGGTGATCCATGCGACCATAAAATATTCTTAATGAATATCCTAGATTTTTGATCTAATGATAAGTATTCACTAATAGCGAATAATAGTGCTGACTTAGTATGGCGGTGGACTAGAACCTCTATAACATTAAACCCAATAGAGTTTTTGAGTAGTCAAATGAACAAATACCCAGTTATTTTCCCCCATGTCAATTGTAGTATGGGAAATAGATACAGTAACCCATTAGAAATTTTTCATTAATCTTTCACTTTTTGTCATACCATGTACCATGATACAAAATCTATGTTATCTCTATTCAAACCATACCACCAAAAAAATTCTCTCAAATCCAGACACATCTTTTTACATACATGATGAATAGAGAATGTAGAACTATAAGATTCTTATAAAAGATACTTCTTCAACTCTCGTAGGGAAGGAACACGTAAATTCTTCATCAACCCTATCATTCTATCACATAAAACTGAAACTGAGAAAAATTTATAATTTTATGTTGTAGTTTTACTTCCTCATTCTGCACCTCCTTAATCATCACATGGATAGATGGTTAAACATTCATTTGAGAACGATATTATATTTCCACTTCAGTCAAATTTTCTAGATACACTCTTTGAAAATCAATAAATACCATATATGTTTTTGTCGTCATCATGGATAATCTTGAATGATACATTCGAATCAAATCATCTACCACCTTGTTCACATTCTTAGGGAGGTAATTCAATGATTATAAATGATTTTTACCCAACTGTAACCATATTCTCTTGTGAATGGTAAAATCAATCTGTGTTAATATATATTTCACACCTTTATGATAGTTATATATATCACACTTTTTATATAATGATATGGTATCGATATCATTAATTCAAAAATTACCACAGCTAATTCTAAATCATGAGATGGGAAAACAATTTCATTGATATTCACCTTCTTCTAGGAATAAGCAATATTTGTAACACCCCAAGATTTCATAGTACGTTATTTCATCATTATTTCTTCAAAGTAATTCGATAACTTGCACTACACACAACACTAAAGCACACCACAACTTACCGAACTAGCCGTTCAAAAGCAGTTATGAATACTATTAACTGAATTTTAAACTTTATATAATAATTATAATTTTAGAATCCATATTATGAGTTTCTTAGACATAATGTACGAAAAAATTCATTTTTTCAAATAAAATAATTATTTGAAAAAATGCAATTGTATCGCATTTTAATGGAGATGGCTTTTTAAATCCAATATTTGAAGCTTTTATATATTAAATTTGACAAAATAAACCTCTTCTTTAGAATTGGGACATAAGAATATAGTATTGATTAAATTTTGGTATTCTTATGATAACATTCATATGATGGTGAATTGTGAAAAATACTAAATTTTAATTTAAAATAACTTTTTTAACTGAAATAATTTATATTGTTAATTTATACATATTAATGGTTTGGTAGAATAAATAGATTATATTTTTTCCATTTAATCCAATTTTGGTCATTATAAGAAATTTTACATTGAATTTGGACATAAAAAAGTGTCAATTTTTGATAGTTGTTGTTTCTTAAAAACAGACTATTTGTTTTAACAACGAGAATTAATTTTAAATTAATTAATGCAACTTCTATTTTTATAATTTGGTAAAATGGACGTCATTTTTTAATTTTTTATATAAAATATATCTTAGGCTGAATTTTTAGTATTTTTTCTAAAAAACATCAATTTTTGATGAATAGTGAAACCACTAAGTTGTTGTTAAAAAAAATTAATTTTTCATTAAAATGAATTTTACCAATTCTGTAAATTGAATTTCTAATATCCGACATACATAATTGTTATTAGTTAGTAGAATTTGGTTCAATAAGATGAAAATAATTTTTGGCGAATAGTAACTTTTGACTTGTATTCACCGCGGTTAAAGGTAAATAAGGTAATTCAAGGTAAAAAGAATATTATAATGATTAAAAATTACCTTAACACTTTTCAAAATCTTATTGGTTGAGTCATTAACGACCACTATCATATTTTGGACGATTTTGGGACCCCATTGAGTCACTTGGGAGTGATACTGACAATTTAGATTAATTAACTTAAAGTAAAGGCAAAAATGACATAAAAAAACTCTTATAGTAAATTAATTTTTATAGGGTGTTATATATGTATTTTTTTCGAATATAAACATTATTTAAAAGATAATAATTTTTACAACATGATATTATTTTTTTATAATTTTTATACATTCAATATTTAAATTTATTTATGACACAATAATGATGCAGTAATTACCTTATTAATGAATGAATCTTATAAATGGTATTATACATATTAAAATAAATACAATTTCAAAGTTTTTGTGACAAAAACTAATTTTATAGGTGAATTTTAAATGTTATGTATGATTTAATTTATATTTTTTGAAGTAATCATGTTGGTATGACATTCACAAAAACAAAATACCAAATAGTCTCAAAATTGACATAATTAAATGTTTAAAACAAATACTATATTATTGGTTGATATAATAATCCTAAAAATTTAAGGTTTGGACAATGAGATTAAATAAAATTATATATGTAATTAATTATCCACTTTAGGTTCTATTCGCTGTTTATAATAAGTATATTAACCATATAGTACAAGAATACAATAAGACATGGTAAAAGTTAAACTACTTAACTATAAGTTAAATAAAAAACATATGGGTAAAATGGCAACCTAAAATTGTCTAAAAATTATTGTTTTAGAGGATTTAGACCCATAACCACCTAGACTCGAAATAAATTCATTTTGAGCCATTATAAACCAAATATTATTTACTTATAAAATAATAATTTATGTTTTTCCTAAAGATACCCTCCCCTTTATAAAAGGACACCACTTCTAAACAATTATTCATACATTCAAATCCTTTTTGTTCGGCCAAAACCTTCACAAATATTCCCTAAACATTCCTCACTTAATCCTAGAGGCCTTAGTTTGATCAGAAATCCATCCTAAGGATCCATTTTGATCAAATCAGTAGGAAGAACCTGAAGAAGAGGTAATGATTTCACCACGCTCTTTAAAGTTCCTTTCTTTTTACACTTCCTCTTTTTTTGTTATTTCCACTCTAAAATAATAAATCCAGTATCTCCTATGTACTATGATGTTATTATAAATATTTCATAACTATATTCATTGTTATATCCATTAATTAATGACAATGTCACCATGTGTGCGTACGTGCGGATTACCATCTCCACGTCGTTGTGTAATTCATTATTCAACAGTATGTTATATGTATTGATATAATAATGAGTAATATATATATAAATAATGAAAATAAAATGATAATTTCTCTATAAAATTAATATACCATCCAATTTCACACCTTTATGGAAATGATATTGTCGCTTGTGCGTACGTACAGATTACTATCTCCACGATGCGATGATATTCATTTTCACATTCACCATTCATCGATGATTATAAAAATATATATTACTAATATGTATGTAATATATGACATAATAATTCTAATAGAGATATATTTATATATATATATATACACTTCCATATATTATATTAACTTAGTTCTGTTCATTACGTTATGAAAATAGAAACAACGTTAATGGGTATATACAAACTACCGTCTCCATAAACGGGGTTTTCCATTTCATATATATGTCTATTATAAATATTTATATTCTAATTATATATGATATATAAATCATGTTTTATATTATTGATGTATTTAAATCATGATCTATGTGATACAATAAAGAGTAACAAGTTAAAACACGTACGATAAAGAAAGAGATTATTACCCGAAATGTTATTTTAACATAGAAATTATTATAAAATTGGTTATATAAGGACATTAATGAATAATGCATGATATCATAAATATTAATATATTCTGGTATAAATTCATAACATACTAAGGTCTTCATACAAGAGTTTAAACGTACCCTCGACTAATGGAAAGTGCAAGGTAAGGGGTTTTCATCTCACTCCTTATTCCCATGAGATTCTTTCCATATTGCCACTATTACCTTTTTTATGGTGTATGTACTGCCCATAATTATATTATTTGTGTAATACACTTTAATTTATGTTTATTTACATATTAATTTTATGATACCTCTTTCATAGGTTGTAGGTTTCTTATGTTACCTAATTGGTAAGGGTTAATTTCACAATCTCTTTATTATCCGAGGATGTTTTTACGTAAGTATCTAAAGGGACATAATAATTATCCATGTCCATGATTCATGAAAGAGTTTTCAAAGCGATTATTTTAAGGTCAATTTTACTAAAACATCATTTTAAATGTTTTTTATATTTATTCTTCTAAACCATTTTCATTAATGTCCATATTTTCAAAATGGTTTTAAGGATTTATTTAAATAAACATGAATGTTTTAAAATGTTAATTACATTCAAAAGTTTCAAAGTGGTATGGGAATCGTTGATTCAAGAATTTATTTAAATGTATTACTTTCTAAATTGTGTGAATTTTAATTGTTTTCATGAAAAAAGGATATTTCTTTCAAAGAGTTTTATAAATAATTTCCCTCTATGTCAAAATCCTTTAATGGATTTTAAACATGTCTGAAGTTGACTTATTATGATGCAAATATTCGGTATTGTATTGATGTTTTTGTGATATGTTTGACTGTGGATATGTTATTTTTATATCATTCACAGTTTACGGGTAAATTATTGACATTTCATATGCCAGTTTTAATACGAATGATTATGTTATGCATAAACATTTTCATATGAGGAAGGCATTGGACTTAGTAAGTGATGGGTGGAGCCCGCTAGAGCTCCTTGATGTATCTGTAGGTCTCATGAGACAAACTAGTGTCTTGGCACAAGGCCTTGACAAAATATTATTTGTAGTCTTGGTATGAGGCCTTGGCTACATGGTTATGATAGTCGGGTATTTTTCATTCCATCATTATGAATGTGGCTAGTGATATTGCATGTTATTTTCTACTAGTAGAATATAAATGTGAATATGTAAATGGAATTACTTCATTTTTTTTTTCATATTTTGCTGAAGGTCAAGTTTAGAAGGGTTTTTTTTGTAGTTATACATTTCCTTAAATGTTTATTCTTATTTATGAATGTTTCCTCTGTATTGTTATCCTTACTGAGCATCTGAGGTCACCCCTTTCTATGTTTTATTTTTCCTAGGATTCCAAGAAGTCTATTATGATTGATATGCTGGGTTAATCCAATGGAATAATGGCGTTCATAAAGGATTATTTATGTTGTTTCTTATGTTATAAGGTATAATTTAACATTCATGTATGTAGTCTATTTTCAAAGAATGCTAAACTGATTGGTCCTTCAGGACTTGATTCCTTGTAATCATGTCAATGTTATGTAATAATGAACTGACTCTGGGTAACTGGGGTCAGGGCATTACAGTTGTAATTAGAGAAATTTTAGCAATAAACTTCGAATCAAGATTTAGATAAACTCTGATTAGGGAACATTACCCTATGATAGACATTGAGGATTAGTATAGAATAACTTCCATGAATTTCTGAAATGTAGAGATTTTGTGAGTTTTTCAAAAAAAATACATTTTTGTCTGGATACGAACTGGTAGAGGTGGCTCTGGCATAGATTTACCTAGGGGTAAAACCCGAAAACACCGCTTTGTGCTAGACTCGAACGGGTACTGGTTCACAACAACGGGCCTTGCCGCACTCTTGGTTATGACACACCCGGGGGATATACTTTGGAAAATTTTTATATTCATTACAAATCACTATAAAGGTTTTATGAGTATATACCTCCTCAAAGAAATTTTTTTTATTATGGATTATTTCCATAAACTATTAAATTTACATTAGGTATTTTACATTTTTGGAATAATGAATTTTGATTCATAATCTGACCTAGTGTATGCCATTGTATAGAAATGGCACCCAATAGATGCAACATGAACTACAACAATACGTATGATCCAAAGAGTAAGAAGGATCATATCATTCATAGTATTAAGAAAAAATTTAGAAGAGAAATAGTATCCCATGTCTTCTTGAAATATGAAGAAATATTATCATGTGTTAATATGATAAGTGATGATTTCTCTGATTCCTATGGCATTGAAGGAAATCAAGACAAGATAAGGATGTAATAGAGAAACATGGAAAAAGGGAAGAGGGAAAATAAGGATTTTACATATTTGATAAATGTGGAAAGAATAACCATGGTAAATGATTGAAGGGAATGGGATTTTTTTATAAGTGTAGAGAAAAATGACACCATGTATGTGATTTCTAGGGTAAGAAAATGTTTTCAAATGTAAAATGCTTCATCTGCAAGGCATTGAGACACTATGAAAATCAATGTACCATTCATAAGAGTATACCACAATTGATGTTTTTTTATAATAATCAAGGTATGATTATACCTCTGATTAGTCAGAATGATTAGATTTCTTAGGTTGTTATTAGATAATTATGCCATTTGAGTGTTGTATCAACAATATTCTGGTTTTAATAATTATGGAGTATATAATGATTGTACTGCAGTACTATTTTTTTGAGCATTTGAGATTATATGGTTCTACAAAAAGTGACTTAATAGTAATTTACACTTTTTTGGAAAATAAATGGTTAAAGGAATGGTAATCCTTAATATGGTCATGATAATGAGGTTGTGATTTTGGAAAAAGAGATTGATGATTTTGGTAATTCAGGATGTTTCTGTGTTGTAAAAGAATACACGTTGAATGCGTTCACATGTTATTACCTGGAAAACAGATCCTCATTATGTTTCACTTCCTTATAATCTATGGGCTGAGAATTTGGATATAATTATTTTTTATAATTCTAAAGGATAAAATGGATTAAGTATGAAATTGGATACTATGGTTAAGGTTATTTATGGATTGCCATAAAATGGACAACCCGGAGGTCGGGTGACAACCCGTCACTTCCGACAAGACCGCGAGACATGAACTCACAACCAAATATAGGAAAGGGTGTATCACTTATCACTGACCCATGTGATGTCCTGGATTGAATAATGTAGTTTTTTGAATGGTCTTAGATGTGAATTATAAATTCATTATTTTTGGAATCATATACGATTAGGATAAATATAATATATTTTTTTAAATCTTTTTGATTGAAAGATGAGTTTGTGGTAGAAATTATTTAAAGGAGGGAACTCTACATGTCATGTATATATAATTTCTTCTCTTATTATATGAAGAAATTAATTCTTAAAATTTAGTTAAGGGATATTAAAACTAAAAATGTGTTATCCTTATACATTATGTTTTGTTGAACTGATGATATTTTAAATCGTTAGAGATTCGTGGCTTTGAGGCCCAAAATTCTAAAATTGTTTGTGATTGATGACCTCAATCACTACCTATAAATATTTACGGTTTTACTCTAATTTTTTGTCTCTATATTCCACCAATTTTCTCCTAATATAGATCACAATTTGTTGTTGACTCTTTCATTCCCCTTTTCCTCTTATTAAGACTAAATTTTATTAACCCAATTTCCGATGTGGGTTTTCCCAGAAAGGAATTTTCTATTTTCAACCTTTTATTTTCTAGGAACAATTTCAAATTGTGAGGAAAAAGTTTATTGAAATATGGAAGAATGTTACACCCCAAGATTTCAAAGTACATTATTTCTTTAAAATAATTCGATAACTTTCACTACACACAACATTGGGTTCAAGCACACCAAGACATACCAAACTAGCCGTTCAAAAGAGGATATGAATAGCATTAACTGAATATTAATCATTATATAATCCTTAAAATTTTTTAATCCATATTGTGAGCTTCTTATACATAATTTAAGAATAAATTCATTTTTTTCAGATAAAAGAATTATTTTTCAAAAATGCAATTTTATGGCCTTTTAATGGAAAAGCCTTTTTAAATACAATATTTTAAGTTTTTATATATTCAATTTGAAAAAATAAAGTACTTATTTGGATTTGGGAAATAATAATTTTGTTTTGATAAATTTTTGGAATTATACTGATACCTTTTATATGTTGTTGAACAGTGAAAAATATTAAATTTTAATTAAAAACAACTTTTATAATCGAAAAAATTTATAGTGTTAAATTATACATTTTAATGGTTTTGAAGTATAAATAGATTATATTTTTACCATTTAATACAGTGCTGGTCATTATAATGAATTTTACATTGAAATTGGACATAAACAAGTGTCAATCATTTGATAGTTATTGTTTCTTAAAAACAAGCAGTTTGTTTTAACAACGGGAAATAATTTTAAATTAATTAATGAAAATTATATGTTTATAATTTGTTAAAAAAGACATAATTTTTGAATTTGGATATCAAATATATCATAGGCGGATTTTTTTGTATTTTTCTTAAAAAATAAAATTTTTGATGAATAGTGAAACCACTTAGTAGTGGTAAAAAAACTGATTTTTTCATTAAAATGAATTTTACCACTTCTGTGAATTTAATTTCAAAAATATGACATACATGGTTGTTATTAGTTAGTAAAATGTGGTTCAATAAGATGAATATAATTTTTGGTGAATAGTAACTTTTTACTTTTATTTACCATGGTTAAAGTTAAATAAAGTAATTCAAGGTAAAAAGAATATTATAATAATTCAAAATTAACGTAAAACTTTTCCAAACCTTATTGTTTGAGTCATTAACGATCATTTTCATCTTTGGGTCTATTTTGGGACCCCATTGAGCCACTTGGGAGTGATAATGACAATTTAGATTAATTAACATAAAGTAAAGGCAAAAATGACATAAAAAAACTATTTTATTAAATTAATTTTTATATGGTGTTATATAAATCATTTTTATACTATAAATATTATTTAGAAATATAAAATTATTTCATACAAGATATTATTTTTTTAATATTTTTTGGAAATTAAATATTTAACTTTATTTATGACACAATGATGATGCATTAATTGACTTTTTAATAAAAGAATCAAATAAATTGTAATATAAATATTAAAATAGATATAGTTTCAATGTTTTTATGACATCCACTGATTTTCTAGTTTAATATTACATGTTAGGTATGATCCAATTTATATTTTTCTAAGTAATCAAGATGTGATGACTTTCACAAAAACAAAATACCAAATAGTGTCAAAATTGATATAAATCAATGTTTAAAACAAATACTATATTATTGGTTGATATAATATTCCTAAAAATGTAAGGTTTATCCAAAGATATTTAATAATATTATATATGTCATTAATGATCCACTTGAGGTTCTCTTGTAAGTTTAGAGTAAGTTTATTAACCATATAGAGTAGGAATATAAGAAGACACGGTAAAAGTTAAACTAATTAACTAAGAGTTAAATCTAATAGATAAGGTTAAAATTGTAACCTAATATTGTATAAAACATATTGGTTGAGAGTATTTTGACCCATAAACACCTAATTCAAGAAATAAATTCATTAGGATCTATTATAAATCGAATATGAGTTTATTATAAAATAATACTTTAAGTTTTTTCTAAAGAGCCCCTCCGCCCCCTTATAAAAGGACACCACTTCTAACCAATTATCCATACCTTCAAAGCCTTTTGGTTTGGCCAAAACATACCCATATATCCTATAAACATCCATCAATTCAACCTATAATCCTTAGTTTTATCATAAATCCAACATAATTATCTGTTTTGATCAAATCAATAGGAAGAACCCGAAGAAGAGGTAGTGCTTTCACCACCCTCATTCAAGTTCCTTTCTTCTTCCGCTTCTTATTTAATTGTTATTTCAATTATAAAATAATAAACCCAGTTTCTTATATATACTATGATGTTTTTATTAATATTTAACAAATATATTAATTATTTTATCCATCTAATGAATGATAATGTCACCATTCGTGCATACGTACGGCTTACCATCTCTACGTCGTGGTGTAAATTGTTATTCAACACTATGTTATTTGGATTGATATAATGATGAGTAATATGTATATAAATTATTAAAATAACATGATAAAATCTCTGTAAAATCAATATACCATCCAATTCCACAACTTTAAGGAAATGATATTGCCGCTCGTGCGTACGTACGGAATATCGTCTCCACGATAAGATGAGTTTTATTTCCACATTCACCATTCATCAACGATTATAAAAATATATAATACTAATATGTTTAAAATATATGACATATTAATTCTAAGGAAGATATATATATATTTATATATATATATATACTTACATATATTTTATTCAATTAGTTTCATCCAATACGTTATGAAAATAGAAACAGCGTTTATGCGTACATACGGACTACCGTCTCCATATACGGTGTAATCCATTTCATATATATTTCTATTATAAATATTTATATTCTCAATATATATGATATAAAAATCATGGTTTATATTCTGGAGGTATTTAAATCATCATCTAAGTGATACAATCAAGAGTAACAAGTTAAAACACGTACGATATATAAAGCTATTATTACCCGAAATTTTAATTTAACATGGAAATTATTATAAAATGGTTATTATTAAGTCATAAATTAAAAATGTGTGATTTCATAATTATTAATATGGTTATGGTATAAGTTAACAACATACAACAGTATTCATACAAGAGGTTAAACGTTCCCTTGACTAAAGTAAAGTGCAAGGTAAGGGGTTTTCATCTCACTCCTTATTCCGGTTATATTCGTGCCATATTTTCACTATTACCTTTTCTATGGTGTATTTACTTCCTATAATTTTATTATTTTTGTAATACACTTTAATTTATGTTTATTTACATATTAATTTTATGATACCTCTTTCATAGGGGGTATGTTTTGTATGTTACCAAATTGGTAAGGGTTAATTTCACAATCTCTTTATTATCCAAGGTTGTTTTTACGTAAGAATCTAATGGAACATATTTATAATCCATGTCCATGTTTCATGAAAGAGTTTTCAAAAGTATTATTTCAAGGTAATTTTTACTAAAACATCATTTTAAATTTTTTAAAGATTTATTTTTCTAAACCGTTCTCATTAATGTTGATGTTTTCAAAATGGTTTTAAGGATTTATTTAAATGGACATGATTGTTTTGAAATGTAAATTACTTTCAAAAGATTCAAAGTGGTATGGGACACATTGATTCAAAAATGTATTTAAATGTCTTCCATTCTATATTTTGTGACTTTTATGTGTTTTCATGAAAAATGTAAATTTCTCTCAAAGAGTTTTACAAATAATTTCCATCTATGTCAAAATCGTTTAATGGATTTTAAACTTGTCAGAAGTTGACTTATTATGATACAAATATTTCATATTGTATTTAAGGTTTTGTGATATTTTTGACTGTGGGTGTGTTATTTTTATACCATTCGTGGTTTATGGGTAAATTACTGACATTTTATATACTAGTTTTAATACGAATGATTATGTTATGTTTAAACCTTTTCATATGAGGAATTCATTGGACTTAGTAAGTAATGGGTAGAGCCCTCTATAGCTCCTCCATGCATCGGTAGGTTTCATGAGACAAACTAGTGTCTTTGACCAAGGCCATGACAAAATCTTATTTTTAGTCTTGGCATGATACCTTGGCAATGTGGTCATGACAGTCTGGAATTATGCATTCCATCATTATGAAAGTGGTTATTGATATTTCATGTGATTATTCGCCTATTAGAATATCCATGTGAATAAGTAAATGGAATTACTTCATTTTATTTTTTTCTTATTAGGATGAAGTTCACGTTTAAAATGATTTTGTTTTAGTTATACATTGACTTAAATGTTTATTCTTATTCATGAATGTTTTCATTGTATTGTTATCCATACTAAGCATATGAGATCACCCCTTTTTATGTTTTATTTTTCCTAGGATCCAAAGAAGAGTATTGTGATTGATATGCAGGGTTAATCCAAGGGAATAATGGCGTTCAAAAAGGATTTTTTTTCTATGTTATTATGTTTAATGTACCATTCATGTATGTAATCTATTTTCCAAGACTTCTAAATCTATTGGTCCTTCGGGACATGATTCCTTTTAATCATGAAAATTTTATGTAATAATGCACCGACTCTGGGTAACTAGGATCGGAGAATGACAATTTTGATGTTATTTTTTATAATAACACATCACAATAACTTCTTGAATGAATCATTATAGATTAAAAACATTATCTACAATAGTGTATGTTAATAAACTGTGGAATGAATAACCTTCTTTTTAGTTCCATGGAAATTTATTCTTATTTATCTGTCTAGATGAATATGATACCCTTTCGAGTTAACTTGGTTTGAGGATTAGATAGTCCTGAGAAATTTTCCACAACCCACTTATAGTATCCAAATAAACCACGAATGTTATAGATCTCAATCACCATGTTTTTCTATACCATCATTAAATATCCTCCTTCATTTATGGATCTTTAGCAATACAATCCCTTTTGATTATGTGTCCAAATATTATTCCCCTTCCATCCAAAATATAGACATTAATTTTTTTCATATATTTACACCATTCATAGAATCTTTATTAAAAATTTTATGTGATGTTCATGATATTACTTTCTCTTTGAATAGATAATAATATCATTAATAAATACCTCTACAAACATAACGAGGTAATCTCTATAGACATTATTTCTTAAACCCTTGAAGATTGTAGGGAAAATAGTTAGACCAAAAGTAATCATTATGTATTCATAGTGTGCATGCCTTTTACGGAATGTTATTTTTGTATATCCTCCCTCTTGACCCTCAATTGGTGATATCCTAAATGAATTTCAGTATTGGAGGAGTATTTCTCTCCTAAAAGTTGATCAATAAAATTATTAATATGATGGGATGATACATATTCCTGATTCAAATCATCTTCAACTCTCAATAATCAATATAGAGTGACATTGATCCATCATTACTTTTCAAAAAAATAATGGGTTCCCCCAAGGTGAAATATAAGGATACATGAATCCCTCATAATGTTTTCATTGTGTTTCTTTTTCAATTCCTAAATCTCAATTAGATCAATTCTATAAGGAGTCTTTGAAATTGTTGTGGAACAAGGTATGAGTTTAATTTAGAACCTAACTTCTATTTTTGTTGTAAGGAAATGAAAATAATATATAATTACACACAAAGTTTCTCCAACTATAGGTATATCATATATATTGATTTTCACTCAAACCCATTGTGTTAAACAACCCATTTCAATGGGAATAAAGACCCATAATTATAGTGTAATATCTATATGATGTTCATTCTTATGGACACATTGATGGATTATCCTAGGAGGCTTCAAAATATCAAAATTAGAATCCATTATATGACAATTGATGTATGATTTATGCGTAGAAAATGAATCCATTCCATCGATGGCAGCAAATTCAACCAAATTATGTATGAAAATATTTACTAGAAGATCATTCCCAAAAACATTAAATGGAGATTAATCATATGGAAGATATGAAATCATCATACTATTAGGGGTTTTGACTAATAATTCCACATCTAATCAATTTTTTGGAATTATTATACCAATTCAAATTTATTTATATATGCAACAGTGGGTAGATCTAGAATAAAATTTGATATTAAATGTTTTAGAGTGGATGTGAGGTGTACCTTTAATCGTTTCATTATCTCACCCCGCATTATATATAGTGATTGAATGAGATTTCACCTTACCCCTTTGATTAATATATTGTTCATGTTAATCACCATCACTAGCACTTCAGTTTCAAATTTTATTATAATGCACATTCTCCTTACACTTGTATAACTGAATCTTGTGAGGTTCATTGTTTTCACCATTTTATCAATTATAATTTTAGATAACTTCTTCCCATAATATGGAAAATCAATTTCCTTGTTACCTAACATTTTAAACATAAATAATTTACTAAACACCTTTATAAAAATACCTTCACGCTTCTTCCCACATTTTGTGAATAAATTAAAACTCATTTTCTTTTCTTCATGTTTTTTATAGATTACATTTTACTATATCTTCCTTTTCTTGTCAAAACCCTGAGGTAGATACGTGAATTCAGCCACCATTTATACCATGATTGTAAATCACACAATATTATCACAGCTACTAATTTACATTATTTACAAAACCCTTTTGACAAAAAGATTTAATCCATTAAATAACAAATAAAATTATCATTCAGTTTTGATAAAAATTCCTAATGTATTCCCCACTTGGGTTATGAAATTATCCTCATAGTTACTGACATATTGATCTTGCCTTTTATTCAACTCAACGAACTCTTTCCCTATCTTGGTATAATGAATCTGAGGAAAGTACTTATTGAAAAATAAAATCTTGAAAACATCCCAATCCATGAGGAAAATATCATATTTTTATCCTATATTCTTATTTACAGAAAACCACTTGTCTACATTACCTTCTAATTGATAGAATCAAGAATTACTTCCACATGATCTGAACATTAAAGATTAGAAAATATATTTTTTGTAGTACTAATCCATTTTTCAGAAATACGTGGATCATTAGTATAAGGCCCCAGCCTTAAACCTTACTTAATATGGAATTAAATGAATAATTAACATTAAGGATCTTTTCAGGTTTATAGTTTTATAGAATTATATCATAAATCATGAATTACATTCCACCTTTAAACAAAGTGGTTACATAAAATATTGTATTCGTTTTTTCCCATCAACGGAAACATATTTAAAAAAAACATGGATTTTTTCATGACACATCCTTGACACTATCATCATATCATTCACCTTTACCTTGACCTCTAAAAACATTTCGAAAACTTGGGATTAGCATAAAAAGCTCAGTAAGGGATACAAAAGTATGAAAAGAAAACATTATTCCATGTATAAAATCATACTTTACTCATAAAACATAATCATTTTACCATACCTCATCAAATCATGAATAAATCATAGAAATCATAAGGCATAAAGGTAACTTGAGGAATTCATAACATTCTTACGTAGGGATTAACCCTCTTGGTTACGTTTGGAATACCCATCACAGTATATTCCCTAAATCTATTCAGAGAAACCTTAACGTTTAACCCCTCTGTGTTACCCAATGCATTGGAGAGCTATATCGGGCTCACCTGCCCATAGTTTATCACTAAACCACCCGTCTTCATAATAATTCCCAATAACCCTAACATAATTGTATCACTTAAAACATGTATAAAGGATACATAACATTTCCACTTTTCAATCACAAGATATTAATAAAACACATTGATATAAAAACATTATGAAAACCATTTTCAATACCAAAGTAAAAGAATAGTAAAACATGGTATTTATTTTTCATTCAAAAAATTTTATGGCTTGTATAGGAAGCCAAAACTCAAATAATGGTCACGGCGGCGGAGAAGTCATTGTTGCCACATATGTATGACAAGAAAAACATTCTTTTTTCACATTTAGAAAAACACTTCGTTTAAAAAGATTCCTTTTGAATAAATGAAAATTCAATGGGGTTTATACACCTTATAAAAGAATTTTTTGTATAAAACAAAATATGCCTCAATGAAAGGAGATTGAGATAATGTCCCTTACAAAGACGGTATCCTTGGATTAAGGATAAATCAATTACATAATTATGTATGAAAAACGAATACACCAAATATAATTGGATATTAAGTGTAAACCAATTATAGGACATTCAAAAATATTCATAGAATGACATATTCAAGGGGTACAATTTTATCCCAAAGAATCAAAATTTGGTTAAGAAGTTCCCTTCCAAAAATACAGCCTAACAGCATTACTTCAAAATTCAAAAAAAGAGTTGATGAGAGATAAAAAGAGTATCTTATCACTTTTACATAAAAGTTACATCAATAAGGATATATAAGAACATATACCAACATAACAGTATGTTAATTAAAAGACATAATAAAATAAGTCTTTTAAAAAGTGGAGGGTGAAAGGTTCCCATACCGACTTGGGTTACTTTCTAAACGTACACCCCATTGAAAAGGGTCATACAATGAATATGTAAATTCCCATAAATTAAATTATATTACAAAAAGAGTATAATAATTGGAAGTACATACACCACTCGAAGGATATTGTGTCAAATGTAGCATAAATCTCAATGTACTAAAAGTGAGATGAAAAATCCTTTACGAAAACTCAGCAGCCTAACGATGCAACTTAAAACTTCCAAAAATGGATTGATGTGATCAAATAGGGTCTCTCATCATATTAAAATAAAATATACAGTAATAGGTATATAAAATAACATCCCCCATCCTAACAAAGAGGATATTAAAAGAAGTGACCTAAAGGATAGTACTTAAAAAAGAAAGAGAGTGGTTATATCTCTTGCGAAAATTCGGCAGCGTAACGACGCCACTCAAAACATCCAAAATGGATTGATGAGAGAAAATAGGGTCTCTCATCATATGAACAAAAAAAATACAGTAGGATTAATATTAAATAACATCCCAATCATGAGAAAGCTGAGCTTAAAAGTAATGACATAAAAGAGTGTACTTAAAAAGAAAGAGAGGAGTAGGATCCCTTACCTCGTGTCCGACATGACTCGATCGTTATTTAATCTCCTAAATAATAAAATTTGGTCAATTTATAATTTTTTAAGTACCTAATTTAAATATTATTATTCAGTTAATATCAAATATTATAATGTTTTAAAAATTGGTTAATAATGTGAGTTCATATCAGACGTTTTTGTCGATGTTCGGAACATGAGTAAAAATCGAACTTGTTGGAAAAGAATTTTCCATGTAGTTATAGGTACATCATATCCAGAATAGTATTGATGTTTTAAATATCTTATATATCCATTATATATTCATTTTATACTATTACATAGCATTTGGATATAAAAAATTAAAAGCACTGTTCATGGAGATGGTAGGTCGTACGTACGCATGAACGCTACTTTCATTTTTTTAATATTAATGGAATTAAAACAAAATGAGAGATATATATATATTATAAATCCAGAATGATATCCATAATTTAGATTTAATATATTACATATATATACATTATATATATGTACTTATAATAGTACATAACATTTGGAGATAAGAAATGAAATGTACCGTTCAAGGAGACGGTAAGCCGTACGTATGCATGAACGCTACTTTCATTTTTTTTGTTTTCAATGGATTTAAATAATAATTATATAAAGGTATATTATAATTCCAGTAGGATATCATATGTAATACCATTAATTCCATACTTCATATGTCTCACATATGGAATTAACAAATCAAATCACTTTGAGGGGGCGGTAGTCCGCACTTCCTAAAATGATGATATTTCATTTTCCCATAATGGAAACCATAAAGGTTTGCCATAAATGAAAAATACAAAAGCTTAAGGAAAACATAAACGTATTATATATCCTATATAAATATAGTGACATCTTAATGGCCACCTTTGAAGGTGTTAATATAATATTGAACAATCATCGTTTCGTGAGACAGTAATTCGCCATCCACAGAAACAGTATGTTCTTTAACCATTAGACGGAGGTGTGTGAAAGTGTAGCTCGAATACTTCTTATAAAAACATCCTAGTATATTTAATATACTGGTGTTGTTACAAAAAAATGAAATAAATTGAGTTTAGGGTTTTTGTGAAGGAAAAATAAAACAAAAGAACACTAGGGAAGATATTACCTTTAAATCGGGTAACTCTCTTTGATTTGAGCTCAAAGGCTTCCTTGGAATGGATTATTCCCAACGTGAGGCTTCAATGATGAAGATAGGTATTTGGAGAGATGAAATGGTCAGGGATTGGCCAAGGAAAACGCTTGATAAGTGTGTGTAAGGTGGTGGAGGTGGGGGCCTTTTATAAGAGGAGAGGAGGGGCACTCTTGCAAAGTTATAAAATATTACTTTATTATAAAATGATTTTCGTATTTAAAAGGTCCCATAAGGATATATTTCGAGTATAAGGTGATAATGTTTCGAAATAATCCCATACAATAGGTTTGTGACAAGTTTCAGACTTATATTTCACCCTATCTTCTCATTTTATTTAAATCATTCATTTATGAGATAATCACTGCATCATCACGGTGTAATAAATAGAATAATTTATTTAATGTATAAAAATTATAAACAAAATAGCATGATATAGGAAAAAATTTAAGATTTATAATGAATATTTATAGTCAAATATATTACTTATATAACCCCATGTAAAAATTGTTTTAGTAAAACAACACATGTTTGTTACATTTTAATTTTAAATTTAAATAAAAAGGTATTTCTGTCATTTTCCAACCAAAGTGGCTCCATGGGGTCCCCAAGTATACCCATGGATTGTCTTGGTCGTCCATGACTCATCCAATGAGGTTTGAACATGTGTCTAGGTCATTAAAGATTATTAAAACACTATTTTTACCTTAAACTACACTAATTACCTCTAATCGCGATAAAACTTAAAAGTTACTATTCACCAAAAAAATTATTTTAATCCCATTGAAACAAATTTTACATCTTAATGAAATCAATATATGTTGGATTTTTGAAATTAGAAAACACATATGTGGTAAAAATTTCATTTAAATGAAAAATCAGTTTTTTAAGTACCACTTAGTGGTTTCACTATTCATCAAAAATTGAAGTTTTCTAGAAAAATACCAAAATATCACCCTAAGCTATATTGGATATTTCAAATTCAGAAATGATGTCTATTTTACAGAATTAAAAACATATAAGTTACATTAATTAATTTAATAATTAATTTCCGTTGTCAGAGCAAATAGCGTGTTTTTATGAAACAATAAGTATCAAAAGATTGACACTATTTTTAGTCAAATTTCAAGATGAAATTAATTTCAACGACCAATATTGTATTAAATGGTAAAAATATATTCTAATTTCACTTCAAAACCAATTAAAAAGATAATATTATCATATAAATAAATTATATTAAAAAAGTGGTTTTGAATTAAAATACAACATTTTTCACTATTTCTTAAAAAATGAACTTTATCGGAAAAATACAAAAAAATTACACAAAGTAAATTTTCATGTCCCGATTCTAAAGAATAATTTTATTTTATCAAAAAGTGTATTTAAAAGAGGTTCATCATCAAAAGGAAGTTAATTGACCTTTTAAAAAATATTAGAATGTTTACCATTAAAATTGGATTCATTCGCATTTTGAATCCTCTATCATTTATTGTAAAAAGTAAAAATATTTGACAAAAATATATAATAATTTTGTAGTTTGTTCTATTCATTCTTGCCATTACAACGGCTAGGCGTTAACTACAATTTAAAATAATATTATTTTACTATTTGAGTGCAACGTAAGATTCCCATGAAACTATTTGTTGTGTATTGGGTATGCCATCGAGCATACCGTCCCCTTTAAAGTAATATTAATATTTTATTCACAAATATGGATAAATATGAAAAGTTCATATTCTTTATCTACCTGGGGTGTTAAAAGTAGACCCTTGGAATAAATGTAGATTTTTCCTTATAAAATACTCAAATAAATAATGATCCCTCCCTTGATCATAACAAATCCCACCATAATTCATAGACTGAGAAAGAGGTGTGAGCATTAAAATGACCTTTTTAATTCCATCTGCAATAACTTATATATTCTCAGATGTAAAATCAATGTTTTGTGAATATAAATTCACCATTAGCATGTTTTCTTAGATTTCATCCATTTTCTGAAGCCAAAAACGTTGAGTAAGAAATAATTATCATTTTTAGGAACCACATTATCTTAAACATTCACTTACTAGATGCCTAAATTATGACACCTTCCTTAATCTATAACACCATAAGTTTTCTAATATTATTTATATACATATTATATTTAAAACCACCATGATAACTCATGGAGAGTTAGTGAATTCCAAATGAATAACCCCTAGGAGTGTCAAACCAGGTGTGCAATAATGCATGTTGTCTTGTACCAGATTACCCTGACACAGGGTCAGAACATCGTGTCAGAGTTGTTACCCCTGTGTAACTCAATAACAAATCCATATACACTTGTAGTATCTATATAGGGATATATTTCTTGGAAACCACTCAATATATCCTTTACCAAAATTCTAGGAAAATTTTATGTACTTTTCCTTATCCTTATACTTCTCCTTAGACATTTCCTTAGGGTTATCACTATGGTTTTTTCATCATAGATTCTAATTTTTAACTAATCCTTTACTCTAATACCAACTATATCTACCCTTTTGTTACATAAAGTAACATTACCTAATGTTTACGAAATATGGGAAATTTTATACAAAAATAATATCAATGTGTGCACTAGTCTAGTGCCTTTGGAAACCTGGAAACCTAAATATTGGTACATAAATGACCTACATCATATACCACTAGGTTGTTCCTAACTGACACCCTTCTAAGACACATCGAACATAATAAATATCTTCCTATACTAGGTTAAGGAAACATAAAATGGGATGTTCATAGATTCTCAATAAGGGTAAAAAATGTAAATATGTAAGCATACTCGTAAGCATAAGTGTGTGAGAACATGATCGTGAAAATAGAAGATCTATCCCTTCTTATCTAATAACATTAACATGAGTCATTTCATAAATAATCCATAAATGAATAACATAGGAATAAAAAT
Organism: Viscum album; assembly: GCA_963277665.1. Lineage (NCBI taxonomy): Eukaryota > Viridiplantae > Streptophyta > Magnoliopsida > Santalales > Viscaceae > Viscum > Viscum album. Next base: position 1,584,962,195 of record OY728152.1, on the reverse strand, counting down.
TGGAATTGTGGCAACCACCTAAACATATATACCTATTTCCACTAATGTCAACGAATTACTGTTGAGACCATCATAGTGGGTTGACTCTTTTACAGTATAGGATTTACACCTCGTTCAAGCCCTACATGACTGAACGGAGTACACTTCCCAATCCAGCCCTATAATACTAAAAAATGTTCATTTCCATTACCATCGATGTATATCTGATGAGATATAAATATTTAACCATTGCATTGGATTCATTTATAGCTCTCACCAATCACATAGTGAAATCATACATACATGTTACCCAATATCAAAAACAACTATTTCATAATCCATGAAATTATAATGGTATTATAAAAGGTTAATCACATTGTAACCTATAGAAAGATATAGTCTTCATAATCACTTAATCATAAATATAACCCGTGAAAATAAGGGGGGTTCAATGATTACATAACCTAGTAAAGATAAATGGTTTTCGTAAACATCATTATATCATGAAATAATCCTTTAAAAATAATTAATATGAATGGAAACATATAATATTTTCCATATAAAGTGACCATCAACACCAATGGATGTTTTCCTAGAAGGGAAAAAAATTTGAACGATCTTTTAAGAACATTTCGTAGGGAAAATATCAATTATGGATTGAAAAATTATTTTTTAAAACATAAATAATTATAAAACAAATTTTCATGGAAAATAGATTTGAAAACATATTATGTAAGAATTGAAAACTATACAAAAATTAAATTATTTTTGCCCTTGAAAAGTGGATTCAAAGATATTTTAAAAATATTTTTGAAAATGTTGTTTTGGAATTCAATAGATTCCCGATTGAAGAGAGAGAAAATTATGTTTTATGTAAAATATTGTCATAATTACCAAATAATTAAAAAATAGTTAAAATAATAGAGGTTATCTTAAATTACTATAGGAGAATAGATTTCATGTGTGTTCCTGAGTTATGGATCATAAAATGTCATAAATCGAAGCATAAACATAAACAATCAATAAAAGAAAATATATTGTGGAAAAAAACAGTTATAACATGCTAACATGGGGTTATAAAATCTACATAAGAAAATTAAATTATTTGAATATTAAATAATAATGAAAATAAGGATATTTATGATATTTTATGATATGTTTAGGAATATTCATATTAGAAATAATTTATTTTAAAAACAAAACATTAGTCTTAAATAATGAAAAATTGAGACAAAATTGTTTTAGCGATTTGGTTACTTTTGAAACAATAATATTATTAATTGGATAACATTGATTTTATTTTTAAATACCATTAAATTTAGTGATAATAATTATTTATTACATCTATGAGAAGTATACACACCCAAAAAAAAAAGAATGGATGTTGAATAAGACAGGTATCTTATTGCAACAAAAGGTGAGATAAAATCTCCTTACCATGTGTCTTCACTCTCATCTTACTCATTCAAACAACCTGTATAATAAATATAAATTTATTATACATATCTTATAGAAAACTATTACTATTCATAATACCATATTGTGTTTTATCATGACCTTATCTTACCCTCTTGTTAAAAATCCCATGTTAAGGCTTCACTTTGGTTAATATCTTCTTTCTACTTCGCAAGTATATTAATTTGATATATATGTGGTACATATATTATTATTCCATATTCTGAAATATGATATAAATTTAATTTATATTCATTAAATTTTTATTATAATAATATATATTATAGATGTACAAAATAGAATACATTGTTAATAGACACAATATGTCGTACATACATATGAACGTTGTTTCCGTTTTTATTATCATATTAAAGGAAATAAGGTAAATTAAATATTCATATATATGTGTGTATATATAATTATTAAATTAAAATTAGTCTATCATATATATAATATAATTTAACTAAACCAATCCTCAATAAATGCCTTATATTGGGATCGAGAATCAATTTTATTTTAGGGAGAATTAGTATAGACTTCCTCAAACCAAATTATCACATTTTCATCTAATTGAATGTAAAATGTTATGTGTTGTAAAAGAAATAAATAAGCATAAATATTTAATGAATTTAACAAATAACATATAAGAATAGTTTTTCTATCATAATATCCACCTGAGAGGCTCAAAATGAAAAATCATGAATCATCGTTTCCTGAGGTTGTAGTTCACCATACACCTAAATTGTTTGTTTTTTACACATTAGATAGATTTGTGTGAAAGTGTAGGTAAAAAACAATAGAATAAAAAATTATTTTATATTTATGATATACTTTTTATACATTAATGGAATAAATATATTGGATGGGTGGACAAATAAAATAAAAGAAAGGATCTTGAGAAGACGTTAATTCTTAATTAAAGACCTCATTTTGGTTTATGCCAAAATTCTTCCTTGGGATTATTTATGTTCAAGGGTAGGATTAAAAGAGTAATTTATGGATTTAGGGACATGTATTGGTCAGATATTGGTTGATCATATGTGTTTTTAGAGGTGGGATGATGATCGGGAGGTGGTGGCTTTTTATGTGAATGTGAATTGTCACACTTGTGATATTTTAAAAACAATTTAGGTGTACCGACATTTTTACCTAAAAAAGTCATACCAAACAAAATATAGCAAACTTTTTTAGAGTTAATGGCCTATAAGTTGCTCTAAAATTAGTATTGGTGAAGTTTATAAAAGATTTTATGCCATAAATTTAAGGATTAGTCCTTAGTTAAGAATAATTTTACCTTAATTGATGTAATGAATTTTAATTGCTTTCACAAATCCTTTTCTTAAAAAACCAAGTTATAATTATTTGACATTATAAATAATTATTATTATATATATTGAATAAAATTTTCAAAATTATAATCAAATAAGTGGACGAAATTAATCTAAAATTATTCTCGTAGTTGGGTCAACAATTTTAGGTTTTAATGTAATAAATTTCAATACTTTTCTAAGTTTCCATATCGAATTCCAATGTGAAAATGATATCAAAGAATTTAAATTTTTTAATTAATGAACTCTATTAACTAATTAATATTTTAATAATATTTAAAAAAAATTATCCAAAAAAAATTAATTAGATAAAAAAATATTTCAATTAAAATATGTTATTTTTTATTATTCATCCCAAAATGATGTTTCTCAAAAAAATCCAAAAATTTCACAGCAACATAATTTTGAAATTATAAATTCAAAAAGTCATATTATTTTATATAATTACAATTTCAAAATGTGTCTACAATTACTTTCTTTTTGTTTTTCAAATAAGGACCTAAATAGTTTTTTTGTTTCAGAAATTAGTATTTTTAAAACTATAAAGTCATTACCCAAAATTATATATTTCATTATAAATATTTTTTTTAATATAATACCATTATAAAAAATATTTGAAAATAATTTATCACTTTTCATATTACTATGTCTAACATCATGGTTTAGTTTTCTCTTATAAAAAATTATAACAATAAATTTATGTTTCATAGAGACATCAATGATGTGTGAAATGTACACCATGTCGATGATCCATGCAATATTTGCCAATTACATGCCCTGTGAAAGGAATTTTTGACTTATTTAATTGATTTAAATATATAAAAATTTAATTTATTTGAATTTAAAGTACCATAAACACTTTGGTTATTACATAGGTGGTCTATGGGGTTTCTAACCATGGATGCTTAAGGATATGTATTAGTCGATAAGTTGGGAGGTTAGTCTCGTCTCTCCAAATTGGGGTGATTTTTTCCTAGTCTGGGACAATATTATTTATTTATTCCATATTCATAAACTCTTACCCAAATCAATTTATAGGAATAAATATCTCTAGTAATAGTGATTGATAAAAATTATATATCGCTGTGAAATTACTCATGTATAAAGTATCATAATAATGGATTTAAGAATTTTTGATTCATAATTTTAGATTTTATTGTTTACTATCACACAACTACATACTGTATTTTTTATCAAAATCTAGGTTGGTGTTAAGCAATGATATTTTTTTGATCTATCCCATTAAAATTGATATATATGTATCTTTTTTAATGGAAATATAACTCACATAGTTTGATGAATCAAAATAAGACATATCATAACTTTTATTTTCATGTGGTAAGGACCAATCATTATAGTTTAGCATCATACAATATGAACGACTAATATAGATATTTCTATAAATAGATAGTCTTAGAATTTTGAATCAATGACCCCTTAAGTTTCATCATGAATAGAGTATGACCCAATTATTTTATTTTGGCATTTGAATAAGTATGTACCATAATATGAAAATTGTTTTTTAATGAACATGGACTTTGCTATAAAGGTATGGTCTCATCGTGAATATAGCCCAAATAAGATGTATATGGTGATTACCTAAAGGGAATATAGTCCTCAATGTGGTGTTATTATTTTAATAGTAACAAATCCACTTATGGATAATTACCAAGGAATATATCCATTCTGAATGGGATATCTGGGCTCATAAAAATATAGCCCAAAAAGGGAGGGAAAAGTACGATAATTAAAAATATAACCCCTTGGGTCTGGATACAGAAGTTTGATAATGATGGTTTTGAACATTTATGTGGTTTCATACATATCATTATTTATATGAATGGAATGCCACATATTATGACCATCATAATTTATGGCATTTTAATAGGATCTAATAATGGGGTAAAGATATTATCATTCATTTTTACATCAATCATTTAGGATATTTGACAGAAAATTTATTTTCATGTTGTGGAGATGTATGTGTTGGGAATGGTGTTAAAATATTGGATCCAATATATATTATACATGTGAGGACTCCCATATTCCCTACAAAACTATTGAATTAAGTGAAGGCAATGTGAATGTTGCGGATTACACCCAAGAACATTCCCTTTCTGTTTTCCTTACACTGTGGAGAGATGAAATTCAACATTGGGCATGAATTTGGGACTTACATTAAATGAAGGCCCATTAATGTTACTGTTCATTATGACTAAAATAAATAAATCAATAAACCTGATGTTTATATGTGCACATAGAGGAGGATAATTCTATTTACATTCCTCAATACGGATAAGAAATCCATCAATTTGTCTGAAGTTAGGACGTACACCCAATAGAGTCTCTTTTAGTGATTTCATCACCCTTTGTTGATGAGAAAGGGAAGGGGGAATAATATAAAGGATGGATATTTCATCCTATATGAATAACTAGTGGCTTACTCTTGGAGGAATTCCCAACCCAATGGATCATTTATTAATTTCTTTTGATTTACTAGACTAACTAAAAAAAGGGGACTGATTAGAAGGAGTTGAAATTCAATGACATCAGAAGTACCCAATATTTCATCGTTATGGGAGGAACTAATTGTCATGGGAATAGAAGATCCTGATTCCTTGAGGGTAACTTCTATTTGGGAGTAAAATCGATGGTATACCTTTTTTCAAAGGAATGCATAGTCGAAGTGGTGGATGATGGTGCACATTCCCTGATTATATATGTTGAGTTGTTTATGAAGTAGATTTACGATATTTTTTTATGGTTTTGAACATGGAAAATGTAAAACATTAAATAATTTCAATTTACTCATACATATAGGAAAATACAGCTGAATAAGGTAGAATACCTAAATGGGAGACCCTATACAGGTGTGGTCTTTGATCAGGACTTCATGAGAAAACCTCATGAACAGTCCTCTGCAATGTTAAAATCATAAGATATGCTTATGATATTAATGTATAGGATAGGTATCATGTTCTTGGTTCATGGGATTGGCCTCATCAGCCTTTATTGTAGGGGTCTCCTCATTATCAGGTTGTTTTCTATATTTTCATTTCTATTATTGCAGTATTTTCATCTATAGTACATATAGAATCAAATTGATAGAATTTATATATAGGAAAATATATAAACATTTTATCCACATACTTCATCTATGATTTTTTATGAGGAGGGTTTCTGTATTTATAGGAAACATGAGGTAACATAATTCCTAAATTAGGGATATGTATAGTGGTGTGACAAGATAAATCACGATAATATCAAAGTGAGTCCACAAGAGGTTCTATGGTTAGTGGGTTACAGGCTCTGTGACGTAAAAACATTAATGTGTTGATCCCAAAATATGTGTTATCTGGTGATTTAACTTTATCAATATTCCCGAAAATATTCTCTAATTTTTTATGGGTAGGGCACTGATGGGATAGGGCATCATGATGTAATCCAGTGGATGGGACTATGTGTTTCCAAAAATAAATAAATGATGCCATAATGTTATTATCACAATGTGGTTAGAAAAAAACCTAGTGAATGGTAATCCATGAGGTTATGTTACTTTTAATTAATTTATTCAATGTATTTTCATTATAATTTTTTTAAATAGATCATTATTATATTTTGAATTCTCAATCTTAAAGAAATTTCCTCTTCATAATTAGGTCATTTTGGAATGAGAAGAATACAGTTCTAAGGAACAAAAAAACCATTATAATTTTCATGTTGTCTTTTAAATTTTCCCTCTTTATATATGTGATCTTACCCCTCCCCCATCATTTTCAATTTTCAATGTATAACACAGATAACCTATCTTCTTAATGATACCAACCATGTAACCTTTAAAACACCCATCAACATAGTGATTGGTACCCCATCGACTCTACCACATATTCCCCTTTATAGTTCACATGAAAAACCTCCAAGATTGCGTGGTATATCTTTTTGGGAGATTTAACTAACAATAACCATGTGGTTACCCTAGATGTTCAGATGGTTGAGTATATAATTCATATGGAAAACTCATAAGATCCATACATTGTTTAATTTAATGATGTAATGATATGATTTTCTTTTTTATTAAAATTGAATAATTTTATTTTTTGGAATTATATGACTCTATAATATGTCATCTAAGCCGTCAATTTAGGTATATCTACATTGGGTGACATTATTTATACCTCATAACATCAAATTGTTATCCTATATCATACCCTCGTAAATGATTTTATGGGGGTGTCCCTAGGATCCTACCCATTGTTAGAATGACTAACCATGTTGGTGTTTGGTATACTAGAAAATATAACTGTTCTGGTATCATGATAAAATATTTTTCCACTCAACTAAAAAAGGCATGAAAAAAATAATTTTCCACAATATTTCATTGAAAGAATATATAATCCGAAAAACATGTATTCCTACTAGTGGTAGTAAGCTATTAAAATCCTTATATGGGGAAGTTTAAAGATAAAAACCCAATAAAGTCACCAATAATTACATAACTACCTTGAATATATGCAAAACTAATCACAATTTAGGTTGCGAAATCTATAGATATTTTTAATTTTTAGGTTCATTCGGCATGCACTAGCTTAGCCCTTTTGGTTGTGAGGGTGTTGTTCGAAATTCTAGAAGAAACACAATGAGTTATGATTATATGAGCCGTTCTAGATCCCTCAATATTTTTCCCACCTCAATGTTCACATCATTATAGTCATTTTTTATTATAAATATAAATACATATTATCTAATTATAGGAGATGATGGGATAAGCCTCTAGGATGTGTGAGGGGTTAGTGCAAGCATAATCCTTGGATACATGTATGTTGAATTCTTCCATACTTCATTAATTTGGGATATAAAAACAATCACTCATACAATATTAAAATATTTTTGGACAATGTTAGAGGGTATTTTGTGTAAATAAAAGCATTAAAAGAATGAAGTAATTTTTGATAAATGGGCATCACATTCATCATGTCCACCTATAAATATCTCAATGAATAGAATCCAAGGAGTTATCCATCATAAAATTCTCATCTCACTTTTATGACATACTAAAAAGAACATGAGGAAGTTAATTAAACCATTTGTGGTTGGGAAATTATCCATAGTTTTGACTAATTTCTATAAATTTCTTCATTTTATCCTATGTTCATTAGAAGATGTCTTTTTATAGTAATGGTTTAAAATTTTGGGTTCTAAATCAGGACATTTATTATGGTATCTCATATAGACACATGAAGGTAGGTTAACATTGGGGAGATTATATTTTCAAATTTATTCCTCCTTATTAGATATGTGCATTGGGGAAAGGTCCATTTCATGATTTTATAAACCATCTAAATCCATTGGGTATTGTTTTATAGTGTATATTAGAGTGTATCAATTTAATAACTCCCCAATTATCCCAAATTCACACATTAAAACTTATCATTACTCATAATTTGTGTCTATGCCTTATGAGATAATGAAACAAGATATTAATTTCACAGTGAGTCACCATGGAAAATTCATATTCACATTATAACCTTTTCCAATTCATGATAATTTCCCACATAGAGAGTTCTTATAGAAATCCATATTTATATGATTATGAATGGATAATTGGTCAAACATTTTCTTGTCAAATGGACCAAGCTCATTGATATTTCCCCTATATATGTAGGGTTGTTTCTCAGCAGAAGGAATCTCCCCCACATATCATTAATGAGGACATGGAAATTACATCACATTGGAGGGATTTGGACTATTAGTGGAGTAGAATAACCATCAAGGATGTTTGAGAGCATCTTTCGAAGAGAGACAATGTGAGAGGAAACTCACCAAGATCGAGTTTTTATCTACTATGAAGAAAATATTCTATGAATATCATATTAATGATCTAAATGATATGAATTTGGGTCCATAATTAAATCTATTAAGGGTAGGGTATTCTATTCTCAATTATCAATATTTATACATAATCCCCAATCTAGTTTTACTAAACAATCTGAAATAAGTCAGAGTACTCCAAAAGTGTCCTAAAGATTATTTTCTTCATTTTGTTTTACTAGATATTATCATTATTAAAAACACATATTTTGATCATTTAATGATATAGTAGAAGATGATGACTACATTATTTTTCATGAATTATCTATTGGAGGAACAATGATATGTTTTGTGATGATCCCAATGATGTTGTTAGAAATAATGGATTTATAGAAATATCATATAAAAACGAGGTATTATTCTATATTTCTCATAAAGTGTACACTGTAATGTTGGTGATGCCTATAAATTACTTATCCTTATAATGTATTATAATGAGGAATTTGGAATATAATGTTGTAAATCATATTATTTCTGGGTGAAAATTAGGAATAACTATTTTCTTATTTTTGGATTTCAATTTCATAGTTGAACACCATCCTTCTAATTCTTCTAGGGGTTAGTTTAGGATGTGTGATCACATTAAAGTTGCATGTTTAAAAATATTTACCCTACATACCTTCGGGGGATATCTCAAAAAGTATGGTTACTATCAAAACCAAATGGAAATAAATGAATCCCCTTTCCCAGAAATTCATTCATTCATCATGTGGTCTTAAGTTAAATAGATGACCTCATGGAACCCATAACTTTTATTACTATAGCTCAGATATTAGAATGTAATTGTGAAAATACTTTGGACCATAAGACACCCAAATCACCCAATCATGTGATTTGTACCCATTTTCTATAAGACCATGGGGAGGTGGTGCCTATTATTTTTTATGAGGTGAATCCCAATATTCATTTGAATTAAAAATAAATCTTTATTCATTAGTATAATAACCCTACCTTAAAACATTTCTAAATCTTCAGTTTTATATCATGAATGTATTTTCAAGAATGATTGATGGAATTTTTAGGATTATTATTTTAATGAATTAGGTCAATGTTTGTTTATAATAAAACCATACATTACAATGTGGAAACTTCCACTCATTAATAAATTTTTACACAATAAAATAATTTTTAAATGAAACTTGTTTTATTTTCTGGAAAAATATTCATTATTTTAAAAATGACTTAATGATTGTTCCGAAACACCGATATAACCTTATAAAAATCATTTGATAATTTGGGAATTGAATAAAAACAATTCTAGGGGACATAAAAATTGATAAAATAAATAGGTTAATCCATATCAAAAACATGAGGCCATATAAGTTATTTTTTTACATAAGAAAAATTGAGTTTAAATAATAATTTAATTAAACAAAAAACATCACTACTAGCAAATTTTTTTCATTAGTAAAATTTTAATAGTGTATATTATCAATATAAAAACATATATTTTTTGCTAGAAAACATTAAAACCTATAAATAAATTTTCATAAAACCAAACATTTTTACCCTTAAAGGGAAAATTCATTCCTTAAAAAATCAGTACAACACATGATAAATAAATAAATTTCTTATAAAAATTATTATCATTAATTTAAATTCCAGTTAGTCCCTTGGGAAATCATATTAACAAAACCCTTATAATATCATCTATAGGAATCCTTACAATTATTATTCCCTACTCTGTTAACATATTTCTACAGATAACATAATCATTACATAGTCTATTCGAGAGAAATGTTTGGATAAATTGTTATCCTAAACAAATTAAAAGGGCCTAAAAATACATGAAACACATTGAGATATGAATTTTGATCAAAATAATATACAATATTGTATTTTTCACATATACAAAAAACCTATAAATATTCATTTAAATATAAGGATAATAATACATTTTCGTTGAGAAATTATTAAAAATATTTCATGAGATAAAAGAAATTAGGCTATTATATTGAATTAATATTAAAACATGATTTGTAATCTTATTAAATAATAATTTTCATGATGGAAGAAAATTAATCTCATTCTACATACATTAAAAAATTATTCCTTTTTGAATAGTGTAAAATATTTTCAAATACGCCTTTTAGATAACATAAAAACATCTTCTATTTAAACAATAAAAAATAAATTAATATATGTATTAAAATTATTTCCAAAATACATTTTATTTTATTACTAAAAATGAGAAATGTATTAGGGATCATATATATAGAGTAAAAAATATAATAAATTATTAAATCTCTGAAAACATGGTTTTAAAAGAAAATCCTTGATGAAAAAGTAAATTTTGAAACAAAAAATAACTGAAGGAAACATATTTTTGTGGACATGTAAAATTTTAATTTGTATATACTAATTTTAAAACAAATCAATTTGGATGTTTATTAACAATTGAAAATAAAACATGTGGTCAAAATAACTAATGTATCAATGAAATGGAATTAAGACTATAAATTCCTTTTCTAGAGTATGACTTGTAATTTATGTAATTATATATCTAAATGGTAAAATAATTTTATTTCTTTCATTATAAATATAATTTTTTTATTACTTTTATTTCTCTTATATCCATTTTATATTTAATTAAATAATTGATTATGTCTATGTAATATGTGTTCAGAATATTCAAATATTAAGTTGGATATGAATTTAGTAGGATAAAATTGGTATAATAGATCATGGACATATAATTTTCCTATGTAAAATAATGTAATACATAACATTTTTATTTATTTTGTTAAAATTTTATATCCAACCATATAAGGTGGTAATGGGAAATTAATTACATTATAATCATGGAGACAGTAGTCTGTACAGACACTTGAGTAATATTTTTATTTTTTAATGAATGTGAGGGAAATAAGGTAAGAATTATATTAAAATTTTATAATGATATTTATAACATCAATATCATTTTATAAAATCTAATAAACCTACATATATCATTCATTTGAGGTGGTGAGGAAAAATAAAAAACAAGAGTTCATCAAGGAGTAGTCTGCAAATACACATGAGTGATGTTTTTATTTAGCATTTAATGGTAAAAAAATTAATAGAATATTTATTTTTCATTAAAAGGTCTATCTATATAATAAATATAATTATATTTTTTATCCATCATTTTGACTATCCATATAGATTGACGAAGAAAAATGGAATACATCATCTTGTGAGACAGTTATCCGCATATATGAAAGAGAAATGAAATTATTTTAATAAAATGGATATGTATATATAAATAGTAATAAAATAATAATAAAAAAGAATTTAATAGGGTCAAAAATTGTTTAAATTGGGTTTCCATTTCGATGTGATAGAGAGCACACCATTACAAGTTTTCAAAAAATTAAAATATAATAATAAATTAATAAATTCAACTAGATTCAAAATGAAAAAATGTAGAATAAAGAATGAAATAGGGTTAAAATATGACCATAAAAATTATATATAATTTTTTGGATCCAATTTTACCCTTATTATTTTATTTTTACAATTGTTCACCTCTTTTAACTATTTCCATGTTAACTGGATTTTTACAAATGTTTTCATTTATAGTGGCCAAAAATGTTACTGACCTGATTTTTATATTATACATTATTATTAATAATATAAATTCAATTTTAGATAATTATTTTTTTTTCTATTTTAATATAAATTAATTTAAATATAATCCCTCAAAACATTATGAAATAACTATTTTCTCGAAAAATTCTTTTTCAAGCATTAATGTGTTTTATACCAAAATATTGAGGTATGTAAATACCAATAAATATAATTTGATTATAATTAATATAAATAAAAAACTGAAATTTTAAATCCATTCCAAAATATAATTTTACTTTTTCATTACAATAGTTGATAAAATAATTTTATGAATAAATAATTATTTACTTATATTCACCAAAAAATTATCTTTTCAATAAATTTTAAAAAATAATCAATCTATGATACATTTGAATTACTTATCATAAAATGAGTTTTATTTCTTCAAATTTTATTTTTTATATTTTGGAACAGGAAAAAAATATAAAACCATATAATATGTTTAGATGAATATATTACCAACAAACCAATTTCTATTTTGACTGGAAAATTTCTTAATATTATTATAGTTAAAAAACAATATAAAATTTAATTCAAGAATATTAATAATTATTGAATTTTATATATTATCAAAATCACCATTTTTTACCTTATCCCCCCTTGTAAATTATGACCGTATAATTTTATTCATTAATTATATTAGTGAGGATATTTTTATTTCATATCATTTTAATAAACAAATATTACTTCTTCAACCATATTTTTTATCCGCAAAAGCTTAACTGGACAAATCAACTACTTCCATAACACATTCTATATATGATCAATAATAATAATAGGTCGTTTCTTATATGATTGATTTCCTTTCAATTATTAAAAATTATTCCTAAAAACATGAGATGCATCTAAAAATGTATCATTAATAATGGAACATGATGCATATCATATACCTAATATAAAATTATAGGAGGAACCACTCAGTATGAAACATTTCCTACCTTCTCAAAAAAAATACGGTCAAGATAAACCATGAAATTAAAATGCATTTTTACCAAAACCCATAACAATTTTATGGTAAATACCCCAACCCAAGTAGCCCATGGTTGGTGGGTACTTCATTACATTAGTACTAAGTAACCTCATTTTCTTCCATAATGATGCATTCTTTTAGTATTCTTGGAAAACTATATAGATGAATATCATATTAAATTTTAAAACCTAAAATATAACATAGTATTTTCAGTCATCTCAAAATTATTATATTTAACATATCTTTGTATATAAATCATTATACACTATTTTTCATCCTAGGAAAATAAAATATAAGAATGTGGTTGGATAATATGATCATTAATATTATTCATAAATAATAAAAAAACAGAGAGTATACAAATCATGAATAATATGGATAAGATAAAAAATTACCAAATGTTCAATATAAATAATACAATAACATAAGGTTCAAAACACATGGATAAAAAAATAATGAAATTGGTTATAATAACTAGTTTTATAATTATTAAATACATAATGTTGAACAACATAATATTAATTCCATGGCTTTAGACCTAAACAATACTCAAAAAAATTAAGTCATATTCCAAATTCTGAAACTAGTTTTTCTCATTCTAACTACGGATGTATCGAGACATTATAATCATACCCAAAAATTTATTGCTAATATAAATCCATTCATCATATGAGAGGGGTGAAACATAATCAATATAAATATAGGAATTTAAAAAATAGTATACAAAATGTTAATAATTTCACTAATAAAAAACATAATAATAGTCCATTAGAAGTATTATAGTTAATGGTTTTGAAATAGTAAATTCCTAGTGAAGCATAATCTTTACCAAACAATGTTGATACAGATGAATATACATTGAAAAGATAAATAGAAGACCTATAGAAGAAGTTATACTTTCTCATTGTGAAATAAAATTTTCCAAAATATTTAGGAAAACTTTTTCATTGATATAACCATGTATCCTAGTAAAAAAATATTTAAAATATTAAATATTCATGATTTTGGGAAAAAATTCATATTTTTATGTTGGAAACAATCCATTGACATTTTAATAAAACAATCAAAAAGAACATCATATAGAAATAGACTAAAATATTTGTTTAACCCATTTTGTAAACATCAAACATGGGAAAAATATTTTAAAAAAATAATTAAATTATATTTCAAATGTTTTTTATGAGAATATGGATATAGAAGTAAAATAATCTTTTCTATGTAGAAAAAAAATGTTTATTTTTTTCAATAAAATGTTTTCAATATCATGAGTACATAAAATGTGTAAAATATAAGGATAAATTTTAATTTCAATATTTTACAAGGTGAAAAAATTGGGTTAATGATATAAATATAAAAAAATCCACCGAACATATAATTTAACATAAACAATCAGAAATACTGATGAGATTGTGAAATAAACTCTTACCATAGGTTTGATATTATTCATATGAATCCATACAACCAATTTAGTAAATATAGATTTATTAATATGTATATATATATATATATTAAAAACCCTTACTCATTAATATCATAATCTATTTTATTTACATATTATCTTTTATCACATGTTTATTAATAATTATTCACTAAAATCATTGTTCGTTTTAATAACTACTTTGTTTAATTTATGTGTTTTGGTTTGGATGTTTCTGTCATTCTACAATAATCTTGGTTAAATCATATCAATAATGTTAATAATGATATAAATCTCATACAAAATCATTATATGCATAAATTTAGTAATACAAAAAATTCAATGATCAAAAAATGAATCACACAGTTAATGGATAAAGTAGGTCGTACATACATACGAATATTGTTTTTATTTTTAGAATATGAAATGAAGGAAATACAAATAATAGTTCGCCAATAGAAAATAATTATTGTATAATATTTAACACATATATATTCATTAAAACTACCCTTTCTACCATATATGTGAAATATAAATGAAAAAATATCATCGATGGGGTAGATGGAAAGCAGTGTGTACACACGAGTAATATATTAACATCTCATTTGATGAGAAATAAGGTTGATAATTGAGATATAATAACCAAAATAAAATTTAATTTAATTTTTTTGATACTAAATTTATTATCTTATGAAACATACCATAGATTAATATTAGTTAATGAATAAGTAAAACGAAATTGATCGGTTAAATAGATTACATAATCATTGAAATAACTCGTTTAAATAACCTCCTAGGGGACCATGGATTGTATTTTTGAAGATAATAACCTTTATAATATGAATAAGGTTAATTAAATTTGATTTTTTAAGTAATGTTCAAGAAGCATGGTTTAATTTTCAATATGTAAAATGAATGGTGGTGTCTATTTATAAGCTAATGAGAGGAAAAAATTGTAATTTCATAAATGATTAATATATAACAAAGTTATTCTCATAAAAAGGATTAAAATAGTCATTAATGTTACTATAATGTTCAATGGGTTTAAATAAAATCCTCCAATTACATTTATATAGGATTTGGATCCATTTTAAACCTTACCATTTTACCAATTCATTTTATAATTATTCTTTTCCTTAACCACAGTAACTACTATTATAATTATAAAGGGTTTTTAATGGGAATATAAATGGATAATGTGATCAAAAATAGGCTGCATAATATGTTTTAAACAATATTCAACACATAATTCAAATGGTATTATTTTTATGAATTTGAACTTATTTAAATCTTTATTTTTAAAAATTATCATTATTGACTATTTTGAAACTACAAAATTAATTTGATATTGAAGATAGAAAGAGGAAAAATTAAATTTTAAGATAATCCTTCTGAAAATCACCAATATGTTATATATATCTAGAAAACCATGTAAACCTATTACCCACCCAAACTAATTTAATTTTAATAATTTTAAATTCATTTATTTTAATTTTTACATTAAATAAATAAATAATATATAAACTCTATTAAATTATTCATGGTAGTTATTTAATCCTAGAAAATTATATATAAATTACAATTATGAATATAATTGAATTATTTATAAATTTACCATTAATATTCAGTCAAAACAAACCATTTCCCATGTATAAACACATAAGAGATATTTAAAACTAAGAGTGTTACATTTTATATCATTCTTTACCTTCAATATAAAATAGATCAGTTTAATCAACAAGTTTCACATATGTAATTAAATTGTGAGATTATGTTATCAATTTTATAATTGACATCATCCAAAAAAAATTAAATGAAAAATTGTGACCATAACACTTAGTGTCAAAATTCATTGTCCTAATTTACACATTACCGCAGTTCTAAATTTTTCAATTGTAACTATTGATAATTCTGAAAATAAAAACGAAAAATTTACCAAATTTGAACTTTATAATTCACAGTATTGAATCCATTTTACCAAATTCAATACAAAGATGTGGAGGAAATTAATTTTTAAAATGATTTTCAATACATGATGAAATCATCCTTTAAGGAAATATACTTTTTACCCATAAAACATGATATATTCTTTTTCCATGAATAGTTAAAATATAAGATGAATTAAAAAAACAATATTGAATATTCAAATTATAATTTTAATAAAAATCATTAAAAAATACTAATTAATTATATTTTTTAATATAATAATATAAATTAAGAAAAGAAAAAATTTATATATAAATCATCTCTAATTATTTTAAATGGTTTCACTTATTTTCCCATAATATATTTTTTAAAAATTATTTTACTTTACACATATATGACCCATAAATTTTTCTTAAATTATTTATTCCTATTCATATTCACTAATTTAATGGAAAAGATAAAATTTTGTACTATATTACGATTCATTTGGACATTTTTTTCTTGTTTCACAAGATATTCAAGAGGATATATATATTTAAAATGAAATTTAACATAAAATCTAAGGGTGGTACATTTCCATGGAGATACACAAAGAAAACCCAATCACCTATCTTGAATTATATATCCTTCATCTGGTAATTTGTATAACAATTCTTCATGCTCAGATCTGTCCTCATATTTTTCTGAATAATATTGAACGTTTCAAATATTTTATCTAACAAATTTCTTCCCTACTATATACATTCCCCAGATTCATCTCAATAAGTTGGGGTTCTACATCAAATTTCGTATTACACCACAGTAGGTGATATCTATATATTGGAATAAGAAATTTCATTATATGAAAATTAAACTAATATATTATATTGATCCCAACATCCCATGTAATCCATAGAATAAGAAAAAATAAAATCATTAAATTCTTTAATAATTTTCAATGACTATTCATCATATTTATGATGAAATTTTGTATTGAAATGTAATTTTGTTCCTAACATCTTCTATATTCACTTCTTGAAGTCATATGTAAATCTATCATCATTGTCATATACAATAATGAAATGTAACCACCAATATGAGGATCACATTAACATAATGTGTAAATAGATTGTAAAAATAAAAATTATCTTAAATTGGACTAAAATGTTTAGATTTATTCTATTCATTAACAACTACCCTAATTAAAATATTACACAGAGATTTATTTGATAATTCAACCATATAAACCATGGATATATTCAATCATTTACATTATTGAACTGAAAAAGTCAGAAATAATTGTTGACTCAAAAAATGTGTGGAGGAGAAGAAGACACAAACCCGATGGTTACCTCGCAAAGCCCCTTCATGGAGTCCCCTGGCACCGTGGCCCTCCATGGAGCAAGGAGGCGGGAGGATCTGCGAATGCATTTGACTTTTGCAGGCAGCCAGAAAGCAAGGATAAGGGAGGCTCCGCGAATGCTTTTGAAGTTTTCGGCCCACCACAGTGCAATGAGATGGGCCACTCCGTGATCGCATTTGAGATTTGCAGCCTGCCACAGAACAAGGAGGCAGGACACTCTGCGATCGCATTTTACGTTCATGGCCCGCCACAGAGCAAGGAGGAGGGAGACTTCGCCAATGCATTTGACGTTTATGTCCCACCATAGTGCAATTTAAAATCGAGCTTCACACTAAGAAATCGCTCCTTCATGGTTCCTCTAACTATAAATAATGCACCCACCCCAAGTACAGGGGCAGTGCATTATCTGATCTTTCATCTTCATAGCTCACGAATCAGGAAGCACCTTTTTCTATGTGAACCCTGAGCTATGCGAGGTACTTCTACTCTGCAAAGTACCTCCCCTTTTCCTTTTTTAACCCCCTATTTCTAGAGGGATGCCTTTCACAGAGCCTAAGGGCCTCTACGAAGTAAGGGGATCCCCAGGGGGTCCCGAGTCATCACAGAGTGTTTATGCTTCACGAAACACCTTTCATGTACAGTAGATCCACATGCAAAGGAGGGGTCACTATACATCACGAAGAACATTGCTTCACGATACCTTGCTTCATGAGGCACCTTTTCTCTGCATGGCAGTGCTCCTTGAATTCCATTCCACTTTGCGAACCACCTATTATATGGACCTATGCCCTATTCTTAGGTTGGGATGCTCCACTTCACGAAGCACGCCCCTTCGCAAGTACCCTCCACCATGCGGAGCACTAGTGCTTCACAAGGACCATGCCTATGAACTCCTCTATTTTGAAATTCCTTTTCCCGTGCGACCCACTCAGATTTCATGATGTGATTTCGAAGTCCCTTAGATGATACTTCATGTTGTGTTGCTTCGCCTCATGCTTCATCACATAGGCATGCTAACTTCTATTGCTTCATCGTACTGCCACACTAACATTGACCCCCAATGTCTCTCTCCATAACACCCCCTCACCACGACATTTCCTATCCCTTCTCTTCACCAAGGTGCAGAGGGTACTGGTTATGTATGTCATAGGGGTTCATAGTGAATCCACCTCATCCGAGCTGTTAGACGTTAATATTCCAAGAGCCATCGTACTCATCACATGATGTTAAACTATGACCTCCCCCCATGAATCCTACACGGGGTCCCCTGGCTCAGATATTCTCTACTCCCACTAGTCTGCACAGGGGATGATATCCTCTTTATCAGAGTGGATTTTTCCCACGGGGAATGGGAAACCACCATGGTGTAATCCCCTAGCCTTTATTGCAGGAGGCAGAACAACTACTCCTACCTTATTTTCTAGTGACCAAGGCCTACAAATGGCATGATATGTAATGGTTCTCCTCCTTTCTTCAGTGCCAAGTCCATCTTCTGTTGGGATTTGTCTCCACTGGGCCTCCATCCTAAAGTATGTCCCAACTAATTCGGGCTGCTAACCACACATATTCCCTCTTTTCCTCTTTGGGATGTGATCACATGTAAGACCCTCTCCACTTCCCAAGGATGCACCTTTTGCGACATGATTGCCATGTCTTTGCTACCACTTGTTTCTCACACCGAGCACGACTCACTTGGGATCAAAGAAAGCACCGACCATGACAACACCTCAGGCAGCCTAGAGTTTAAGCCCGACCACCCATCATGAACTATGATGACTTTGATCCTTGCTACGGAAAGCTATGTAGGAATCCTCCATGAGGTTCATTCCCACCACCATGGTTGTCCCGACCATCTTCATGTCGGTTCACGAAAACATTGGGCTTCCTTAGAGCGTAGGCCCTTAATGCCACCATCCCGAACTACGAGGACTTTGATCCCTATCATGGTATGGTACGTAGAAATCCTGCATGGGGTTCAAGACCACCATCCACTATTGGCCCAAAAATTTCTCACGTCAGGCCACCAATTCCCCATGTGAACTACGTGGACATTGATCTTTTCCAAGGAAACATATTTAGGAAGCCTCTATTAGGTTCAAGCCCATTATCCACCAGGGCCCCAAGTCATTATTCACGTCGGTTCACTGACACCTTCCCCATACATAAACTACGTGGTCTTTTATCCTTTCCAAGGTAATTTACGTATGAAGCCTCCTTAATTTACAAGCCCAAAAAACATCTATCCCGACCACCCTTCAAGTCGGTTCTCACACCTTGAACTACATGGTATTTGATCCTTGCTAAGGCAGGGTATGTAGGAAGCCTCTCTGATGTTCAAGCCCACCACCCCAGTCGTCCCGACCATCGTCACATCGGTTCACCAACACTTTGGGATACCTTAGAGTGTAAACCCCAAATGTCTCCATCGCAAACAATGAAAACTTTGATCCATGTCATGGAAAGGTACGTAGGAAGCCTCCATGAGGTTCAAGCACACCATACACCATTGGCCCCATCCATTCTCACGGCGAGTTGCCAATGCCCCATCTGAACTATGTGGACTTTGATCTTTTCTAAACCAAGCTATGTAGGAAGCCTCGAAGAGGTTTAAGCCCATCATCCACCAGAACCCCAGGTCCTTATTCACGTCGATTCACCAAATCCTACCTCATACTTGAACTACATTGTCTTTGATCCTTTCCAAGGCATGGTACGTATGAAGCCTCCCTGAGGTACAAGCCCAATGACCATAGGCCCCGACCAACCTTCGCGTCTGTTCTCACACACCGAACATCATGGTATTTGACCCTTTCTAAGGCAGGGTATGTAGGAATCCTCCATGTGGTTTAGGCCCACCATCCCCCGGTCATCCCAAACATTTTCACATAGGTTTTCCCCCATCTAGTAGTAAGCCATTGGGACCTCAATCAGCGGTAAGCCATTGGGACCTCAATCAGTAATAGGCCTCTGTGATCCTATTTGTGGTAATCAGTTGAGATTATTATCCACCTGTAGGCCATTGTGACTCCCATACAGTGGTAAGCCATTAAGAACATCAATCAGCGGTAATCCATCATCAGATGAACTATGTAGACTGTGATTCCCTACCAAGCTGATACGTAGGAAGCCTCTTCAAGGCTCAAGCCTGAAACCATCGCCATCCTCATGATGGTTCCATCCCATTCACCGTCCACTTTACTCAACCGCTCCATCATCCATCCTTATTCTTACCCGGGCTGCCACATCCTGGTAGTATATGCCACCTCATACCCCGTTCCCTTAAATAGGCTTCAGGTAGCTAAACAAATTTTAGCCCCGACATCAGTGTAACCTCATGAGGTTGCACCCAACAAATCCAATATAGTTAGTGTTATGATCATTATGATATGTCTCTGTTGGATTTTAAATTTGCAGCATAACATGTGTTAAACAAGGGAAGATGATGAAAACCTCAGATACATGCCCATGGAATATAATTCCCCGCATTCGATGTGGGATGCCTTGAGTTTACACACCCTCGATAAGACCTATAATAAGGGGTGGAAACCCAAACACGCTAGTGTTCCAGGGCATAAACACCCGTGTGTTGTCCAACGAGACTACTCCCCTAACCAAAGGATGCTGCACTGATCGGATTCCTTGGAATGTCTTGATAGGAGTTGTGTAATTAAATGGTGTCCATGAAGATATGGCACCTGGAAGAGTTTCACAAAAAATTTCATAAGTCTATAAGGGAGACCTCGACTAGGTGGTGAGTTTCAAGGAGGAATCCACAGAAGGAAGAACTAACATCCCATCATCCCATTTCGATTAAGGTGTACACATCCCTGAATAAGGAATAGATGTCGCCCGCCTTTGGAAAGTGGGAATGTGGGGAAACAAAACCGCGCCTTTCATCCCCACACAGGACAGACGTGCGCACCCCAAGGAATGCATCGAAAATAGAAATGGTGAACCTGATGTAAATTGTTTCTCCTCAATATGGAGAATATTAGTGTTTAAGGCATATATGGACTAGCGTCTCACTAGATCCAGTTATTCGGCACCAGGTCTCACCAGGAAAATAGTGGGCCTGGTGTGAAACTCACCAGATGTTGGTGTAGTAGAACATTAGACATCCTATTCTACAATGTTGTTAGCATGGATCCCTTTTAACGGTCCTGGAATATAGAATGGAACTTGGGCATTGGTCACTAATTCATTCTTTATTCATCCCTGATGAGTTAATCTCCTTGCTTCTCAAGAATCAAGGTGTTGCACACGTAATGTGATCATCAGCTACACATCGATGCAGGGGTAGGTGAAGTACCAATGCAGTAGTCCTGGGTAGCTCTTCCTCTTCTATAACGGCATATACACCCATGGCCATAAGGCGTTCATGCCCTATCTCCCCATCCAAGGTCATCCAAGGAAGGGTGATCAACGACCTTGTGTGACGTTACGAGGAGGATGGAATATTCCAGACCCAGGATACGGCCCACCTAGATCTAGAGGCGTTTGTGCCTCATCTCCAACGCTGTACCTGAGGGCCACACAGGGAGCCGCTTCTCCCCATGCAAACATATAACCATTTCTAGATCCTATCCCTCGAACTCGTTGATGACTCTCTACCCTACGCTGACAAGGTAGGTGACATCCTGACCAACCCTGTCAAAGTCCCATTCTAGGGGATCCCAGCGAGGACTACCACATAGCCCCATTAATGCCACCTCCCAGTCTTTCTAGATGAGAAGCAGGTAAGTCACATACATGCACCACTGGCATTGGTTCATTCGACCTAACACCAGCGTCAGGCGCAAGCTGAGTACACCCACCTTGGGGCGTCAATGTCAATGACTACAAGGTCCCGAGCCACCGCTGATGCATATCATCAGTTCCCAACATACACTAGGATGAGGCACTTATACTCCTGACCATGATTGAGGCCCCAACCACTCCACGGGTAGGCCAGGTCGACTCTCTTGGTCGCCGATACAAGTAGAGGTTGTCGCGCGCTAACCTACAGCGATGCCACCCAGTACTGAGGTCCTCGCTGTACCACTACCATGGTGAGCGCAGGCCTTCCCCGATTCACGGATCAGCATGGAGTTCTGTCCCATGCCACCCAAAATCCCAATGAGGGCCTTCCCCATGGTGATAACATTCTATACAGAAGTCTCTCCTGTGCCCATTACAATAGGTATGGGGTCATTACTCTTGCCCCCGACTGTCGATGTGGAGACATTGCCCATCCGGTATATCTTCAACGTGAGGATCCTCCACGTATCCTCTTAGAAGGTGGTGAAGGTCCTCCTCACCTAACAGTCTAGAGGGGTGAAGGCCATCCTTGCCTCACTGGTACCCAACATGGAGGTCCTACCCATGTTCAGCTTGATCGATACTGAGATCCTCCTCATACTGAGGTCACTAGGGAAAACAAACATTGAGGTCCTCCCCATGCTCATGCCAGTTTTAGCGGAGATTCTTCCTTATCTAGTTCTATCAATGGAGGTACTGCCCATGTCCCCTTTGACATTTGTCCAAGTGCTCCCCGCACCCTTGTTTACTCTGGTGGAAACCCTCTCCACCTCAGCACGAGTGAAGCCGAAGGGCCCTATGTCAGCAGTTAGCCCTGTCCCAAGGAGCCACCGAGGGTCAAGAAGGTGGGTCATCACTGCCATAAAGATAATCCTGTGAAGTTCCATATAGAGATTAAACCAGTCGGCTTCTCAGACTCTGATGCGGAATATGAATCAACATGGTAACCCTCCTCTCACTATACCGAGTCAATGTATGGGGCAGGGATGAGGCGCATTATCCTAGTACTCCTGGAATGTGAGATCCATAAGATTCCCCCTCCCTTCGTAGGTATATCCAAGAGGATGAAAATTTGGTAACTCCCCAGGTTACAATTGTGCAATCACCACCATCATCACCGGAAGTGCTCTCTACCTCGACAAGAGATCACAGAGAACTATTCTGGGGATCGATGGTGGGAGAGAAACATCCTATCCAATTGAAAGTATCCCAAGATCTTGTTCTAGGAACTACAGACATCAACCTATATTATCATGACATTGAGTCCAGGTCGCTACAATCATTGGAGGATAGCCTGAGAATCAGTGGCCAGTGTGCCCGCTCGCCGAATTCTCTACCTGCAGACCTGCCGTCCCAGCTGTCTGCCTCAGTACCGCTGCCAGTTCCTTAGCCTCCGCAAGCTTATGAATGGGTAAATGATGTGTGAGACCCTAAATCGTATCCGATGAGCCTATGGAACATCCTCACAGTGGACTACTTCCTTTAGATGTTTTGGCTCATGGCAGCGCCAGACTTTCATGCACCAGATTCCCTCTCCCTAGAGGAGGTTCAATGTTTCCGCCAGACGCTTTGGGTGACTCACTTCTGACTTCACCACCAGTGAGTGTCTTATCCCATGATCCAAGAGAACCTTGAAGACATCGGAGAGCAATGTTGTCTAGTCAATCTGGTTGTGCTCCCTCTGGGCCAGCGCCCCGAGTCACCGGGTTTCTATAAATCCCTCCAACAACAATCCATTCAACAATTCCAAGTTCTATGAAAGGTTATCAAGGAGGCTTCCCCCCCCCCCATGTTCAAATCTGCGACTGGAGGAAGAATTTCACCCACCTCTTCAGTCATATCTGGTGGAAGCTTGACTTTCTAGATGATATCAAGAACATGCCCCCAGGTAGGGTCATGGTAAACATGGCTAACATTGTGTATGCGGAAGATGAGTTGGAGCATCATGATGGGGACTTACCGCATGATGGTGTTCCACCACAATTGGACCCATCAATGAGATTTACTCGCCAGTGGAGGAACCTACTAGGTCTCCCTGCGCCCACCGAGGCATTGGTACTCAGTCGGAATACCGGTAAGGGTAAAGAGAACATCGAAGCTACCAAGCTATCCAACCTGTCCGCCTCAGTGTAGAAGATAATGGAGGTACCTAAGAAGGCTTAATTGCACTAGAAAATTGTTAAGATGAATAATTTGGTCGATGACCTCCTGGATGAACGTGTTGCAGAGCGGCGGTCAGACTACGGCAATCCTAAACTAGTACAGCAGGTGTAAGATCAACTTCCCCTCGATGAGATGACTCTAAGAAAACCTAATCATCATTCCCCTACAGATAGGGCTACGGCCAGATCTTATGGAAATGGGGCAGGGTATGTCTCTCCAAACCCTCCAGAATCGCGCAATAATCCAAGGGACTAGGCTTGGTCTCTTCCAGCCGCCCCGAGGGTCGTGCCGCCAGCCGCTCCGTGAGCCACTGGGCCTGTTTATCATGTTGAAGAACCCGCAAACACTCTTTTGGTTAGGGATCTAGATCAAAATAGGGACACCCGCCCAGATGATCCTTTGGCCACACTCATATCCCACCTTGTGGCATTGGAAATGTGATAGGTGTCAATCCGACCTGATGGAAATCCATTCCCAGCATGGGTGGATGATATGTTGGCACATCCGGGTTTCGAGAATCCCACCTTTTCCCCATTCAATAGGACGGGGGACCCGCCGCAGTAATTGGACACTTCAACTCAAGGTGTGGGTCCATGTTAGGGACACCAGCGCAGCAGGAGGCCACCAAACCTTAATGTTTTGTTCAGACATTAGAGGGGTCTGCATTTTTCCAGTACATCCATCATCCCATCAGATCCGTAACAAGATGGGTGGTCCGCCGAAGGAAATGCGTCTTCCAATTTAGCTCCACCATATGGAAAAAACAGCATAGACCTCTTCAAGTGAAAATAAGAGACTGATGAGCATGTCGTGGACTTAATCGCTCGGTGAGAAGGGATTACATATTTCCTTGACATTCCACTGACTCAGGATCAGTTACTGATGATGTGTGTAGGAAATGACAAGACGGAGCTGGATCCCACTCTGATAACCTAGAAATACCCAAGGGGATTTTGAGACTTCTTCGATAAGGCCCACTGCCTGGAAGAATCTCTACAATTGGCAAGCCAGGCACGTCTGTTGCCCCTGTAATTCCCACAGGAGGGGCTATCAGAGCCGAGCCTACCGTGTTGGCCCAAATAGAGGCCACCAGACATGTGGAAGTATTACCAGTAGAGCCACCACCGCAACCTCACAGAGGCCTTCCACCACATGCGCTACCTCCATCCTAGTAGTGGCTTCCTCATAATGGGCAGGTTCATCTGTGAAATGCACCGCCACCACCTTGGCCGGGCAACCAGGCTCTGCCTCTTCGACAGACTCCTCTAGCTTCTCATCAGGGCTAGGCTCCAAAGACCCCCTTTCCAAACAGAAGAAACTAGACCTACTTGATCATCAATAATCATGTCCCTAGCTATTTTAGAAGTTCCTTGGAACAAGGGATCGTGGGTTTACCTGAGTGCCGAAGGCCATAAGAGTTTAACCTCACTGATCACCCCCACTACTTCTCCTATAATTGGATCCTAGGGATGACCCTCAAGAAGTGATATGTATTTAAATATTGGCTTCAATTCCAGGTTGAAAACAACATAGTCAAGTTGGGCCCGGCCTCGACAAAAGTGGCATGCGTTGTCGTAAGGACAGACAACAGTAGTGACAGCGAGGGTGAGTGGCAGCAGGTTTATAACCATGTTTCCCAGATGTATGATGACTGGATGGCACGAAAAATAGTAGCTCATTCCCATGGTATAATTACTGCATTCCTAAATAAGTCTGAGCCGTCAAAAGCTGCATACACTACTTCTGCATCATCATCCCAGCCGACCTCTTCCCATAAGAGTAAGCATCGACGGTGCAAGGGAAAGCAATGCACCCTACCAATTCCATCGTCATCCCAAACTCTCGGAGACATCATGCCCTTGGAGATGGGGATTCCTACAAGAATCCACCCAATATTGGATAAATATCATGTGATAGTCAGGTGCACACTTTGGTTAACACCGTGGAGTTGGTAAACCCCTATATTACTCCTGACGATGGGGAGAACCAGGCGAACCTCCCCAATGTCCCCAGCCGAAGCCAACGTCAGCAGAGCCGTTACCATATGGGTCATTGATGAACACTAGTTTGATCCTCCAGCTAGGCTGTGTTTGCTACTAAGACCAGACAGCAGGCCCAGCGTAGAGCATAGCACGCAAAGCCTCTCCATTTGGTGTCGTCGGGCCCACCTCCACCGCCGTTTGTGTTACTGGATCTGGTAGAGCCACTTCAACCAAGTCATGAGCAGCCTCACCCTGCTATAGGCCAGTATCAGTCATTCTTCCCTCATCCAGCAGCTCCTCTATGGGCTTCGACTAGTGAGCAGCAGGATATGCCCAACAAAAGTCAGTCGTCGGCCCAGCGAGTAGGGCCCACCATGCCTCCTATCAAAGAGCGGCCACTTACAAGAAGAATTTCGCACATGGCGCGGAATTATGATGTTATGAAGCACCATGAAAGAATCCTAGAGAGGATTTCCATACTCGAATCCATTTTCCAATGTTAGATATGCATGGGGCATTCGCTGAGTCTTTAAGAATCCCCCTCCAGTTTGAGATATAGGAAGCAGCCGACGAGGCCTTTCATGCGGAGGCGCTCTAGAAAACTGAATTTCAGGCCATCATCTCGATATATATTGTAGATGAGGGCTCATCCATACAGAGGAAAATCCTCCCACATTACATCACTGGCCAATTTGACGACGTGGAGGTCCACCGCTGTCTTGTTGACACTAGCTTTGGGATTATCCATATCCCGACGCAGACACTGCGGAAAATTGGTTTATCAGAAGACGACCAAACTCCCTTGGATTTAAGAATCTAGGGAAATGAAAAGACATAGAAGACCCAAGTCTTTAATATATGTTTAAAGATCTAGTTCATGGGCCTAGTTTCCAGCCTCGAGTTTATGGTTGCCTCCCAACACCCCATGTACAATGCATTGATGGGAAGACCATGGCTCCACCTACACACGGTATTCCCATAATTATATCACTAGTGCCTCATGTACCCCATTAATGGTCGAGTGGGCATGATACTCGGTGACTCTTCTCCTTTTTCGACTAATGAAGCCCACTACATGGACAGAAACTATTACAAGAGTAAGGACAAAAAAATTCAGGCCAGTGAGGTTGAACCCATCACTATTGCAACTGACCCCTGTATAGGTCTGGATGACGCCTATGTCTTCCCAGTCCATCGATTGGAGGCCAGAAATCCTGAAATAAGGAATTTTTTTTTGTCTTCGGTATAAGGGGGAATAATATTCCCATGTACAAGTGATGGCGGAAAATCACCTCATACTCCAATACAAATTAATATCGGGTGATCCCTGAGCCTTCTACCCTCGTAAGGTATCACGATGTTTGCCACATGGCAATGGTAGTATGTCATATGTGCCTGTTTCTCCAGGTTCAAATTAACTATCTCAAGAAGATGCACCACTATTGCATTGATATTATTAAGTGTGGCCCATCGGGCTAAAGACCAGACAAGATCAGGTCAACAACATTCATTGCTATGGTTTTGGCAGCATGTAAACCTTCTGATATGTTTTCCAATACTACTCAGGCTGGTACTAGCCTCCCATCAGAATCTGCGGATCGAGATGAAGATACTTCCATTCGGGATCCCTCCACATGTGAAGAAGAGGATTTGGAGGACACTCCCCCCACCTATGAAGAGGGAGACTCCGACATGGTTGATGAATTGGTACAGATTATCCTTGGTAGTGAGGCAGATCTGAGACTCACATTGATCAGTGCCTCCGTGTCCCTCAAAGAGTAGCAGCAGTACGTGGAATTCTTTAAACAGCACCGTGATGTATTTTCCTAGAGATATGACGAGATTCTAGGTTTAGATCCTTATGTAGTCATCCAATGCCTCAGTCTCTTGACAAATCATCACCGGTTCAAGAAGCCCCCTAGAATGATGCACCCTTATCACGATTCCATGGTTGAGGCCAAAGATGAAAAGATCATCACATCCAACTTCGACAAGGAGGTCCAGTATCCCAAGTGGCTAGCCAACATTGTGCTAGTCAGGAAGAAGAATGGGTAGATCAAAGTTTGCATCAACTTCCACGATCTCAACTATTAATGTTTGAAAAATGATTTTCCCATTACGGTGATAGAATTGTGGATCAATGCTACCGCAGGGTTCCAAGTTCTTTCCTTCTTGGACAGGTACTCCGAATACAATCAGATATTGATGGCCCTCGAGGTTGAGGAGTCCATAGAGTTCAGGGTGCCACAAGGTACATTTTTTTATCAGGTCATGCCCTTCGGCCTAATGAATGAAGGTTCCACCCACCAGCGGGTCGTGCATCGCATATTCAAGCCAATCCTTGGGATATTGGTGGAATACTATGTGAATGATCTGGTGGTCAAACCTCGCCAGCACCAGGACCATCTCAAGGACCATGAGAAAGTGTTCGACATCCTCTATTCCTACCACCGGAAGATAAACCCATTGATGAGTTCTTTCAAAGTCACCTCTAGCAAGTTCATTGGCATTGTTGTCACATACAAGGGCATCGAGATCGACCCAGATAAGATCAAGGACATCAGCCAGATGCCACCCCCAAGTAATATTCGGGAGCTTCGAGCATTCCAATGCCGCATAGCCTACATACATCGATTCATTGTGAATTTAGGTGACATGTGAAATCCCTTTTCTTGGCTCATTAAGAAAGGCTCAACCCTTGAATGGGACAAATAGTTCTATACTGCGTTCGAGGAAATCTAGCAGTATCTGCTCCAGCCTCCAGTCCTGATTCCACCTGTCTCTGGAAATCAACTGATCCTATACGTGACTACCCTAGAACGATCTATTAACACCCTTCCCGCATAGAAGAACAATTATGTTTCTGAAAACTTCCACTACTACCCCAGCCGCATGCTCCTCAATATGAAGACCTGATACTCCCCCATCGAAAAACCTTCCTTGCACTTGTATATGCCATGCAGAAGTTGCGACATTACCTACAACAACATAAGGTACAACTAGTGTCTCGGGTAGACCCACTGTTGTACATTCTGAAGCACAGCATGTTGACTGGTTGTCTAGCACGGTGGGTAGTAATCCCCTAGTAGTTCAAAATCAGGTTCATCTCTCAGAAAGCTATCAAGGGAAAACCATTAGAAGACTACCTTGCTTCCCATCTGGCTCCTGCTGACCAGTACCTGGACGTGGATTTCCATGATGAGGAAATCCTCTCGGTAGATCATGCCAATCTGTGTTGGCCGATGTACATTTATATTGCTTCCTAGAGCCCCACCAGCAGAAGGCTCAATGATCCCAGACTCAATGAGTAGGCCTTGGAATTGTCTTTATTAACTCGGCACAAGACATTCTACCATCCTCATTCTTATTGTCAAGACGTTGCACCAACAACGAGGTAGAGTATTAGGCTCTTATCGCTGGCCTTGAGCTGGCCCCTGAGATCAATGTGCCTATTTTCAAGTGAAAGGGGATTTAAAACTAGTAATCAAGAAAATCAACAGTGTCCGTGGAATTAGGAAGCCAGAGTTTGTACCATTTTTGGAGCACACTCTCTATCTAATGGCCCAGTTCCCATATCGGTCTGATGTTACTCATGTACCTCGAACTGAGAATGGTCGAGATGTTTCCCTCGATAGCCCAGCTACATCACTTACAGAACCCGAGCAGGATGATCTGATTATACACGTGGAACACTGGAAATTAATTTCTCCCATCACCCAAGATAACGATGATGGACTACAGGTGAGCCATCTTACCACCAAAGCCTCCACGTCATGACCCCCAGGTTCCTCAGATGCAGTGGATGAGGTGACCCTCGACTGGAGATCCCCCTTTGTGGAGTATCTTAAAAATGGTTACCTCTCGGCTGATCGGGACGAGCATGAGCGAATCCTACACCACGTGCTGTAGTTTACCCTCCAAAATGGTCCTAGACTTGTGTATATCCTCTACAAGGGCAGGTTCGATGGTGTTCTCCTCTATTGAATCTAAGGAGTTGAGATTTATTGGGTCATGCAGGAGGTTCATTCCAGTTCCTACGGCGCCCACCAGACCGGGCGAAGGCTATCTCATCAAATCAGGAGAATGGGGTATTTTTGGCCCTCTGTGATATATGACTACATCGAGTTGACCTCGAGATGTCATGTGTGACAGATTCTTGGTATCTTCATGCATCAACCACCAGAGCCTCTCCACTCCACCAAGTATTATTGGTCGTTTGCGGTGTGGGGACTCGATGTGGTAGGACCATATCCTCCAGTGACTGCTCTCAAGTGAAGATTCATCCTAACCACTACAGATTTCTTTTCTAAGTGGGAAGACACAGGTCCGATCAAGGAGGTCAAGGCACATTCTATCTTCGACTTCATGATCTCCAGTATCATCTACTGGATTGGAGTCTCTCATGCCATCCTCACTAATAACGACACAAACTTCCGAGTAGCCAATCTGAAGAAATTTTATGACCAGTGCAACATCCGTTCTAACAAGACCTCCCACTACCACATGTAAAAAAATGGTCAGATCAAGGAATTCAACAATACCCTCTCTAACATCTTGTAGAAAATGGTTGGTCAGAATAAGAAGAGTTGGCCATAAAAACTCCCCAACACCCACTGGGCTTATCAGATGAGACTCGTAATTCTACCTAGGTGAGCCCATATTCCCTGGTATATGGAACAGAATCTGTATTTCCTATCGTGGTTCAATTTCCCTAATTACATACAAAGGTATGTGACTAGCAGTTTCCAGATAAGTTAGCTGAAATTCATCAGGCTGAATTGGAAGCACTTGACGAGAATAGACTTCATGCCATGCACAATCTGGAAAGGCAACCGAGTAAGATAGCTGAAGCCCTCAACAAGAAGGTTCTCCTCTACTCTTTCCGGCAAGGAGACATTGTATTGGCCATCCGGACACCAATTATCCCTAGAAGGAAACCACCTATGTTGGATCCCAAATGGGAAGGAATATACATGATTCCAAGGGTTTTCCCCAATGGAGCATACTCCCTGGTGACCATGGATGGAGAGCACATCACTCCTCCCACCAATTCCACGTATCTCAGGAAATAGTTTTCCTAATCCTACCAGTCCTGCACTACCTTAAAATTTTCGGTCCCGCATAACCTTAAACTGTACGATGGTCCCGAATGACCCTAAACTATCAGGTCCGGTGTGACCCTGAACTATCTAGTCCTACACGACCCTAAACTGCATGATAGTCCCGCATGACCCAAAAAAGCTTGATGGTCCCGAATGACCCTAAAATGATTCGTCCTGCATGACGATAAACTGGTTGTCATCTTACATGACATTGAACTTCACCCTTTAAACTAAGTGTGGTTTGATTCCCACCCAAATTGGATACATAGGAACACTCAATCATCTCATCTTGATCCCATCCCCAAACTCTTATCTATGACTATCCCCATTGGGTATAGTTCTCTTGGATGGTCCTTGCATGGCATAGTGTAGGATTATTTAGCCCCACTCATGTTTGTGGTACGAAGGATTCACCAAGTGCCCAATCCCTATTCTTCTATCCTCCCACGTCCTCACCATATGTCTCTAAACAACATGGACTTCAAGAACTACAAATGGCTTGATTCCCATCCACATGGGATACATAGGAACACCAGAACATTTCTTATGTTGGACCAGGCCAAATGTGAGAATCTCCCCTCGGGTCAAGAAAAATGGTGCGGTGCAAGATTTTTCCCCAATACACGTTGATCTTGTCTCAATCCTGCCATATGTCCCCCTCCCCAAGGGTGTCCGCCTCTTTCACAGATGGGCATATCTATGCTTCACCCACTCCATTGATTAGGAATCCATCATATTTCTCATTTGGAAGGGCCCCCGAACGGCAGTGATGCTAGGCCCAAGGGATCTCCTACCACATCAGGCCAAATCCCATAAGGATGTTGAGAAACAAATTGATACAAGTCAAGCATTGTGAATATGGTAAGCGGTAGATGCTCATTTTTTATTCCCATTCTGGGTCAGTACAAGGATGTTCTGTTTTGAATATGGTCAACAAATATCCTTTGACGTTGAATCCAACCCACGATGTCCCAAACATTGAGTGTAATGGTCCATTCTTCCCCGTTGTATCTCCAAGTGACGATCTCCCTTCTGGTAATGCCAGATATTAGACCCCTATATGATAGGGAGAGCCGAGTCCGACTACTTTTTTCCCACACTGAGGACTGGTCACGTGGGCATATGAGCTGTCATAAGGCAGTAACCGCAGAAGAGGTCATATGGATACCATTGGCTGTGACACCCAACCTCTGGCCCCTTGGCCTTTTCCAGCCCCTCGACCCTTTTTGGCCCCTGGCCTAAGTTCTCATTCAGGGATGTGTGGTATGGTGTGTACATATGTCCTCATCCACATTAGGCTATTTTTCAATGCCACACATATCCCATTGATACATCCCTCTCATATTTTTTCGTCCATACTGTGAGCATAGGCTTTGCCACGCTTCTCATGCCCAATCATAGGCCCCCGTCCCAAGTCATAACTCTTACGGGATTATATGGTGTGGTATGGGATTATGTCCCCATTCATGTCGAGCCACTCGCCGTGATGGAATCCTCCATTTGTGTAGGGTCACTTACCCCCTTATTTGTCCTCACTACAAGTTGTTAAATAGAAAACTTCTCAGGACTTTTTTTCTAAGGCACAGCCTCAGGCCCCTTGGCCTTTTCGTGTCCCTGGTCAAATTTCACACTTAGTGTTGTATGGTGTGGTGCTGGATTATTTCCTCATTCACGTCAGGTTATTCATTGTGCGGTACACCCCCCCCCCTCGTCGGGGGTATCATACCTCTATTAGCGTCTCTTCAAGAACTTTGTGTTGCTTTATTCCCATCCTCATGGGATACATAGGACCACCCAAACATCTAGACTTTGGGTCCATCCCCATATCTTGGAGATCTCCCTTTCACCTTGGCCCGATGGCCTACCCTTTCCCAGGGAGTGGAGTGTATGATGTGTTATTGGACTATGTCCTCATTCACGTCGGGTTTGTGATAACCACACCATTTACCACCTCATCATGATATTTTTTCATCCCCTTGTGCTATACTCATCGTTTCAAATCACCTTCTCTCAAGATAAACCCCTCAGTCCACTTCGGTGATTCACTAATGTGCCCAAGGGTATTCTGGATTAACCCTTGGAAGGTCGGATTCTACCTAGACATGCTTTCACCCATTTCACAGGCTTCATGTTCCCCCTCATTAGGGATTCCATCACCTTTCACATCCTAAAGGGATCTCCAAATGGAATGGATTCTAGGACTAAGGGATCTCCTACCATTACGGGCCAAGGTCCTCAAGGGTTTTAGGAAACAAATCGATACAAGTCCTATGTTGCGAATACAGTCAGTAGTCAACACTCGTTTGTTTTTCCCCATTTCAGGCCAACACCATATGGATGCTGTGTTTCGAACAGAGTCAATAGTTATACTCCATATTCACATCATCCTCATTAAGCCCAAAATATCAGTTACATGATTCACATCCTTTTCAACCTCATCATGTCCATGTATAACTTTGAGACTCTTGGTATTATTCCTTAGTGCGCATCTTCATGTTAGGAAGAAATAGTTGCAATAAGGCATCGATCAGGGCTCTCCACCGATTTCCACTTTCTAGGTATTTCACATATTGAAAATACCATATCATACCTTGTTTCCTACATTGTGTTCAACTCACGCGGGCTTAAGGATCAGATTATGGTCCGCACTTAATTGGAATAATCCTTCATTTCCATGTTCTATGTTCTAAGACCATAAACAAATATATTTTCGTATTTCCCCTTTGTAGAACAACGTACAGCTTGATTCCCATTCCATGGGATACGTAGGAAGGCCCATACATCTTGTCTTTGGTCCCAACTCAGTTTCGTTAATTTATATCATCTACTCTTCCTTTCAGGTCCCCACCCTTATAGGGCCACATGGTGTGGCGTGTTTGGGCTTCTTCCCTCATTTACGTCGGGTATACAATGGCCACACCATAAATTCCACTCCTGGGGGAGAGTCCCCCTACCTACTATCCTACATGACATTAAACTACATTTTTTTCATGAATGACATTAAAATAAACCCTCAATAACTACATGTAGCTTGATTTCCATCCTCATAGTATACATATGAACACTCTGGGATCACATCCTTGTGCCCATATTAATTAAGAGCTAGTCACTCCTACATCCTACTTTTTATCCTTTGTAGGCCATTCCTCTGAAGGTTTCTTTCTTAGAATCACACATGGTGTGGTATGATATTATGTCCTCATTCACATCGAGTATTCATTATTTCAAAAGGTGCATTCCCTCTTGAACCTCATCTATATTTCTGGTTCATATGATGTTAAACAATGATGTGTAGTCCATGTGACTTTAAAAAATTGTGTCTATGATGAATGAAGTTAAAGTGCATGGTTGGTCCCATAACATGACCCTAAACTATGACAGTGTCATCCTAGCTACACGACGAATAATGGAACTACATTGTGATGTACTCACTCAAGGGACATCATGTTTCATATCGATCAAACACTATACAATTTTTCAATGCCTTTATTCTTCTTCATTATTGTTACAATGCCTGGATTCTCTATTATAGGAACATCACTTCACAAAAAAAACACCTCCATTCACCCTAAAGGAAAACCAAGACATATCAAATGCCACTTCTGTTCGTGTGTGGGCCAGACCCACATGCCCCTTTTATCCTTGGAACTAGTACCTTATAGTTAAACCCCCTTGAACTACGTATGGCTTGATTCCCAACCACATTGGACATATAGGAATTCCCAAGAATCTTGCCTTTGGGTCCAACCCCGAGAATCACAAATCTTCTCCCCCTCCCCCACTTTTCTGACCCCTTGTCCTGAGTTCTTTTGGGGAACCCTACACCTTTACCCTGAAAAAGTCTATAATCCCCCGTAATAATGATGGGAAGCTACATTTTCCTCTCCAAAGAGGTCATGTTCTGAATAATTCTTGATCCCTGATCAAATCGATGTGCCCACCCAATGTGTTTCCACCTCGGTGTCATTATTTCAAGAGTTTTGGACTCTATTCAAACAACCCATTGCTACACCCTACACACTTTGAGTTCCTATTATTAAGAACCTCATCCCCTTCAACATCTAAAGGAAAACCATAACAGTATGGATGCACAACCTATGGCTAGACTACTGTACTGGGATAATGTTCTAGAAGACTAATGGATAACATTTCGAGTCAGGCCCCATGTTTCGAATATGGTCAATGGTCGGCCCTCATTTTTTATCCCCATTTTAGGCTAACAGAATTAGGATACTATGTTTTGAACACAGTCAATAGTTATCCTTCATTGTCACGCCACCCCCACAGTGTTCCGAATCATGGGTATCGTGATTCACACATTCCATTCCCCTATGTTTGGATTATTCCATCGCCCCAGGCGTTACCCCATTTTTGAACGAGGGCACACTGGGAAGATGGTAATTTTATTGTTCTGAGAGCTTCATTTTCCAGTCATATTTTCCACGATCTTTCCAAGAATCCAAATTGGTTGTCCAAACCCTAGATTCCAGAAGCTTGGTTTGCACTCCCACATTTATATGGAGTAATAAGGTGGTCACCCCATGTTTCTCACATCAGGTCTGACCAAATTGAGCATAGGGAATGATAACTAGACGCCCCATGAATGTCACTGGGATGCATAAAACCAATAAAAATAACGGAATTCATGCAGGCTATGGAATCAAATGATCAATGCATGAATGTATGTTTGAAGGTTTTTAATCATTACCGTACCCAAGGGTTTCTTCCCCCATGGACGGGATAACCTCATCAAAAGAGCGTAGCAGCTCCTCCACCCCTTGGATGGTGGCGTTCAAGTGTTAATGACACCTATTCAGCTCATGCTCCTCCTCAGCAGTGAGGGGGCACAACTCATTGGCCAAAATATGGGCCTAATCCACATTGGTCCATATGGCATTCATCTCCTTAGAGTCTCGCTTCATGACCTCTTCAGTCTCTGCCAGTTGGGCCTTTAATCGCAATATTAGGGCAGATTGCACATTGAGGAAGGTTGAGTGCTCATCCGCCCAACCCAGCAGCTACTGGATCTCATCCATAGACTCTTAGAGCCTCTTGATGATTACCACTTTCTTATGTTGCTTGTCCACATCGAGGCCACATTCATGCTCTCGAATCTTTTCCACTGTATGATTTCTGACGAGCATGTGAGGAAACTGGGCATCCCCTCCCCTAGCACATAGTTCGCATAGTCGCGAGTGAAGTCTGTCTATCTCATCCATCCATAGTGATTGGGGGTGTCATCAATGAAGTGATTTATTAGCTTCAATGATCTATGATAGAATATTTTGGTTTCCTCTTCATCAGAGGATGTCTCATCCCAATCAGCATGGTTGGTAGGCTCATATGCGGTGTATGCCCCCAGGATCCCGTCAGCTCGGTCTACATCAAGAATCTGATTAGGCTTTGTGAGACCTGGACAATCTGATTGATCCTCATAATCAAATCCCACCTCAATGTTCTTAAGCGTAGCCCTGCTTAAGGTCTCACTGGTGATTGGGAGTTTCGCAATTAGGTCGGTTCATACCTCCTCATCGATGACCACTGGAATTCCCTTAGGAAGGACGTCGCCAGAAGCCATGACCAACCTCGCCAAGGTGGCCCATTCCTTTTTAAGAATTGTACACACCAAAAAGGGGGGACATGAATGTCAGTTGGAATGGTCAGGGTATTACAGTAATGAAATTAGTGGAAGGGACTTACATAGATCGAATTCCTAATCTCAATCATGGGTTCATGTCATCGGGACCCCGAAGCATGGCCCCCCAGATATGGTCAGAAGGTCTAAATACTCCAGAGGGGTCGCCTCAAGTATCCTAGCCCTACTAGATGCAAAAATATATACGAAGATTGGCGTAGATCCCAATGATCAAACATCTGCATCTAGTGAGGGATGAGAATGAGTTATATATATAAGACACTACTACATGGTTCAAATGTTAGTAAAGAGTCCAGAGTGACATCAATGCAAGTCGCAAAGGAGGGGGTTTTAGAATTTTACCTCAAGGGACTCTATGAACTCTTTAAGATCTGAGTCTTGATCTCAAACTTCACCCTCCTCCAACAGGCTCCCTCTCCCAGCCTTGTCTCCTCAGGAGGACTCTTCTAATACTTCTGGTAGAGGAAAACGATCTCTTAAACCAGCGGCCAAAAACTATGCGATCGAGAAACCCCTTGACTCGATATTTCATTGGACGAGGAGCACCATGGCAGTGTACTATGTCCTCTAGCTCAGTCAGATATTGTTCCCCTTTAGACTGGGACACTGCAAAGCTGGCCATGATAGAGCCTATTCTTTGAAAATCCATCTCGAGATGGTTTAGGTGTTTCCACATCTCGGATGGGCTAAGGAATTCCCTGTTGACATCCCAGATGTTCCAGGCCTATGGGAAGACAACATTCTCTGGCATGTCTATATGGTGCAACCGATTCCCCGGAGCCTGAGTAGGTATTCTACATAATCCTCTAGGTGGCCTCCCCTCTTGATAACTCTTCTTTTCTGGAATCACCCAGTCAGCTGATGCTTCTTGATCCACAACCTCTACTTCTCCCTCATCTAGTGTTAGCCTCACCACCACGGAAGCCCCGCCACTGCAGGATGCCCATGCTACCTTCCAGCCTCGACACTAAGGTTGACAAAGCTCAACATCATTGACTCAAATGGTTGGATACTTTAGCATCTCCCACGGGTTGGTCACCTCCAAAATATGTCCATATTTCATTACCATCCCGAGGACGACGGTCGGAAGAGGTAACTCGTTCCACATTTTCCCATATTACCATGTGAACATGAGACACATATCCCTCATCACACTCTGGTGTTCTTCCTGGCGCACCTCCAGATATACCTGTGTGGTCAGTCACTGCATGCACTAGAATTTCCCTGCAAACTGGTGTGGGGAGTACGACTCACAGAGGGGCTCACAGTTCACCCTCGCCACCAAGACTCCACCTCGAATGTCCAGAAGATAGGCCCAATGCTCTTCCGTCCCCTGACAGTTATCAGTGAATACCCCTATGAGTAACTGAAACAGGTGGAAATTGAATTCCACCACCCTCCACACCCGGTTTAGAACTGATGGTGCAGTCATCAATGCTGGAATTCTCCCAGAAGCATTAAAGATTGATGGGCGGATGTTTGAGAACAGGGGAGGGATATGGTTCAGGTATTCATAAACCCCCATGATGTGTGACTCTACCCACCCATAACATAGGAAGAATGGCCCACATATCCTTTGCGGCCTTTTCCCCTCGCTTATATGCCACAACACCTTATACAGTTTGACAAGAATCGGGATTCCTAGGATGACCCGCCGTCTTGTCGCCAACATGGACACCAGGATGAATGTGCTTGGTCATACTCCCATGTGGGTATCCCTCACCGAAAAGATTCAAAAACATATAAGAGACACAATGAACGCTGTAAGCCTGACTATTGGTTGTTTCTTGGTGCTGACATTGAATCCCCACGTCATCCATTGGTTGTTTTCTAAATGTCACCAGTATGAGTTCTCCTTACTCCGAGCCCCCTTTGGGAAAGTGTGAGGCCTTGCTGGAAACTGCCTATTTTCTAGGAAATCCAGAAACTGTTTGAACCACTACCTGAAGTGGACATCCCTTACTGCTTCCTTGTCCTCCCCGGGAACAAGCTACGTCAATGCCATTTACAGCTGTGACATTTTTTGTGATCCTCCCATTCACTCCATCCGTAGAGGAATTAGTCGTACATCGCCCCCAATATCGGGACCCCAGAGATCTGTTGGACTTCCCACATGATGATACCGACCTCCCCATGGTGTAAGTGCAAGGTATTGTTCATCAATGACATCCGATCAAATGTTCTTGCATCATCTGTTTTTATTGATATCTGTGGAATTGGGAGGCCCAAGCCGCCTCATACAAACCCACTCTCCTCAACTCATCCCCAATGCCCTCACACGAGCTGAC
This sequence comes from Viscum album, assembly GCA_963277665.1. Lineage (NCBI taxonomy): Eukaryota > Viridiplantae > Streptophyta > Magnoliopsida > Santalales > Viscaceae > Viscum > Viscum album. Next base: position 1,584,922,313 of record OY728152.1, on the reverse strand, counting down.
TACTCAGTAGGCCTAGGCCCAATTGTCTGTGAAGTTGCCGCCCTGGCACAGGTCCCATTCCTCAGACCACCTCTTCCTCGGTTTCTTCAAAGGTGACTTCTAAATCATATGGTAAAGAGGGGGGGATGTCTCCGGTAATAATTTCTTCCCATAGACATTATTCAGGTGGTCGTATAAGAAATCAACATTGACGGGTGTGAAATCCTCCCAGGCATGGAAATCAGCCGCCCTAAACCATTGGTGTTGGCACGGCGTGCTCCTGAACCAGTAAGCTGGTTTGTCCTGAATTTATTCTGGGATGAAGACTTCATCCCTTAGACTGATGCCATACAATAGAAACCTATTACATAGAAGGTAGTTCTTCTGGCTCTCCGAATGTATCTGCACCAGAAAATCATGGTCGGAGTGGCTCCGTACCAACTCCCCATGACCTAGACTATTCGTCATCTCGTCCCTTCATGTGGCATCTGCAAGAACCCCCTGGGCAGCTTCTGGGTGAGCTATTATGTTTTGAAATTTGGGATCTTTTCATGTTGGTTCGTGAATCTAGTCCATTTAATATGTTAGCGGTGAATGTTTGCAAGGCTAGTTAGTGGAGCCCTACATCATCCTTCAAATGCAGAGTTGTGAAGTGCTAAGAAACGAAGTCAAATACATAGTGAAGAACCACGAAGTGGAAGGCCTGATTCGCAGAGAGAAATCATAGAGTATCCAATGCTTCACGAATAGAGAGCGCTAAAGTCCAAAATCGTGGAAAGGAGAAAAGACAAAATAGAGTTCAGGTCCCCTATTTATAGACGAGGGACCCTCGGAGCATCATGTCACGTCTCAACCAAAGCGATCTTTGTGATGCATCCGGCTAGATCTTTGATTCCCGTCTTGGCGAGTCCTCTTCATGAGATAGCTTTGCGAATGACTGATGATTTTTGTGATAGACCTTCATACATCGACCCTTGATTTCTCTTCTGCACCAAGTCTGAGGGGGTGGGGGCATTTATTGACTACGAAATGTGGGGAGGAGAAGAAGACACAAACCTGATTTCTTCCTCACGAATCCCCTTCGTGGAGTCCCCCTGGAATCACGTCCTTCCATGAATCAAGGAGGGAGGCTCCGTGTACACATTTGATGTTCACAGACCGCCATGGAGAAAGGAGAGGGGATGCTCCGTGATCGCCTTTGATGTTCACGGACCACCGCTGTGCAACGAGGTGGGATGCTCTGCGATCACATTTTACGTTTGTCGCCCTCCGTGGAGAAAGAATGCGGGACGCTCCATGATCAAATTTGATGTTTGTGGACCTCTGTAGAGAAAGGAGGCAGGATTCCCCATGATCACATTTGAGGTTTGCGGCCCACCGCGGATCAAGGAGGTGGGAGCCTCCCCAAACGCATTTTTCGTTCACGGCCTGCCAAGGAGAAACGAACAATCGAGCTTCGTACTGAGTTAGCATTTCTTTACAGTGCCTCTACCTTATAAATACCGGCCTCCCCCCATGTCTAGCGGAAGTGAACATGCCTCATTCGAGCTGCAAGATGATCAACTTCCAAGCATCGTCGTCCTCAGGACATGATGTTAAATTGTGACCATCCCCCATACATCCTACATGGGGTGCCCCAACTCAGACAATCACTAAAAACAATGGTCTCCACAGGGGATGATATACTTCTTATCAGAGTTTCATTTGTCCGCGGGGAAAGGGCAGCCACCTTGGTGTAATCCCCTAGCCTTTCTTGCAGGAGGTGGCACAGCTACTCCTCCGTTCTTTTCTGGTGCCCAAGGCCAGCAAAGTGTGTGATGGGGAATGGTGCCACTCCTTTCATCGGTGCAAAATTCCTCCCCCGCTGGGATTTGTCGCCACTGGGCCTCCATCCTAGAGTATGTCCCAACCTCATTGGGCCACTAACCACACATAAGTCATTGTTTCCTCTTTGGGTTGCAATCACATTTAATCCCCTATGCACATCCCATGGACACACCATTTGAGACATGATCTCTGGGTCTCTGCAACCTCATGATTCTCACACCGAGCATGACTCACGTGGGATTAGATCAAAAACTGACCATGAAAACACCTTAGGAAACCTAGAGTGTAAGCTGAACCCCCAACCTAAACAATGAGGACTTTTATCCTTGCTAAGGAAAGTTATGTGGGAAGCCTCCACGATGTTCAAGCCCACCACCTCGGTCGTCCCGATCATCTTCACATCAGCACACTAACACTTTGGGCTGCCTCAGAGCCTATGATCAAAATGGCGCCATCCCAAACTACGATGTATTTGATCCCAATCAAGGCAAGGTATGTAGGAAGACACCACGAGGTTCAAGCCCACCATCCACCATTGGCCTCGACCGTTCTAACGTTGAGTCACCAATGCTCCATCCGAACTACATGGACCATGATCTTTGCCAAGAAAGGTATGTAGGAAGCCTCCATGAGGTTCAATCCCATCATCCAGTAGGGCCCTAGGTCCTTATTCAAGTCAGTTCACAATCTCTTGCCCCATACCTGAACTACCTGGTTTTTGATCCTCGCTAAGGCAAGGTACGAAGGAAGGCCTGCAAAGGTACATGCCCAACAACCATCGGTCCCAACCACCCATCACATCGGTTCCCAAACCCTGAAATATGTGGTCTTTAATCCTTGTCAAGGCATGGTACGTAGGAAGACTACCTGTGGTTCAAGACCACCACCCCAGTCATCCCAACCATCTTTACCTTGGTTCACCAACACATTGTGCTTCCTAAGAGAATAAGCCACAAATGCTGCCATCCTGAAATATGAGGAAATTGATCCCTGTCAGGGCAAGGTACGTAGGAATCCTCCATAGGGTTCATGCCCACCATCAACCATTAGCCCCGACCATTCTCACATCGGGTCACCAATGCCATATCTGATCTACATGGACATTGATCTTTGCAAAGGCAAGTTACGTAGGAAGCCCCTATGAGGTTAAAGCCCATAATTCACTAGGACCCCAGGTCCTTATTCATGTCGGTTAACCGACTCCTAACCCATACCTAAACTATGTGGTCTTTGATCCTTGCCAAGGCAAGGTACGTAAGATGCCTCCCTGAGGTAAAATCCCAACAAGCATCTGTCCCGACCACCATTCACTTCAGTTCCGACACCCTGAACTATGTGGTCTTTGATCCTTGCTAAGGTCGGGGATGTAGGAAGCCTCCCTGAGGTTCAAGCCCACCATCCACCTGTCGTCCCAACCATCTTCACAACTGTTTTCCCCCATCCAGCAGTAATCCGTTGGGACCTCAATCAGCAGTAAGCTGTTGTGATCCTATTCAGCGGTATGTCGTTGACATTCTTATCCAGTGGTAGGCCGTTGCGACCCCATCCAGAAGTAAGCCATTGGAAACCTCAATTGGCGTTACGTCGTCGTCAGATGAACTAAATAGACTTTGATTCCCTGCCATGGGGATACATAGGAAGTTTCGTTGAGGCTCAAGACCAAAACAATCAGCATCCTCATGATGGTTCCATCCCAATCACCATCCACTTCATTCAACAACTACATCATCAATCCTGATTCTTACCTGCGCCGCAACATCCCGGTGGGATCATGCCACCACATACACCATTCTATTCAAAAAAATTCGGGTATCCAACTACAAATTAGCTCGGACATCAGTGTTCCCTCAAGAGGTTTCACCCATATGATCCACTCTACTCAGTGCTCTGATCAGTGCGATCTATCTCCACTAGATGTTAAATTTGCGGCATACCCTATGTTAAACATGGGAAACTATAGAAAACCTCAGATATATTCGAATGGAATATAATTCCCCGCATTTGATGTGGGATTCCATGGGATTCTTCACCCACAAGAAACACTATAATAAGGGGATGAATGCCATATGCTCCAGTGCTCTAGCACCCAGACATTCGAGTGATGCCGCACATGACTAATCAACTATCCAAAGGGTTCTACCCTGACCGGACCCCTTGGAATGTCTTGATAGAATCAGTGTAATTAACTGGCATCCATGATGATATGGCACCAGGGAGAGTTTCACGAACAACATATTAATCCTATAAGGGTGACCCAGACTAGGTGATGAGTTCCGAGGAGGAATCCACAGAAGGAAAAACCAACATCCAATCATCTAGTTTCAGTCAAGGAGCAGATGTCCCTGAATAAGGAACGGATGTCGCTTGCCATTGGAAAGCATGAATGTGGGGAAGAAAAACCTCTCCTTTCATCCCCAAATGAGACGGACGTGTGGGCCACGATGAAAGCATTTTAAATAGTAATCCGTTAAATTACATTTCATTAAGATTAATCATACTGGAATTTCAATCACTTCATTGTAAAACCATTATGTTGTTACCTTATTACTCACCACTAATAATATGTGAAATATAACATTCATATCCATCATTATTAAATTTATAGGATTCTTAATATGTTAACAATGGATTGAATTCTTACATTTATATAAATTGAAACTTATTTTTGAAAAAAATCTCTATATCTATATTTTATCATAGAATGTTAAATGTAAATAAAATTTATATCCTAAATAACATAGATCACTAAAAATTGAAATACAATATGGTTTATTGGAAAATCCATTCCAATATGATAGAAAAAAGAATAGTATAATTTCTATTTGCCTTAACATTTCCCTTATAATTTTAAAAAATATAACTTTGATTATTAAAGATAAAATTATAATTAAATAAAAATATTCATAGAAATGAAATAATTTTTATACAATAAGTCAACCACAAAATTGGAACATTTTCATTAACTTATAATGTACCCAACACCACATCACCAAATTTTCCAGTATCTATTGATGTAGTCATAAAGGTTTTAACCACACCATTCTACATTTTATCTTAATTAATTCCATCCTTTATTAATATCTTCAAATAAGTACACATATAATGAATAGTCTAACTAAAATTAAAAATATTTATATACAAATTTTTATTATTTTCCTTATCATTTCTATTTTACTTATCATTATCCTCATTAAACAAATGTCCAAATTTAAAACATTGAAAAAAATTCAGAAAATATATAATTCAATCACAGGTTTGATCTTTACCTCACTTATATTATGATATAAACTATATTTTATTACCATTGGATTTATTTAATGGATGAATAACCATTACCAATAACATGTACTTTTTTATAATTTTAATAGCACCCATGAGTTTCAGAAAAATATATTTCTACCTTCACATAATATCAAAATGATTTCACAAAAATAAAAAATTCAAGATAATCACATTTTTATTGATATATTAGATTTAGTCACTAGTCAAACTAATTATTTTTACTATTAATTTCTAGAAAAAAAAAATTGGTATGTACCTTTCAAAATGAATCAAATTTTATTCATATGTTTCTACAAAATCATCCTTCATATACCTCTATTAAAATAATTAATTTCCATTTATTATTAAAAAACAATATGATTTTTTTTTCAATGAAAATGTTCTTAAATTAATTCCATTCTAAGGAATGAATATATGAAATTTTTATAATATTAAAAATAATTGAACTTAACTGATTTCAATCAATATAAAAATTGAATTTATAAATAATTAAATTTTGATGTTTTCAATAACCCATTACATTGAATATATTATACATTTATTTAACACATCATTCATTAATAATAGTTTCAGATGATCCAGTGAATATTAAAGGGTGAATTAAGATTAAATGGTCTATAATGGTCAAGTTCCTCTGTGGTGAACCTGGTTGATCTCTCATTTGGAAACAAGTTTAGTTTGAATCCAATTTGAACTAATCCATAAAAATAATAAATTACTCTATTTTAATTATAATCATTCATAATTATGAATTTAGAAGTACATTTTTCTCATAATTCCTTCCAATTTTTTTATCCCAATTTGTTCTATGGATAAACATTCTAAAAATACATAAATTATATTAAGAAACAATGGTTATTATTAATTTTATTACATTTAAAAATAATTATAATTTACAATCTCTGAAGGTTATCATGTTCAAACATCAAAATTTAATTAAACATTTTCTTTAATACCAACTATAGGGACCTAACAATAAAACATGAAATAATCTGTAGTTTTAAATAATGAAATAATTTTTTTACCTTTACTAGGGTTGTTTCACATTTATAGTTTTATATAATTATGTTATAACCATTCTAAAAAACTATAAATTTAGAAGTGAACACTTTAACAAAGAATCAATTTTTAATGAAATATAGTACATTCAAAATAAAAAACTTTTTATTTTCATGAGAAAACATTATGATTTTCATCATAACCACATAATTTTACTTAAAAATCCTTCCAAACCTTTGAAAAACATTTCAAACATGTGGCGAGAACAAAAAATTAAGTAAGGGATATAAAAATAATAAATAAACTAGTTTTTCCTTTTTAAAACTGTAAGGTCATATAAGACAGTTTGTAATTAACATTAAAAAGTAGTGATCTCAAATATTGATATACACATGAATTTAATTATTTTTAATAAAAAATGCCTTTAAAAATTGTGTTTAAAATAAACTATAAATGAAATATCACAATAATTACTAATTCTAAAAAACAATAGAACCCCTAAAAAACATTTTCACAAAGGCATAACGTATTACCCTTAAAGGGAATAATCAATACTTTAAACAAAATATCATTAGAGTAAATTTTTAAATAGAAAAATGTCTACAAAAATTGTTTATCATGAATTAAACATTTAATTTATGTTACATGGGACATTACCATCTTAAAACTATTAAAAAGAAATAACATTTTTGGTTAATTCCAACATAAATATCTGCATAACATAATTATTACCAAAGGGAATGTAAAACTATATATCTCTCACCAATATTTATAAAAAAATATGTGCTTCATATAATATAATGAGAAAATATAATAATTAATTTACCTCAAAAAATATCTAAAATATTTTGTTTGACAAACATAAAGATGCACTTCTGAGTACAATATAAAAAAAGCATAAAAACATTTTTCATCAAAATATATTTAAATATAATGTCCTAGATGAATAAAAATTTATATATTTTTTTTAAAAAATATTAAATACCCATGTCTTATCTTCCTAATTACTAATTTTCAAGAAGATGGTATATCTCACTCATGTTTTATATGTTTAAATGAATCATTTCCCACATTGTTAAAAATGAAAAAAAAGCATTGATATAGAGAATGATTAAAAGTGTTATTTTAAAATCATTATAAATAAATATAAATAAGATATAAAATAAATGTAAAGATAGGGAGAGAATATTTGAGAAGGATTGTCAACTATAAATTAATTTCCTTCCTGGCTAAATGTGAGCTGCATGACATGGGTTATACAGGTGATTCCATTGAGTGGAGAAACAATGAGTGGTGGGATCCATGAACCTAGTGTCACATGGATAGGTGTCAAAATAATTTCCTGGAAAACACTAACTACATGAATTCTTTGTAAATTCTTCTTGTGATGAGTATTTCTGATCAATCTCCCATTTTTGGTTGCTTTTTCACCTAGGTTTGATCATAGTATGTGTCATCACTTCTCCCACTAGTGGATTGTAAATCATGGCTTATATGAAGCGGTGTTTGAATCATGGAATAAGCATTCCCAAAAAATGAATTTTTTGGACATCATAATAAACACCACTATTGTGAATTGTGTTGCATTTGTTGCCAATAAGATGTCAAGGATTGAATGGATAACAAGTAGTATCAATATGTGAATGAAAAAGGAAGTGATAGTGATGGTGATATTGTCAATAATATGTCAAGGATTGAATGGATATGTGAATGACAAAGGAAGTGATGGTGATGGTGATGATTAGAGAATGACCATGATACTAAGAAGCATGTCAGTTAGGAGAATCACTATTTGTCAAATGAGGTATTGGTTGAATCACACTTCATATGAATTCAGAGGATTTTAGAGCTGATCTTAAGTTCAAAGAACTTGTATCATTAACATACAATGTTACAACATTGTTATAAGTCAATGTATTGTCTTCACAATGCATGAGGAGAGAAAGGTGAACTATCCACAACTACTAAATGGATGAATTGGTTTGAAGAAGACCATGTACTATCTCATAATGCATGAGTATTTGATGATGTGTTCCATGCATAATCTATGTGTGGATCAAAGAAGAACAATGAAGATCAAGTGATTTATGATTAATTGTTGATGAAGATAGTTGAGAGATCCTTGGGAATTCCATTATTTCATTGAATAACAAGAAGATATATTAAAGAAGATATATAGAGTTTTTAAGACTATGAAGAGGAGAAGAAGTATGGTTTGGCATTTTTGTACTTGGTTACTTTTATTTTATACAATGTATCAACTATGTACATTAACAAAAAATAATCCAACCAAGGAGGCCAGCCGAGGTCCCTCACCTCAAGAACTTGCGGGACCCGAGGGTCAACCCCGCTCAAGGGATGTCCTCAAGGATAAGGCCTCCCCGAGGCATGGTGTGGGCCATGTGTAAGCCTGTGAGTGCCACACGGTGATGAACCCGTGCAGCATGGGTGCTAGGTGAGCGCTAGGAGGAGCAGAGTGGGCGCTAGAGCGCACCCGTAGAGAACTGGTGTGAGGCGGCACCAGAGGGGGGAGAGGAGTATTCTAGGATGGTAGCAACGGAGCTTGTTTGTTAAACCGCACGAAAAACTAGGCGCGTTCCGCTGTGGGATGAGTTTTTTGAGACGCAGAGCTGATCTGGGCCGTCCATCTGATCTGAATGTCATCACAGCCGCACGATCCATCCGCAGCGCCATGTTCTAATCTCGACCGTCCGATATCATTTAATGTTGATCCAACGACTGAGGTGACAAACCGAGGTTTTCATCATCCTACGGACATCCGAGCTCCACCCGACGTGAACCAGCTCGTCGTCGCCACTGCTGATCCACCATGTTTGAATCCAGATCACCATTAAAGCTCAAAACAATTGCATGGTGATCGTCTAGTTGAACCGAGACCATGCATCAAATATATGTCTTGCATGCATGAGAAAACTCGAGGAAGAAGGTACGGCTGAAAGAAATGGAGTTGTCGAGGCCACGTGGATTCGTGCGAGATTTATGCACAAGAATCGGGTATATGATCTTGAATCCATACACGAAGATTGGATCACACGTTTGGAAAATGGAAACACCTGAGGTATCCAGAAAATCATTAACACTAGTTGAATGTTTTTGAATGAACCGAATATCTAGGGTATTCAGAGGAATGAATCTCAGACGATTCATGGAGGGATTTTGAAATCATTCTCTGCTACAAAAGGAAGAGTCCAAGATGAGAAGAGGTTGCTGCCTCCCAGACATTCAAGTGCTTCCATTTCAAAAAAAACAGAGCATCTTTGGAGAGGAGAACCGTGAAACCACTTGCGCGAAGGAGAATCGCGCATTCCTTGCGCGAAGGAAGAAGCCGAGCCTTTCCCTTTCGCTGCTCGCATTCTTGCATGGTAGCAAGTGGCCACACCCTCTATGCCCGCGAAACTCAAGCGGTAGGAGGAAGCCACCGTGATCTCGTTGTGCGGTAGGAAGCAACTGAGCCGCGCAAACTTGCGTGCCTTCTCTGTCCGCTCACTTGCACGGCAGGAGGAAGCCACCTTGCCACCTGCGCGGTAAGAGCTGCCCCGCTCAGCGCGCATGAAGGCAGGAGGTGGCCGCATCACTTGCGCACCCTCCATTGAAGTGGGTTCGGGTGAAGTAGATCACACACACTTTGTGTGTGTGTGTGTGAAAAGAAACAAGAATTGAACACCTACGGATTGTGTGTGCACAAGTTTAATAAAGAGTTTGTGCATAAGTGGAGTGTGTACACATTGAAGAAGAATATCACACCCTTTGAGGTGTGTGTGCAATAGGAGAGGAAGGGCACACCATCTTTGAGTGTGTGTGTGCATAGAAACAAGAAGGCCGCAGCCTTAGTGTGTGCACAAGTGAAGGAGGCCATACCTCTTGTGTGTTTCCAAGTGAATGAAGAAGATACATGCATATCCCTGCATGTATGAATAAGTGAACAAGTGGGTGAAGACCTTGAGAAGAAAGAGAGAAGGAGAAATTCACACTAAATAACAACACACAATTTGGTGTGTGTGAAAAGGAATTAAAAATATGACTTGAAGAAGAAGGTGTGTGTGATAAAAGATTTTACACCCTTTTAAGGGTTTATCACAGTAAGATGAAAAGGGGAGTGCATGCATTCATGCATGCACATGCACACGTAAATAAAGTTTAAATCATTGTCTGTTCATTTGAGCAGTCCAAGAACAAAGGTTCCTGAAGATATTTAAGATTCCATGCAAGTCATGCACGAATATTGAGAAGCCCTGAAATCAGTGCATGAATATTCAGAGATGCCATGCACTCAGTGCCTAAAGTTGAATTGAAGAGAGACTGAGGCCATACTAATGTTAAAGACATCATTCATTTGAGATTTCAGTTGTTGAGAAGACCAAGAAGATTGAGTGGGAATTCTGAGTGCAAGAACAGATTTGCCAATCAAAATTCTTGAAGACAGTGGTCGGTTCATCCTTATAAGAAGGAGATAAAGACCGAGAAAAGAAGAGAAGTCCTGATCACCACAAGTGATCAGAAGAAGTGAGCAAGTCCAACAGACCTTATCCAAGGCTGTTGAAGACTCTTGAAGTTCTTCATAAGAAGAATAGCTACTCGTGTGACTCGAGGAGCCAGGAGAAGACCCCCTGTGAGACACGGGGTGGAGAAGTCATTGGTGGAAGCTGAAGCAGGCCAGTGGGACTCTGGTAACACTGGGGGATGCAGTATAAAGAACCTCATGTGGGACTCGGGAGAGATACATTGTGACTCTGTATCAACCATTGTAATTACTAACCGAATTATACTGGAGAAACCATGTTGGGGCATTTAACCAACATGGCAAGGACGTAGGCCTTTGGAGCCGATCCTTGTAAATCCTTGTGTCCTGTGCCTTTACATTTACTGCATCACTCAAGGAAATTCTGATAGATACAAGAAGAGTGGATCGAGGCCTTAACAAGACATAGAGGTTTAATTGATAATGAAACAATTAGTAAAATGTTTTAAAGGATCACTGATTCACCCCCTCCCTCTGTCAGTGATCACACTGATCCGGGCACTTCAATTGGCATAAAAGGGAGGTTAACTCTAAAAGATCCAAGGGAGTCTTTATGAAGTGAAAAGTTGAGAAAATGAGAGAACACCCTCAAATGAAGATATCTTCCAATACTAATAGAAGTAGAAAGAAGAAACAGGTCATGAAGATGAATAAGAAGTTTGCTACTAATAGAGGAACACCTTCCAATGAAGGTAATGTGAAAGTCACAATAGATGAAAATTCCTTTTATCACTCTTCCAATGAAGCCTACTCTAGCTTTGATGATGATGGAACTATCAATGATCATCTAAATGCACTCAAATATCTTCAGAAGATAGTCCACAGGGAAGTGGAAATGTGTATTGCTACAAGTATCAATGATCATCAAGAGGAAAAATTACAACTAGTAGAAGAAGCCAATACTATGGAAGATCAATTGGAAAGAAGGTTTGGCATAACCAACACTCTCACAAAGCTGGTGAAGGCTAAAGATGAAACCTTTTCCCTTTGCAGTGAAAGAATTGATGTTGTCACAAAAGAAGTACAAATAAGCATTTGTGAGAAAGAATTATTTGAGATAGTGCTTAAAGAAGTTTTACAAGCACTGGAAAAGAGGCATAGAGTGTCAATGGTTGTCAAAGATGGTCAACTAGAAGACAATGTAAAAAGGGTAAAGGAGCATGAAAATTCATTGCAAGAAATGAATAAGGGGCATGAAGACCAGATGACACAACTGAAAGAGAATTGGGAAGGAAGGATAAGATTTGTTGAGGATGAGAATAAATCTCTCAACATGAAATTCTTAGAGCAAGAGGTGATATAGAAAAATCAGCAATCACCGAAAATTGAAGCCTCCCAATCATCTGAAAGAAGAAATGTTGCCACTCATGTGTGCATTGAGAAGGATGATTCCAAAATGAGGACATCCTCTAATGAAGGGGAAACATCTTCTAAGAAGAAGGTACCATCCATACCATCTTGTACTAATGATTCTAAATGTGTTTCCACAAAAAGTGCAGGATGGAAGAATAACTCTAAACAAGTATGGATTAAGAAGAGGAAGAAAGAGAGCTCTCCTGAAAAAACACAACAATTCAAGAGAAAGACTCAACAATCAGAAGAAGTCAAGAAGACAATATTTTTGGGTCAATGTTGGTGTTGCAACAGGTATGGACATTGTGCAACAGATTGTTGGTACAATCCTCTATATGAAAAAGAACAAAGGAATCCCATGCCTAGGGGTAGAAAGCCAGAGAAGAAGAAGCAACATCCAAGGGTCTAGAAAAGTCAATTTAGTGCAAACAGATTTGGAATGTTTGATAACATATGGGATGATTGCAAAAGTGGTCACAAGAATGGTACATAACAATCTCCAAATGTTTTCAAATCTGAAAAGAAGAGAAGATCACATAACCAGGCTAAGAATGAATAAGTATGCTTGGGAAGCTAGCAAAAGAAAGTTGAAAATTATCCCAAGAAGATCTTGAAAAAGAAAGAGAAGTCCTTGGATTTCAAATCCAAGAAGGGTGATGCATCCAGATGGACCACCAAGAAAAAATGCTTCTACTGTGGAAAGACAGGTCATACCATGGATCTTTGTAAACAAGCCATGGAACTAAATAGAAGAATACCACACTCAACAGGAAAATCAATCTAGAAGAAGAAGAACTGATTGATTGAAAATAAGCTGCCTAAGAAAGGTAACTTTAAAGCATCAAAGGAACCACGTGGAACATACAAATCTGAGGCCTCACTTCCAAATGTCATATTAATCATCTGGCTAGATGATTTGGAAAGAATGTGAAAGGAAGAAAATAAACATGACAAAGCTAGTGCAAATGAAAACCAAAAGATTTCACATGAAGATGAAGTTCTGTGTGTGAGGTGCAATAAATCTGGTCATATCAGTAATGAATGCATGACACTCATTCCAGCTCAAAAAGAATTCTTCAAGAGAATGAATATTGCACCGGCAGATTATAGTGCTCAGAAGTCACTTAGAAAGAGTGGAGTCACACAAAAAGAATTTGAAGAGGTGTTAAGATCCACACCAGCACAAACATCATTAAAGATCAAATGTGCAAGTGTGAAGACTGTAGAATGTGGAACATCTCAGCTGGGAGAATCTTCTCAACCTTGTTGTTCAAACTGATGAACCAAGGAGGTTCCATCTTATTCCCCAATCACTGGTATATACATTTACTTAAATTTCAGGGGATTGAAGATGATGATCATTCTCAAATTTAGAATGGTATGGATAGAATGGAGTGCACCCCTTGAGGGGGACCCAATCTGTAGAAGATGATCTTTTGAGATACATATCATCTTGTGAAAAATGATGGTATTCCAATCACACTTTCATCCATTGTTTCCTAATTGTATTCAACATGTCAATTAAGGGGGAGTAATTGATTGAAGACAAATGGATGAAAGGGGGGGCTTTATCTTTGCATCTAAACTTTCTAATGAGTTTGGTGAAGTATGTGCAGGATTTAGAAATGCATTGATATATCTGAAAAATTTCAACCCCTTGAAGCCTAAGCATGATCTCACATGTGTAGTGAATTGTGGACATCATTGAATTCTTTAGTTACATCACTCTTGTTTTCTACATCGGGTTAACCCAAGTAGACTTAGAGATGATATACAAAAGGCTCCTTGCTAAAGTGAACAGGTGACATCGTCCCTCTCTTAGTGATTTTCAAGAAGATGTTATTCAAAGGGAGGAAGTTATATTTTTAAGAGAACCACACCACACCTTTTCATATGGTTCCCAATAAGGGGGAGAAAAGCTTGGAACACATATTGACCCATTCATATGTTCTCTAGTGATATTGACAACAAATACAAAGGGGGAGATTGTTGTGAATTGTGATGCATTTGTTGTCAATAAGGTGTTAAGGATTTAATGGTTGACAAGGAGTGTAATTATGTGAATGAAAAAGGAAGTGATAGTGATGGTGATGTTGTCAATAAGATGTCAATGATTGAATGGATATGTGAATGACAAAGGAATTGATGGTGATTGTGATGATTAGAGAATGACCATTGTACTAAGAAGCATTTCACTTAGGAGAATCAGTAAGTGTCATAGTAGGTAATGGTTAAAACACAATCCATATGAATTCAGATGATTGTAGAGCTGATCTTATGTTCAAAGGACTTGTATCAAGAAGATACAATGTCACAACATTGTTATAAGTCAATTCATTGTCTTCACAATGCATGAGGAGAGAAAGGTGAACCATCCACGACTACTAAATGGATGAAGTGGTTTGAAGAAGACCATGCACTATCTCATTATGCATGAGGATTTGAAGATGTGTTCCATTCATAATATATGTGTGGATCAAAGAATAACAATGAAGATCAAGTGATTTATGATTAATTGTTGATGATGATACTTGAGAGATCCATGTGAATTACATTGATTCATAGAAGAAGAAGAAGAGATGTTGAAGAAGATTTATGGAGTTATTAAGAAGATGAAGAGGTGAATAAGTATGGTTTGGAATTTTTGTACTTGGTTACATTGCTTTTATAAAAAGTACCATCTATGTACTTTAACAAAAAATAAGCCATCCAAGGAGGCCATCTGATGTCCCTCACCTAAAGCACTTGCGGGAACAGAGGGTCAACCGTGCTCAAGGGAAGTCCTCAAGGCCAAGGCCTCCCCAAGGCATGGTTTGGGCCATGTGTAAGTCGGCGAGTGCCACACCGTGATGAACCCGTGAAACATGGGTGCTAGGTGCGCGCCCAGAGGAGCAGAGTGGGAGCTAGAGTGTGCCCGCAGAGAACCGGTGGGGGGATGCACCGGAGGGGGGAGAGGAGTATTCTGGGATGGTAGTGGAAGAGCTTGTTAGTTAAACCGCACGAAAAACTAGGTGTGTTTCGATGTGGGACAAGTTTTTTGAGATGAGGAGCTGATCTGGGCCATCCATCTGATCTGCGTGTAATCGCAGCCACACGATCCATCCACTGCGCCGTGTTCTAATCTGGACCGTCCGAGATCATTTAACGCTGATCCAACAGCCGAGGTGACAATCTGATGTTGTCTTAAACCTTTGGACATCTGATCTCCACCCGACGTGAACCAGCTTGCCTTCGCCACTGCTAATCCACCATGTTGGAATCCATACCACCGTTGAAGATCAAAACAACTACAGGGTGATCGTCTGGTCGAACCGAGACCATGCATACAATCTATGTCTTACATGCATGAGAAAACTCGAGGAAGAAGGTACGGCTGAGGGAAACATAGTTTCTGAGGCCATGTGGATTCGTGCGAGATTTATGCACAACAATCAGGTATATGATCTTGAATCCATACACGAAGATTGGATCACACATTTGGAAAAAGGAAACACCCGAGGTATCTGGAAAATCATTAATGTTGGTTGAATGTTTTTTAAAGAACCGAATATCTCGGTTATTTGGAGGAATGAATCTCGGACGATTCATTGATCGATTTTAAATGCATTCTCTATCTATAAAATGAAGAGTCCAAGCCGAGAAGAGGCTGCTGCCTCCCGGACATTCATGTGCATTTGTTTCAAAAAAATTGAGCATCTTTGGAGAGGAGAACCGTGCAACTACTTGCGCGAAGGAGAACCGCGCATTCCTTGCGCGAAGGAAGAAGCCGAGCCTTGCGTGCCCATTGCCCGCATTCTTGCACTGTAGCAAGTGGCCACACCCTCTGTGCCCGCTAACTCACACGACAGGAGGAATCCACCACACTCCCTTTGTGTGGTAAGAAGCAACTGAGCCGCACACACATGCATGCCTTCTCTGTCAGCTCACTTGCGCGGCAGGAGGAAGCCACCACGCCACCTGTGCGGTAGGAGCTTCCACACCCAGCACGCTTGAAGGCAGGAGGTGGCCGCATCACTTGTGTGCCCTCTTTTAAAGTGGGTTCCGGTGAAGTATATCCCACACACTTGGTGTGTGTGTTTGTGAAATGAAACAAGAATTGAACACATACGGGTTGTGTGTGCAAAGGTTTAAGAAGGAGTGTGTGCACAAGTGGAGTGTGTACACATTGAAGAAGAAGATCACACTGTTTGCGGTGTGTGTGAAGAAGGAGAGGATGGCCGCACCCTCTTTGATTTTGGGTGTGCATATAAACAAGAAGGCCGAAGCCTTAGTGTGTGCACAAGTGAAGGAGGCCACACCTCTTGTGTGTACCCAAGTGAATGAAGAAGATACATGCTTATCAATGCATGTATGAATAAGTGAACAAGTGGGTGAACACATTGAGAAGAAAGAGAGAAGGAGAAATTCAAACTAAAGAACAACAAAAAATTTGGTTTGTGTGAAGAAGAGTTAAAAAGTGTGACTCGAAGAAGAAGGTGTGTGTGCTAAAAGAGTTTACACCCTTTTAAGGGTTTATCACAACAAGAAGAAAAGGGGAGTGCATGCATTCATGCATGCACATGCACACGTAAATAATGTTTAAATCAGTTTTTGTGCATTTGATTAGTCCATGAACAAAGGTTATTGAAGTTATTTAAGATTCCATGCAAGTCATGCATGAATATTGAGAAGCCATGAAATCTGTGCATAACGATTCAGAGATTCCATGAACTCAGTGCATGAAGTTGAATTGAAGAGAGACTGAGGCCAGAATGATGTCAAAGACATAATTCATTTGAGTTTTTAGTAGTTCATAATACCAAGAAGATTGAGTCGGCATACTGAGTGCAAGAACATATTTTCCAATCAAGATTCTTCAAGACAGTTTCCGGGTCATCCATAGAAGAAGGAGATAAAGCCCGAGAAAAGAAGAGGAGTCATGATCACAACATGTGATCAGAAGAAGTGATCAAGGCCAACAGACCTTATCCAAGGCTATTGAAGACTCTTGAAGAGCTTCAAAATAATAAGATCTACTCGTGTGACTCGAGGAGCCAGGAGAAGACCCCCTGTGAGACTAAGGGTGGAGAAGTCTTTGGTGGATGCTGAAGCAGGTCAATGGGACTCTGGTAACACTATGGGATGCAGTATAAAGATCCTCTTATGGGACTCAGGAGAGATACCATGTGACTTTGTATTGACCATTGTAATTACTAACTTAATTATACTGGAGAAACCATATTGGGGCATTTAACCATCATGGCAAGGACGTAGGCATTTGGAGCCGAACCTTGTAAATCCTTGTGTCCTGTACCATTACATTTACTGCATCACTCGAGGAAAGGCTGAGATATACCAGAAGAGTGGATCGAGGGCTTAACATTCCATAGATGTTTAATTGATAAAGAATTAATTAGTAAAAGGATTTATAGGATCACTGATTCACCCCTCCCCGTCTCAGTGATCACACAGATCTGGGCACTTCAACCACAATGTTAAAGCTTTTCTATAGTCCTAGATTTTGAATAATCCCCCACCAACCCTTTATCAAGATATAGTAGAGGTGAATGATTAATTTTAATGAATATAATATAGTTGAAAATAAATTGGGATGTGAAAAAATACTTTGAGCTCATTAATAAGAAGTAAAATCTTGTAGATCTGCAATAGAGGTAGGAATGTGTGGACAGTGAGAAGTCAAGATTTAAATGGACCTATTAGGGTTTGTGGAATAAGGAATTCTTTCATGATTTCATAAATGATAATAGGTGTGTTATTTTTTTAATATTATTCTAGATAATTGATCCTATATATATGATAAAACAGTGGTTGGAGGTAAGGAAGATTCTTATTTCAAATAATGTTTGGAAGATCCCAACCCATGATTGAAAGGGGGATATTTGGGGGGGTGGGATATGATGATCAACTGGATGTAGAGGCTCTAGTTCTATTCAGCACTGAACTTGTTTTCTCTAAAACTATTCATGGATAGGAGGAGATTCTTGAGGAAATGAAAGTGATTAATCTGTAGATAACACTGACTCAATATGAAATCTCATGATCCTTCTAAATGGATTAATGGAATCTAATTAAAGAGTATATGGTTAGTGTAGTCTATGACATATTTAGAGGAGGCATCCATCCACATGTAGCATTGGATACCATATTACTGCTAATTCACTAAATCAAATAACCCTTATCCCTTTAGTATTATCGCCCGAAAAGCATAAAACATTCCCTACTAGGTTCTCACTGAGGTACTAAACGGAATAGGGGTTGTTCATCTACATCAATTGGTTGTCTAATGAACAACATGGGTTTGTGAAGGGGAGGAAATTCCATGGGGTGATTCCTCTAGATAAAGAATTTATTGGTGTCATCATCCAAATGGAAATTGGCACTAACATAAATATAAAATTCTACATGGATAAATCATATGACATAATTTAGTAAAAATTAATTATCATGGGGTTGGATAGAGTGGGATTCTCTCCACAAGCCATGATTATCTAGTTGAGCTATTATTGTTCCTCTTTGCTCATAATCACTCACTCGGGAAAAATCTGCAGTTTCCTTAAAGCTACCAGAGGTTTTAGGTAAGGTGATCCTATATCCATTACTATCTTCATCATCACCCAATATTCCACTAGCTTCCTCATCAATAATAGTGTCTTATAGGGAGATTTTGTAGAGACCCAAAGATTTACGTACAAGGAAATTACATTACTTTAGCAGAATACTTAATACATAACAAAAACAGACACACAAGGACCGTAATAGTTTAGTGTCTTTGGAAAATTGGAACGTAATCTTCTAATTGTGGTGAAAGATCTTAACATCTCCCATAAATATATTCCCTTTTTTTCTAACATAAATCCTTTATTTATATCCTGTGGAAAAGAAAACATAAAACGGGTGAGCTCAAATGCTCAGTAAGGGTAAGAATAGATAAAATAAAACATACCATGCACATTTGAACTTAAAAACATGAACATAATGTTTAAACATCAAAAGCTTGAGAAATGACACAAAACATGGAAGTACGTAAGGAATAGATCATAATGAAACATTAAGACTGATAAAATAGAATGGGAATAAAACATGTAATTGTGGCATCCATTAAGCACATGTAATGATTTCCATAGTAGCCAAGGCATTGCTGACAAGACCATCTTAGTGGACAAAGTCCCTTTCTGAATCGAGTTCACTCCTCGTTTCAGTCCTGTTTTACTAAACCGGTTTAACCTGCCATTCCAGCCATGTCTATCTCACGAGATATAAATATTTACCAAATGCATTGGAGGTAGATATAGGTCCCACCAATCTCATTATGAAATCATTCTTACTTGTGCCACAAAATAAACATACATCATTCATAATAAACCAACGAATAAAATGTGTTTCAGAAACATAATACCATTATCACATAATGCATATAAAAGAAATGGATATCATTTCATAATAAGAAAAGTGAAACCATGTAAATCATAGAGACATTACACTTGAAACATACACATATGAAATAATTTCATCTTAGATGGAAAATGGTTTTGATAAAACACTTGAAACGAATTCTTGAGGAAAATATCCATTATTCTTCAAAAATAAATTTCTTTTCACAAAATTTAATTCAATTTTAAAGGAAAGAGATTTTGTTGAAAAAAGTCATTAAATCTTATAAAGGAATATTCATGAAAATAAGGATTTATAAAACCTTAAAAATCCATTCGTGCTGTATAAGTTAAAAAAACATTATTTTCGTAATTTTGCCGGAAAAGTCAAAAAGTACCTCATAACATAAACAAAAGAATGATTCCTTACATACCATGTAGTAAAAGTCAAAAATGGGTAAAAAGGACTTTAAACAGACATGAAAACACTTTTATAATACATGTACATGGATGATAGAAATAACCCCAGTAAATACTTACGAATATGCAATCTCGGATAAAAATGAGATTTGCAAAATTATCCCTTACCTTAGGTCCGATTTGCTTCGTAAGTGTCTGAACATCACGTATAATGATTTAAATAATGTCATTGAATTATTCCATAATCATACTCATTGTTATGATGTCATATATGGTTCACTTATGACTTTATATTACCCGTTCTTTTGTAAATTCCATGTTAATGAGCGTTTTGGGTAAAATCGTTTCATTTGTCGTCTATGTTTTGACTTGTAATTATTCATATGATTACTTAGATCATGATTACTTAATTACAGAAAATAAAACATGATTTATATATAATATATATTAATAATATACATCTATATAATAGATCAGTAAATGGAAAGAAATACACCGTTCATGGAGACGGTTGGCCGTACGTACACATGAACGCTGTTTTCGTTTCCTTATTGAGTAGAATGGAATTAAGTAGATGACATACATATATATACACATAAATAAAGTATCAATATTATGCCATATATTTCATGATTACTTATTATATATACTTTATAATCAATCATGAATGGTTAAAGTGGAGAATGAATCTCATCGCGTCGTGGAGACGGTAGTCCGTACGTACGCACAAGTGATGATATCATTCTCATGATCGTGGGACTGTATTGGAGTGTATGTATACTATTTAAGAATAAATATCACTTTAAAATAATCATATATAGTTATTATTTACACCATTATACCCATCCAAGTAAGGTGGTGGTGGAAAATAGATTTCACCACGGCGTGGAGACGGTATTCCGTACGTACGCACGCGCAGTAATTTCATATTCCGTAGGATGGGTAGATGGTGAAATAGGGTTGTTTCATACTTATAATAACATATCAGTATATTATTGATACTTATTTTATTACTTCATAATGAAAAAACCTAATAATAAGAAGTGGAAGAAGAAATAAAGGTGAAAGAATTAGTAACAGAAATTACCTCTTCTTTGAAGCGCCTCTTTTAGACCTCCTCTTAGGGCACTAAAATTGGTCTTTGAGGAAGAACATACCCACTAGGATGTTTCTAGGTAAGTGGATAAGAGAATTTGGTAGAGGTTTTCTGATCTTGAAGGCTCAAAGTGGTGTGAGGAAGAGAGGGAGGGGGTGCCCTTTTATAAGGGAGGAGAGGGGCACCTTTGGAATAACTAAAAATATTATTTTATTATAAAGCCAAATTCGGTTTTAAATAGATCCAAACTGATTTATTTAGAAGCTAAGGTGGTGATGGGTCTAAATCCTCTCATACCATATAATTTAGACAAGTTTAGGTTCCTATTTTAACCTTATCATTTATATTTAACTTTATGTTAGATAATTTTACTTTTACCGCGTCTTCTTGTTTTCTTACACTCTAAGGTTAATAAACATACTATATCAGGCCAAAAGAACCTCAAGTTGTTTATAATTAATATATATAACCTTATATAATTCATTAGGCCGAACATTAGATTTTTAGGAATATAATAACAATTAATAATATAATATTTGTTTTAAAAACTATTTTATGTCAATTTTGACACTATTAGTAATTGATTTTTGTGAAACTCATAACAGAATGACTAGTTCGAAAAAAGTTAATTAAATCAATACTAACATGTCATAGTAACCTAGAAAATTAGTGTAATTCATAAAAAGTCTCAAATTACATTTATTTTGGTATTTATAACATCAATTATGTCAATATTTCATTAATAAGATAATTACTGCATCATCTTTGTGTCATAAATAAATTAAATTATTTAATGTCTAAAAATTACAAATAAAATACCATTATGTTGGAAATATTTCTATCTTTCTAATAAATATTTATAGTCAAATTTATCGTATGTATAACCCTATATTAAAAATGATATACTTATTAAACTTTGATTTTAACTATTTTAACCCTTTTTAAATAAATTAACAATAAATGTCCTAATCTAATATAAGTGGGCCTAAATGATCATATTTTATTCCTAAGGTTGTTTTTGGTCTAATAACAGTTATCCATTTGAATTGGGACATGTGTTAGGGTAATAATAATAACATTTTTACCCTTAAATAATCTATTTACTTTTAACCGTGGTTTAAAAAAAGTAAAAAGTTACTATTCACCAAAAATTATTTTCATCTCATTGAATCGCATTTTACTTACTAACATCAACCGTGTCTCTCCGATTTTTGACATTCAACTCATAGAAGTGGTAAAATGAAGTTTTATGAAAAATTCATTTTTTTAACTACCACTTAGTGGTTTCACTATTCATCAAAGAATGAAAGTTTCCAGAAATATACCAAAAATTACGCCTAAGATATATTTGATATTAAGAACTCAAAAATGATGTCTATTTTACCAAATTCAAAACATATCAGTTGCATTAATTAATTAAAAAATTAATTCCCGTCGTCAAAACAAATAGCGTGTTCTTAAGAGATAATAACTATCAAAAGATTGACACTTGTTTATGTCTGGTTTAAATGTAGAATTACATCCAATGACCAACATTGTATTAAATTGTAAAAATATATTCTAAATATTCTTTAAAACCTCTCAAATTAATAATTTATCACTATTAATTATTTCTATTAAAAAGGATGTTTTTAATTAAAATTTAGTAATTTTTACTATTCATCAGAAAATGAAAGTTATCCGAAAAAGTACCAAAATTTCACCCTAAGCAAATTTTGATATTACTAATCCAAAAATGAAGTCCATTTTGAAAATTAAAATTTATAAAATTTCAAAAAGTAGTTATTACTATTAATAACAGCTAGTTTTAATAATATTTTAATAGCATATTGTTTTTTAGTGAAACTCTTTATTGCGTACTACACATGCTATCGAGGAAGGTCGTGATTGCGTGTAATGCAAGGCAAGTCAAGGATGCGTGTTGTGCAAGTTCCTTTTGGTGTAGCGTACAACACAAGACATTAATGAAATTAAAAAAAATATTTTTCTTAAAATCTCGGGGTGTTACATTCTACCCCCCTTAAAATGAATTTCACCCTCGAAATTCATCGGGGTTATAAATGGTTTACTCCTCGAATGTTTCTTTAATAGAAACACACATCTTAAAAAGGAATACCAAAACCAGTCATTAAAAACAAATGTATGAAACGTTACGGTTACCCAAATAAACTAATCAATGAGTTTCCACATAGATGAGAATATTGATATAGAAGAGAAATCTGACCATCATGTTCTGATGGAGAGTGGTAGAGAACATGGCTATGGAAAAGCCAGAAATCACAAATACATAGATTTGTGATGATCTAAGGTAGCATCTGATTCATCGGATATAAGGGCACTAGGACAACATTTTTGGTTTTCAAGATCATTTCCCTAAATTTGATGAATTAAAAGAAATACTTACATGATTTTGGTACAATTTCACTGTTGTTCGTGCTTTGAAAAATTTCCACTTCATCTCATAAAGAAATGAAGTTGAATTTGTTATTCATGAAGTGTTAATAGATCATGTGATAGAATGATGGGTCATTCCATCTGTCTCAAACAAAAGGTTATAAAAGTTATCAAAAATACATAAGACTATCTATAGTGAAATTAATCATATATGGTTCCTAAAATGGACTTATACTTCATATATCATACTGCTTAATATAATAAAACTAGTTTCTACAAAACATGGACTTCCTGTAGGCCAGTGGTAGGCGATAAAGGCCAGTCTCACTTCGTTTGTGGGTTCGATTACCACAGCCTCATCCGATGCGATGGGTTGTCGCCCATCCTGCATGTTGTCCTTTTTCTAAAACTACATTACTATAACATCCAATAAATAATATAAAAAAAAGGTTCTATCCTTAAACAATACTAACTTATGTCCAACATAATCCATTCCAATCTTTAGTCTTATCTAAAATACTTCGGTCCAAGCTCATAGTACAAAGAAAATGATTAGTTGAAATGTCATCAACCAAGCATGTGAATACCATCATTTATCCCCCATATATCTTGTTGGTCACATTCCAATCAAGTGAATACCTTAATCATGTATTCTCTTGAAAAATAAATACCGATTATACCTTAGTGAAAACATGAATGCTGTCAAATGTTAATTCTTTCCACATACCACAATCCAAAAATTCTATATACTCAAACCATGATATAAACTTCTCCTTATATCAGTCATGAGCTCATGAATACTATAAAACATTTAATTTTCTCATTATCCCATCATTATGCGCATATCATCTGCATTCCAAAAATATCTGAATAACCTTTCATGGATACTGGTACCATTAATCATACACTTTCAAAACTCAAGGAAAGACAACATTGTAACAATCCATAAATGTTTCTTTATTCTATAGTACCATGAGATTACTGATACAACATTACACATGATAAACATGTAATCATTCCACAGCATTCTTAAACTATTGACCGAGCTTCAACAATTCTTTCATCTCACATATCATTTGTAGTCTCTTCATCATCATCAACATAAATACTACCCATACAACCATACTGATTCTCTTCATGAGACTTTGTATTAGGGAATTGGTTTGAATAATGCCCATACATTCCACATTTAAAACATTTAACCATTGTTGATGTCGTATAAATACCATTATCCTCATCCCTGGTGTTAACTGAACCTTTTCCTTTGCACATACTGGATTTGTTTCCTTCTTTTCCACACCCAAAGTATCTTCCAGTTCCTTTGAAACATTCTCCTTGATGCCTCTTCCCACATGATTTACATAGGGGAAATTGAAATTTCATTCCTCTATTATCATCATGAAACTCCATCTTTCTCTTATTAGCTGAGTCAGGAAACTTACCAAATTTTACTTTATTGATCAAATTATGAGATCACTGATTCGGCTTAATAATGATGTTTGGACTTCCAAATCCCAATTCATTTGGTTGCTCATGAAAAATATCTTTCCATTGTCCATCATATCCTCCATTATCGTGAATCATCTTGTTTCCAGCCATTTTCTAAAACCGAAAAAGAATAGAGTGAGTGGAAAAAATCATAATAAAGGGGGAGTAACATCAATATCTAACATATTTGGCTTAATATAATATTGTTACCATAGTTCTAGGAATATATCCTATACATATAATTATCCTTAGGTACATCCCTAGACATACCTTAGAAATATCTCTAGGGATCTCACTAACGTTTTCGCATCCTAGTTTCAAAGTTTGAATAAACTTTTTCTCTGATACCAACAGTAGAGACCCAAAGCTTGACGTACATGGACATTACATTACTTTAGAAGAATAATTAATAAATAACCAAAATAGACACACAAGGACCATAATAGTTTAGTATCTTTGGATACTTGGAACATAATCTTCTAATCGGGGTAAAAGATCTTCCACTTCTCCCATAAAGATCTTCCCTTTTTTTTCTTCCTAAAACCATTGTTTATATCCTGGCGAAAAGAAAACATAAAAAGGGTGAGCTCAAATGCTCAGTAAGGGTAAGCATGGATAAAATAAAACATACCATATACATTTGAACTTAAAAACATGAACATAATGTTTAAACATCAAAAGATTGAGAAATGGCACAAAACATGGAATTACGTAAGGCATAGATCATAAAGAAACATTAAGAATGATAAAATAGCATGGGAATAAAACATGTAATTATGGAATCCATTAAGCACATGTAATGATTTCCATAGTAGCCAAGGCATTGCCTCCAACACCATCTTAGTCGAAAAATTCCCTTTATGAATCGAGTTCACTCATCGTTTCAGTCCTGTTTTACTAAACCGGTTTAACCTGCCATTCCAGCCATGTCTATCTCATGAGATATAAATTTTTATCCAATGCATTGGAGGGAGATATAGGTCCCACCCATCTCATAATGAAATCATTCTTACTTGTGCTACAAAATAAACATACATCATTCATAATAACCCAACGAATAACATGGGTTTCATAAACATCATATCATCATCACATAATCCATATAAAAGAAATAGATATCATTTCATAATAAGAAAAGTGAAAACATTTAAATCATAGAGACATTACACTTGAAACATACACATATGAAATAATTTCATCTTAGATGTAAAATGGTTTTTATAAAACACTTGAAATGAATTATTGAGGAAAATATCCTTTCTTATTCAAATATCAATTTCTTTTCACAAAATGTCATGCAATTTTAAATTAATGATATTTTTTTGAAAATAGTCATGAAATTATTTAAAGGAAGCTTCATCAAAATAAGGCTTTATAAAATCGTAAAAATCTGTCCGTGCAGTCTAAGTTAAAAAAACATTCTTTTGGTACTTTTCCCGGAAAAGTCAAAAAGTACCTCATAACATAAACAAAAGAAATATTCCTTACATACCATGTAGTAAAAGTAAAAAATGTGTAAAAAGGACTTTAAACATACATGAAAACACTTTTATAAAACATGGACATGGATGATAGAAATAACCCCAGTAAATACTTACGAATATGCAATCTCGGATAAAAATGAGATTTACAAAATTATCCCTTACCTTAGGTCCGATTTGCTTCGTAAGTGTCCAAACCTCCTGTATAATGATTTAAATAATTTCATTTACTTATTCCAGAATCATACTCATTTTTATGATATCATATATGGTTCACTTATGACTTTATATTACCCGTTCTTTTGTAAATTCCATGTTAAAGAGCGTTTTGGGTAAAATCGTTTCATTTGTCGTCTGCGTTTTGACTTGTAATTATTCATATGATTACTTATATCATGATTACTTAATTCCAAAATATAAAACATGATTTATATATAATATATATTCCGAATATACATATATATAATAGATCAGTAAATGGAAAGAAATACACCGTTCATGGAGATGGCAGGTCGTACGTACGCATGAATGATGTTTTCGTTTCCTTATTGAGTTGAATGGAATTAAGTAGATGATATACATATATATACACATAAACCCAGTATCATTATTATGTAATATATTTAATGATTACTTATTATATATACATTATAATCATTCATGAATGGTTAAAGTGGATAATGAATCTCATCGCATCGTGGAGACGGTAGTCCGTACGTACCCACGTGTGATGATATCGTTCTCATGATCATGGGACTGTATTGAAGTGTATGTATACTATTTCAGAATCAATATCACTTTAAAATAATCATATATAGTTATTATTTACACCATTATACCCATCCAGGTTAGGTTGTGGTGGAAAATAGATTTCACCACGGCGTGGAGACGGTATTCCGTACGTACGCACGCGCGGTGATTTCATTTTCCGTAGGACGGATAGATGGTGAAATAGGGTTGTTTAATACATATAATAACATATCAGTATATTATTGATACTGATGTTATTACTTCATAAAGAAACAACCTAAGAAGAAGAAGCGGAAGAAGAAATAATGGTGAAAGAATCGGTAACGGAAATTTCCTCTTCTTTGAAGCGCCTCTTTGAGACCTCCTCTTAGGGCACTAAATTTGGACTTTGAGGATGACCAGAACCTATAGGATGTTTCTAGGGAAGTGTAGAAAGGAATTTGTCAGAGGTTGGCCAAGCTTGAAGGCTCAATGATGTGTGAGGAAGAGAGGGAGGGGGTGCCCTTTTATAAGGGAGGAGAGGGGCACCTTTGGAATAACTAAAAATATTATTTTATTATAAAGCAAAATTCGGTTTTAAATAGCTCCAAATTGATTTATTTCGAATATAAGGTGGGTATGGGTCTAAATACTCTCATCCAATAGAATTTAGACAATTTTAGGGTCCTATTTTAACCTTATCATTTATATTTAACTTTAAGTTAGATAATTTTACTTTTACCGTGTCTTCTTGTTTTCTTACACTATAAGGTTAATAAACTTACTATATCAAGCCAAACGAACCCCAAGTTGTTTATTTTTAATATATATAACCTTTTCTAAGTAATTTGGACGCTCCAAATATTTATAAGAATAAAATAACAATTAATAATATAATATATGTTTTAAAATCTATTATATGTCAATTTTGACACTATTTAGTAATTGATTTTTGTGAAACTCATAACAGAATGATTACTTCGAAAAAAGTGAATTAAATCAATACTAACATGTCATATTATCCTATAAAATTAGTTTAATTCATAAAAAGTCTCAAATTAAATTTATTTTCTTATTTATAACATCAATTATTTCAATATTTCATTAATAAGATAATTACTACATCATCTTTGTGTCACAAATAAATTAAATTATTTAATGGCTAAAAATTACAAATAAAATACCATTATGTAGGAAATGTTTTTAGCTTTCTAATGAATATTTATAGTAGAATTTATCTTATTTATAACACTATATTAAAAATGATATACTTATTAAACATTGATTTTAACTATTTTAACCCTTCTTTAAATAAATTAATAATAAATGTCCTAATCTAATCCAAGTGGGCCTAAATGATCATCTTTTATTCCTAAGGTTTTTTGTGGTCTAATTACACTTATCCAATAGAATAAGGACATGTTTTAGGGTAATAATAATTACATTTTTACACTTAATTACCATATTTACTTTTAATCGTGGTAAAAAAAAGTAAAAAGTTACTATTCACCAAAAATTATTTTCATCTCAATGAACCTTATATTACTTACTAACATCAGCCATGTCTCTCGGATTTTTGAAATTCCACTCACAGAAGTGGTAAAATTATGTTTTATGAAAAATTCATTTTTTTAACTACCACTTAGTGATTTCACTATTCACCAAAAAATGAAAGTTTCCAGAAAAATACCAAAAATTAGGCCTAATCTATATTTGATATTATGAACTCAAAAATTAGGTCTATTTTACCAAATTCAAAACATATCAGTTGAATTAATTAATTAAAAAATTAATTCCCGTCGTCAAAACAAATAGCATGTTCTTAAGAGATAATAACTATCAAAAGATTGACACTTGGTTATTTCTGGTTTAAATGTAGAATTACATCCAATGACAAAAATTGTATTAAATTGTAAAAATATATTCTAAATATACTTTAAAACCACTCAAATTAATAATTTAGCACTATTAATTATTTCGATTAAAAAGGATGTTTTTAATTAAAATTTAGTAATTTTCACTATTCATCAGAAAATGAAAGTAATCCAAAAAAGTACCAATATTTCACCCTAAGGTAATTTCGATATTCTGAATCCAGAAATGAAGTCCATTTTGCAAAATAAAATTTACAAAATTTAAAAAAGTAGTTATTACTATTCATAATGGCTATTGTTAATAATATTTTAATAGCATATTGTTGTTTAGTGAAACTCGTTATTGCGTACTACACAAGCTATCGAGGAAGGTCTTGATTGCGTGTAATGAAAGGAAAGTCAAGGATGTGTGTTGTTCAAGCTCCTTTTGGTGCAGCATACAACACAAGACATTAATGGTATTAAAAAGAATATTTTTTATAAAATCTCGGGGTGTTACAGATTTCATTTCAAACCTATGAAATAAACGCTCAAGTACCATTTCCCACATCATGTTTGTCGATGATACTATAATTTTTTCTAATGCGAGCAAGAGATCTTTTGGGGGATTAAATAACTTATTGATGATTATTGAAAATATTTCCTCAAGATCAATAATCAAGCCAAAATCTACTTCTGTATATCTACTGTATTTTCTATAAGGAGGATCACCTCTCTTTCTAATTATCTGGACACACAATGGGGAGGCTTCCATATGGACTACATAAGGGATTAAATTTCACCATACATACCTTAGATCCATTAATTTGACAAAATTATTTAAAATATCACTTGAATAATTTTTAATCGTATGAACCACAACCTTTCCTTTGGTGGTAGAATAACATTGTTTAAGAACATTCTCACATTTATTCTAATCCATGCTCACTCAAATTCTCAATATGCTATGGTGGTCATATCTCAAATTGATAGGACTGTTGTATAATTTATTTCTCAAGCTCACACTAGAGGAAAAAATCACTAGGACTCATGGGGAATGAGAAATTAATGTAATAATTAATATACACATGCTCTATGGTATGCATGAAATGTTTTTGTGGGAGGTTCTAGAGGTTAAAACACATTGGGGGAATTTCATAAAAAACAATTAAAATGGAAAATAAATGTGGTGGGGTTAGACCATATTATTTATGGCCTATTATCCATACTCATATAATAACACTCCATGGTCACACTTGATGGATTGTGTTAAGGGGTGAAATTTTATTCTAGTATCCTTTAAAAGAGATTTTCAACATTAGTGTTTCATCAATTCCATTCATGATAGTCAATATTAGTGTTTCATTCATATTATAGAGATCAACAATGAACTAGATAGGTGTATCTTTATTGGATCCTCATCAATATCCTTCACAATGAATGATTTCGTAAGGTTTATGATAACACTCGGTCTTATGAATTGCTTTGGTGAGGTAATGTGGTGCAAGGAGATTCCCATGAAGTATAACTTTCAACTATGGGAAATCGTTAAATAGGTTCTAAAAACTGAAGAAAATAGTAAGTAACGGGTATTAATACTACATCCAACATTTTATAATGAAGGTACATGAGGGTGGGTTGAATGATTCACCTATTCATCGAAGGATCCTCGATGCACTATGTCTGGTTTGTGTGTGGTGATTTCATCAGAATATTTGATCACGACATTCTTTGATCAATAAATATAGACCATTTTTACATAGTGTATGTATGGAGAAAGTGGAGTGAAAGTTATAATCTCTAGTTTTTCTAGCTTGTTTTTGGAACCTTTTGTTGGTCTAGAGAGCCATTCAGGTTGACTGTACTCAAAAAATGGTATGATCCCTTACTATTAGAAAAGCACTACTCATTGATATGGATCTCCTCATAAAAAACAAGGATGGGATTCCTACTCTAAGACTTAACCACATGGGAAGAACACCAGATCCTTCTTGTTGGCCTCATTAGGGTCTTTGGGTACGTTAGAAGCCCCCTCCCTCTTTGGTGAAATACTCAACATGGTTGTGTCCTTTGGAATAGGCATTATGAGAGGTTTATATGTTGTTCTGGGCCATTTTGGGTCTGTCATTATTGTGTTATCTATGTATTTGAGCATCGGGGACTACCTCGATGTAAAGGAAAAGGCGATGATAATAATGATCCGTCTATGCAGAGATAAAAATATCAACCAAAAAAATATTGAAACGGGCTGATTAACATTGTAGAACTCACTATAGAGACTTTTCAAAAGACCATATTATATTACATATGACATTATAAGGTGCACGAGTCATATTAGAAACTAGATGATAATTCTTCAAACAATGGGAGAGGTAAAAAGGTACATAACTACCATGATTCGAAGTCACAATAACATACAAGTATTTGGTTCTTCCGTATGATGAATTATCTATCAGTGGAGGGGGTAATCTTATATTGTCATATTCCCTTGATATTCAATATTTTTTCTCTCCATAAACCATGATTCCATTTTTTCATCAGGTTTTCATTTATTTCAAGGAAGACCTAATTTCGTTAATAAAAAAAATTTAACATTAGTGATGATTTTTGAAAAAAATTAACATAATAGTCATAAAATTCATCTATAGGGTAGTTTTTTCACTACTCAAATTAAAACATGTAAGGAAAATATCTTCAATCTCATAGAAAGGTAATAGATATTATAAATCCCTGACCATATGTCCTTATTGTCATGTATGTCCTTTATTTTCTTATATAATAAATGTATGTAAATTATTTACTTTCTTATTATCATTATTTTATATTATTCCTTTTATTAAATATAAATATATATAAATATATATATATATTATATCATTAAATAATCAATTATGATCATGTAAAATCCTTGGAGAACATTTGACTTATAAGTTATTAATTTATTTTTTTTATTGAATAGGGTCAAATAAATCATGATTATATCATTTAATGAAATTTATTCAATTCATAATAATTATTTTCAAACATTATTTATACTTTTATTAATAACCATTTATATTTGATATAAAATTTGGATTACATTATAATCAAGGAGATGATAGTCCATATATACACATGAGTAAACATCCCATATTTTATTGAACATGAGGGAAATTATGTTAGTGTGGTTTTAAAATAATAAAATACTATTTAATCAATAAATATAATATTATTACATTAAACAAACCTATATATATCAAGGACAGTGGAAGTGGAAAAAAATTAAATACATCAGTTTACAAGGATGTATTCTGCATATACATAGATGTGATATTTTATATTTTTCAATGGATGATAAAGAAAAAATGAGAATATTTATTTCCCATTACTAAAATATATTTATATAATATATATTATTATATATTTTATATCATTCATAATGACTATCCAATTGAGCATGTGATGAAAAATTAAATATGTCATCTCATCAAGTGGTTGCCTTCATGTCTGAACGAGTAATGTTTTAATTTTTCATTACATGGATATGAAGTTGAAAATTGATTTAACCATTTACAAAAAAAAATTAATTATATTATATATATTGAAGATATTATATGAAATATTAAAATATATTTTTGATTGAGTTAAAA
Organism: Viscum album; assembly: GCA_963277665.1. Taxonomy (NCBI): domain Eukaryota; kingdom Viridiplantae; phylum Streptophyta; class Magnoliopsida; order Santalales; family Viscaceae; genus Viscum; species Viscum album. The sequence goes on along the minus strand of OY728152.1, from coordinate 1,584,889,873 downwards.
TAAATAAGAAAAAAATAAAACACTCGGTTATGAACTATACCTCTTCTTCGAACAACCATATTTTGTTTATAACTAATGCCTTCCTAGGATGATATTATTATAAAAAATGACCTCTAAAACCTTTGGATGGATGTTTCAAATATATGTTTTCAGGTTTATGTCATTATAATATGTTCTTTAAGTGTGTATAAGATATGGGGAGGTGTTACCTTTCCAAAGATAGGGAGACAACTAACATGGAATCATTCATAATATTATATATTATTAATGGATTAAAAATGAAAATGGATCCAAAATAGACAATTAAAGAATAAGGGAGGGTATAAGGTCAATATATATCCATATAATTGGATTTAGACATGTTTGAAGTCATTTAAACAATTATTATTTTAGTTTAAACCCTTTTATCATGTATTAACCTTAACTATGGTTACTAAATTATTAAACAAAATTACTTCTTTTTAATGACAAAAAATATTGTTACCTAATTACTAAAAGTTTGAAATTATTAATCTATATAATGAATATATATTATAAAATTAAACTTTAATATGTGTTAGAAATTAATTTTAAAAAACCTGAAGAAAAGGTTGAATTTTTTATTCAGAAAAAACCGTTTTTGATTATACATGTATTTTATACAAATATACAGTTATATATATATATCAAAATGAAATTTATTGGATTATTTATAATCAAATGGAGAAAATTAAATTTTAGTACCATTCAACAATAACATTTTATTTGTTAAATATATTAAAATAAATCAAAGTTTTCTAAAAAAACCATATTTTCTAATATTCACTAAAAAATATTCATTTTTCAGAAAATTCCCAAAACTAAATCATAAATAATAATTAATTTATTTTTTTAAAACTGAATATTAATAATTAAAATTAAAATTTTGGAATTTATAAATTAACATATCAAATAAAACTATATAATACATGTAAATAAATTTACATCGAATAAAACATTTTATTTTTTATTGGAAAATTACATAATATTGTTACTATGAATATATATATGCATAAAATTTTATTCATGAAAATTAATTATTAATTAAATAGATCAATTATAAACATTACCTTTATTTTCATAATTATAAATTGCCTTAGTGCCTCTAATGGTAAGAGACAATGTTCAAGAATTTTACGTTCTATTTTTTTTACAATGGATCACATCTTATCACCCATAAAGTATTTTTCTACAACTTATGTTTTCATATAATTTGAGAATTGAGATAGTGTTATTATATATATATAATTTTTCTCAAATTCATTATTGGTGGTATTTTTCATTCATGGGTACAAGGAGTACAACCTGGATTGGTTGATCCATTGAAGAATGTTATTATATAAGTGGATACCCCAAGGGCCACATTCAATAACTAGATTACAGTAGATGGTTAAAATATCACATTATTAAGTAGTATGATTATATTGAACTCAATAAAAATTAATTATCATATTTTTTTAATAAATAATCATCAAAATTTAATTTTTCCAACATTATTCGATAATAAAGAGATCCTAGCTTAATCTTTTCAAATTTCTCTATAAATGATGTTGGTGTGAGCATAAGCTAGCTGGATGTTAGATCCTCCAGAGACTTTTGAGTCTATAGAGTATCTAGTAAATCAAGTTCAAATCTTATCCCAAAATTATTTATCTACTGTAAATCCAATAAGAAGGATCTCATTTCCCTACAGATCACTCATATATCCATGTATAAAATCATCCACATGCTCCCTTCTGAAATTTCATTATAGAAATTATCACATTAGCTAAAAAATAATGTCTAGATATTCATGAATATCATATATAGATGGTTTTATTATCAATCCATGGATAAGGTGGTAAAAATAATTATTCAATCATGAGATAAGTAACAATAAATTGCACTGATACTTTCCATGATATAGTTATCAATAACTACAATGAGAAATAGGGATTTGTAATATAGGATGCTTCCTCACATGAATGAAATGTGGTGATGAGGCTGAATTTCTTTATAGATTAATGGGACTTATATGAATAAATAATATAATATATAAATTTTATTAACAAAAATATTTCTATCATAGATAAAGAACTCAAGGAGAAACAATAGCCAGCTGAGGAGGAAGAGAAGGTATTGGTAGATATTTTTATAAAAACTAATATTATGCTTTCTCACATGATGGGAGATACTGTTATGCTATTTTTAGTGATATATCAAGTCATATAATTTATTTAATCGATAAAGATAATTTTTTATTTTATAGAACAAGGATTATAATATTTTGTTCCCCTTCTTGTGTCAGTCAAGGAGATACTTTATTTATTTAATCTTACTCTTTCATAGATCAATGTATTAAAAATTATTTTATCCCAAATATTATTTCAAATATTTTTTTGTTACATCACTTTGGTCTATGTTTAATGATTTATCATAAAACATAATATGGTCAGTATAGGCTTAAAATGAATTATCATTAAAACTAAACTAAAATAAATAAGGCCAATTATGTCTCAAACACACATGAGTGGGTAGAATTTCCTCTGAGATGGGGATCACATATGGGTAGGGGTTGAAATACCATCCCATTTCAATAGATTTTGTAATTTTGGATCTTTTGTAATGTTCATGGCTCATGCATTAAAAAATATAGATAAACTATTACCATAAAGTAGTGTTTTTTATGTGTAATGAGGAGACTCAATGTGATGACAATCACAATAGGATGAAATATAATGAAAATTAAAATGATCAAAAGAGTTCAGGTTCTATAATTTTATTTCATTATGCAATATTTTTGGGTCTCAGACACTAACATACTATGGATGATAGAATAGATGAGTAATAAAAAAATTACCCAGGCCATGACACCTAGAGATGATGACCTGACTTCAGTTAGTTTCGTATTATAGAATCCCTAAACATCAAATGAATTATCCTTTCTCCAAAGTTGTTTCAAAATCATTGTATTTGTATAAGATAGTATAAAACGACATGGATGTTTCCTATATTTCTAAGTTGGGGTTTATAATATAACATAGTTTTTAAATTTTTAATATAACATTCTCCATTTTTCTTAAATTATGAGAGATGAACTTCTAGTGAGAAGAGAATAAAATTTTTCTCATGTCTCCCTTTAATATTTTTCAACCAAGAATTTTATTTTTCTCTATCAATACGTATTTTATTACATGCAAGCATAAAAAATTAAAATAGTGTTTAATGTCTAAAAAATGTGAGGATACATCATTATAGTTTATGTTAGTATAAATTTTACCAAAGAAATTTGTCACATTGTGTCACATGGAACGTAGGACCCAAAATTAAGGAGGATACAATTGTAAGCTGGGAAAAGATTCACATGAAGATTGTACGGATAGTTTATGGTCCTAGTGCTTGGACCATAGGCTACAAATGTTTAGAGTAAGAAACTATAAAACAAATGTGTGGGATAGTTCACTATGTAAGGGAAAAATAAAACCAATTATGAATAAAGGGAGAAATGATCAAAATTGAATACACTAAAAAATGAGGAATTCAGTTAATGGTTATAATGTTTTAACTATTGAGTCATGTAGTTTAGGGTCATCAGATGAGGACCATAAAATTCTTAAGAATACAACCCAACATTATTTCTTTTAGAATGTCCATGATGCCCAAAGGCGTTACATATTGGATATAACATGAAATTGAACAGTTATAATGTGAATTAGGTAGATCAAAATGTAAGGAGATTGAATTAGGGATGATGAAATGGGGTATAAATGATGGGGATGAACACTAAACACATTCAAATATCTGGTACTGCTGTAAAAGTGCATGGTTGTAGTAATATTAGACAACCTTATCGTTTGGAAAAAATATTTTTCATGTCGAAATTCTATATTGGGGTCACTAATAAAGGATCCATATAATGTTTATGTATGCATATCTAAAAAAAATTGTCTCCAAGTCAAATTCCATTATTTTCAATAGGTATAGGAGACATGTGAAGATTCAAAGACTCATGAAATAAATTATGATCATGGATGATGGGAGTTAGAATTTAGAGCAGCTACCTTAAATGTGATATTAGTATGTATTAAACACATTTTCATGTTGAAGAGTTGATATATCATCACTCTATCCTTCATGTAAAAAATTAGTTCGATGAGTAAAATTGAATTTTTATAGATTTATCTGGTGGTCCCCATAATATTTCATAGATTTCACTATTTATTCTCTAACTTCTTCCAAAGCCCTATAATTTAAGTGCAGGGTGAGAAGAGTAATACATTTTTCTGAAATTTCACATTATGGGTTTTTGAATGACCATTTTTGTGCATATTTCTTCAATAGTTTATGATATTGAAATTTGGATCATAAGAGGTTAGAGATTTTGGTTTCATAACATTGACCACGGTACACACGGTTTATGGTCATGATATCTGGACTAATGCTTGAAGGGGAAGTGTATACAATTTCCCATCATGGGGTTTAAGAAATGAGAACAAATTAAAACCTTTAATTTAGTGAATTAAGATGATGTAAAATTCAACATGATATTTTTGGACCTGAAGGGATGATATGAAACATGTAGATCAAGGATTTCCACTAACTGATTATGAATGAAAGGTTATTCAATAGTGGGTTTTAGGAATTAAAAGATTATTTGATAATTTTCATAAGATGATGTTGTATCAATTTGGAAGGTAATATTGAGGGTTCATATGTAGAATCCATGCTCTAGGAATGCATGCATAACTGTTCTTATAAGTCCCTTAGTGTCGAATAAAATCATTACCAATATTCATGGAAGGTTTTTGAAATATGAGACACTCGAGTAATGGTGTATGGATTATGGTATGATGTTTTTAGATGAGGTGATGGAAATATTATAGTACTAATTTCACTGTGGTTATGTTATTATGGACCTTTATAAAATAATGAGAATGGAATTTGGTTATGGGAGGCCCAGCAAACAGGGTTTTGAACATAAATTGGTTTTTACCCCAATACAGGATCAATTATTTCATGTGATCCAACATGGATCTATATCTAATATGGGGTATTCAGGTTATATGAAAATGGTTCCCTAGATAATTTTATGGTCATATAAGATAAATTATTCAATATTTAGATTAATTTCATTTGATAGGACTCAAATTTATTACTATTTATCATCATGGTAATATGATTCATATATCATTTAGTTTAATATCATGCAATAATGACTTGGATTTTATGAATTTTAATGTCAAATTATATGTTCTGAAATGTAACATTATATAAAGAAATTTTGATATTGCAACTATGCCTAATATGTGAGGTCCCGGAATCAATATGTTTCTTGTAAATATTAGAATCAAGTCACCTGTAGTTATTAGAGTTAAATTCTCTACATATATTTACATTATAAGAAAGTAAAGATTCTTTTTTATTTACATTTGGTATTAACATATCACATCCCACTATCAATAAAATTATTTTGAAAATTATAATCAATCCATGCATAATTCATACCATAAAAATTATATACTGATAATGATCGTGTTTAATGGAAGAAAATTATGTTCAACCTTATTGAAAGGATACTGGGAATTTTCAATTGAGAGGGAAAACTGACACACAATTTAATAAGGAGGAATTTTTAATTAATGGTGATCAATTCACCAAAATATGATAAGGAAATATGGATCTCATTTTAAAAATATATATGACTTGTAGATGATAACAAATTATTACATAATTCATGTATAATATACATTATGTTATAAATTTTAACATCATGTATCCAATAAATAAATACCAATATTTGTATGTATCTCCCGTTATCATTTCCAACTAAATTTATGAATTTGGGACACTAAGATCACATGATCCTTTATTAGTGTCAGAAAAATGTGATGACATATAGATCACCCATGTTTTCTTTCGACAAGGAATGGAAATACATTTTCATATTGCTTAGGAATTATTATTTAAAATTATATTCATGTGGCATAATTTTCATCATGACATAGGCCAATATAAATTAGAATCCATAATATAAGGGTTTTTATATAGATCATACTCTTATAAATGGGATTCAATCTATATGAAGTATGATGTTATAAGAAATTTAAGGGCATGCATCTTAGAATAGATGATTTGTAGCATTGTGTCAATCAAGGGACTAGTATAATTATATAGAGTTCAATGTCATGAAAAAAGGATATAATTCTATTAAACATAATTTAATTTGACCAATATTAAGATATTCACAAATAGTGTCAATGGTGTGTGGGGGTACTTTTCAATATTCAATATTTTATAATAATTAGTGATCATAACATATGCCAATTGGAAAAGGTTTGGTATTAAGGAAAACCCCTAAAAGGGTCCATGATAGGGTATCTTAGATGTAACTAATTATCCTTATATAATGAGAATCAAGAAAAATATAGTTTATAAATGGGGGATCTTTAAAATAGAATCATGATTGTGGTGACCTGTTCTTCTGGTTTCTATGTTGACATGGATCATACATTAGAGAAAAAGGAATTTTGGTTATTTGATTTTTTAGGAAAACCTGAGATATCAGGTCCATGAATTAGTACATATCCCATAAAAACATAATTAAATAACACATAGTACTATAAAGCCCACTTCTGTATGTATCAAACTCATGTGATGTTGGTGATAATTTTATTACAGATTTTTACTAGATCATTGGGAGTGAATAATGGGAATGGACAAACATGAATGTTAATGAGAAAGTGGAAATTCTTTATTGATAGAATTTATTATAGACCTTGGGATATAAGATGTGGCTATCACAATGTATCTCACAATAGTAAGTATCAAGAAACATAAATTTCTTAGTTAATTACAGTATGAGATATTGACACCAAATGAAGAATATCATCTTGAATATATATGATTTCTATAGAGTATAACATTATTCTAGAAAGATGATATCCTATAGTTTTTTTCAATTAAAATAAGAAATTTTTCAGAAGAATAATTCCATGTGATAAATATAAAATTTTAAAAATAAACTTCATATGGCTAGGAATCACAACATATAGTTTAATAACATCTGGAATTGACATTTAAAAATAGTTCTGCATCTCCTTACTATGAATTTGGTAATGTAGTTTAATGTCATATTGTAATGAAATAATGAATTGATTTGACAATTTTACAATGAAATTTTTCATAATCGTTGTATTTGGGGGTGGCAAGATTCACTTACCACCCATTGTGATTTATGAGTGATTTATTTTATAAAAAACATTCTATATGGTGTATGACCCTTCCAATATAAGTTCATTTTTTGGTTCTTTCATCCTGCTATCACCAGAGTTTTGAAAACTAGTACCATCTATCCCATGAACAATTAGTGGATATGGGATTTATTTTCAAAGGGTTATTCATATTGGTTTTGATAGAAATGTAAGTTTTATAGATTGAGAATCTTGTTCTCGTCGAGCCACACTAAATTATTTTGTTTCTTATGGGATTATTTGTATTATATGTGCTACTTAAGATATTCAAAAAGAGTTAGCGAAAATAAAATTTAATGGGTAACACTGCTTATATTCCATGGAAAATAGATTACAGGGCTTCTTGGATGGCCTTGTGAGTTTTGGTTCATTAATCCCCTAAGTATTGAAATAAATTCTCGGGATAAGAATTCTTGTTCTTGTCTAGAATTTTGGAGTATTTTTTACAATGTCTAATCTAATTCCATTATCTATAAATTATTAACTACATAATAAGGATAATAATGGTATGTTTTTTATGTTATAATCCTAACATAGCCTTTTAAAAAAATAGTAAAATAAATGGTTTCAATATCCATCAATGTTGTTTGGGTGACAAAAAATCTTTTGAATATGTTTAGCTTTAATAATATGATTAAATTATTTTTAGAGACTTCCATCAAGGGTATATACATGACAAATATTTATAATAATTCAATGCGATTAATGATAAATGGAGAAATCATAGTTTTTTAGGGGGATTTAGACTGATGATGTTAATGCCCTATAAAAAACAACAATGAATATGATTAAACATGAAAAATCCCTAATGTTTGATGGATGATGATGGAATGTACATGGAAAATTGTAATATTTTTTGTGAACACACAACAATATTGTATCATCATCAACTAGAAATATACAATATCCTAATTTTATTGGATTTCTTGGTCCATGACTGATGAGTACAAAAAGATCTAGTATAAACATCCAACATAATTAGGAGGTTTTCTATTTCATAAATTCATAAAAGGAGGACCCCATTGAAACCAAATTTGTATATGAATTTTTATTTTGTTTGGTCATCGTAGGGTACTCAATTTTCTCTAAAGTGTTATATCTATTACTTATTATCTTGATCCTATTATATGATCCTATTTTATAGATAATCTATTACAAGGGACATCCATCTAGTAGATTTATCATTTTAAATGCGAATTGGATCGTCATAATTTATAGTGATTTATCTATAATTAATATCATCCATATCATTAAAATTGAATGTGAATATCAATTAATGGTGTGTAATGTAAATGACCATAACATCCTGGTCTTGATCAAATAGATCTATGGAAGTATTACCCAATTTTTCAGCCTATGAAGTATATAAGAAGTTTGTATTAATAAATTTTGGCTCAAAGGAAAATTAAATCATCTATCCATTAAAATAATGAATCGGTGATCCACTATTCCTAATAAATGAAATATTAAACATTAATCATCTTTATTATTATTATTCAGTCACCATTATTATTCCATTGGTACTCCTAGATCTGGAGGGATGACAATAATCCTCCAGTATGAGATTTTTACTCGGCCTCAATATTGGTGTAGCATTCTAATAAGGGAAAAGAAAATGGTATATTATCTTTTAATTGGGAAATAAATAGAATCCCAAGACTAAATCTATTGACCATTTAATTTTTATAGTTTTTTTCTAGCTTGTCGTTACTATTAACCATAAAATTACAACTCCCTTGTTTGTAGTAAACAATGAAAACCCCTTTTTCATTCAGTATCTCGTGTCTCATTAGTATGCATTCTTGGATACAGTGTGATTATAAAAAAGTATCTATCACCATCCCTTTAATATTCTCTATGAGATTCAAATTTATTGACAGTCTACTATACGATAAACACAAATAATTCTTTCAATCCAACTGACATCATATTATTGAGGATATACTTGAGAATACAAATCTCATATACAAAACAACCTCATAGTGCAATAAGTAGTGATTCATATTATTTTAATGTAATAATTTTCATTATTTATTTAATTTCTATGTTGTAATTTAGATTTTCACTATATAGAATTATTAGGATAAGATAAAAGAAATGCATTCATTGACATTATTATATTTCGATGGGGTAAGGGAACCAAAAGATAACTATATTGAAACCATTAATAGGATGAGTATATTACCTTTCACTAGTGGCATCAGGCCCAATCGGTGAATTAGATATTTCTTAATATTATTGAATTATTATTGAAATTGTTCATCCCATCTCTATGTAACTCCTTTATTCACCAACATCACTGAGGGGGGTGGGTTTATAAGGATTGTATATGAAACACTTAATCTCGATAAGACATTCATGAGGATGTATCAATTAATTTTGGAATAGAGGAGGTGAAATTTAAATGATCTCCATATTTTACTTCTGGGTGGATTCAATTACAAGGTATCATTCTACGAAGCTATGTAATTTTATTGATGTCACATCAACATCACATTTTAAAGCGGTAATTTTCTTGAAATATTGACATTATTTATTAAAAATAATTCCTATTTAGGTATCATTATCACAACATTAATGGGATTTGAAAACTAAATTGTAGACCTAGAATAATATGACCATTACTAGTAGGGTATATAATATGTGATCCAAAGTGAACTGATATATGGACCCAAAATTCATCCAGATAATGGGAATAACTTGATGATTTAATATACCTAGGGGCCTCAAAAAGTAGTTTTTTTAAAAAAATAATCTTATTATGATCTTGTTTTTCCTTAAATATCCATTGACAACGTGTATATTCTCGATGCCATAAGTTGAATCTATTTTTAGATTTATGATCATGAAAATGAAATCATTCTTTAGAAAGAGTTTGTTGATATCCATAAATTTGATAAAAATGTTAATAATAATAATATTCATATAGATAATGGGGAAAATATTTATAAACAATTTTCGGTAGTGAACATATCAACCGAATTTTAATTTAATAATCTATCCATCTTCATTTTTTAGCTTAATGGTGCAAGATGTATGAATTCTACTATAAAACTACTTCAATCCACATTGATAACCTTTATTGGCCAGATAGTGGGAGGCCAATTTAGGATCTATATTAGAAACAAGTATATATAATTCTAGAGGAATACCTCCCAATGTTTTCTCAATAAGAAAATATAAGTTTCGCTCTCTTTATTTAGTATAGTGGAATTTTCAATGTACATAACAGGTTACCCTTTGTAGTAAGGAGTTCATGTCGGAGATCATTGATCATTAAAGAAAAATAATTCTCAAATACTGGAGGGGTGTTTTTGAGATCACCATCCTCTATTTATCCTATCAATATATAATTATAAATAGGTGGTGGGGGAGTTTTAGTTTCATGATTGTTATGATGAGATATTACTAGGTTCTGAAGTTTATGGTGTAGTAACCTCCCCACTCAGAGTATCCTAGAAGATTATTCCCTTTTCCACATTACGAATGGGTGGGGATGCTGCACTATTTTGGAATTAATGCAAGTCATTCCTAACAAAAATAAATGATTGAGAAACATGTTATGGATTCAAAATGATTATGTGATAGAATATCATGAATATAAAAATAGTGGAGGGGGCATTTATCTAAGTATTTTTTTTCTTCTTGGAATTTCAGCCATTTTTTTCTATAAATTAATCATCAATAACAAAATATCCCATAAGTTTTTTGAAAAATCAGGAAAAAAAGAATAATTCAATTTATGGGATGTTTACATAGATATTATTTATGGGAAATATATACTACCATGTAATATCATTCAAATGTTTGGTACGAGACATTTCTTAACCATTTAGGGGATTAATTCGAGTATCATTTCTTATGATAGGATATATCCCATCACTTTTTTGGAGTTATGTGTCTATATATTAAGATTTCATAGATTCAAATGGTTAATTATCACCATAGAGTACCATGTATTGTTAATTAATTAAATATTTGAGTCATTGATGGAATATAAAAGGTACTTAGACATTGAGATCAATTCATAGTCCTCATAATAGTGCTCTGATTTTCATGGAATGAAGAATGAACATTACTATAGAGTTAAAGATGAGATCCCATAATTAGGATCAAATTTGGATTTGTCCACGGGTCTAATGATTACCCTTTTAATATCTTTATATCGTCATATTAGAGGGATAGTGGTTATAGTCACTATATCCCAAATGGTGGAGAGTTTAAAGATGAATGTGTTTGATACATTATTCATTTTGATGAGGTATATGTTGATGTAGGTACTATAATACTTTCTAGAAATTTATACTGGTATGATGTCTAACAACCTCCCCTTCATGTTTTTTAATGGAGATATCTTCATGTTAATCCATGTTATTTCTCTCTGCATGGAAAAACTAAATAGTAGTTGTCTAAGACTTTAAATAATAATGACTTAATAAGGACTTAATGAGTAGTTACAGAAGATCATTTGAATGGAAATGGGAATCCATGATTGAGATATTAAGTGAGATGATTGTGAAATTCATTATGATATTTTACTTTTGGTCCCGGTTACTATATTTTTTCCCTCGGGGATGACCATTGGTATTTTTTTAGTGGCTTATAAAAGATTCTATAGAAACACTTTTCATTAGAAATCATTTGATTTTGTATCCATTTTTCACAGTTTAGGCCACGATATTCTTTCCACAAACTGGTATTGGATAGATGGGGTGAATTATCAATACATTCATCGCAAATAATATGATTTAACCATGATCTATATAAAATAGGATTATACCAATTATCTAATTGATCCCTTTTGAGTGTATATCTTTATGTTTCATTATCAGATATAGCTTCATAAGATACACAAACTAAATATCATGATTCGTGTCAAGATTCACATTTACACCTTCATAATCTATCACAACATCCTATTTAGATTATTTACCACTGCCCCCTATTTTGGTGAGATTCTACATGTTAAAACGTATTTTATTCTACATAGAAATGTTCTACTAAGTTGAACAGGTTTATAAATCCACATAATGTCTCTTCATATGATGGGGTTTTCAAAATTTTAGGTAGAACCTATAATTAAAACACTTTAAGAAAAACTCATGGAGACTCTAGACCATCCTGGGCATTGGTATGAGCTCTTTATCCTACTCCTTTACCATATTGAATAATTTATGTTGACTCTAATAATTTTGTAATAATTAAGAAGGTAATTCAACTATTATAGGAGTACGTGAGACTGTAGTTTATTTTTTATCTTAGGCTATAATGATTTCATGTTTTTGTTCAACTGATTTGTTGATCATTAAGTCACCAAAATTCTACATGTTCTTACATGATACATACCACCATTATCCATCAACATCTATAAAAATTAATGAAACATGAGCTATATGTTTTAGTTGTGATGAAATTGAGTTTCCAAAAAAACATCCAACAGTTGGAAGATGTCATTGATGATGAAAAATATATAGATATTATGTACGAATACTTGATAGAAGAAGAAGTAGTCTGGATGGTCAGTGATAAAAACCTCACTGGGTTTTTTGTTCTCTAAAAACATACAAAAATTCTGATAAATTGAAAAAATTGAAATATTTTATTACTTATACATTCCAATTGAATAGATCTTATTCTTTCAATCCTTAAATATTTGATCTCATTGGTCTATCATCTCATAATGGTTGGGAATTTCATTTCTTATATTCTGCGGGTGTGTATGTATGATGTTGTATAGAATAATGTGTCAGGGACATCACTGAAACTGCCTTGAGTGTAAAATTTTTTGTTTTTAATTTAATGGATCTCATTCTTTAAGCTATTAGTGAGGTTTTAGTAAGATATTTTTTCCATAAAATAACATCATACGTATTGTTTGAAACTATTTACAACCCATGGAAGCCTATAAGATATTATATCAGTGTCAAAAGGTTTTGAAAATAATCATATATATTCTTTTAAAAATATGTTATTGTTTTTCATGTGTGAGTTTTATATTGACTGAGTGTTCGATGCCTTGTATATATGAACTGAGATAAAATTTACAAATTATTATACTTTTAGAATAATAGATCAATAAACACAAAATGTCACAGTGATGAGAAAAACTGATTGGTGAATTTCCATTATAGGTATTCTGAATCTATGATAAACCCAGTAGGAAAAATAATATTCTAGATGAATCTGGGATAATTAAGATTATATAAAAACAATATATGTAAATCCACTTCTTCCTATTCAAGGGTTCCTATTATGAAACCATATCTGGGAAAAAATGTGGGAGGTGAAACTATGGTTTTTTTATTCCATTTAGGATCTGAAATTTTCGTTTTCCAAAAATACATGGGGGAAAAGTTCTTTTCTCGCACCTAAGGGATGAATTTATTTTTCAATTCACCAGCAATCAATGATAATCTATAGACAAAAATTGAGTATTTATAGATTAGCTTTGGCTAACATGTTCTGGTAGGATGGTTTAATAGGATGATACACTGTTTCCCTCGGAATTCGGGGATGACCTCCAGGGTGGGAGATTCAAACGTTCCGATCGGTTTCTAGCCGGTTTTTTCACAGAACTGGAATCATCGAATGATTCCACATCCATTTGGACCTACTTTCCAAAGGTAGGCGCTCATTACCTTGTGGACTGATGAGGCTTTGGAATTTGCATTGGTCGAGAGGATGGGCGGTCGGACTCATCACACCTTTTTGAGGGGAATTATTGTCTATTCCAGGACTCTCTTTATAGATTTAAGTTATGTTCTTGAATCCTTATTACATTACCAAGTATAAAATGAGCTTTCCTTCAGTTTAACAATCAATGATTAAATATGTAAGAAATTTAGAGAATATTTTATATGTATTCGAGGTTCTTCATCAATAGATAATCATCTATATTTATTTAGAGATTCTTGGTCAATGGTATCCTTCAAAACATTTATATAAAAGTATCTTGGTCATTATCATTACTAGGCTAGTTTTAAAGCCACTCAGTGGGGAACTTGAAGTTTATTGTCATTCAAAAGGACATGAATTATTTCAGAGTTGGGATCGAACCCATAAATGGGCTACCTACGTATCCTTTGTTTTGGAAAAGGAATGAGAACCCACGTAGTTCGAGTAAAGGAGTATGATGTTTTTGATTGATGGATCAAAGAAGGATGTCACAATTACTTTTACACTCTAAGCTCACGTGAGTCATGCTCAGTGTGAGAAACAAGAGGTATTGGTAAAAATTAGACAATTGTGCCATGAAAGATGCAATCATAAGAAATGGTTTGGGGCTTATGTATATATGACTGCCCAGATAGATGAAGGTTAGGATTTACTTTAGGGAGACAATCCAGGAACAGGGTCCATAAAGGTATATGTGCTTCATGGAGATTTGAATACTCTAACTTGGGACTTATTCCTGAAAAGGAAACCCAAATCAGAAGAGGATTGATAACTGGGTTTTACTCCTAATAAGGAATCCCAGATCAAACGAAAATTATGACTGGTTAAAGAGAATTTAAGGGACTTGGGGCTTATTATTGAAAAGGAAACCCATGATTATGACTGGGACTTACTCTTAAAAAGGTGGCCTAGGTTAAGGGATTTATGACTGGGACTTATTCCTGAAAGGGAATCCCAGGTTAAGGATTAAGGTTTGGGGCTTACTCCTGAGGAGGATGCCCATATTTGAGACTGGGGCTTACTCCTGAAAAGGCAGCCCAAATTAGTGGATATGTGGCCTACTCCTAAGAAGGATTCCCAAAAATTAAGGGACTTGGGGATTAATCATAAAGAGGATACCCAAGATTAGGACTGGGACTTATTCTTGAAAAAGAGACCCAGGTTAGGGGACTTGGGGATTACTCCTGAGAAGGAAGCCCAAAATTATGACTGGGACATATTCCTGAAAAGGAGACCCAGGTTAAGGATTAAGGTTTGGGGCTTACTCCTGAAAAGGATGCCCAAATTAAGGGACTTATGACTGGGGGTTATTCCAAAAAAGGAGACCCAGGTTAAGGATTCTCTCATCTTAAAGGATGAGGTTGAATTAATGAACTCTCCATATTTAGTGACATAATGATATTTAAATCACTAGTTTTTGAGAGATATTCCACAGAATTCCTTTCAGATAAGGAAGTCAAATCAAGAAATCATGCCATAAATGGCTTTGAAGAGTGTCTTGAAGACTGAATCTTGAAAAGGATGTATAATGGCTTAAGTGGGGTGAAATGGGCAAGAAAGGCACCCAAAAATGAAGGGGCGTGCAAGGCTTGGAAGACGCGCAAGTACTGCGTGGGCGCGCAAGTATTGGTCGTGCAGGTATACCTGCGCGACATGTGGTGTAGTTGCACGATGGTCAACTAGAATTGAAATACTTGAGCGACTCTTCATTAGATCCTTTAGAATCCTCTTGAGGTTCTTCCAGAAAAGGGACACGCAAGTTCTATTGAAGGAGTAAGGCGGCGCGCAAGTGTGACCACTTCCCTTATGGGCTGGCCACTCAGGCGCGCAAGTGTTGATGAGTTTCAACACTTAGGCCTTCTTCCCTCTCTTTAGATCTTCCGTTCTAGGTAATAAATTACCTTAGAAGTGTTTCGGATGCTTTGAGAAGAGACTCGGGCATCGGGAGCTTCAATCCGAGTTTCTGGAAAAATATCCCCCCGAATGGGGGGCACACAGGGTCTATTTATAGGCAGGAGAAGACCCCGGGCGGTTACCGGGCGGTTATCACTTAGGTCGCTCAAGTCACATGGGTGACCATGAGGCGGCGCCCAAGTATACCTGCATGACCACTAGGCAGCATGCAAGTACTTGCACGACCACTAGGCGACGTGCATGTGTACTTGCGCGACCATGAGGGAACTTGGACGACCTATGGGAAATGTTCTCCTTGTTCATCCCTTTGTCGATTTTTTGATGTTTCTTCAAAGGATGAATCACTTTGGACTATGGTATTTCATTTTTTTTCAGTCGTTAGACTCTGTGACGGAAAGGAGCGTCAACAAAAGTTCCCCCTCAGAGTTGGATCCAGAGAGAAAAGAGGATTTGACTCTGAGGTGAAAAGAAAAACAAGAAATCTGGAAGTTTAAAGTCATGCATGTCGGACATAAAGGGGCTAATGTTTAAGGTCGAAATAGCTTTGACCAAAATGGATTAAGATTGACACAATTCCTTGAAAATTCATCTGAAAACATATTACCAAACTCAAGTATGAGGGAAAATATGTAAACTAAGACTTAAGAATATTTGAATCTGAGGAATGATATGCAAAAGAGCTAAAAGGCATTAGAAGAAGTAGTTTCCAAGAATTAAGTTACTATTATTTAACAAAACCCGTTAGGGGGTTGAATTATGCAGGGCCACCTAATGGCATTGGCTGCATGGTCAAATAAATAGCATATTTCAGCGGAAAAGTCTGTTATGTGGACTGTTTATACAAGGCCACCTATGGGCACATACTGCATAGTCAGGCAAAAGAACTCTCAAAAATTTACTTTCCTAGTGCTAAAAGCCAGTGAAAGTTTATGGAGATTCAAATTTTCTAAATTATAGAGTTTGTTGTATGGAAAGAGATACCTGAATATGGAGAAGATATTTTCAGACAATATTATCAAAGAACTGGATGAATATCACTCCTATGAAGGTCTGATCCAAACGTTGGGAAGAAGAATAAACCATAGACTTGAATACTTTCAGATCATGAAAAAGGATATGGGACAAATATGTTAAGGATGGCTATTTTTTGCGGATCCCTACGTACAATCGATTAAGACAAATAAGGACAAAAGAGGTATTCGTCCCAAGAATGATGTTACCACTATCTGACAAACCCGTTAGGGGGTTGCATTATGCAGGGCCACCTAAGGGAATTGGCTTCATAGTCAAATAAATAGTATCTTTTGGATAACAAGTCTGTTATGTGGACTGTTTATGCAAGGCCACCTATGGGCACATACTGCATAGTCAGGCAAAAGAATTCTCAGATGTTTGACATTTTTGTGACTAAATGTCATGAAAAGGGATATGAAGATCTGAAAATATTTAAGGTTAGGATTATAACACATAAAGATGGGTATTGTCCAATGTATATAGAGATACATAAGTCAATGATAACCATAATCATGTTGTGGATGGGTCCTAAATTGAAATTTGGACTTCACTACGTATCTCATAAGAATGAGAATCAAGCCATACGTAGTTCATGAAATGCAGTTTAACGTCGTGCAGGACGAATGTATGAGAGATCTTAGTTTAGGGTCATAGATTTCGGACCATAATAATGAATACACACTGTGTGTTTTCATGAGGACTTTTCAGCCAAGGGACTGAAAGTGAAATTTGGGGTTAGGCCCAAAAGACTTGGGGCTAGATTCGAGGGATACTCGAACGTTCCTACGTATCCCATAAGGATGGGAATCAAGCCTACGTAGTTCTAGAACTACACTTTGTACAAATTTGGTTCGTACATGTGAAGGGTGAAAGGGGACTTTGGTGCAATGATGGTTTAACCTGAGATAAAAAGTTTAGGCATTACCATGTATGCACGTAGTCTTTTTAAATGAAACATGATTGAAAAATCAATGTCAATAATAGTTCTCTCTCAAATGAGGAAATAAAAGAGTATTGTAGTTTATTGTCGTACCAGACAAAAGTGTTTCATAGTTAAACTTCATATAATAAAGAAGAAAGTGAATCAATGTAATGATATTGATTCTAGGGGCGGTTTCACAAATCAACATCATATGAGATGGTGGTGAACCGATGTGAAGAGATTGTTTTTGGGCTTAAACCCTGGGAGGTTGCCTACATACCCAGCCTAGTGGGCAATGATCAAAGTCTGTGTAGTTCAATTAAAGAATGAATTAATGATCATGTTGTTCTTGGGGACAACGATCTAATAATAAAAAAATGTTGTTGCGACTTATACATGGTTAGCGGCCTAAAGAGAGTGCTACGGTTGAGGTTTTCTCTAAGCTCACGTGAGTCATACTCGGTGTGAGAAAGAAGAGGTAACAACAACCTTAACGATGCAAAGTTTAATGTCATTTAGGACATATAAAGGGACTATGCAGTTTAAAGTCTTGCAGTTAGGACTATTGATGCTTCACAGTTTAGTGTCATGTAGCAGGGACAAAATACAGTTTAATGTCATGTAGGACGTATCATGAATTTTCTGTACAGTTTAGCATCATGTAGTTAGGACGATGGGGACAATAGAGTTTAACGTCATGTTGGATGAAAGGGGGACTGCGCAGTTTAACGTCATGCAGTAAGGACAAAATAACACACCATTTACGTCATGTTGGATGCATTGGGGTTTTTTTCCCACAGTTTAACGTTATGTTGGACGAAAGTGTGAATACTTTAAGGTCATATGCATGGACTGTGGATGGTGCAGTTTAATGTCATACTAGACGGTGGTGTAGTTTAAGGTCATACAGGACCTTTGATGATTATATAGTTTAATGTCTTTCCAGATGTAAGGGACTTTTATACAGTTTAGCGTCATGTAGTTAGGACGTCATAGTTTAATGTCTTGCTGGACGTAAGGGACTTTTATAAAGTTTAGCGTCATGTAGTTAGGACATCACAGTTTAACGTCTTGCTAGACGTAAGGGACTTGCAATTAGTTTAGGGTCATATACATGGACCGTTGATGATGCAGTTTAAGGTTATTCAGGACCTAGTTGCAGTCTAAGGTCATACTGGACCATTTAGGGAACTTTTTCACAGTTTAACATCGTGTGGGACGAAGTTGCAGTTTAAGGTCATACAGGACCATTGTTGTATAGTTTAACATCATATACCGAGGACGAACTGGTGCTGCACAGTTTAGTGTCATGTTGCGGGGACATTATAGTTTAACGTCATGTAGGAAGAAAGGCGGAGTTTAAGGTCATACTGGACCATTTCTGTATATTTTGACGTCATATAGCATGGACGAACTGGTGCTGCACAGTTTAGTGTCATGTTGTGGGGACATAATGTGAATACTTTGTATTTTATACAAAATATTTCTTCAAAAATCTGGCATTAGTTGGAGTAGTAATGAGTTCTCTATCCATTGAGATTAATGAATAATCTCCATTGGAGTAGACCCTATGTATTGAATAAGGTCCTTCCCATTTTGTCTCAAGCTTGGGAGGTTTCTTTCCTGGTATCATTGGAGTTCTGATAACTAATACCAATTCTCCCTGAATGAATGAACGAAGATGATATTTTTTGTCAAAAGCTCGTGCTATTCGATTCTGATAGATTTCCAAGTGGTGAAAAGTTTACAATCTTTTCTTATCTAACCATTCCAATTCATTCAATCGCTTTTGGGATTTCTCATCTGTAGATAACTGATCACAAATGGGTACTCTGAGTGAGGGAAATTGAACTTCAATTGGCAAGACTGCTTCTGTTCCGTATACCAATGAATATGGAGTTGACCGTGTTGCATTGCGGGTGGTAGTCTGATAAGCCCATAAAGCATGAAAGATTTTATCAGGCCATGACTTCTTATCTTTATCCACCATATTTTGCAGTATATTTGAAATAGTCTTGTTAAAGGCTTTTGTTTGGCCATTGTCCGCCGCATGATACCGAGATGAATGGTTGGATTTAATGTTGTATTCTTGATACAATTTCTTCACCTTAGAAGAACAGAAGTTGGTGCCGTTGTCCGTCAATATGGTATGAGGGACACCAAATCTAGTAATGATGTTAGACTTGATGAAGCTAAAGATGCATTTAGAACTGACTTATTTGAGATGTACTACCTCTTCCCATTTGGAAAAGAAATCAGTAGCAGTAAGAATGTACTTAAACTGCTTGGCCGTAGCTAAAGGGTAAGGTCCCACCACATCCATTCCCCATGTGGCAAATGGCCATGAGTATTTGGTTGTATGAAGAAACTCTGAAGGTTGATGAATGAAGATGGCATGTACATGACATGAATGACACTTCATTGTGAAATCAACACAATCTTGTATCATTAAAGGGAAAAAGTATCCAAGCCTTTGAATTTGATCAGACAATCTATGTCCAGACTGGTGGGCACCACAGACTCCTGCATGCACTTCTTTCATGACAGCCACTATCTCTTCACCATCAATGCATCTGAAGAGAACTCCATCAAAACCACATTTGTAGAGAATTTTCTCTAGGTGGTTTGGGCCACCATAAAGAGTAAAATTGACCACACGGCGCCAGATTTTTTTCTTTCTCAGCTCTATCAGGTGGAAGTGTTCCATTTTGAAGGTATTCCCTGATAGGTGAAATCAATCCTGTAGTATGTCCATACTGTTCAGGAATGGGAATAATTTCATTAATTTCCTCTGTTCTGACTTGAACATAAGGTGAAATTGCACGACGGTGGGCAATACTGATGGTTGTCTCGTCCCGATTTGGATCTGCTAGAGCTGTGGATATATTATCCAGTGCATCAACTTGAGCAATTTGTGATCTTGGGACATAATAAAATGTCGGTTTTGAAGGGAATTCCGCCATTAACTTTCTAACGTTATCATACAAAGGGATTAACTCTTCTTTTCTGATGGCATAATCCCCATTGACTTTTTTGATTACCAGGTCTGAATCACCTTTCACCTTTAAGTGATTCACTTGTGCTTGAAGTGCTAACTCCAAGCCTGTGATAAGAGCTTGGTATTCGGCTTCATTATTGGTACCACCTTCCCACAATAAAAAGGAATAAGGTAATAATTCCTTATCTGGAGAAATGAGTACAATTCCAAAACCAACTTTGTTGAATTTAGGATTTTCCATTTTCTTCCCCGTTGGACTTCTGGAAGCACCATCAAAATACATTTCCCATGTTTGAGGACACTCTTGAATAGAAAAAAATTCCTCATCAGGGAGTTCAATATCTGAAGACGTGTCTTCCATTAAAGGATGTTCAGCCAGGAAATCAGCCAGAGCTTGGCCCTTTATTGCCTTTTGAGATTCATACTGAATGTCGAACTGCTGCAAAATAATTGCCCACCTTTCTAGACGTCCTGTAAAAATTGGACGACTAAGGATGAATTTGATCGGATTATTGCGAGATACCAGTTGGACCTCGTGATGTTGCAGGTAGTGTCTCAGTTTCTGAACTGCAAAGATTAATGCCAGGCAGCACTTCTCAATACTTGAATACCGGGTTTTTGCTTCAAGCATAGTTCTACTGAGATAGTAGAGACTATTTTCATTCCCAGCATCATTCTTTTGAGCGATAAAGGCACTCAATGATCGCTCTAGAGCTGTCACATAGAGGATAGGTGGTCTACCTTCAACAGGTGGCATGAGTACTGGTGGACTCAAGAGGTATTTCTTGAGAACATCAAATGCTTCTTGACATTCTTCAGTCCACTGGTAAGTGACTCCATTTTTCAATAATTTGTAAAGGGTAAACTTTTTCCTGCCAAATTGGCAATGAAACGACGAATATAGGCTAATTTTCCTTGAAGTACTCTTAATTCTTTCAAATTCTAAGGAGGTGACATACCAAGGATTGATTTGGTCTTCTCAGGATTGACTTCAATACCATGATGGCGTTCAACAAAGCCGAGGAATTTTCCGGAGGTTACCCCAAAAGCACATTTTAAGGGGTTCATCTTCAAATTATGTTGTCGAAGCTTATGGAATATGAATTCCAAATCAGCCAAGTGATTAGAATGTTTTTTGGATTTAACCACCAAATCGTCTACATAGCATTCAACAAACTTCTCTAAGAAAGGTTTGAAGATATGATGCATGGCACGTTTATATGTTGCACCTGCATTCTTTAAAACAAAGGGCATCACTTGGTAACGAAACACACCTTGATGGGCTCTGAAGGCTATAGATTCCTCATATTCTGGGGCCATTCAGATCTGATTATATCCGGAATATCCATCCATGAAAGAAAGTACTTCATATCCAGCGGTTGCATCAATTAAGAGTTCTATAATCAGAACTGGGAAATCATATTTAGGACAATACCGATTAAGATCTCTGAAATTGATGCAAACCCTAATTTGTCTGTTCTTCTTCTTTAAAGGAACAATATTATCCAACCACTTGTGATACTAAACTTCTCTGACGAAGTTAGATTTGATCATCTTATCCACTTCAGCTTTAATTTTGGAAGCATAAGTTGGGTGTGTTCTTCTCGCGGCTTGCTTAAATCCTCGATGTTCTTTTGGTAAACCCAAATGATGAATAGCAATATCAGGATAAAGCCCAGGAATTTCTGTATAGTTCCAAGCGAAAATATCTTTATTTTTCTTTAGAAAAGAAATATACATCACTTGCTCTTCAAGGGTCATGGCCGCACTAATTAAAGTGGGGCGTGGATATTTCTCTGTACCCAGATTTATTTCTCTGAGTTCATCCACAGTGGTAGATATACCTTCTTCAAATACTGGAGGAGCATCTCTATGATCTTCCTCTTCCTCTTCATCATGTGTTATTTCGTCCGTTTCTCCGATGTTGCTATAACTTCTTCTGTTCTGATTGGCGAAGTATAGACCTGTTGTATTTCAGTAGATGAAATGAAGACTTCACCACTTGTGCTTTCATCACTGTTTGGTAGGTTACCAATTTCTCCCATGTTGTCTAGCTCAATTGTCGTAATTGACATTATGGATCTTTCCATAAGAGTATTATGATTTGGGCCTATTTTTTCAATTGTACTGATAGGTAACACATAATTTGTACTCACATGTGTAAATGGATTTATTGGAATTTTCTCCAAACCATATGGAGCATTAACTTTGGTAATTTCCTTCATTGTAGATTTTTCTCTTCCCTTCATGTGATAAAATTCTGCCTCAATGTATTGAGACTCACATGTCTTGAACGGGGTCTTATCACCATACAATGTTCCAACTTTACCATTGAAACAGTATTTGAGACATTGATGGTCTGATGAAGGAATAGCTGCATGCTGATGTAGCCAGGGTCTTCCAAGAAAGACGTTGAAAGATAAGTCTTGATCAACAATCATGAAATCCGAATTGGATACAAGATCTCCAAACTGAGTTCTGAGTGTAACTTCACCTAGTGGTTCTTGTTCATTTTTATCATATCCTTGTAACATCATGGTAGAAGGAGATGAATCTGATTCTGTGAGGCCCAATTGACGAAGTGTACTAATGGGCATGAGGTTGACTCCTGAACCATTGTCAATGAAAGATCTTCGGATATCTACACCATTGACATTTCCAGATAAGTACCAAGGTTTTATGTGCCCATGCACAACATCATCTTCATCTTTATCAGTAAAAGATATCACTGCATGGAATTCTGCATGATTATTCTCTATGTGATAGACTTTAGCTGCATAAATTTCATCTTTAAACTCTTGAGGACTTGACAAAGCTTCGATGAGTGCTTCCTGAAGATCTTTTGATAGATTCAAAGCATCCAAAATTGATAACTTGGCTGGTACTTGGGCCAAGTGTTTCAATATATCATACTTTTGATCTAAAGGTCTTCATTTCCCAACAGGAATATGCAGTTTAAAAGGTACCTTGGAAGCAGATGCATTGGAAGCTGATGCATCTTGTATTGGGATAGAAGTTGGCAACATCCTTGGTTTTGGAATATTAGACCGATTAGATCCATTTACTTGATGAGATAAAGAATATGGAATTTTCAATCTGTCTTCCAAAATAACTGTTCCAAGACTGAGTTAACTATTGGAAGACGAACTTGCTTTTTCTTTTTGAGCTCGCTGAAGGGCTCTACCACGAGTTTCTGCTGCATACATAGTGCTAGAAGGGGTAGAATTGTAGTAGTGGCTTTGGAAAGATCCATGTCTTCCCCTGTATCTTGAACCTCTGGAACTTCCTTGGATTCCCTTATTTGATACAAGGAAATCAGACTTATCAAAATTGAAATTATGACTGGAATACGGATCTGTTAATTGAATCATATTAACAGAACCAAAGATTAACTCTTCATCTAATAAAGACTCTCCCTGACTAGCCTATTTAGGTTGTGCCGTTTGAAGTGGCGGTGCCCGTGGTTTTGAAGTAGATGGCATAAAGTCTGCCAGAGTCAATGACAATTTAGGCTTTGACACATACTCATCTTCTTATGATTGTTGTTTTCTTTGAATCAAACCGTTTCTTTGAGGATTTTCCCTCTGACGAAGAGGGTTTTACCAAAATATTCATGGAAGAATACACAATTGGTTTTTTTAATTGTGTTCACAAAATGGAATGAGTCCGATTGATTGTCTTTCTGACCATCCAATCATCATATTTCTGTGCATTTCTTCTTTTGACTTCTTGCCATTCACCTTCCTCCTCTGGAATTGTAGCAGTAACACATGTTATCTGAGTCTAAGAACCTTTCAACTTGACTTGTCCCAAGTAGACCATCATTTGAAAGAGGTCCTTAAAGACAAAACACTCCTAGATGGGATGCCCCAACAGTTGATTAAAGGGACAATAATTGGGACGGTCTTCATCTCCTTCATTGTTTGGCCTCTTGGCACTGGTAATTGAACCAAATTATTTTCCAGAGCTGAAATTATGTAACCAGGAACTTTCTCACTTCGGAAAGAGTATGTTTTACTCTTCAAATCCTCAAATTGTTTTCGTCGTTGATCTCTTTGATCATTTGGACGAAATGGCCTTTGTTGTTGGCGTTCAGGAGGTGGATCCCTTCGAGACGATGAATGTTTTGAAGTAGAAATAGGTACAGGTGTTTGTTTAAGCATAACTGTAGTAGTTTCTGCTTTACCCATTCTCCTTCCTGGAGCTAATGGAATTACACGAGATTTGACCTTAGCCTCTATAAGGGAATCTTCAATCTGTTGATCGATTGAAGTAAGGTCTTGAAACCCAACTGTGTATTTCACAGGGATCAATGGCGTGCGTAATTCGTCACACAAATTTTCCACACAGATTGGCAACAGCTCTTCCTGAGAGAGTGCTATACTCAGGGAATACGTTAATCCCTTCCAGCGAGCAATGAAATCAGAGACTCTTTCATTCTCCCTTTTCTTGCAGTTTGTAAGATCGAAAACTTTCGTTTTTGGCAAATTTGAGCTGAACTAAAGAAGGAATTTTTGACGAAGATCCTCCCATCCGATTATTGACCGGGATTGCAAGCTTGTATACCAGCCAAGAGCTAGTCCTTGCAAGGTTCGCACGAAGCATCTGAGTTTCACTGCTTCTTACTGCTCTGGAGTTCCCATCATAGGATCACAACAAGGCACGTAATGCATCAAATGTTGTTCAGGGTCGCCTGATCCATTAAAAGTAGGGAAAACAGGGTTTCCAAAACTAGATGGAGGAGAAATTGAATCTACCCATTCAGGGTAAACTTTCTTTTCTGGTTGAACTTGCGCCCATTTCCCTTCCATAATTTCTAACTGAGCTATTAATGACTCATTAGTAGTTATTAAATTTTGAGAAACATCAGGTTGAATTTGGTCTTGGGTAGGTGCAATGAATAGAGCTTGGACAGACGTGGTGATTGGTGCTGCAACTGATGGTAGCACTACCAACCGTTGTTGCATTTGACCCATAGGATTAGACCTCTGAGGGTGTACTGATAAAGGAGGATATTCCTGATCCATCTCAGTAGTTACAACAAATTCCTTCGGCTGTCGGACTTCATCATTCTTAAGAAGAATACTATTCTGAAGTAGTTCTGCATTCAACCTTCTTAATTCTTTCATTTATTCCACTTTTTGTGCAAACCATTGCTCTAACGAGAGTGGTTGACCTTCTCCAGAAGAAGGATATGTAACCGGAATCTTTCCCCTCCCTCTGTTGGATAATTTTTGGAGAGAAGGCAGTGGATTACCTAGGTTTTGAGTAATCTTTTGACTTCGTGTACGCACACCTTCTTCATTTGTTTCGGCCCGTACATTTTCTTGAGCAGGACACTCTTCATCTAAGTCCCCTGAGTGAGTCTCCTCTAGTGGATTAGCAACAATGGCATTGATGACATTGATTGATGTATAATGCATCGAATCCCTTCTATCATTATTTCTGTGATATTGTGTTCTTTCATGCCTTTGATGAGACATTTCCTCTTATTGATTTAATCTTTTAGGAACATCTTGAAGAGATATAACTTGGAGGTAATCTCCTGATAATTTGGCTCTTCGTTCCTCTTGGGGCTTCTTCCCCAATCGAGAAAAGACAGATATTCTCTGAGAAGGGGATTGACGATTTGAAAGAGTCCCCAGTCTCGAGAACTGGGGATGTTCCTACTGCTTCCGCTCAACTCCTTGAATCCCATTTGTTGACTCTGAGGGTTGGGTTAAAGGAGTCCCCAGTCTGACAAGCTGGGGTGGCTCTTGACATGCTATGTCTGAGAACTTCTTAAAATCTCTCTTGATCTTGCAAATCTTAGTTTGGAAATTAGCTGGATGAATTAACCTGTATCCACTTTTATCACCTAGTTTAACAGACCATTGGATGATTTCCGAAACATCTGTCATTTGATGATGTGTTTTCTCCATACGAGAGGCTTGTGCAATATTCTCGCCTGCTTGATGTAGGACCAATTCAACAACTTGTTCTCTATATGCTTAATTTTGAGAGGAACTAGTTGAAGCATATTTTTGAGCAAGCTTTTGATTATGAACAAAGCCCATTGACTGTGGCCAGCCATGGGAAATAACATTGCATGAGACCATTTTCTGCGGGCTTTGTTGACTAGAAAGAACTGTAAAATGTAGTGATCCGTGAACACCCCATTCTCTAATATGAACACCAGATGGAGCATTGGAAATTAACTGGTGCAATTTTCTTAGTGCGCCAAGGCATGAAAGTTGAAGGGTTATCTGTTGCTTTTCAGCCTTCGGATACCGAGAGACTGATAGAGATGCCAAATCAATCTGACGTTGTAGCCCTTCTATTATCTTAAGTTGATTTTCATATTCATCATAATATAATACCTTCTTCTTCAATTGACAAAGATTTTTCCATATGTTGAGACAAATATCATGGACTCCATATTCCGTCAACATCTTTGGAATATCATACTGGGAGTCATCCAAAGGCCAAAACATGACTGGTACCTCACATTTCGCCAGTTTTTCCTCCTGTTCAGAATTTACTCTTTATCATTAAATGACGATTCTTCTACCTACTTTGACTAGAGTTGGTGTTTCCATGTTGCTTCAACGGATTCAACAATATTGGTAGAGAGATCATTGATCAAACTAGAAGATGCCTGACTTAGGGGTGGTTCGGAGAATGACCTACACCATGGGCTATCTTTTGATTGAGAAGGTATTTCACTTTCTAGTGATAAAGCATCAGACATAACTGGTTTCGCATTTGCAAGTGCCTCAAGATAAGAGGGCTTTCTCGGCACTACATTGTCCACTGGAGTATTTTCCTGGCAATGTGAATCACTACTGTGGAGAGAACTTACGCAGCGAAATTCATCATCATGGAGAGGACCACCATAATGGGTTACAGCAAAAGATGAGATCTCTTGCTCCTTGGTCTTCTGACCACACAGAGGGTTCCTGTGGCTCTCATCTGAAGAAGTAACTTCAAGATTGACCAAATATTCATGAAGCAAGCCTTCATGAGGAAGTGTCTATTGAAGACTTTCGGAATTAATGTTCCCGTTATTGGGAACTGGGGGAGTAGAATCTTGAATTCCAACAGATAAACGTCTGAGGGCTTCACGAACTCCAGCATCGAGCAAAGCCTTGTTGCAGATTGGCCTTTGATCTCCTGACTATGTTGGGCATATCTTTTTCTTAGATGCCTTCTTACTCGCTTTGGAAACCACTTGTTGACGAAAGTGGTTACTCTGAGCAGGTGTATGTGCCTAATAAGAAAATATGGTAAGGTTAGGCTGACGATCTCCACTCAAATCAAGTGTATGTGCCTGACTTGGTTGTTCGTATGATATGGGGGAGTGTGCCCCATAACCCTCTTGGACTGGAACAGATGTGTATGTCTCTTCCGGAGTGAATCATTGATGTGTCACTCTGTGAAGACCCCAGACCCCCTTGGTCCCTTCCTTTGCCAAAAAAATCCGGTTTCCTTGCGGGGTACCGATCGGTGAGACCGATCGGTGAGACCGATCGGTGAGACCGATCGGTGAGACCGATCGGTGAGACCGATCGGTGACACCGATCGGTGAGACCGGCCCTGCCAAGTTGTTCCAGTAATGTTCCTTTTTCGCAAATAGGATCTTAAACCCTATTCTTCCTTGCAAAAAAAATATCTTGGAAATCCGAAACGCGCGCAAAGGTCTTAATTAAATGCTTCATTAATTCATGGGACAGTTAAAACCACCCAGCGCCATTAATGATGAGTCAAGCCACGTGGTCAACTCACGACTCCCTCGTCTTCCGTGATTTTGTGTTTTCATCTCAACCGTCCCCAGCTCTTATAAATTAAGGGTTAGGCCGTGGCTTCCCCCATTCTTCGATCGTGGCTCTTCTGGTGCACGGGACCGCCGCGTCGTTATCCGTAAAGTTCTGCGCCCCCGGTCTAAACGTCGATCATCCATCAACAAGTAGGGATTTTCTCTCGTCTCTCACTTTTGTGTATCATGCGGGGTGGGCGTTACTTTTGTTCCTGTGGAATTGGTTGAACCAAACCCTAATGAAGATAATAAACGAAGTTCTAAAGGAAAAAGGGGAAGGGGTTGTGATCGTTGTTTATGCTTTATTTTGTGATCATCCCTTTTGTTGTACTGGTCTATGTTTTCTGAAAATTGAGGCCGTTGGTGGTCGTGTGTGTGCACTTGAATCCCCTTGTGATGTTTTAAATGGGTTGCTGAAATTGTGAACTCCTGCTGTGAAAATTGGTTAATCACGTACATTCGGCCGAATAATTGAAAGCACCAGGATCAGCCCTTCTGTGATAACTCCCGGTTAGAACACACGAAATTTTGAAATCATGGAGTGTGTTAAGTCGTTTAAATCTGAAAATCCCTGACCTATGTTGGTAGTGGTGGTTGGTTGTTTTCCCTTCGGGCCGTTTGTTGGAAATGTGGGAGGGGATGGGATTCCCCGTCCTTTTATACTCTCGGTGACTGTGTGAATTTGGGGGATGGGATCTCCTGTTGGCATGGTTTCAGTGGTTGTGAGTTTTTATCACAAATTGGGGAGAGATCCTCTGTTGGCAGAACCGGGTGTGAGTGTTTTGGTTGATCTATGCTTGACGTTTTCCTTGGTTATGCTTATGGTAGTTGCCCAGTAGTGCTCAAAATTAATTGAACAATTGACCGAACGTGAAACAAGAATGGGACAGATGGTTTGTGGGCAAGGGTCGTGAACTTCGACTCGGACGTTGTGGTGTTGTGTTCTGTAGGTTGGCTAGGAAAACCTAAGTTTTGGGTGAGTGTTTGTTACCTATATCTATACTTGTAGCTTTGTGTTTCTTATTCGCGCCCCACCCAAGTTGAGCACTTAGTGCCGAACACCCCCATTTATGGGGGAAGGGTGTTTTTCCCAACACTATCCTTAGTGGCTGGTTATTAGCTCCTTTTCTGCTCCCTTTCCCGGATAGCCCAAGTACCTTCGGGCAGGCTGTGATGGCCTGAAGTCCATTATTAGCCCAAGAATCATCGGGCAGGGTGTTGTGGTGGTTGGCCAGGTGTGTGCGGCAGGTGATTTTCCCAAGTGTCTTCGGGATGAGGCCCAGGTGTTTTCGGGCGTGGCAGTGGATTCTTTAGCCCAGGTGTCTTCGGGCGTAGCGGTGGTTGTTCTGGCCTAGGTGTTTGCAGGCATGGTTACTTGTGACAGTTGAGGCCCAGGTGTGTGCGGGCGGGATTTGGCAGTGGGACTGTGTGTGGTTGTGGCCCAGGTGTGTGCGGGCGGGATTTGGCAGTGGGACTGCGTGTGGTGATGGCCCAGGTGTGTGCGGGCGGGTGTGGCAGTGGGACTGCGGTGAGAATGGCGGGATTGGTCCGATGCGTAGGATGTCTCAATAACCAGTGGGAAAGTGGCGCGGGGTACCCAAACATCGATGTGCTCTTATATATATATTACTTGACTTGCGTTATTTGGGGAGCGAACCTTGGTGAGGCTTGGGATGGTTAGTTTGCCTTGTTAGGAGTTTGGTTTACTCTTTCTCACGGGACTTTAGTACGTTCCCCCACTTGTGCACGAGAGTCTTGGTTTCTCCCTACTGAGTGTACTTGTATGCTCACCCTACGTATATGAAACTGCTTTCAGGTTTCCAGGAGGACTTCGGGGATCACGCAGGATCTTACTAGCTCGGACTTTTGGAGCAGTTGCAGTTGTTTTTCTCTTCTTTTTGGTACTTACCTTGTAGTCATCTTTTGCACCTTGTGGCTTTCACTTTTGAAACATGCATGTGGGAATGGTTTACTTTTGGCTTTACTTTCTTTCTATCTTGGTGTTGTTGGGTTTTCTCCTCCTTATCTTTCGATCCTATAAAATAAAAAGGGTAATGCCTTCCATTTGCGAGAATTTTCCTATACCCTCGGTGCTAGTCGCCACTCCGGGACCTATTGAAGGCGGGTTTCGGGGGTCATTATCTCTCCTTCAACTTAAAGAAGGAAGGGCCTGGCAATCTGCTGACCCTTCCCTCCTTTTGGTGAAGGCGGGTTGTGACAGCTGATGGACAGACAGAGCGGACTATCCAGACTTTGGAGGACATGCTGCGAGCATGTGTTCTGGATTTCGGAGGATCATGGGTACGACACTTGCCTTTAGTAGAGTTTGCCTACAACAACAGTTTTCACTCTACTATCGGCATGGCCCCTTTTGAGGCTTTGTATGGAAGACCATGTCGTTCACCCTTATGCTGGGCAGAGGTTGGTGAGACTGGTACTCTTGGACCAGAAATAGTGCAGAGCACCACGGAGAAAGTCCAGCTAGTGCGGGAGAGGATGAAAGCAGCTCAGGATCGGCAGAAATCTTATGCTGATCGTCGGAGGAGGCCCCTGAGGTTCGAGGTGGGAGATCATGTGTTTTTGAAGGTTTCCCCTCGACGGGGGCAGCGGAGGTTCGGAAAGGGGAGTAAGCTCTCCCCTAGGTTCATCGGACCTTTCGAGGTGCTGAGGCGAGTTGGCGAGGTGGCATATCAGCTGGCCCTACCACCTCAGTTGGAGAGGGTCCATGACGTCTTCCATGTCTCCCAGCTTCGTCAGTACTTACATGATGACTCTCATGTCATCAACTGGGGAGAGCTAGACGTGGGAGGAGACGCGACCTTCGAGGAACGGCCAGTCAGAATCGAGGATCGCAAGGAGAAAGTGCTCCGTGGACGAACCGTCGGCCTGGTTCGTGTGTGGTGGAGACATGGCGGCCTCGAAGAGAGTACGTGGGAGAGGGAAGCACAGATGCGTGCCCAATACCCCGAGTTGTTCTGAGCTTTGAACCCTTGGTGCCTGTTGTGACAGAACGTTTGAACTTTTTGGCTATGAAATGTGCTAGGTTCCTTTCCTCTGATTTTGTGTGGGAAGCCCCGGTTGAAGGGAAGGGGAAACCCGACCCCTAATCAGGACGCATTAAGGTGGATGCGATTAAACCCGTGCGGGCGAGTCAGTGCCGCCCAAAGCGGATAATATCTTGACATGGGGGAGGGGAACTCCCCAAACCCACATGACCGGGCGGTTTGGCGTGGTGTGATGCTTGGTTCTTGACAGGGAGTGTTTTCAATTAGCGGGGGTCCACTCCTAAGAGGTATCTTCGAAGATGGTTGTTCGGATCCTCTCTTTCCTTCTAGTTTGTTTTGATTCTCGGGGACGAGAATCGTTTAAGAGGTATCTGATGTGAAGACCCCAGACCCCCTTGGTCCCTTCCTTTGCCAAAAAAATCCGGTTTCCTTGCGGGGTACCGATCGGTGAGACCGATCGGTGAGACCGATCGGTGACACCGATCGGTGAGACCGGCCCTGCCAAGTTGTTCCAGTAATGTTCCTTTTTCACAAATAGGATCTTAAACCCTATTCTTCCTTGCAAAAAAAATATCTTGGAAATCCGAAACGCGCGCAAAGGTCTTAATTAAATGCTTCATTAATTCATGGGTCAGTTAAAACCACCCAGCGCCATTAATGATGAGTCAAGCCATGTGGTCAACTCACGACTCCCTCGTCTTCCGTGATTTTGTGTTTTCATCTCAACCGTCCCCAGCTCTTATAAATTAAGGGTTAGGCCGTGGCTTCCCCCCTTCTTCGATCGTGGCTCTTCTGGTGCACGGGACCGCCGCGTCGTTATCCGTAAAGTTCCGCGCCCCCGGTCTAAACGTCGATCATCCATCAACAAGTAGGGATTTTCTCTCGTCTCTCACTTTTGTGTATCATGCGGGGTGGGCGTTACTTTTGTTCCTGTGGAATTGGTTGAACCAAACCCTAATGAAGATAATAAACGAAGTTCTAAAGGAAAAAGGGGAAGGGGTTGTGATCGTTGTTTATGCTTTATCTTGTGATCATCCCTTTTGTTGTACTGGTCTATGTTTTCTGAAAATTGAGGCCGTTGGTGGTCGTGTGTGTGCACTTGAATCCCCTTGTGATGTTTTAAATGGGTTGCTGAAATTGTGAACTCCTGCTGTGAAAATTGGTTAATCACGTACATTCGGCCGAATAATTGAAAGCACCAGGATCAGCCCTTCTGTGATAACTCCCGGTTAGAACACACGAAATTTTGAAATCATGGAGTGTGTTAAGTCGTTTAAATCTGAAAATCCCTGACCTATGTTGGTAGTGGTGGTTGGTTGTTTTCCCTTCGGGCCGTTTGTTGGAAATGTGGGAGGGGATGGGATTCCCCGTCCTTTTATACTCTCGGTGACTGTGTGAATTTGGGGGATGGGATCTCCTGTTGGCATGGTTTCAGTGGTTGTGAGTTTTTATCACAAATTGGGGAGAGATCCTCTGTTGGCAGAACCGGGTGTGAGTGTTTTGGTTGATCTATGCTTGACGTTTTCCTTGGTTATGCTTATGGTAGTTGCCCAGTAGTGCTCAAAATTAATTGAACAATTGACCGAACGTGAAACAAGAATGGGACAGATGGTTTGTGGGCAAGGGTCGTGAACTTCGACTCGGACGTTGTGGTGTTGTGTTCTGTAGGTTGGCTAGGAAAACCTAAGTTTTGGGTGAGTGTTTGTTACCTATATCTATACTTGTAGCTTTGTGTTTCTTATTCGCGCCCCACCCAAGTTGAGCACTTAGTGCCGAACACCCCCATTTATGGGGGAAGGGTGTTTTTCCCAACACTATCCTTAGTGGCTGGTTATTAGCTCCTTTTCTGCTCCCTTTCCCGGATAGCCCAAGTACCTTCGGGCAGGCTGTGATGGCCTGAAGTCCATTATTAGCCCAAGAATCATCGGGCAGGGTGTTGTGGTGGTTGGCCAGGTGTGTGCGGCAGGTGATTTTCCCAAGTGTCTTCGGGATGAGGCCCAGGTGTTTTCGGGCGTGGCAGTGGATTCTTTAGCCCAGGTGTCTTCGGGCGTAGCGGTGGTTGTTCTGGCCTAGGTGTTTGCATGCATGGTTACTTGTGACAGTTGAGGCCCAGGTGTGTGCGGGCGGGATTTGGCAGTGGGACTGCGTGTGGTTGTGGCCCAGGTGTGTGCGGGCGGGATTTGGCAGTGGGACTGCGTGTGGTGATGGCCCAGGTGTGTGTGGGCGGGTGTGGCAGTGGGACTGCGGTGAGAATGGCGGGATTGGTCCGATGCGTAGGATGTCTCAATAACCAGTGGGAAAGTGGTGCGGGGTACCCAAACATCGATGTGCTCTTATATATATATTACTTGACTTGCGTTATTTGGGGAGCGAACCTTGGTGAGGCTTGGGATGGTTAGTTTGCCTTGTTAGGAGTTTGGTTTACTCTTTCTCACGGGACTTTAGTACGTTCCCCCACTTGTGCACGAGAGTCTTGGTTTCTCCCTACTGAGTGTACTTGTATGCTCACCCTACGTATATGAAACTGCTTTCAGGTTTCCAGGAGGACTTCGGGGATCACGCAGGATCTTACTAGCTCGGACTTTTGGAGCAGTTGCAGTTGTTTTTCTATTCTTTTTGGTACTTACCTTGTAGTCATCTTTTGCACCTTGTGGCTTTCACTTTTGAAACATGCATGTGGGAATGGTTTACTTTTGGCTTTACTTTCTTTCTATCTTGGTGTTGTTGGGTTTTCTCCTCCTTATCTTTCGATCCTATAAAATAAAAAGGGTAATGCCTTCCATTTGCGAGAATTTTCCTATACCCTCGGTGCTAGTCGCCACTCCGGGACCTATTGAAGGCGGGTTTCGGGGGTCATTATCTCTCCTTCAACTTAAAGAAGGAAGGGCCTGGCAATCTGCTGACCCTTCCCTCCTTTTGGTGAAGGCGGGTCGTGACACACTCCACTGATAGGGATAGATTTATGTGTATGTCCCTTAGATGACGCTGAAGCTGTTATGATATCCCAGCAAGCATCCAGAATATGAGCTGGAATTTGCTTCTGCTCTTTCATCATTGACAAAAAATGTTTGGTGACTTCAGCTGCCGGAACGGGGATATACGTCCATTCCGGGCTTGGAGTAGGTGTATGTGCCTGCTCCTATCCTCCTTTTCTTTTCAATGAATCCTTACAGTACTCAAGTGTGGAGGCAGAGAGTTGAGTCTGCCTCCTGTTTGTCGTCGGAGCTTTCTGACTGACTTCTCCGTGCGCTACCAAGCGAGACTATTGGTAGACATGATTAGTACTAGCAGGTGTATGTGCCTGCTGATTACACTTCGCCAAACGCAGTTGACGAGATCCATCATATGTAGTCAGGCATTCCTGCTGACTAACAGATGATGTATAAGCAGGTGTATGATCCTTCCAATAGTACTCCGCTGGAATTGCCTGGCGGGATTGGCGTGATTCTGCCAGACGAGTCTGCTGGACAGTAGAATTAAAACGGACAGGTGTGTGTTCCTGCTCGTTGTTCGCCACCAAGTTAGGTTGGTGGACTTCTCCGGAGATTGCAGGGATGAAAACCTGCCCATTGTTAACCAGGTTCCGTCTCTGGCAGTTCGTCTTGCCGGCTCGGGTTCGAGGAACCTGAGCTGAATGCCTGGAGTCGGTACCCTCATCATGTTGAGGGCGCACTGCCTCATGAGTCTGGAGGCGATTGTTGATGGGAGCCCTCAGGAAGGACTCATGTCTTTTTGAATTAAGGCCCTGAGGGACCTGCTCATTCACATCCTCAGAGTAAGGGAGCGAATGGAAATTGCGTTCCGGGGATAACGAACCGAAACGGTTGGAGACGGTAGTCAGCACCGCCTGCCTCTTGATCACTGGTCGTCGTTGTCCGGACGACCTGAGTGAGTTGTTCACTTGGAGGGCCTGTCGGGCAGCCTCAAGAGTTGGTATGGTACCTTGTTGACGGTACTCCTTATCCAGCGCATTTGATACCCAGTGTTGAAGACGCTGAGTAGGTGATTTCATCCTCAGAGCGGATGACGATCCAGTAGGAATAGCAGCAGTGGTATTTGCAGCAGCAGTATTCACAGATGTGAATTTGAGAGCAGCCATTATAGAAATACAGAAGATATTGGAAAAGAGTGCCTATTTGATATAACAGACATAATCAAGATAAAATTCAGACACTTCATCATTTGGATGAGCACACAATTCAATGATTGTTTTTGTTAGCCCTCTTATTGAGTTTTAAATAGGGGCTTAACAAATAGGTAAAAAATCATTTTAACTTGGTTAAGGATTCACGTCGGGTTCACCATTTTTGTTTCCCTCAGAATTCGGGGATGACCTCCTGGATGGGAGATTCAAACGTTCCGATCAGTTTCTAGCGGGTTTGTTCATAGAACCGAAAACATCCAATGATTCCACATCTATTTGGACCTACTTTATAAAGGTAGGCACTCATTAGCTTATGGACTGATGAGGCTTAGGAATTTTCATTGGTCGAGAGGATGGGAGGTCGGACTCATCACACCTTTTTGAGGGGAATTATTGTATATTTTGGGACTCTCTTTATTGATTTAAGTTATGTTCGTGAATCCTTATTACATTACCAAGTATAAAATGATCTTTCCTTCAGTTTAACAATCAATGATTAAATATGTAAGAAACTTAGAGAATCTTTTATATGTATTCGAGGTTCTTTATCAATAGAGAATCATGTATATTTATTTAGAGATTCTTGGTCAATGGTATCCTTCAAAACATTTATATAAAAGTCTCTTGGTCATTATGATGACTAGGCTGGTTTTAAATCCACTAAGTGGGGCACTTGAAGTTTATTGTCATTCAGAAGGACATGAATTATTTTAGAGTTGTGATCGAACCCATAAATGGGCTACCTACGTATCCTTTGTTTTGGAAATGGAATCAGAACCCACGTAGTTCGAGTAAAGGAGTATGATGTTTATGATTGATGGCTCAAAGAAGGATGTCAGAATTACTTTTTCACTCTAAGCTCACATGAGTCATGCTCGGTGTGAGAAACAAGAGGTATTGGTAAAAATTAGACAATTGTTCCATGAAAGATGCAATCATAAGAATTGGTTTGGGGATTATGTATATATGACTGCCCAGATAGATGAAGGTTAGGATTTACTTTAGGGAGAAAATCCAGGAACAGGGTCCATAACGGTATATGTGCTTCATGGAGATTTGAATACTCTATATTGGGACTTATTCCTGAAAAGGAAACCCAAATCAGGAGAGGATAGATAACTGGGTTTTACTCCGGAGAAGGAATCCCAAATCAAATGAAAAATAGGACTAGTTAAAGAGAATTTAAGGGACTTGGGGCTTATTCCTGAAAAGGAAACCCAAGATTATGACTGGGACTTACTCTTAAAAAGGAGGCCCAGGTTAAGGGATTTATGACTGGGACTTATTCCTGAAAGGGATGCCCAGGTTAAGGATTAAGGTTTGGGGCTTACTTTTGAGGAGGATGCACATATTTGAGACTGGGGCTTACTCCTGGAAAGGAAGCCCAAATTAGAGGATATGGGGCTTACTCCTAAGAAGGATGCCCAAAAATTTAGGGACTTTGGGCTTACTCCTAAAGAGGATACCCAAGATTAGGACTGGGACTTATTCCTAAAAAGGAGACCCAGGTTAGGGGACATGGGGCTTACTCCTAAGAAGGAAGCCCAAAATTATGACTGGGTCTTATTCTTGAAAAGAGACCCAGGTTAAGGATTAAGGTTTGGGGCATACTCTTGAAAAGGATTCCCAAATTAGAGGACTTATGACTGGGGATTATTCCAGAAAAGGATACCCAAGTTAAGGATTCTCTCATCTTAAAGGATGAGGTTGAATGAATGAACTCCCCATATTTAGTGACATAAGGATATTTAAATCACTAGGTTTTGAGAGATATTCTACAGAATTCCTTTCAGATAAGGAATTCAAATCAAGAAATCATGCCATAAATTGCATTGAAGAGTGTCTTGAAGACTGAATCATGAAAAGGAAGTATAATGGATTAAGAGGGGTGAAATGCGCAAGAAAGGCACCCAAAAAGGATGGTGCGCGCAATTCTTGGAAGACGCACAAGTACTACGTGGGCGCGAAAGTATTGGTCGTGCAGGTATACCTGCGCGACACGTGGTGTACTTGCACAATGGTCAACCAGTATTGAAATAATTGAGAAACTCTTCATTAGATCCTTTAGAATCCTCTTGAGGTTCTTCCAGAAAAGGGACGTGCAAGTTCTATCGAAGGAGTAAGGTGGCGCGCAAGTGTGACCACTTCCCTTAAGGGCTGGCCACTCAGGCGCGCAAGTGTTGATGAGTTTCAATACTTAGGCCTTCTTCCCTCTCTTTAGATCTTCCGTTCTAGGTAAGAAATTACCTTAGAAGTGTTCCGGAAGCTTTGAAAAGAGACTTGGGCGTCGGGAGCTTCAATCCGTGTTTCTGGAAAAAGATCCCCCCGAATGGGGGGCCCACATGGTATATTTATAGTCAGGAAAAGACTCCAGGCGGTTACCGGGTGGTTATCACATAGGTCACACAAGTCACATGGGTGACCATGAGGCGGCGCGCAAGTATACCTCCACGACCACTAGGCAGTGCACAAGTACTTGCAGGACCACTAGGCGGTGTGCAAGTGTACTTGCGCGACCGTAAGGGAACTTGCGCGACCTATGGGCAATGTTCTCCTTGTTCATCCCTTTGTCGATTTTTTGATGTTTCTTCAAAGGATGAATCACTTTGGACTAAGGTATTTCCTTTTTTCAGTCGTTAGACTCTGTGACGGAGAGGAGCGTCAACATACACGTGTAGTGGAAACAAGTGGGGTTTGACATGAATGACCAACATATTTTTACTAATGATACTCAACATTTACTACCCAACTATAAGTCACCATTAATATATTTAATTAGATCCATAAAGTATTGAATTCGTTGAAATTTCTAGCCACATATGTTAGATACAATGGTTTCAAAAATTCATAACATAACATATGGATAATGTATTATTTTATTTGTAGAGAATAATTTTTTATAATGTGTGTAAACTTGATAAATGAAGATGGACTCCTAAAGGATAAAAAAGAAGGAAGACTACCTATGAGTAATTTATTGTTATTTTGTCACAATTATTCCATCAAGGCCTTATATTGAGATAACCTTTCATTGACAATGATACATTTTGTCTCCTTATATGGTGGGTGAGATATGGCCACTCTCTTTTCATTTTCCTTAACTGATGTACACATAGTAGGTGGAAGTTATATATATTGATGGGAAACTAGATTCTGAGTATGTATCCTCTACTAGGTATGAGAACCTTTTTCCAATGTTTTCCGGAGGGTTTTATTTTGATCGGTGTATTCCTTATCATGATTATATAATTCATTATTGTATATTGATAAATTCATTGAAGTGACTCTAATCTTATTTACCAAATAAAAATATTTTATTGGAATCATTTATTTGTCTAATTGTTGCATATATTTGTCATCCTCTATATATTTTTCTAGGTTTAGAATATAATCTTCCACTATGATTTTTTCTTGATATACCATTTACATATGAATCAAATATGCGTATTTAATTATTGTATTGAGTTTTTTAAAGGATGAAATCAACATAGGATGATTCTACGGGAGTCCCTAACAATATATACTAAGTTTTTCCAAAAAATCGGTGTGTGAAAATCATTGGAAGGAACTAAGAGGGAGGTTCTTGTAATGATTTTCCCAACCAATAGAAGACTAATTTACTTGGTGGAGGAGATAATGATTTAACAAATTCAACTATCAATGGGGACTAGGGTATCCATGATTAATTTTCAAATTTTTATTGAATTCTCATGGGTTCTGATATCCCTGCGGGTGGTTTAAGTTAAAAATTTGATGAAAATATCACATCTATTTTGGTTGGGGATGATTACATATTTTCTTTCAAACAACCTTATATGATTCTATTTTGATCATCCTCAGTTTTTTGAACATGATTCAGATAAAACAGTCATCCATTATATGTATTACTCCCCATATATGACTACTCTATAGTTAGAGGGTTTTTATCCTTATATATGAAGTCTTCTACACATTTTTCAAATACAGACAAAATTAATACTCAATTTGTTTCTCACATATAGTAGGACTCTTTTAGGATTTGGAATCATTTGGATAATTATAAAGAGTCATATATATATATATATATATTGGCCTCAGGCATAGTAATCATCCAGAAGGAAATGATACATTATTATACCACAAGAAAAATGTGTATGCTAGTTTTGAAGTGGTGCGAATGTGATAATCCCTTATCATCAGAAAATTTGATATTTATATTGGAAGGAGTGTTAATGGATTGCTATCGTAAATCATTCGAAGATCCAAAGAATGAATGATATATGTCTTTGTGCTTTATTTTTTTACTTACTGTGCAAAAAAAATTGAAAGGGAAACTAAATAATTATGATGAATTAGTTGTCCATTAATCTTGATGTGGATGGGGTACTCTCAGTTTGAAAAAATATCATTCCATAAAATTGTGATAGAACATCTATAGATTCATTTTATTATAGTTCATGTATTTATATATTAAAATATGTAGAATTTTATTCACACTAGTGACCATGGGATGAGAAATAACTGGTATGTTGTTTACATGTAGTTAATTCTTCATTATTTTGGCATTATTCTCATCTTTAGGAATAGATTCTGACATATTATCTGACAAATGATTTCATTTACATGATTCTTGTCAAGGGGATCAAGACAGTTCAATATCTCTTTCATTGTAATGAGGTATAGACACTATGAAGGAGTAAAAAAATAATGACCACTACCTTAGGATATCTCTTGATCAGGATTTGGTATAACCAATTATTAAATAGATTCCTGATCTAATCGTCCTAAATGTTTTAAAGATCACTCAATTTGAGTGAATCATTAGGTTAATATCATCTATAGGATTACATTCAATTCAATGTAAGATACAATTTTTAGAAGTACCTTTATAAGAGTTTCCATGGGTTTGACATTGATAGTGGTTGGTTCTTAATTCACTACCATGGAAATGAACTTCATCCCATATGATATTTTACACATTATGAGGATTTTCAGGAATCAAATCTGAAGGGGAGATATCATAACTGATCTATATGTTATCTTGGAGATGACCTTCATAAAAAATATATATGATAAACCTCTAGAATTGTCGATTGTGTTACTGTGGGGGGGAATACATGTGTACAACTACATTCCCATTAAAATGAGTAATTAATAGATTCATTGGACACTAGTAAGATATATTTCACGTTTTTAATTAATATACTGATAATTAATCATTGAAATTGATATTGTATCTAATTTCTGAATTTACCACTGTGAGATCCCCTTTTGGACAACATATAACTGTATTTTGGGGCAATTCATTTTATCAATGGCCTTAATAGATAATATCTTTCCTATATTACACATATGTTTCATCTCGAATATTCCAATGAGCCTCATTGGGATAGGATAAGATACGAGTCAGATAATTGTTGGCCACTAGAATAAGTTGGTCAGTTTCTATTGAGTGGTCAAGGATGTGGTCCTACCTCTTAGATGCAACTAGAATATGATTCCCACTCACCTTCTAACTTAAGGGATAAAAAATATGTGTTTTTCAAGAGAATGTTTTATAATATTCCAATTATTGCAGTATTGTTAGATTGAATATGAGTCTCCCTAAAGTGTTTTCCAAAAAATTTCAATAAAGTGAAATTACAATTACAATATAACTATAATAATAGTCTTCATTATTAAAGAAAATCTATTAGTGATCTTCTAGAATAATATTAGAAATATAGGCCTTATTATTTGAAGATCAATGAATAATTCAATGAGATGAAAAAAATGTTATCGTTATAAATATAATACTCCCCCATTGACCATTATAATATGATGGAATTATTATATTGGTGATTATTTTAATATGAGGAAATTTTTTAAAATAAACAATGTATGTGTTTTAATGGGTCTTTCCCATCTACTGATGGATGATATACTAATGGGATTATGTAGAATGAAATGGGATATGGGCCCATTCCTTAGTGATGGAATATATATGCAACCATTTAAATTATTAATTTCACATTAGTAGATAAAATATAGCTTTATAAAAGGGGAACATAGTTGGGTCTTTCACATGGAATGATAAAAGGATATATCAACTTGTTCCTTCAGATGTAATCTAGGAATGATGCATAGATTGTTAAGACTTATATAAAATAAAATATTTCTCATCACTTTTTTTTCACATTATGTTTTATATGGTTTTTTGAGGATGGGTATATAAGAATGTTCCCTACCACTTGTATCCTACCATGGCTGAAAATATCTCCTAGGAATCCGGTCTTGGGAAACAAAATACAAGACTTCAAGAGTGGAACCCTCAACATGTTTATGAGAAGCCTATGATATATGATATTGTTAGTGATGTAAGATAATAATATCCCTCTTTAGATTCTCATAGGGGGTTGGGAAATTGTACAATAATTCATCCTCAAAATCATTTATATAATCACAATAGACATTTTCTCACTCTAGTGACATGCTGCGGAAGAAAATTGTAATGGTCATTAGTGAAATTATCTTTTTAATGACCTTCCATTATTGGGTGGGTGACCTATGAGGCTTGATGTATTGGTGAATATCTTCATAGGCTCTTGGGTGGTCATGTTTCCATTGAGGTAGTAAATATTTACAATTTAATTTATAAATTATAAATTGACTCCTTGTGTGGTTAAAATAGTCCTCTAGACTATGGGTTCTATCTCTTGGAAAGAATTCATTGTACTCAATCATTACAATGATGATTCCATCAATTTTGATAATAGTGAGATCTGTTCTGATGAATTCACTAGAGTACAAGATAAATAAATTAAAACACATGTTATTGAAAAAAACCATGTATGTTCATTTTTGATCGATCAATTTAATGGGATATGGTTAACTCATTTTATTTGGTTATTGAATGATTCATTTCAAGTTCACCGATTAGGAATTCAGGGAACACACTACAATTTTTCTCGATGTGTTGGAAAGTATGAGTTTTAATGGATACTAGTTGATTCATGTTAGGTTCACCATTTTAATTTCAATCCATTTCCAAAATTATTTTATTTTTTGGACTAAATAAATCAAAAAGAACATGTATTCATAATAATAACAGCTATTACAGACCATCTTTCTAAAGGTAGGTGGCCACTTGGGTTTATTACCAATAACTATTAAGGATATATTTTAGTCAAAAGGATGTGATTTCAAGATCATATATCCTTATTTCTAGGGAATTATCTCCTACAATAGGAATCTCATATATATTTCGATTGTATTTATGAATCCTTCCCCAAATCCTAGTATAGGACTATGTACCCCTTAGTTCACAATGGATAAAAATTATACATAGATATAATCATGTGTATGCCTTATCGGTTCTCCAACATAGGTTTAATTATTACTAATTATTATTTTGGGATTTTATTTTTTAAATACTCGAAGTTGGGAACTCTATAGTTCCTAACCTAATATGGATGTTTTTATTCATTTTTTTGATCAATGTGATAAAAAGGGCTAATGTGTATCATTGTCAATGGAATAATATCCCATGTAGATTGATATCTCATACCAGTAAATTTCACACATTATAAAGTAATGTGTCTAGATGAATCTATGTATTTTAACATCATGCGGCGATGAAGACAACATAAAATATCCCAAATAATAGTCGGTGTGGAACTTAGACATGAGCAGATCTATTGGATAACCAGATATAGAATATGTCCCAATTAGGTTATATTATATTTTCCATTAAGATAGACCATTGAGGAATCTTAGTTTGAAAATAGTTACAGATATTTCTAGAGACATGTTGTCTCATCAATAACATGAAAATGATGAGATGGATATGGCGATTACTTTGAGGGAATACAGGCATTATGGTGGGGAAAATTTTTCTTAATAATATAAATAGTTGTGGATAATTCCTATCAAATGGATCCAAAGTGAAATGAAATTCTAGGATAATGTGGAACATATCCCTATATGAGAGTACATAAGTGGATTCTAGAGGAATATATCTAAAAACTCGTGATTTCACTATATATTTTTACTCTGTGAATATTATGTTTACAGATTTTTCGATATAAAACAGCGAACTAAAAAACAATGATATATTAAAATAATGCTTTCCATTATAATATAGTATTTAAATT
Organism: Viscum album; assembly: GCA_963277665.1. Lineage (NCBI taxonomy): Eukaryota > Viridiplantae > Streptophyta > Magnoliopsida > Santalales > Viscaceae > Viscum > Viscum album. The sequence continues at coordinate 1,584,846,048 of OY728152.1, read as the reverse complement.
AGCTGTTCTAAAATGATGTAAAAATACTATTAAATCTATGAAGACCACATTTATATAGGAAATTGGTTAAAAATTATCAATTATAACGATCATTTATTTTAGATTAAAAATGAGGTAACTTTATAAGGGTTTTCCCTAGTACAATTATAGGAAAAACAAAATCAATTATGTTATGACTGAAATCGAATATAGGAGAACGTCAAGCTATTGAAAATTTCCACAAGGGTTTTTCTACCACATTCCCCAACCGTGACTGCCAATGGAAGATATCTTATGATTCGATGTTTTATATAGATAATGTTCTGTTATTTAATGATATATTATGATGCTTTAAAAATTTATTAATTATTTTATGATGTTTCATGTCTCATTTTTTTATACATTTCATATATAAAATTTTAAAGGAAAATAAATTAATTTTTATTAAATTAGTTATTTATTCAATTTATTATTTAAAATTTAAATATAAAAATTTTATAAATTTTATTTAATCCAAAAAAAATTATTTTTATATTAGTAATGTTAATATTATATTTTTTTGATTCTTTGATATTTTTATAAAATAATTTATTTCTATGTGAATAGTGAAAATTATAGTTTTTTCGAAAATTATAACATTTATTTTATAAGGATTAAATTTTTAAAAAACATTTTAACTGATAAAATATGTCAAAATATTCATTTATAAAAAGTATTAAAATATTCTAAAACCAAGGATTAACATTTTATGAACCTGAGTTTTATTTTTCATTAAATGAAACTCTATTTGGTCTTGTTTTTGATTAATTATTATTTTTGAAAAACTATGTTATGATTTTATTTAAAATCTAAATAATGATTTTTTATTAGAAACAAATTTATATCATAAAAATAAAAAAAATTGATAATTTTATGCTAAATATAAACCTAAATATAAAACATATTATTAAATACGGTTTTACAAGCTAAAAATAAAATAAAATTTCATTAATTTTAGAAATTATTCGAAATAAAATTATTTTATAATTCTTAAAAATAATTTTCAAATTTATTAATATGTAAAATTTTAAATATTTCCATTTAATTCTGTTTTTTATATTTTATAAGAGTTATAAGTGTAATTTTTTTTTCAATAATTAATACATTTCTAAATATTTATTTTTTTATCATAAATGGATCTATTTTAAATTTATACTCTAATATAATGTTTACCAATCTATAAAATTAAATTAAAACTCATTTAATTTTTAATCAATGTGAAATAATATTAAAAACGTGTGACAATAAAAACATCACCTTTATACAAGTACAATATTTCGACATAGTATTTGTTTTAATTTAAAAATTACATTTCTCTTATTTAAAAATCAAAATTTGGATAAACAGGGCCAAAATTCATTATCATAAAAAAACATTGGTAAGAAAAGTCCTAATATATTTTATATTGACTATATGTTTACCAATATCAATATTTAGTCATTATGAATTAGTGTTAAAAGGTGTAACCCATGAAAATTTGATTCTTACTAAATAATGATGACATTTAGACCATCTAGAATACATTTTTTTAGTTTATTATTTCATTTATATATGTTTCATGAATATTTAAAAAAATATATAACATAGTTCCCCTAACCTTCCTAACACCCATGTGATTTCATTATTACCCCATTCTTACAATTTGTTTCCATTGAAATTACTCTCTTTTCACCTATAAAATGAAACCAATCTTGACCATTCTCTCATCTGTATCCACATCCTTGTAATTAATCCTGAATTTAACTTCTCTATACCTTTATAAATCAAATATAACAAGACCCTAAGGCTTTAAGGATACCTCCCAATATTGAAGAAGATACATGTCCAAGTATGGGTTCTCCTCCTCCATTTTATTAAGGTACATGTTATATAATAAACCCTTTTTAATTCCATATTATTATGATTAAATGTGTTCAAAATAAATCCTTTATTATCCTAATGTTTCAATTTTTATGAGAGAGTACCATTATCTCTTAAATTCCAATGTTATATTCCATTTTTTTAAAATTTCATACTACCAAAGTAACCCCTTGATTTTCTTCCTCCCCCTTAATATTCATGAAATTAATTTAGGATAATAATTTTGATTCCCTTTTGATTATTCTCCCACAAGTTTATAATACATAATTAATTTTTCATATAATTTCTATTTATAATATATAACTTTTCAACTAATTAAACCTATTCCATAATCCCTTTCATAATCTATTCATTAAACTGAAGTTCATCATTGGTTGTCCATGGTATATTTTCATGATGTATGAATTTTGATTCCATGGAAATTATTCTTCCCTGTATTTATAATCAATCCTTTACAATAATTTTTTTTAATATTTATGAGATACTATTATTCAATATATTTAAGAACTTTATATAATACTTTTTGTATATCTATCATTCTACCAAAATCATTCCACGATTTTCCTTTTCATTTCATCATGTTGTAAATACCCAACTATAATATCATTCAGGGGAAAAAATATAAATGTAAAATTATTTATTTAAAATTTAAATACATGTTGGATCCCCACTTTCCCAACTCATGAGATAAAATAAAAAAATTTATTATCTTTTTTTAACATGGAATAAAATATTGAAGAAATATAAATGGTGCTCCCTGATAGTTCTTAAATGAAATTGGTAATGAATTATTATCTAGAGATTACATGTATATGTTAATTTAGTATAATTAAATCCCAAGGTTTTATTAATTCATGATGTTCAACCTTGGCCATATGAATGGGGAACCCCAATAGCACTCCAACGCACAAGGTAAATAAAGAATCTCTAGATCTGACCTATTTGTGATTCCTTGGAAACATGAATTAGAAATATTTTATCACACCTTGGGGAATAACCAAGTTAATATTATTTTATGACACTATTTTTAGGAATGTTAGTGACATGAGTATAAATTTATCATGATTATTTAGTTACTACATTTCCATGTTATGGTCCTTGTACTCATGTTCAGGATTTGTCTCATGTACTCACGATCATGCTATTCCCTATGTTCTCACAATGATGTTATACCTCATGAACTTATTATCATTTTATGATATATTTATTAATTTTCATTTTATGAGTCATGTTATTTTTGTTATTTTATGCCTCTTTTCTTTATGTTTATGTTTTTGTGTACATGTTCTTATTTTATGCCCCATATTTTTCTTATGATTCCATGAAATATATTTAATTATGTTAAATTCCCCATATAATTATTCCTAGCTTACAACTCTATGATTCATTTTGAATTAGTTAATTATATTTTTTTTTCACGTTCCTGGATTATTCTCTGATAACTATATGTGCATCTTTTTTCATATATGTTCATTGATGAATATTACTTATTCTTACCCTTACTATGTGTTCCATCTCACCAATTTTCTGTTTTTCCTATTCATAATGTTAAAAATCCTATTATGTATGATTTTTATATAATATTATGTCATGTAATGAATTAATAGGATGCAATAATGATTTCTCCTTGATCAATACGTTTTTATATAGTGGAAGAAATGTCCATTAGATAACATATATATTGGTTTTTTAAGTTAATGTTTTCTATTATACATATAAAACATTAAACATAAAAATAATTATGAATGATCAATTATGATATGTTTTCTTAAATTTATGAATTTATGATGGCCAAATACTTTGGGAATCATAATATGGCCCCATGTGGATGTATATGAAGCCTTTATAATGTTGTGTTTGAACCCCTAATAAGAATATTTTATATACTACATTATAGGAATAAAATAACCTAGATTAATAATTTAATATATAAGATTATTTTGATTGATCATAACATGAACTTTAACATCATATGATAAGGATGGGGTTGTTTAGTTTGACATTGTGTGATTTGGCCACTAACCATGTAGTATAACATAATTCTAAAAGTTTTTTGTTGTTGTGAAAGTTGAATTACATGTGGATTGATTGGGGATTATGAATTTGAGGTTTCCTTGATAATTGATCCATTTGGAGACTTTGATCAAGGTAGAGAGATAGTTTTGGAATACACCTAAGATAACTCCCATTCTACTTGCTCTTCTTAATTCTAATGTGAAATCAATCATTGAACATGATTTTGGAACATAGTACTAGAAGATTCTCATTGTAGTTTATTTTATCTCATTACTGAATAAATATATCCTTGAGAATAATATTATGAAATAGAGTCCATGGGGGCCATTTTTGTAACATTGTTTAGTGATATTTAAAATACAACATTGAATATGATGTTTGGACTAACAACCAGAGGTTACCCACGATGGTGATTTCTTCCCCCATTATAGATGAAAAAATGAGGGGATATAGTGGATATGAGGAATATGGAATATTGTAAGAAATACTATATGTATACTATATAAGGGATACCCTACCCCATGGTTTATTTATCGAGGTTCTGTTATTCTTAGGCTGGATTAATTAAGGGGATCGATCATGCATAGTGGGAAATCTAGGCTATGAGCAGTTCCATGGGTATCCTAATTATTGGGGACCCTCATTATCAATGGATTTCAAAATTAGGATTCTTATTGGGTTTCATTAGTTTGGGATTAAAATATTAGATATTACATTGAAAAATGGAGTACATAACTGAAGGGGTGTGAGATTACGTGTGTTACCGAATAATATATGTTAGGGGACATTGGTGGAGTATTTATGTTTCAATTTTTTTGGGTCTTGAATTTATTTAATATAAACACATAAGATCCTTGAATTCTCTCAACGTGATGAGGTAATCCATATAATAATGGTAGATATACTTAAAGAGAAACCTTGTTAAAATTGGACACACTTAAATTGGACCTTGTGAGGGGAACTCAAAAACTTGCCTATGTGAGGTTGCACTTTTGAGATTCTCTTGGAGGCCTAGAATTATAAACATTGATACATGATCTTGGATCATGATATTTTTGTTAAAACCATGGTTCATGGGATTAGAAACTTGATAATGAATCAAGGGATTTACAATATAATATTGGATCATGGGATTGGACTCACGATATTGTTCTTTAATATCATCATCCTTTTGTTTTGGATAGATATTCCCAATAATTACATCTAGATTCATTAGAGTGAATTTAAAATAATATAAATCATTCATATATATATTCACCTTCAACTTCTATTTACCATCTATGGGTGGTAAAAAGGTGTATTTATAGTAAGTTCCAGGTAATTGGTTTTCCAAAATAGAAGGCATGTATATTTTCCACATGGTGTGTTGGGATGATCATAAAGTGAGTCTATAGGCAGTGCCTTCACCTCTAGGGTAGAGTTTTAGTGAGGAAATTTTCATCATGATGTGATCCCATAGATGATTTTGCTGACGAGACCTCCATGAGGAGAATAAAAGAATGTACCTCAATTATATGATATCATTTTCTTTACAAGGACATCACTTCATGAGGTGATCTAGTGAAAGGGACAACACGGTGTAACAAAATTCATCACTCTAACGTTTCATGGTAAGGTGATTCATATGGTTTGTGACTTCACAGTTCCTAGTGATCCATGATGTTGAGTAATTCTTTTATAACACAATTAATATATTATCATTCCCTATTATATGGAGATTATAAGACGTATAATCATTGTTATTTGAATTTTGGAAAAATTACAGCTATATAATAAGAAAAAAATACTAAACTACTTATTAACTCACTATAAAAAAATACTGAATCCCTGAACTCCACTACACTAATCATCCTAATCCATAATTATAGATCCATTTTGATAATTTTTCATAAAAGGAAACATATTCACTATGTATATACATTTAAACCCTTGTCATGTACATAGGTAATAGTGATTATAATGAACTAATAATATTCCCCCAAATTCATAAAATAATTGGGTTTTAATGATTGGTTTGGTGTTTTCAATAGGATGTGATTAGTGACACTCAGCATTCCCATGAAAATAAACCATGATTTCCTATGTAATATCATTGTAACTGATTAAAATCATAGTGAATAATATGGACACCCATAAAGGATAAATATAAGTTCATCCTATATAGGAAAGGATCTGTAACGACCCAATCTTTTTGAGTAGTATATTAACTTACTCATAATGACTTAATAAGATGTTAATGGTTAATGAAGAAAGAGGAGTCAATGGCTTAATCTAGTAGACTCGAACCTTATGAAGCCCACTTATCAGAGCTTGGGAAGGAGGTAGCATCTGTGGGATTCGCTTTGGACCAAGCCCAAGCCGAACTCCAGCGTGTCAAGCTTGAACGGAAACGTCTGCGGGAGAAGTTCAAGTTAGTATAGATTACTACTAGGGCAATGTTATCTGATCCACCCTCAGATTATCTCACCATAGCACACCCTACACTTAGGTCATATGCTGGTGTTATAAGGGGATATGTGACAAGATCCTAACTTCTTTGTGTAATCCTTTGGGATGAATGAATTGAGATTTCTTCCTTTAGTGATGTTTGTGAAATTTCAAATGTCTGGATAATTTTAGGATGTATTTTATTGATGAATTTTGAAAAAAGGATATTTTAAAATATTTATGTAATCCCTAAATAATTAATGATGTGTAATTATTTTCAAAAAATGGTCTTCTACAAAAGTGTTCAGTAAGGAATTTGGAGTCTAATAAGATCAAATTAATTTTTGATGAATATTAAATTATGAATAGTGATTTTACGCTTAGGATTAGTAATGTGACCAAATGGATTAGTAATTTCACTCAAAGAAAGTTTTAATATAATTTAGACACCTAGATTAAGTAATGTGATTCAATAAAATAGGTAAATAACGGTTTCATAAATTATTAGCCATGTATTAGTTTTTTCAAATGAAATGTTTTTTTTAATTACAAATTTAATTAAAAATAATTATAAAATTATTTTTATAAAAAGGACATTATTTTTGAACTCAGACCATCGATATTATGTTATGGTAATTTTTTGGGATTTTTCTGAAAAAACTGAATTTTCGATGAATAGTGTATTTATTTAAAAATTAAATTAAAATTATTTAGAAAATTATTTTTATAAAATGGATTTCATAAATGTAATTAGAGCATAGATATTTGGCTACGGTGAAATTTTGGGATTTTTCTGAGAAAGATGAATTTTTCAGTGAATATTAAAAATGCATTTTTAGGGTTTCGGTATGTTTAATGACATCATAACTGTGTCATGATGATGTCATGAGATATTTTAAGGGGTTTCCAGACAGGAGTGATGAATTATTGTTTTGGGGGCCCCTTGTGGCCTAACTCCATGGTAAATGCCAAGGGAGAGCACATGGTTTTGAGAAAAGCACTTGTGAGGTGTCCCTTGGCCATTAATGCCTTATCCCCTCAATTTCCCTATAAATACCCACCCTTTCCTCCTTTAGGTTTCACTCCCAACTCTCCCCCAACGAAGTTCCGGTCTTCTTACCTCTCAAGGAGTCCTCTCAAGGTTCCCCCAAGCCCTCAAGGTCCAAACATTTGAGTTTTAAGAGTTACATTTTAAGGTAAGGGATCAGACCTCTCTCTTTCATTTCATATAATCTCTTTTATTTCATTCCCTTTCTCCTCCATGTTCTTATGTGAGAAGATGTTATTTTATATTCCTCTTACTTCCCTCTTAATTTTTTTATAATGAGAGATCCCCTCTTACTCTCATAATTTCGTTTTATGGATGTTTAAGTGACGCCGTTAGGCTGCCGAATTTTTAAGGGATTCTTTCACCCTTCTCATTTTTCATGTTCTATTTTCATGTCAAGTCTTTAATGTTCCTTTTTATTATGTTGGGGTATGATCTCTATATCTATCATACTTAACTCATATTATCATATGATGCGAGACACTATTTGATCTTGTCAAATCATTTTTTTTATTGAAGTTTATGTGACGTCGTTAGGCTGCCGAATTTTCCTAAGAGAAATCTTATTTTTATCTCACTTCCATGTTTTTCATTTCATATGGTATATCTTTCAAATTTCATTACCATGTTTTTAAATTCCTTATATTCTGTCCCCCTACTGTTTTATGGATAATTTTTGAGTGGGTGACCCTTGTTCCCTCTCTTTTCAATGTCTTCTAAAACCTTGTAGCATAGCCGTTATGCTGCAGAATTTTCGTCTAAAAATGCCTCTCTCTTTTCTCAAAATTATTTTATGTTATAAAGTGAATACTCAAAGATCTTATTTCTAAAATGGTATTCACATATATATCTAAATGTTCTATTTTAAACTCTGGGATTTATATACATGAAACCCGCTTCCCCTTTCCGTGGGTTTAAAGTGACATAAAGATCATGTCTTTAAAGCAGTTTTTAAAACGTTATGATTATGAAATGAAACCCATTTATTTTATTCTATATGGGTTGTTTATGAAATTATTGATGATGATATATGTGTCTCACATGACAATAAAGACATGTCAAGGGTGCGCCCATATATCGCTCCAATGCATTGGGAAAAGACTTAATCACTAGAGATGACTTTTTAGACTGATACCGTGGTGAATAACCTTGGTAATTTTTAATGACACCTTGGGGATGGACCTTGGTGAAACGAAATGATTGTCAATATTGAATGTTGCAGCCACAACTTCAAGTAATGAAAAATGTGATTTTTATTATGATGTATCTCATGATTTCTTTCTCATGCCTTAAAGTCCTTTTCATGTCCTTATTGAAGTATCTCATGTTCACATGTAAAATGATTCTCTTGTTTCTCTTACTAGGCCTTCTGCTCACTCTTTCTTTTGATGTATGTCCCCGGGTTATGAGATGCAGTAATGAACCTAGGATGAACTTAAGGAGAATCCTTTCAAGTGTTTAAGAAGAATGTTTTATGTTCTTTTCATGTATTATGTTTCATGTTTCCAAGACACTAAACCTTAAAGATCCTCAGTTCCGTGTAATGAAATGAAAGTTATGTTATAAAAAGACAGGATGCTAGAGGATCTTCATTCCAACAACTGAGGACATGTTATCCCTAATGTCCAAATTCGGTATACCACAAGTCACTCTGTTCTCATCAATCCTTGTCTCCAAGAGGTATCCTTTTAAAAAAATATCTACTTATTCAATATATTCTCACCTATCACATCAATCAATTGACTACCCATAAATGAAAAAAGCTAATCTATTATTAGAATTAATGACAATAAAAAAATCCAATAATAGGCAATAAAGTACACCCCACATATTAGTATGAAAAATAAAAAAATAATTAAAATAAAAAGGGAAGAATATCATGATGCAAATAAATAATTAAAAATATAACTATAATAAACTGTATAAATTTTAAAAAAATTAATGATACCCAACCATATAAAATAATTATATAATATCTTACACAATTCATGATATCACCACATCAGTCCTTACTGGGGTAATCAGATAAACAACCCATATAGAACCTCTAGCTCTAATACATATTTTACATGTATTTATTAGGGATAACTCCCACTACATGAACATATAGAGATATGGTCTCTCACATATCCCTTAAATAATAAATTAAACATCAATACTTATATCCTAATATCATGTTTCTGAGTGATAGCCCTACTATAGTACATTCTACTTAATGAAAAACTTCTTATATAGTCAGTACATTAACTTTTATTACTAGAGACACACTTTACTAGAATATCCATATTTACTAGCTCAAAATATACTATCATGCTCCTACCCAACGGGGCTCAAGCCATGACTCCCCAAGACTACCTCTAATAGGCTAGGGGTTGGTGACTAGCGCCAATTAGGCTATCACACACAAGGGAGGAATTAGCCTAAGGTAAATGTCCACAAGCTCCCACATAAACCTCCATAAAATAGTTCAGAGATATATAAAACAGAAAAGTAAATGAATGAATACATCTGTCCCAAAACAGAGTGCAACTAAAATACAAAAGGGAAAAACAGGGCCCACCAAAGGAAAACGACAAAAGCATCCAACCTGGTCGGATGAAGTAGTACATAGGAGAAAGCACCTCAGCACAGCTCCGGTAAGACTCCATGGTTATTCCTGATCACTCAGCTCATGTAACACCCCAAGCTTCCACGTTACGCTTCTCTTTGATTAATACCATAGCATGTGTTGTACGCAACTTCGAATTATAACACACCTCGACCAATCAAAGTAGTCGTTATGAATAGTAATACCCACTTTTTAAAATTTTATAAATTTTATCTTTCAAAATAAACATTATTTTTGGATTCGGAATAACGAAAGTAGCCTAGGGGGAAATTTTGGTACATTTTGGATAACTTTCATATTTTGATGAATAGTGAAAATTACAAAATTTTAATTAAAAACAACTTTTCTAATCGAAATAATTAATATTTATAAATTATGAGTTTTAGTGGTTTTAAAGTATATTTAGAAATTATTTTTACCATTTAATAAAAAAAAATTCATTGGACATAATTTCACAATTAAACCAGACACAAACACATGCCAATCTTTTGATAGTTATTATCTCTTAAAAACAGGCTTTTTATTTTTACAACGGGAATTAGTTTTAAATTAATTTTTTCCACTAATGTGTTTTGAATTTGGAAAAATGGATTCCATATAATTGTAATCAGGATGTCAAAATTGTGTAAATAGGTAACTTTTATTTTTAGACATTTTGAATAATTATTTCGGTAAATATTTTATTTACCATGGTTAAAGGGTAAATCCGGTAAATAAGGGTTAACAAATAATACTATAATAATACTAAATTACCCTAAAACGTGTACTAAAGTTATTTGTGGATACATTTCCGACCATTGGCATCTTTGGGTCGATTTTGGGACCCCATGGAGCCACTTGTCGGTGATAGGGAAACTTTGATTTAATTAAGTTAAAATAAATTCAAAATTACATAAGCATATATCTTTTAGAAAAAAACATTTTACACAGGGTTATACATGTTGGATTTTCTACTAAAAATATTCATTAGAAAGATAAAATGATTTTCTAAATAATGATATTTTATTTATAATTTTTAGACCTTAAATAATTTATATTATGTATGACACAATGATGATACAGTAATTACCATAATATGGAAAAATTAAAATAATTGATATTATAAACACCCAAATAAATATAATTTGTGACTTTTTATGAATTAAAATAATTTAATTGGTTAATATGACATTTTAGGATTTATTTAGTTAACTTTTTTTATTAATAAATCTTTTATTAGTTATACAAAAATCATTTATTGGATAGTGTCGAAATGGACATAAAAGAGTTTTTAAAACAAATATTATATTTTTAATTGATATTAAATTCCAAAAAATCTACTGTTCACCCAAGAGACTTATATAATCATAGGTGTATCATTAGTGGACAACTTTGGGGTTTTTTTTGATGTATATAGTAAGTTTATTAACCATATAATATAAAAATACAAAGAGACATTGTAAAAGTGAAACTAACTAACTAAGAGTTAATACTTAAAGATAAGGTTAATATAGTAACCCAAACCTGTCTAAATACTATTTTTTGAGTGGTGTTCTACCTATACCCACCTTAACCTTTAAATAATCTTCTTTGGAGCCATTAGACACCAAATATGAATTTATTATAAGATAATATTTCTAGCATTTCCAAAGATGCCTCTCACCCCTCTTATAAAAAGGCACTACCCCATCTCATTAATTTACACCTTCAAAGCCTTTTGGTTCATCCAAACCCTGCCCAAATACTCTCTAAACATCCCTCAATTCATCCTAGATGAGTTCCTTTAGTCATAAATCCAACCTAAGAATCCATTTTTGATCAAATCAAAAGGAAGAACCCGAAGAAGAGGTAATGATTTCACCACCCTCTTTCAAGTTCATTTCTTCTTCCACTTCTTCTTTCTTTGTTATTTCCATTCTAAAATAATAAATCCAGTATCATATAAATAATGTGATGTTATTAGAAATATTGTACAACCATATTCAGTATTCTATCCATCCATTGAATGACATGTCACCATACGTGTGTACGTACGGCTGACCGTCTCCACATCGTGGTGTAATTGTTATTCAATATAATATTATTTGTATGGGTATAATAATTATGTGTAATTCATGTAAATGATAAATAATACATGATAAAGATTTTTTATACCATCCCATCATATATTATTTTAATATCTAAATAATGATATTGTCGCTCGTGCGTACGTACGGATTACCGTCTCCACGAACGCGATGAGATTCATTCCCCATCATATCCATTCAAGACTAAATATCACTTGATGAATAAAAATAATATTTTAGAGACATTATATAATTTTGGATATGAATAAGATACATCCCATCCATAACAAATATGGCTTTCATAACAAATAATATAATGGGAAACGAATCCATTAACACCCGAAACGATGATAATACTACGATATTATTAACAAATCAATGTTAAAAGATCATATATGATATCATATTAATGTAAATGATTCTTTTATAATTCAATAACAATAATTTCACCATTATATATAAGGTTAACCTGCTGTTGACCAAGGAAAAATTACAAAGTATGGGGTTTCTTGTCTCACTTTTAATTCCGTGATATTTCCATTGTTCACCACTTATTTATTGCATGTGGTGTGTGTACTGCCCAAGATTGTATTCATTGTGTAATATACTTTAATTTTTGGATATATACATCATAATTGAATGATCCTTCTTTCATGGGTGTATGTTTCATATGTTACCAAATTGATAAGGGAATTTGATATTAATATTTCCACTCATTCAGCTTTATGTATACTTCATTGGTTATTTTACTCCAAGATTATGTATGGAATCACTATTCATTTGATTATGTCATAACTTCCACTCCACATTATGTGGATATAATTTCTATACACACAACCACTCCATTGATAAATTCTCAAGTCATCGATTTGAACTTTATAAGAGTAATTTTAACTCAATCTCCAATTGTTGAATTAAATATCCAATTCATTGGTGTTTTTACAAGAATATGTGTGAATGTACTCTGATTGATTTACACTGAATACCCAATCATATTGAGTGTATTTATATTCGTCACACATAATTGTGTCATCGATTTATCCACAACCTAAAGATATGGTCTTTATAAGGGAATTCATCTCAATTTACATTCCATTGAGACTTCTTTGTTGTTATACACCAAATCACTTTTATATAGTGTATATAATGTACTTTGACATAGTATATCATGAATCCCTTTATTCCCATGATATTAAAATGTTTTTATTACCACAATTATTTCTATTCATGTGTCTCTATTTTGGTTAGTAACTCTAACTAAAATATCATTTTAAAATGTTTTAAATATTTATTATTCTAAATCTTTCTCATTAATGTCCATGTCTTCAAAATGGTTTTTAAAATTTTATTTATATGGACATGAATGTTTTTAAAATTTTAATTCCTTTCAAAAGTATCAATGTTTTATGGGACACTTGGATTCAAAAATCTATTTTTAAATGGCTTCTTGAAAAATAGTGTGACTTTTAAATTTTTTCAAGAAAAAGGGGGATATTTCTCTCTAATAGTTTTGATGATTATTTTTATCTATCCTTCATTATTCTAGATTGAGGTTAATCTAATACAATAAAATCTTCCATATTGAATCAAATGAGTTATGTTTGACTGTGGATGTGCTATTTTTATACCATTCATCGTTTGTGGATAATGTATTGACATTTTGTATGCTAGTTTTAATACGAAAGTTTATGATATGTTTAAGCCTGTTCATATGAGGAATGCATTGGACTTAGTAAGTGATGGGTGGAGCCCGCTATAGCTTCTCGATGCATTGGTAGGTCTCTTGAGACAAACTAGTGTCTTTGCACAAGGACTTGACAAAATCTTATTTGTAGTCTTGCCACGAGACCATGGCTATGTGGTTATGATAGTCTGGCATTATGCATTATATCATTATGAAAGTGGTTATTGATATTGCATGTGATTATTTGATTAGTAGAATATACATGTGAATAAGTAAATGGCATTATTTCATTTTATTTCTTACATATTATTTTTATGTTCAAGTTTAAAAAGATTTTATTTTAGTTATACATTTCCTAAAATGTTTATTCTTATTTATGAAAGTTTCCGCTATATTCTTATCCTTACTGGGCATTTGAGCTCACCCCTTTCTATGTTTTATATTTCCCAGGATTTGAAGAAGTATTTTATTAATGACCAAGAGGGATAGTATGAGGGGATAAGAGTGTGGACTATAGAGACTATATTATTGTAGTTTTCATTTTATGATGTAATGGAAACTTTATGAATGTATCTAGTTATTACAAGGCTACTAAACTAATCGTAATGTTGAGACTTGATCATTCTTGTGATCATGCCCATGTTATGTAATAATGCACCGACTCTGGGTAATGAGGGTCGGGGCGTTATAGTTGGTATCAGAGGAAGTTTAGTACAAACCTTGGAAGCTAGATTTAGATAAACTTTGATTAGAGAACATAGATTTAAGATGGACTTTGAGAATTAGTATAGAATAACATCCTATAATTTTGGTATTGTAGAGATTTTGTGAGTTTTCGGAGCAATAAATCCCTTTCTGGATATGAGAAAGTAGAGTCGGCTTTGGCACAGATGTACCTAGGGGTAAAACCCGAAAACACCACTTTGAGCTAGACTCGAACGAGAACTGGTGCACGACAACGAGCCTTGTTGCACTCTTGGTTACGACACTCATGGGGGATATGCTTAGGAAAAATTACATATTTTCACAATCCAATTTGAAGTATTATATTTAAGATGAGAGTAAATGACCATGGTTAATCCTAATGTGTTTCAAATTGATAATATGGTGACAGGATGTTCTATAAATGATTTTATGACTATTGTTACTCACACAATGCTTTCTAGTTTTAGTCAATGGGTGGATTCCAAGGAAGTCATAGTAACTTTGAGAATTATGTACATGGTAGGAAAGGTGGTGGCAATGAGAAACAAAACGGAATGTTGATAGGCGTAAAAGATATCGTCTTTATGCCAAATAAATTTTCCAAAAATATGATCGACAATATATATATTAACCAATTACCGGACTCAATAATGAAGAGAAAGGTGATGAATGATAAGAGCTCCAGCAGTGGAGTCCATGAAGAAAGGAATCTTCAATTTCCATCACGCAGGAAATGTAGATGGAGGCACCCAGGAAAGTGTCTCAATGGGACAAATAAATGCTTTACGTTTGGGAAGGAAGGACATAAAGTGAATAATTGCCAAAGAAAAATGAAGAGTACTATGGAAGAAGATAAAAATTGTCCCAAGAATCCAATTACAGTCATTTACGGTAAATATAAGGGACCTGGCCATTACCCGAGTGAATACCATATTCTATACTATATTTTCTTGGTCAAAGAAGAAGCTATGTGGAAATAAATTGTTTGAGAAATGTTTAAAAATTATTAGTGCACCTTGTTGATGGGTTTACATTGGAATAATTTTCTCTTATATTTGTAACCTTGCAGTTTTCCATGTGATAATGATATTTGAGGAAGAATTATCTTTCCTCTTGTGGATATAGTTATAAATAATCATTTGGTTTTATATGATCATTAGGTTTGAGACAATTATAAGTTATTATAATTTGGGACTAAAATGAAAGGTATGATATAACATTTGTGGTTAAATTATGTTATGGTTATTTTGAGTAATTTATCTCATTTTGGTAATGTTATAAAATATAGTTTTTGAAAAAGGACAACACGTAGACCATGTGACAACCCATCACGTCGGACAAAGCTGTGGGAATTGAACCCACAACCAATGTGTGATTGGGATTTGTCACCTACCATTGGACTACGTGAAGTCCCTGGATAGTGTGACTTATTATTTTTAGTAAAATGATTTTATTGATCAATAATAAGTTGATTTGGGTTCTTATGTCTTATCAAATGAATACCCATAGTATAGGAAAATGATTTGGGGATTAAGTGATAAATGTTGTTTTGGAAGATGTTTGCTTTTATGGGAACACTATATGACCATGGAAAATAGAATACTATGGGGTTTCATTTGTGGTGTAATGGTGTATTTTTTATCTACGTTTATATTGTGGATTTATAGTGATTTTGGTTATTTATGGAAATGATTAACCTATAATAGAGAATATGTGATTATGTTAATTACATTTAAGTATGTGACTTTAAGAGTAGTTGATGCCATTGGGAGATACAATTTAACATGGAAGACTACATAACCAAATTCTTCTATGTTTTGGGTTTCAATATTAGTTTGGATTATATTGAAGGATTTTAAGGAAAATTGTTTATTGAATTGTATTTATTTAATGTTGGGCTATTGATTTTAGAAATTAAGATTAATGTTTATTTCTCTCAAGGAATATCCTTTTGGGGATCATTAGATCTTGTACTAACCATTTTGGTTTTGATTAATCTCTCAAGACAATTTAAATATATAGTTTATCCTTCATGGATCATGTATTTCTATAGAAGTTTATTCTATCTCTTCCATTGTGACCAAGTATTCTTGAATACTCATTGTTCAATAAAAATGAGATAGTGGTAAACATTTATTAAAGAGTGAAACTCTACTTAAAATGTAAGTATGTCTCTTTATCTTCTTAGTTAATATCATAAATGAATTCCTCGTCCTTATGTAATGTAACTTAAAATAAAAAATGTTGTCTGTTTACTTTTCCTACTAGGAGACTAATGACTGTTTGTCCCAATATAAATTTGTGATTTTATTATTGTTAACTTTCTCCTGATCATGGTTTCTATCCCTCTCCATCAGAACATGACCCTTATTTTATCATCCATAACCATTTTTTTCTACATGGAATCCTAGTTAGGGTTATCATGGGTGACCTTTATACCTCTCTTTCTTTCTTTTAAAGTGATAGTTTTATTGACTCTTTTTTTGATGTGCGACTTTCCATTACATTTACAACAAAAATTTTAAAAATTTCAAGGATGAAATTTATTGATGGAGGGGAGAATTTAACACCCCAATCTTCCACGGTACGCTTCTCTTTGATTAATACAGTAGCGTGTCTTGTACGCAACTTCGAGTTTTATCACAGCTCGACCAATCAATGTAGTCGATATGAATAGTAATACCCATTTTTTGAAATTTTATAAATCTTATCTCTCAAAATGGACTTAATTTTTGGATTCTGAATATTGAAAGTATCCTAGGGTAAAATTTTGGTACTTTTCGGATAACTTTCATATTTTGATGAATAGGGAAAATTACAAAATTTTAATTAAAAACAACTTTTTTAATCGAAATAATTAATATCGATAAATTATGAATTTGAGTTGTTTCAAAGTATATTTAGAAAATATTTTTACTATTTAATAAAATGTTTGTCATTGGACATAATTTCACAACTAAACCAGATACAAACAAGTGCCGATCTTTTGATAGTTATTATCTCTTAAAAACACGCTTTTTGTTTTGACGGCGGGAATTAATTTTAAATTATGTTTTTCCAATTATTTGTTTTGAATTTGGAAAAATGGATTCCATATTTGGATTTAGGATGTCCAAATTGTGTAAATAGGTAACTTTTATTTTTAGACATTTTGAATAATTATTTCGGTAAATATTTTATTTACCATGGTTAAAAGGTAAATCCGGTAAATAAAGGTTAAAAAATAATATCATAATAATAATAAATTACAATAAAACGTTTCCTAAACTTATTGGTGGATACATGTCTTACAATTGGCATCTTTGGGTCGATTTTGGGACCCCACAGAGCCACTTGTTGGAGATAGGGATACTTTATATTAATTAAGTTAAAATAAATACAAAATGGCATAAGCATATATCTTTTAGAAAAACAATTTTTACACAGGGTTATACATGTTTTATTTTCAGATAAAAATATTCATTAGAAATATAAAAAGATTTCCTACATAAGAGTATTTTGTTTATAATTTTTAGACTTTAAATATGTTAATTTAGTTATGACATAATGATGATGTAGTAATTACCATAATAGTGAAAAATTAAAATAATTGATATTATAAACACCCAAATAAATAAACTTTGTGACTTTTTATGAACTTAACTAATTTTATAGGTTAATATGACATGTTAGGATTGATTTAATTAACTTTTTTTAAGTAATCAGTCTGTTATGATTTTTACAAAAATAAATTATTGGATAGTGTTGAAATTGACATAAAAGAGTTTTTAAAACAAATATTATATTATTAATTGATATTAAATTAAAAAAAATCTAATTATCGAAATTGTGACTTATATCATGATATTTGTATCATTAATGGATAACTTGGGTGTCTTTTGGATGTATTTAGTATGTTTATTAACCATATAATATAAAAATACAAAGAGACCTTGTAAAAGTGAAACTAATTAACTAAGAGTTAATACTTAAAGATATGGTTAATATAGTAACCCAAACCTGTCTAAATCCTATTGGTTGAGTGTTTTTAGACCTCTCCACACCTTAACCTTTAAATAATCGACTTTTGAGCCATTATAAACTGAATATAAATTTATTATAAGAAAATATTTCTAGCTTTTCCAAAGGTGCCACTCACCCCTCTAATAAAAGGGCACTCTCCCTTCTCATTAATTCACATCTTCATAGCCTTTTGGTTCGGACAAACCCTTCCCAAATACTCCCTCAACGTCCCTCACTTCATCTTGAAGGCCTTCCTTTAGTCGAAAAGCCATCCTAAGATGCCCTTTTGATCAAATTAAAAGGAAGAACCCGAAGAAGAGGTAATGATTTCACCACCCTCTTTCAAGTTCCTTTCTTCTTCCACTTCTTCATTCTTTGTTACTTCCATTCTTAAATAATAACTTCATTATCATCTAAATACTGTGATGTTATTATAAATATGTTACAACCATATTCAGTATTCTATCCATCCATTGAATGACATGTCACCATACGTGCGTGCGTACGGCTTACCGTCTCCACATCGTGGTGTAATTGTTATTAAATATAATATTATTTGGATGGGTATAATAATAATGTGTAGTTCATTTAAATGATAAATAAATACATGATAATTATTATATATACCATCCAATAATATATTATTTTAATATCAAAATAATGATATTGTCGCTCGTGCGTACGTACGGATTACCGTCTCCATGAACTTGATGAGATTCATTCCCCATCATATCCATTCAAGTCTAAATTTCATTGGATGAATAAAAATAATTTTTAGACACATTATATCATTTTGGATATGAATAAGATACATCACATCCATAACAAATATGGATTTCATAACAAATAATATAAAGGAAAACGAATCCGTTAACACCCGAAACGACGATAATACTAAGATATTATTAACAAATCAATGTTAAAAGATCATTTATGATATCATATTAATGTTTATGATTCTTTTATAATTCAATAAAAATTATTTAACCATTATATATGAGTTTAACCTACCTTCGACCAAGGAAAAAGTACAAAGTAAGGGGTTTCTTATATCACTTTTAATTCCGTGAGATTTTCATTGTTCGCCACTTATTTATTGCATGTGGTGTGTGTACTGCCCATGATTGTATTCATTGTGTAATATACATTTATTTGTGGATATCTACCTCATCATTGTATGATCCTTCTTTCATGGTTTTATGTTTCATATGTTACCAAATCAATAAGGGAATTTGATATTTCAATTTCCACTCATTCGGCTTTAAGCATACTTCATTGATTATTTTACTCCAAGATTATGTATGGAATCACTATTCATTTAATTATGTCATAACATCCAATAAAAATTCTGTGGATATACTTTTGATACACATAATCACTCCATGGATAAATTCTCAAGTCATCGATTCGAACTTGATAAGAGTAATTTTATCTTAATCTCCATTTGTTGAGTTAAATATCCAATTCATTGGTGCTGTTTTTACAAGAATATGTGTGAATGTACTCTGATTGACTTACACTTAATACCCAATCATATTGAGTGTATTTATATTTCCCACACATAATTGTGTCATCAATTTATCCATAACCTATGGATATAGTCTTTATAAGAGAATTAATCTCAATTTAAATTCCATTGAGACTTCTTTATTGTAATACACCAAATCACTTTTATATGGTGTATAAAATGTACTTTGACATAGTATATCATGAATCCCTTTTTTCTCATGATATTAAAAAAAAGTATTACCATAATTATTTGTATTCAAGTATCTTTCTTTTGGTTAGTAACTCTAACTAAAATATCATTTTAAAATGTTTTAAAGATTTATTATTCTATATATTTCTCATTAATGTACATGTCTTCAAAAAGGTTTTTAAGGTTTTATTTATATGGACATGAATGTTTTTAAAATTTTAATTACTTTCAAAATTTTCAAAGTGGTATGGGACACTTTGATTCAAAAATCTATTTTTAAATGGATTCTTGAAAAATAGTGTGACTTTTAAATGTTTTCATGAAAAATGGGGATATTTCTCTCTAATAGTTTGGATGATTATTTTCATATATCCTTCATTATTCTCGATTAAGGTTAACCTGATACAATACAATCTTCTATATTGTATCGAATGAGTTTTGTTTGACTGTGGATGTGATATTTTTTATACCATTCATGGTTTGTGGATAAAGTATTGACATTTCGTATGCTAGTTTTAATACGAATGTTTATGTTATGTTTAAACCTGTTCATATGATGAATGCATTGGACGTAGTATGTGACGGGTGGAGCCACTGTAGCTCCTCGATGCATTGGGTTGTCTCATAAGATAAACTAGTGTCTTAGCACAAGGCCTTGACAAAATATTATTTGTAGTCTTAGCACGAGGCCTTGGCTATGTGGTTGTGATAGTATGGAATTATGCATTCCATCATTATGAATGTGGTTATTGATATTGCATGTGATTATTAGATTAGTAGAATATCCATGTGAATAAGTAAATGGCATTATTTCATTTTATTTGTGCCTTATTATGTTGAAGTTAATGTTTAAAAGGCTTTTGTTTTAGTAATACATTGCCTTAAATGTTTAAACATATTTATGAAAGTTTCCACTATTTTTTATCCTTATTGGGAATTTGAGATCACCCCTTTCTATGTTTTATTTTTCCCAGGATGTTAAGAAGTATTTTATGAATGACCTGTAGGGATAGTATAAGGGGATAAGAGTGTGGACTATGGAGACTATATTATTGTTGTTTTCATTTTACGATGTAATGAAAACATTATGAATGTTCTAGTTATTCCAAGTCTACTAAACTAATCGGTCTTTAGAGACATGATTTTTCTTGTGATCATTCCAATGTTATGTAATAATGCACTAACTCTGGGTAACTGTGGTCGGGGCATTACAATTGGTATCGGAGAAAGTTTATAACAAACCATGGAAGCTAGGTTTAGATAAACTCTGATTAGAGCACATAGATTTAATATGGACTTTGGGGATTAATATAGAAGTACTTCCTAGGATTTTGGTATTGTAGAGATTTTGTGAGTTTTCCGAGAATTACATCCATGTCTGGATACGAGCAGGTATAGGTGGCTCTAGCACAGATGTACCTAGGGGTAAAACCCAAAAACACCGCTTTGAGATATACTCAAATGGGAACTGGTGCACGACAACGGGCCTTGCTGTACTCTAGGTTATGACGCTCCCAGGGGATATTCTTAGGATAATTTACATTATCTTTACATACCAATTTTAAATATTATATATAAGATGATAAAAAATGACCTTGGTTAATCCTAATGTGTTTCAAATTGAGAATATGGTGACATGATGTTCTCTAAATGATTTTATGACTACTGTTACTCACACGATGAGTTCTTGTTTTAGTTAATGGATGGATTCCAAGGAAGTCATAGTTACTTTGAGAATGATGTAAAAGGTAGGAACGATGGTGGAAATGAGAAAAAGATTGGAATGTTGATAGGCGTAAAAGATATTGTCTTTACGCATAATCAATTTTACAAAAATATGATCAAAAATATATATATTAACCAATGCTCGGACTCAACAAAGAAGAGAAAGGTGATGAATGATAAGAGCTCCAGCAGTGGAGACCATGGAGAAAGGAATCCTCAATTTCCATCATGCAGGAAATTTGAAAGGAGACACCCAGGAAAGTGTCTCAATGGGACAAAGAAATGCTTTACGTGTGGGAAGGAAGGACATAAAGTGAAGAATTGCCTATGAAAAATGAATAGTACAATGGAAGAAGATAAAAATGGTCCCAAGAATCCATTTATAGTCATTTGCCGTAAATATAGGGGACCTTGCCATTACCTGAGTGAATGCCCTATTCTATAGGATAATTTCTTTTTCAAAGAAGAAGCTATGTGGAAATAAATGGTTGGAGAAATGTTTAAAAAATATTAGTGCTCCTTGTTGATGGGTTTACTTTGGAATAATTTTCTCTTATATTTGTAACCCTACAGTTTTCCATGTGAGAATGATATTTGAGGAATAATTATATTTCCTCTTGTGGATATAGTTATAAATAATCATTTGGGTTTATATGATCATTGGATTTGAGACAATTATAAGTTATTATAATTTGGAATGAAAATGCATGGTATGATATAACATTTGTTGGTAAATTGTGTTATAGTTGTTTTGAGGAATTTATCTCATTTTGGTAATGTAATAAAATATTGTTTTTGAAAAAGAACTACACGTAGACCGTGTGACAACCCATCGCGTCAGACAATGCTGTGGGAATTGAACCCACAACCAAAGTGCGATTGGGATTTATCACCTACCACTGGACTACGTGAAGTCCCTGGATAGTGTGACTAATTATTTTTAGTTAAATGATTTTAATGATCAATAATAAGTTGATTTGGGTTCTTATGTATTATTAAATGAATACCCTTAGTATAGGAAAATGATTTGGTTATTAAGTGATAAATGTTATTTTGGAAGATTTTCCCTTTGTTGGGAATACTATATGACCAAGGAAAATAGAATACTATAGGGTTTCAGTTGTGGAGTAATAGTGGATTTTTTATCTACGCTTTTATTGTGGATTTATAGTTATTTGGGTTATTTATGGAAATGATTAACCTATAATAGATAATATGTAATTAGGTTAATTAGTTTTAAGTATGTGACTTTAAGAGTATTTGATGTCATTTGGAGATACAATTTAACATGGAAGACTACATAACCAAATTCTTCTATGTTTTGGGTTTCAATATTAGTTTAGATTATATTGAAGGATTTTAAGGACAATTGTTTATTTAATGGTATTTATTTAACGTTGGGTTATTGATTGTAGAAATTAAGTGTAGTTTTTATTTCTCTCAAGGAATATCCATTTGGGGATCATTATATCTTGTACTAAAAATTTTTGTTTTGATTAATCTCTAAAGACAATTTAAATATATAGTTTATCCTGCGTGGATCATGTATTTCTATAGAAGTTTATTCTAGATCTTCTATTTTGTCCAAGTCTTCTTGAATACTCATAGTTCAAAAAAAAGAGTTCGTGGTAAAAATTTATTAAAGAATGATACTCTACTTAAAATGTAAGTATATATCTTTATCTTCATAGTCAATATCATAATTTAATTCCTCGTCCTTATGTAATGTAACTTAAAACAAAAAATGTTGTCCGTGAACTTTTCCTACTGGGAGAATAATGACCGTTTGCCACAACATAATTCTGTGATTTTATTATTGTTAAATTTCTCCTGATCATTTATTATATCCCTCTCCATCAGAACTTGACACTTAGTTTATCATCCATATCCATGTTTTTCTATATGGAATCCTAGTATGGGTTATCTTGGGTGACCTTTATACCTCTCTTTCTTTATTTTAAAGTGATAGTTTTATTGACTCTTTTTCTGATGTGGGAATTTCCATTAGATTCCCAATACCAATTTTAAAAATTGTGAGGATGAAATTTATTGAAGGAGTAGAGAATGTAACACCCCAAGCTTCCACGGTACGCTTCTCTTTGATTAATATAGTAGTGTGTGTTGTATGCAACATCGAGTTCTAACATGCCTCGACCAATCAATGTAGCCGTTATGAATATTAATATCCTTTTTTTGAAATTTTATAAATTTTATCTCTCAAAAAGGACTCCATTTTTGGATTCGGAATATCGAAATTAGCCAAGGGTGAAATTTTGGTACTTTTCGGATAACATTCATATTTTGATGAATAGTGAAAATTACTAAATTTTAATTAAAAACAACATTTTTAATCTAAATAATTAATATTGATAAATTATTAATTTGATTGGTTTTAAAGTACATTTAAAAAATATTTTTACCATTTAATAAAATGTTTTTCATTGGACATAATTTCAAAATTAAACCAGACATAAACAAGTGCCAATCTTTTGATAATTATTATCTCTTAAAAACACGCTTTTTGTTTTGACAGCGGGAATTAATTTTAATTAATTTTTGCCACTTCTGTATTTTGAATTTGGAAAAATGGATTCCATATTTGGAATCAGGATTTCCAAATTGTGTAAATAGGTAACATTTATTTTTAAAATTTTTGAATAATTACATCGGTAAATATTTTATTTACCATAGTTAAAGGGTAAATCCGGTAAAAAAGGGTCAAAAAATAATATTATAATAATACTAAATTACCATAAAACGTATCCTAAACTTATTGGTGGATACATTTCCGACAATGGGCATCTTTGGGTCTATTTTGGTAAGCCATGGAGCCACTTGTAGGTGATAGGGAAACTTTATTTTAATTAAGTTAAAATAAATACAAAATGACATAAGCATATAGCTTTTAGCAAAACAATTTTTACACAGTGTTATACATGTTGGATTTTAGAATATAAATATTCATTAGAAAGGTAAAATATTTCCTACATAAGGCTATTTTATTTATAATTTTGAAACCTTAAATAATTTAATTTATTTATGACACAATGATGATGCAGTAATTACCATAATAGCGAAAAATTAAAATAATTGATATTATAAACACCCAAATAAATATAATTTTTGACTTTTTATGAATTACACCAATTCTATAGGTTAATATGACATGTTAGGATTTATTTAATTAACTTTTTTTGAAGTAATAATTCTATTATGATTTTTACAAAAATCAATTATCAGATAGTGTCGAAATTGACATAAAAGAGTTTTTAAAACAAATATTATATTATTAATTGATATTAAATTCTTAAAAATGTAAGGATCGGCCCATGGACTTATATCATGATTTTTGTATCATTAATGGACCACTTGGGGGTCTCTTGGATGTATATAGTATGTTTATTAACCATATAATATAAAAACACAATGAGACATTGTAAAAGTGAAACAAATTAAATAAGAGTTAATACCTAATGATAAGGTTAATATAGTAACCCAAACCTGTCTAAATCCTATTGGTTTAGTGTTTTTCGACCTATCCCCACCTTATATTTTATATAATCCACTTTGGATCCATTATAAACTGAATATGAATTTGTTATAAGATAATATTTCTAGATTTTCTAAAGGTTCCCTTCACCCCTCTTATAATAGGGAACTCCCCCATCTCATTAATTGACACCATCAGAGCCATTTGGTTCGGCCAAAATCAGCGAAAATACTCTCTAAACTTCCCTCACATAATCCTAGAGTCCTTACTTTAGTCATATATCCAACCTAATAACCCCTTTTGATTAAATCAAAAGGAAGAACCCGAAGAAGAGGTAATGATTGCACCACCCTCTTTCAAGTTCCTTTCTTCTTCCACTTCTTATTTCATTGTTATTTCCATTATAAAATAATAACTCCAGTATCATCTAAATAATGTGATGTTATATAAATATGGTATAACCATATTCATTATTCTATCCATCCACTGAATGACATGTCACCATACGTGCGTACGTACGGCTTACCGTCTCCACGTCGTGGTGTAATTCTTATTAAAATTAATATTATTTGGATGGGTATAATAATGATGTGTAATTCATGTAAATTATAAATATAACATGATATTTATTCTGTATACCATCCAATCATATATTATTTTAATATCAAAATAATGATATTGTCGCTCGTGCGTACGTACGGATTACCGTCTCCACGAACACGATGAGATTCATTCCCCATCATATGCATTCAAGAATAAATTTCATTTTATGAATAAATATAATTTTTAGAGACATTATATCATTCTGGATATGAATAAGATACATCCCATCCATAACAAATATGGCTTTCATAATAAATAATATAAAGGAAAACAAATCTGTTAACTCCCGAAACGACGATAAAACAAAGATATTTTTAACAAATCAATGTTAAAAGATCATCTATGATATCATATAAATGTAAATGATTATTTTATAATTCAATAACAATTATTTCACCATTATACAGGAGGTTAACCTACCATCGAACAAGGGAAAAGTACAAAGTAAGGGGTTTCTTATCTCACTTTTAATTCCATGTGATTTCCATTATTCACCACTTATTTATTGCATGTGGTGTGTGTAATGCCCATGATTGTATTCATTGGGTAATATACTTTAATTTGTGTTTATCTATATCACCATTTTATGATCCTTCTTTCATGGGTGTATTTTTCGTATGCTACCTAATCGATAAGGGAATTTGATATTTCAATTTCCACTCATTCGGCTTTAAGAATACTTCATTGATTATTTTACTCCAAGATTATGTTTGGAATCACTATTCATTTGATTATATCATAACTTCCACTCCACTTTATGTGGATATACTTTTGATACACATAATCTCTACATTGTTAAATTCTCAAGTCATCGATTTGAACTTGATAGGAGTAATTTTAACTCAATCTCCATTTGTTGAGTTTAATATCCAATTCATTGGAGTTGTTTTTACAAGAATATGTGTGAATGTCCAATGATTGATTTACATTGAATACCCATTCATATTGTGTGTATTTATATATGTCACACATAATTGTGTCATCAATTTATCCATAACCTAAGGATATGGTCTTTATAAGAGAATTCATCTCAATTTACATTCCATTGAGACATATTTGTTGTTATACACCAATTCACTTTTATATGGTTTATATAATGTACTTTGACATAGTATATCCTGAATCCCTTTATTTTTATGATATTTAAATCTTTTTAATACCACAATTATTTTTATTCAAGTGTCTCTCTTTTGGTTAGTAACTCTAACTAAAATATCATTTTAAAATGTTTTAAAGATTTATTATTCTAAATCTTTCTCATTAATGTCCATGTCTTCAAAATGGTTTTTAATGATTTATTTATATGCACATGACTGTTTTTAAAATGTTAATTCCATTCAAAAGTTTCAATGTGGTATGGGACACTTTTATTCAAAAATCTATTTTTAAATGGCTTCTTGAAAAAAAGTGTGACTTTTAAATGTTTTCAAGAAAAAGGAGGATATTTCTCTCTAATAGTTGTGATCATTATTTGCATCTATCCTTTATTATTCTCTATTGAGGTTAATCTGATACAATAACATCTTCCATGTTGTATCTAATCAGTTATGATTGACTTTGGATGTGGTATTTTTATACCATTCATGGTTTGTGGATAAAGTATTTACATTTTGTATACTAGTTTTAATACGAATGCGTATCTTATGTTTAAACCTGTTCATATGTGGAATGCATTGGACATAGTAAGTGAAGGGTGGAGCCTGCTTTAGCTCCTCGATGCATCGGTAGGTCTCATGAGAGAATCTAATGTCTTCGCACAAGGCCTTGACAAAATCTTATTTTTAGTCGTGGCACGAGGCCTTGGCTATGTGGTTATGATAGTCTGGAATTATGAATTCCATCATTATAGAAGTGGTTATCTATATTTAATGTGATTATTTTATTAGTAGAATATCCATGTGAATAAGTAAACGACATTATTTAATTTTATTTCTACCATATTATGTTGAAGTTCAAGTTTAAAAGGATTTTTTTTAGTTATACATTTCCTTAAATGTTTATTCTTATTTATGAATGTTTCAGCTATATTGTTATCCTTACTGGGAATTTGAGCTCACCCCTTTCCATGTTTTATTTTTTCCAGGATGTGTAAAAGTATTTTATGAATGACCTTTAGGGATAGTATGAGGGGATAATAGTCTGGAATATGGAGACTATATTATTGTAGTTTTCATTTTATGATGTAATGGAAACTTTATGAATGTATCTAGTTATTCCAAAACAAATTGGTCTTTAAAGACTTGATCTTTCTTGTGATCATGCCAATATTATTTAATAATGCACCGACTCTGGGTAACTGGGGTCGGGGCGTTACAGCTCTTCCTGCTCCGGGTCCTCATGGGACACCGTCATAAGGCCTGTGGTCTGCACAAGACACAAACATGTGTGCGATAAGCTCGTACAGGGGTGAGTATAACAATACTCAGTAGGCACCCCAAAAACCCAAAACAAAAAAGAGAAACTGAAAGGAAACAGTCTTCTAATCCCATCCAGAGGGAACCTAGACGAGGGAGAAACTCCATCTCGTGACCATCCTCGGCTAAACACAACTAGTCAGCTCATGCTCGGTGCATGCCCATACATACAAATTGAACATCCAAATTTACTCAACTCACGCACCAAGCCACATGAGGTACTGACCTCATCACCAGCAACATTTCACAACCAAGAGTGCACACACCATGATCACTATCATACATGATGACACTAATCCGGGAGATACAATCCATTGTTTCCCACACAAACACCTTAGATGCTCACCCGAGATATCGCGCTCGTTGGATAACGTCACTGAGGAAACCACACTGAAACAGCAAGAAAAACAAACTCCTCGGATAGGGGATCACTCCTAGTTTCCACTAGGGGATTCCAAAACCCACACTGTTATATGAAGATATCACAGATAAGGGATCAATCCTAGGGTCCGCTGGGGGATACCGCAACCTGATCTGGAATTTGTAGATCCCACAAATAGGGGATCACTCCTAGGATCCGCTGAGGGATACCACAACCTAATATGGTTCTCAAGAGAAACACATCACTCAGATAGAGGATCACCACTTCTATCACGACGGTCACAATGATACCAAAACCCTATCTTTTACATCTAGCATTGTAAGGAATCAAACTGGCAATGATGCAACCCTACAGAAACCACGCGTTGAGTAGGGGATTGTATAACCAATGATACATCAACCCTATTAAAATCCTCATGCTGAGTTGGAGAATTTTTACCCAATGATGCCACAACCCTACTGAGCATGACCCAAAGTGTAGGGGCTCATATTTCCGATGATTCCACAAACCCTATGGGGTTAACATACTAGATAGGGGATCGTCCCCCATGGATAAGTGGGAAACGTGATACCAAGAACACAATCTATAGATACGATGCTAGAGGATCCCACTTCGGGCCCACCAGAGGGATGCCACAACTCTAACAGATTTAACATCCCATCGAGAGGATCACATACCTATACTAAGGTTGTGATGTCATGCGAACCCTCGTAGGAACAAACCAAGGGAGTACACTCAACCACTGCTGGTACAAACGTCACTAACTCGAGTGACCCACCACAATGCCACACCACGCACCTCTAAGGCCAATATAGATGCCACCATCGCGATCCATGCAGAAAAACACACAGGACATGCTGTTTACTCACCTGAAACAGACAACCTGTGAAAAAGGAATTATTAACCATAGATAGCTAGTGTGGGGCCCACAATAAAATCCCAAAACACATCAAGAGGATCGTACAACTACGATCCCTTCGACAAAACACATGGGATCGACTACTCGATTGTCCCAAATGGACACCCAGAGAAAAAGGTAGTATTCACTGAAGCCAGTCTAGGTGGGGCCCACACCACAATCCCGAAACTGTTCGAGCGGAGCACACCATTATGATCCCCTCAGAAAAACACACGGGATCGACTACTCGTTCGTCCAAAACCAACAACCGAAAGAAAAGTAGTGTTTCTACGAAAATTCCAAAACTAGGCCTCATGGTGCCTACACCATGTTCTCAGTTAGAACACCCAAAAACTATGATGAAAAGTATGTTGTAACATTAGGGTCTCAACGCCACTGAAGACACATCAATCAGATGCTCTGGGTAGAAGTTACAATGACCCTATATCGAATTAAAAAAAAATAATTATATTATTCGACATTTCATGCTCCTAGGACATGATCCTGAAACATTAAACTCCCAAACCCACCACATAGGGTTCTGCTTATCACCAGGGTCACATCGCTGTAGACGACACGTGATTCGGATCTCTATGGAGAAAGATACGGAGGTTTTAAAACCCCGAGTATAAATAGAGGGTCGAACCAGCCTGAACCGGCCGGTCCAACCGGCCGACCTGACAGCCACCACTGTTGTCCTCTCCGGACCGCGGACCACTCCGTTGTGGCGTATCACAACACACAAGAACTACCAACCCCCCCCCCCCCATGCGGTGTCGCTGCTAATTGGCGGTGGGATCGCCACGGTGTGGTCATCCCGATTATCTCCCGTGACACGCCGCAGCCCACACCGCCATGTCGGAAGTCATTCTGAGGGCCACCAGGAGCCCCCCAGGGGCCCATACGCACATCTGAAGGCATCTGCGTGCACTCCGGGACTGTATCTACACATCAGAAGGCTAAAAACAGTGAAAACCCAACCAAATGGGATCCATGATTTCAATACTCAAAACGCCTACCACGCAGGCGAAACACCGAAGCTTCGACTGCAGAACGACGCTTGCGGCATGGTGGAGATCAATCTGCTGACAATCGGCATCCGAAACGGGTGTCCATGGCTTGAGTCGGAAAACAAACAGACGAGGGATGAGGGTTGCATCACCTATATGTACACAGTGTGGGAGGGGGAAGTGATTATTGGTTTCTAATTTTTTTAAATATAAACATCATCTTAACTGCCCGCCAACATGCCTCTTACTCGTCACCTTGTGCCAACTAAAATTATGTCATGCATAGGGAAAACACGGTGTTATGAATGCAAAAGAAGACTGTGATTTTTGATCCGAGACTCCTTTTAGAAATTATTCACGCTGATGCTCATAAATATTGTTTTCCATTTATTTACGAAAACACCTCTGGTGGATTTTCTCAGTGCAGGTCTGTGCCCGCAATGTTTACACCCCGCATAGGGTAAACAGCATGATCCGGAAGAAACTGTGCCCTCAGATTCCTATTCTATATTACCATTTAAGAGATACTAACACCTGCCTTGCGCAGAGTATAAAAATACATAAATATTTTTATAAAATTTATTCTGGGCACACCAGGCCTCGGAATTGCACGCTGTCTTCGTACCTAGTACTAGAATCATTGATATTAATATTCCAAAGTATGACAGGGCCACAACCCGAGTCGCTGCATCCTCCCCACCTTAGAAATTTTTGTCTTTGAAAATCCATAAGAACAGGGGAAGCCACTAGACTCTCAACTAGGTCTCCCACGCCAGCGAGTTCACCAACATAATCCCCTGCTCTAACACATAAGTCAGAGGGACTCATCCACTGCACCTCAACACTATCTTCTTTATGTACCACTAACTTGGCCGCACAGTTTTGATCACTTCACAAAAACACATCTCAGTGGGGGAAGGATCCCTCTTCCTCACACATTTGCAGCACGCCAAAACACACCCACACAGGGTCTTACCAATGCCCTGAACAGAACACAAGAATGAAATGGAAAGAGAATATTACCACTAAACAGTGTATAAAAAACTACTGTAGAAATTATTAAGGACACATGGCGGACCTATATCCATCCGCGGGGCCTCTGGGTCAATATCTTCTAGGCATGTAGCTGCACTGGCCCTCGACCTCCAGCTCCCTAAGCTCGGCGTGGACCACCTGGTGGTGGTGAAATTGGAATCTGATACTGCTAACCACCTCCCGCTACAACACTAGCTCCATTGCCACGTATGCCGCCCCGCAGACCTCCTTCCTCATGTTTTTTCCACTGCCAAGGTGGCCTGTCAACTGGCTCCCTCTCAATAGCTCGACGGGTAGGACAATATCTAGCAAGATGTCCCCAAACATTGTAAGTGTTACACCACTTCTCCTGCGGTAGACCAAAAAGGCATGTTAGTCCTGGGAGGCCTGAACCTCGGATCCTTCATCATAGGGGCTCATTCTGAAATGTTAGCCACATTTAGACCATTGTGCCTTCCACTGGATACCAGTTGGAAACGCCTCAGCTGCCACGTGCCCATCATAGACATGATGAATCTGCTCGGCTAGAAATCTCTACACCGCTAAGGCTTGCTCCAACACTCTAGCATAGGCGTACATACACAAAGAAACCAAACATACCCAGATGCTCTGCGTAGGCCCTGCTCGAAGCCCTGATCTCTAATGAACGGGTCTCAAACCACATTCAGGGAGTAACGCGATAGGTCTCTAATGCTCGTTGAGTACTCCTACATAGTCATGCCCTCTTGTCAAAGATGCAGAAGCTCCTGGATCTGCACTGACCTCAACGTCACTAGATATAACTCTTCCCTGAAGAGCCGCTCAATCTCTTACCACATTAGAATCTCCTCATCATGGGACTGCGTCACTAGGGTCCACCATTGCCTGACCTAACCATGTAGAAGGATCGCCACTAGGACAACCATATGATAAGGAGGTGTCCTCCCGAGGTGGAAAAATTTTGGGACTACCTCTAGCTAGTCATCTGATTCCTAGGGGTATAGATCCCCCTGAAACCTCAGAGGTCGCTTCCCCTAGAACTCGGGCAGTGAAATCAGCCTGCGTGCATCCTCATCCTTCCCTGCTAGTACAACTATCTGATCGATCGTTGGTGGCACCTCTGGTCGACCACCTGGAGGTCCATCCTCAGAACCTTCACCCTAGTCCACATCCTCTAAATGGGGTGGATCATATCCACAATCCCGCTATGGAACTATCACTGCTTTTCATTGTGGTGGCATCCTAAAATAAAATCAAGTTGCACCATAGTCAAAAAGTACATCTGGAGAGCCGACTCATGAAGAAGAAGAAGGTAAACCAAAATACCTAGTCATATATGACGCATGTATCATATTGTCCATGTGACTAGTTTCCAAACGTCCCGAGTCAAAAGGAAAGTTATCTGATTCCTAGTGAATGGATACATTGGGCACCACACTAGAAATGGAGTCCCAAGACTGAAAGTAGAACTCAAAACATCTTGACACTGCCGCTATGAAATTAAAACCAAACTCATAGCTAAACTAGCTGTGCTCTGAGATCCCAAAGGTGGAACCTGCTCTGATACCACTCTGTCACAACCTGGCCCTATAGGGCTCGAGCCGTGAATCCCCATGCCCGCCTCAAATAGGCCAGGGGTTAGCGACTAGCACTATGTAGGCTATCACACACAATAGAGGCATTGGACTAAGGTACCTGTACACACGCACCAACATACACCTCCATGAAATAGTGGAAAGATATATAAAACTTAAAAGTAAATGCATGCATACAACTATCCCAAACTAGAGTGAAACAGATATATGATAGTGAAAAATAGGGACCACCAAAGGAAAACCACAAAAGTTTCCAACCTAATCTGAAGAAGGGGTACGCAACCAAAAGTACCACTGGAAAGCACCTCGACATAACTCCGATAAGACTCCACGATCAGTCCCACTCACTCAGATCCGCCTGCTCCGGGTCCTCCTGGGACACAGTCGTAAAGACTGTGGTCTGCACAAGACACAAACTGGTGCTGGAAAATCCCTTGTAGGGGTGAGTATAACAATACACAATAGGCACCCCAAAAACCCAAAACCAAAGAGAGAAACTAAAAGGAAACAGTCTGATCAACCTAGCCAGAGGGAACCCAGATGAGAGAGAAACACCATCTCGTGACCATCCTCAGCTAAATACAACTAGTCAGCTCAAGCCAGGTGCATGCCCATACATACACCTTGAACATACAGATATACTCAACTCACGCACGAAGCAACATAAGGTACTGACCTCATCACCAGTAATGGTTTACAACCAGAAGATCACACTCCATGATCACTTTCATCCTAGATGACACTCATCTGAGAGATACACTCCATCAGTTCCCACGCAAACATCTCAAATGCTCACTCGAGAGATCACACTCTTCAAATATCATCACTAAAGAAACCACACTGAAGCAGCATGAATAACAAACTCCTCAGATATGGGATCACTCCTAGGGTCCACTAGAGGTTTCAAAAACCCAGACTGGTATATGAATATCTCATTGATAGGGGATCACTCCCAGGGTCCGCTGGGGGATACCACAAACCGATATGCATTCATAGATCTCACAGATAGGAGATCACACCCAGGATCCACTAGGGGATACCACAACCAGATCTAGAGCTTGATAGAAACATGTAACTCAGATAGAGGATTTTCACCCATGTCACGACAGTCACGAGGATACCGAAAACCCTATCTTGCTCATCTCACACTATAGGGAATCAAACCGATGATGCTGCAACCCTATAAAAACCACATGCTGAGTAGGGGATTGTATAACCAACAATACCACAACCATACTAAAATAATCATGTTAAGTAGGGGATCATATACCCAATGATGCCACAACCCTACTGAGGTAGGACCACAGCATAGGGGATCATATTTCTGATGATGCCACAAACCCTATATGGTTAACCTTCTAGATATGGGATCATCTCCCATGAATAAGGGGTCATAGCGATCCCAATAACACGATCTAGAGAAACGATGCTAGAGGATCCTACTCCAGGGCCACCTGAAGGATGCCACAAGTCTAATAGATTAAACATCCCATCAAGAGGATCAAAAACCTATACTAAGGTTGTGATTCCACGCAAACCCTCGTAGGAATGAACCATTGGAGTACCCTCAACCACTGCTGGTCCAAATGTGTCTAACTCGAGACAACCACCACAACGCCACCCCACACATCTCCAAGGCTGATACCGAGTCCACCATCACAATCCACGCGGAAAAACACGCATGATAGGCTTTTTACTCGCCCAAAATGATGAACTGGTGAAAAATGAACTATTCACTATAGCTAGGCAGTGTGGGGACGACACTACATTCTTGAAACTCATCAAGAAAATCATACCACTGTGATCGCCTCAGAAAAACACACGGGATCGACTACTCGATCATCCCAAACAGACACCCAGTGAAAAAGGTACTATTCACCAAATCTAGCCCGGGTGGGGCCCACACCGTGATCTCGAAACTCATCAAGAGGAGCACAACATTGTGATCCCCTTGGAAAAACACACGAGATTGATTACTCGTTCGTCCAAAATGGACAACCAGCAGAAAAGTGGCATTTCTCCAAAAAAGCCAAAACCCAGCCTTGTGGGGACCACACCCTGTTTTCAGTCAGAACACCCAGAAACCATCAAGAAAAGTCTACTATACCATCATGGTCTCAACGCCACTGATGAAATGTTAATCAGACACTTCGGGTAGAAGTTACAACGGACCAAAGTCGAATAAAAATAAAATATCAATATTTTATTCGATAATTCAAGCTCTCGGGGAATGATTACAAATCAATAAACAACCGAACCCACATTAAAGGGTATGCCTAGTCTCCAGGGTCATGTCGCCATAGAGGGAACATGATTCGAATCTCCAGAGAGAATGATATAGGGGTTATAAAACCCCAGTGTATAAAAAGAGGGTCGTATTGGCCGGTGCCAGCCGACGGGACCGCTACGGCCGGTGGACCGTGCCACCATGGCACGACGCAGCGCACATTCGTGGCCGACCCCCCCCCCCTTGGGGTCGCCGCTAATTGGTGGTCAGACCGATGTAGTGCGATTGTCCCGATTATCTCCCACAGGTGGCCGCCGCCAGCGCTGTCACGCCGGTGCCATAAGGGAGGACCTTCCGAGGGCCGCCATGGACACCCCAGGGTCCCAAACGCGCATCCAAAGGCATCTACACGCCTCCCGGTACCAAATCTACACATCTACAGGCTCAAAATAGATAATAACCAACCAAATGGGATACTGGATTTCAAAACTCAAAAATACAACCTCGTGGGTGAAACCCCAATGCATTGGGTGCAGAACGACCCCTGCGATGCGCTAGAGCTCGATCTGCTGACGATCGGTGTCAAAAACAGGCGTTCGCGGCTCGATTTGGAGAAGAGACAGATGAGGGAAG
Organism: Viscum album; assembly: GCA_963277665.1. Taxonomy (NCBI): domain Eukaryota; kingdom Viridiplantae; phylum Streptophyta; class Magnoliopsida; order Santalales; family Viscaceae; genus Viscum; species Viscum album. The sequence continues at coordinate 1,584,809,945 of OY728152.1, read as the reverse complement.
TGGGCTTTGTCACCTGCGCATACAAGGTGGGGGAGTGGAGGAAATGATTTTTTTTAATTTTTTTTAAATAAATACTTCATCCTAACTCCCTACCAACACGCCTCCGACCCGGTACCCAACGCCGACTAAAATTATGTCGCGCGTAGGATAAACACGACATTCTGAATGCAACAGATGACTCAGATTTTTGATCCAAGACACCATTCAGAAATTATTCGAGCCAACTCTCTTAAATAAACATTTCCATTTATTTACAAAAACACCCCTTTTGGATTTTCTCACAGAATGCTCACACCCGCAGTGTTTACAACCCGCGTAGGGTAAATGGAACGCTTCAAACACAACGGTGCCCTCAAATTCCCATTCTGAGCTACTATTTAGGAGATAACACCACCCATCCTCGTGCATTGTATAAAAATACATAGTATTTTTATAAAATTTATTCTGGGCACACAAGGCCTCATAATCGCACACCGTCTTCACGCCTATCGCTAGAATCATTCATAAGAATATTCTAATGTATGACAGGGCCAAAAACCGAGTCTCTACATATACATTCAACTAGTACAAATAAAACTCAATGGAGAGGTGCTTTAATTAACTATTTTATTCAACATACACTCATGAAGACTAATGAGAATATATGTAACATTGTACCCACAGTCAATCAATATCTTGGGGACTGTATCAGATATCACCTCTCCAACTAATTCATGTCATGATCCATGATTAAACCCTACATATTTCCTATATTTCCATGGCCCGACAATAAATCAAACTCTACTACATGAGGTATGTGATATGTAAAACTAACTCACACATAAAAAATAAAATTACAATAAAGTGGGAGCATTACATTCCATTATATCACTATCAAGGTCCCACCATGGAACCTAACTACCTATGGACTATCCACCAAAACCAAACCTTAGTTTTTAATCAAGAAAAAAATATCTATCTCAAACTATGGAATTTGGTTTATATAAGGTTGATTGTGAATTAAATTTTTCAATCAACACATGGTGTCTCACTCCATCATGAAGATTATCTGATAAATAGATCATTAACCATGTTTCATCGTTGATGATGTTTAACTAGAATAATTGGGGTTAACTCTACAATGTGGGGGGTACTAAGAGTCAAAGGCTCTGTCAAAATCAAATCATAACCTATTAATGCCCAATTACTTAATGGTAAACCACAACTCTCTCGAAATCTCAATATTATTTTACTATGCCATAAATCAAGTGATAGTTACACATACAGTCACAATATTTTTATGCTTAATCATGTAATTGGAGTATCCACATAAGGATTCCATAAAAATAATGCAAGACACACTAGAACATAAAAATTAAAAATTGGTTGTTACCCATAAGAGGTCATCAATACCAATCTATTCCCTAAATTTTTATTTTCATTCTTTGTAACATGGAACAAAACCTCTTATTTCAAACCACAATGATTTAATTTCATTTCATTTTCTCTCCCAACAATTGAGAAATTAAAAATTAATATTTTAAAAAACAATTTTTTTCAAATTCCATTTCAAATATAAAATTTCCTTTAAAATATTATTTTAAAATTTATTCCTGTTTTTATATATCATAAAAAACCAATTGACAAATCACCCCATAAAATTGAATATATTAGAGACCATAGACCCTCATTTCACTAAACTATCGCCAAAATGAACCATTTAACATGCTGTTTAGTCCTTTGATGACTAAAAAATGTAATGATTTCATCCCATTTGTAGATTGGTATCATTATAAACAATAATAAAGAATAAAATAATAATAATAACACAAACATAATAAATCCATTAGATAATATTACACATGAATAATCAAAATATTTAATATGTAAAGTAAATCCACCTCACATATATATCAAATTATTTTTCCATGGACATACGGACAGTCCTCAAATCCATGAGAACCTATATTCTCTTGAAATTCCACTTTAAAAATTCTAAAATAATTTATAATAAAATATATAAAAAGATAAAAATATGACTTACCCACTATATTTTATTATAATGTTAGAATCATGTTTTATAGAGTGTTCAAAATGTACAAATAACCCATGAAACACCTCTAAGAAAAATTAATAATTAAAAAACCATTTAATCATCAATTTTAAGAAATTTCAATGAAAAACAATGAAAACTCATCAATTTATATAAGTTCTCTAAAATAGTGTTTCGAAATATAATTTATTCCTACACTAACCTCCTTAAACTAAAACACATGAAATCCCCATCAAGATGGAGTGATTTAATCATAATTTAGGGAAATATAACATCAAATACCTAATAAAAACTAAAATCTGATGTGGAGGAGGTGCAAGAATAAATATATAATAACATGAATGGATTAACCCAATTTGAGGAGTAAAAATTACTTGAATCCCTACTAGGTAAAATAGGAAATGGAAAAAACCAAACTAAATGATGAAAAGTTGGAATTATGTTGCTAATTCTCTCACTTGAACCCCTAAATATACTAGGAATAGTGTTCAATGACCATAAAATTAAGGTCTGTACTCTGTTTAAAAATGGAATAGAAACACTAACGACCTAGTATAAATCCATTTTCAATCTAATTTCTCATCATGTATTTGGTGAAATATTATCGACCTCTAATAGGAAAACTAGTGGGAAAAACCCTAGTTACTCTACCAAGTATATTGTGGCACCATAATGACTATCCATTAGTTGTCAAATAAAGCCCAAAATATATCTTCACATAATAAAAATTGGAATGATAAAAAATGACATTTTAATACCGTATAAATTTTTTAATACTATAGTGATAATATAATTTCTTTCTTGAGACGATTATATAATTTTAAAATTGAACTTATTCTTTTTTCACAATTGACAGACCCCAGATTATTTTTCAAAATAATTTATCTTTTAAGTAATTTTCAATAGATGTTACATTAAGTTGATTTAACATTGTACACAACACTAATTTTATCTTTCATTATATGAATACCCGTTGTTAATTGAATTGATTCATAATATTAAAATATTATCATTTAAAATTATAGTTATCACTTAACTGTTGAATTAGAGGCTATTAATTGAATTGAATAAAATATGAAAAAAAAATTATTTTACATATATATATAAATTATTCATTATTGTGATATTAAATATAAATGAGAATAAAAACCATTTGAAAATAAAGGAAATCATTTTTTAAGAAATCATTTTGAAAAGAAACATGAATTTCCCCAATAATGGAAATAACCATCTTTTGGGGAATTATTTTAATGATATTTATATATTATATATTAACTACTTTTTAAAAAAATTATCATATTTTTTACACGATAAAATATTAAAAACAAATATTATTTTGTGCTTTAAACCTATATTTTTCAACAAAAAGGTTTTGTCACATTTTTGGACTTATTAAAAAAGTTATATTTTGAATATTTTTAAAATTATTATTTAAAAATTTAAAAAAATATATTTATAACAATAATTCCAAAAGTAGAATTTGTTGATTTTTTTATAATTTTGGGAGATTGTAATTTTTTTATGAATACTGAAAATATTTGGTTTCATTAAACAAATTAATTTATTTTAATGCATTTTAATGATTAGAAATTATTCAAATAAGGTTTTAAAATTAAAAAATAGTTTAAATTTTTATCAACTAATATAATTTAGGTCATTAGAATCAATTTTTTGTTTAATTTTTGTATAAAAAATTGACTATTTAAATTTTTCTATTTGGAAAGCAACATCTTCGTTACCCCAAATGGATTACATTTGAATTAAAATTTTACACATATTTGAACGGAATCTGTAAAATGTTATTCCATATTTTGAATCATAATAATAATAATTTTCTAAAATTTTAAACTTCTATTTTTAGTATTATTAATAGTAAAATAAGTAGAAATTAATAGTTGCGGTAAAGATGAAAATGGAATTACCAAGGGTTAAAATAAAAATATAATATGTAAAATGACCTATAATCCTATTAAAAACCCATTTCAGAGATATATTTAGGCATTATATCCTATAAAATTTGATAATGGCCTGCATTGGATCCTTTTTAATCAAGAAAAATGTTAGTACACATTTTTCATTTCAAACATTATTAGTGTGCCACTGACCTCCTTGATAATTTCCACACAGTCTACCCGACTTTTAACAATTGCAAAACCCATGGGATTGGCCAATAACTTCCAATAAAACTTCTTTACAAAAATAATATCATCTTGGAAACCTTATTTTTCCCAAGAATCGCCCCATTGAAGGATTTTTTGTGAAAACCAAAAGGAGTTTTTCTGAAGAAGAGGTATCATCCCAAGTAGGTGCATTTATTTTAATTGTTATTCTACATTATTAATTTACTATTATAACTTTAATATTTAATAACATTGGAATAATTTATATGTATTAATTTTTTATGTTATGTTTGTGACATTATTCTTTCTCCACTTCCATGAAATGGGATATGAAATCACCATTCGCGTGTACTGTGGACTATCGCCTCACAAACCAATGTTATTATAATTCAATCACCAACTCTCACAATTTGAAGTAATTAATGTATAAACTTTTATATATTATATTTATTATATTTATAGAATTTTTAAATTATAATATACAATAATCCTTCTTACACTACATTCAGTAGAAATATGATAATGTCGCTCATGTTTACGACATACTACCACCTCAAAAAGTGATGTTATTCATTCATTATTCAATATAATGTAATAAAGATATATATTTATAAAATATGAGATATATAAGAAAAAAAATTATACGATAATTTTCCTATATTATCCAACTTTATTTCTATCATTTCATCTATACAATTATAACAATGTTCATTCATACATAAAAACATATTGTATCTAAGAATGATGTACTTTTTTATCTGATAAAATTATGTGTTATAATAAATAAAAAAATTAATAAATATATTTCATATTTATAAAATTCAAAATATTCTAGATATTATTGATCCATGATCAGTTTATGAGGACATAAAAATAAAAAATAGAAACTTATATGAAAAACAAAGAAGTTATTCCTCATAATGTGGATTTAATACAAAATTTTCAATCCAGTGTAATAAAGTGTCAATGAAAATATTATATCGTATGATATATATAATTATGGATGTTCAATATATATATATATAATTAATCTGAAATTATTATACAAAAAATTCAAATTCATATGGAATGAATTCGAGACTTAAGCTAAGGGATTTCCATTTCACTGTTATTTCAGGTTAGACACATGTCATATTCAACATCTGTTACCTGTATATTGTGTATATAGTACACATGAATATATTTTATGATTATTCTCATTAAAATTAGGTGGATTTCAATATCCATTTTATTATATTTCATTCATGGGGGTTCACAATTTCAATATTACCAATGTTGTACGGTTTCTGGTCTCAATTTGTCTTTAATGGGACATTAGTGGTGTTATGAACATACATTATTTTATAAGTTATAGATACATAACCTTTATAATGTTATATCATTGATATAATTGTATTCAGGATATTTTAAATCATTATTGTAATTTATTAATTCATGTGGATAATGATATAAATGTTAAGAAATTGGTAATGATTTGATCTATCAATCTCAATATATATTGGGATGGCTTATGATTATAATTACATAAAAATATAATATGATATGTCTCTAAATAAAATCATTTATTTTATTTTACATTGTTTATTAATGAGATTTTAATGTAATATTACCTTATTTACTATCATTGTTATATAAATTGATTCTGAATTTTATTTTTTGAAAAATATGTTATATATATCTCTTTGAGTGAAGACCCATTTACAACTATTTTGATGTTTTATAAGAATGTTTCCAAAGATTATTTATCATAATATTGTTGAATTTATTTTCTAGAAATTATATTTTATTTAAAAAATAAATGAATCTTTATGTCACGTTCCAAAAATGGAATATTTTTCTTTTTCTATAAATGTTATAGGAAAATCTATCAACATGTGTACAGAATGGAAATAATTTACAACTTCTATTCCATTATTTTAATTGATGAATAAATTATAATTTTCCATGGTAAATTTCAAATAAATTCATTTCCAATTTTTTGTGAAATTTTAATTTTCAAATAGAGGTTTTGAAAAGGTAAAGATTACTTTCCTTAATAAATCATCCAAGTTGTATTTCAAAATAATGTTACTTTTAATGATGATATTTTTTTAGATTACATAGCATTACTGGGGATATAATCCCACTATGCCATCATTATTTTTTCATTAGATTATTTATGAGTATAATGAGGATATTATTATTAATCCCATTTCCTCTAAATGGATTAATTTATGAAGATATAAATATATATATGGAACCCATATCTTTTACATCAGATATACTATAATGTAATTCATATAAAACCAATTAAGGATTTTGATATGATAAATGTTTTATGATACTGTAGAATTTTTTTTATAAATTTCATTATATGATCTGTGGGACCTAGATCTCAATCCAATTAATTGGGAAACGATACATAATATGTAGTGTACAATTTTCATATGTTATTCTCATGTTCTCATAAAAACATGCTAATTTTATATGAATATTTCAATATATTACCCTTCCTTTACATGTGATCTCACTCTTTACAATGTATATTTTCCCCATAATATGAAGAAATACATTATGTATGATATGTTTTTTGAGGGTTCTCTTTATGATAAACTTAAAGGGATTTGATATAGATAACTTTTAGAATACTTTTTTATGGGTTATTGGTTTTTCTGGAAATAAAACTAAATGATTGTATTTGGGATCATTATGTTATGTATTGAATATTCAACAACTATGATTTAGATTATATATATGATGATTTTGGGGTCTCTACAGTTGGTATTATAGAATTTTTTTGTTAACCATTGGAAACAAGGATGAAAATTATTTAGTGACACCTACAAGGATATTTTTAATGGTATGTATAGGGATATGCCAATGGATATGTCTAAGGATGAGTTAATGTGTTGGAAAATGTCCTATAATTTAAATAAATGATAGACATAGTGTATTTGAATAAATTACAACAATGTTTGGGTACAACAAGTGGATGTGGCTAACACAAAGGGGAAAATATGTGTAATAACTCTAAAATAGAAAATTAAGATAGACTTTATCATCATCAGGTGTGTGATAACAAGTCTTGATTCACACATCATTTTACACTCTTGATGGATATATTATGAAAAATCATAGGATTTTTATGAACCACAATGATGTATTTTAATAATGAAAATAATAGAATATGGTTATGTTTATGATTATGTATATTCAATATTTGTTTTTCATTATTTAGTGAAAAAAATGATATTTTGTGACTATTTAGTTTTACAATATGATTAGTGATTCTCATAACATATTCTATGGTTTGAGTCAATGGGTGTAACCTAATAGATAATTTTTTAGTTTTAATGCTACATTAAATTAAATGATTTTATTTATGATAAAATGAATGTTGTTGGAGCCAAAACGAAAATACTCATTTCTATTCTCACACAATTATCTTAAGATACGAAGAATTTTGAAATTATAAATGAGAAAAGGAGGGAACGACATTGTATTGATCCCTTCCCAATGAAAATTTTGTCCCTTTTTAGTTCCTCTGTTGATACTATTGTTATTTATAAATGGATCCATACCCTAGAAAACATATTTTCTATTTTCCATTATTCAGAACCTGAAAATTAAATTTATATATTTATTTATTAGAGGGTGAGGATGTTCAATGGTTGAATATTTTTGAGAATATGATTAAGTATGTGTTAATTTAGTCCCTATAATTGTATGAGTTTATTCTTATGTTTTCTTATATGTACATCCATTGTATTATATGAATAAGGATGGATAAAAAAATTTTCAAGATCCAACAGAAGAATAGTGAATCTATTAGTACCTATAAAGTTAATTTAATAAAATCATTGCATGATTTTGGTTTACTTGTCATTCTAGAAAAAAAATCGTCAATTATTATGTCTGTTAAGACTAAGAAATTTAAATTAATTGGTTATATGAAATTTAGTATCTATGAAGAATTCACTAAAATTACACGATTGATATGAATAACAATATGAGTTTCTGAACAATCCCATGATTTTGATATGAAATGGAAGATCGAACCACAAGAAATATCAAATAAATATAATGGTGGAAAGAAATCTTAGTCACCTATATTTAAAAATTTTTGTAATAATCACTCATATGAATTCCATAAAAGAACACAAGGCTGTTAGATGTTTATAAATCCTATAAAATAAGAAAAACAATGTAGATTTGATATGATGTTTCCAACTAATTAAATTAATTGTGTGAGAGAGAGAGATGAACGAAATGAACCAACCTCACTCCAGTGTTTCAAATTATTTTTGGAATGATGAAAATATATTCCCTAATCTATGGGATAATTTTTATGATAATCCACAAAAAAAAATTAATATAAATGTAAAAGGAAAATCTTATAAAATCTCAATGGATGATTTGAATCATGATAATTGTGGATTAGATATCCTCACATAATTAGATGTGAATTTCATGTTTGAGTTTGTATAAAATATACCTATGAAGATCTTATTGTTCATCATTTAGCAAAATTTCAAGTGATTCTCTCCCCCTCTATGGATTTTGGAATAGTGAAATTATATTTCATATTCAATTTATATGAGGATAAATCCATGCATCCAATGATTTTATTTATATAAGATAAGAGATTATACAAGGAGTAAAGTATGAATTAAATTTTTAATAGTATATGTCTTCTTATATGATTAACTTAAGTTATATAGATATGATTGTAACATCCTAGTTCTGGGGGCTAGACAAAGGTTCCCTGTACCAGGTTGGTCACATGGACATTAGCTCCTTTCAACAAATTTCAGAAGCTACAAACTAGTAGTGAGGGCCTTGGTTGTGGAAGTGGGGAACGTATGCCCCCATTGGAAGAGAAATTCTGTGGAATAACAATTATACACAACAACAGAATTATTAATTCCATAAAAGAAGTAAATAGTAGAAGGCTAAAAGTAAATAAACAACTAAAGTACATATATAAATGATGCATGTCACATATGTCTAGGAAAGTTTCCAAACAAGTCATAATGCAGGAAACACAGTGCTAAACCAAATTATGAAGAAAATAGGTAAACTATAGAAGATCTCCATGCCTCATCTTGGTCCCTTTCTCTCCAGCTTAACAACACTAAAGTACCTAATGTATAAGTGTGACATCCCTAATTTATACCTACAACAATATAATCTGTTTGGGCCCAAAATCATGACCTAAACAGGGTGTGAGATGAATCCTAGTATGAAACATCTCAAAGATCTATGCCTAATAGTCAGTAAATATATATATATATATATATATATATATATTGCAAGAAATATGAAAAATTAAGTAATATTCAATGAAGTACTCAAAAGTTAACAATTTCACAGTTTCAAATACATTCAAATACATTTATTAATAAATCAACCATCCATTCATGAGATACCCTCTAGGAATGTTCTCATAGTCTAACCCCTCTAGTTTAACAATGTCAAAGACTCTATGAGGAATAAGTCACTGTCAACTCCCAATGTGGTATTTTGATGTTATAATATAGAGAATTTCCGGAAGCAGTCAACATACCTTCCCCCTGTGGTTTCATAATAGTATAAAATACACACTTTGAATAAGCACTCAACATTCATTCCCCATATGGTCTCGCAATTTGACAAGTATAACAGGCAATCTGGGGAATCCCTCAACATCAATTCCACCTATGTTGTAACTACACTAGGTTCGCAGATCCCTGTGTAACACTATCATGCATCAATGATTTCCAGTATCCAATTTAATCTCATCAAAATTAAGGCTAATGATCTAAAATTCATATAAATAGCATGTCATATAATATCAACTACATACTAGTAGCACTAGGCATGAAAAAAAAACATCCTAACTGGCAGCTCTAGACCCAATGACCAAAATAAAATTGACATGGAAAAACACATCCATAAACAAGGTAATAAACCTAATTAAAAATAAAAACTCTTTTTCAAGAAAAAACCATGGAAGGCATCATACATGGTTAAATTTACAAAATAAGCAATACCATAATCTATGGTATTCAGAACTTTTCACACATATAATCCAAATACAACTATAGAAATAAAAAAACCACCTACTTTGACATTTAATGATTGATATTGATGGATCTCATCCATTTAATCGACCAATATTATTATAGATCTACAAAAAAATTAAAAAATATCACCCTCGAATATCATAATAAAGAAGTGAAATCAGGAGAAGAAGCTCTAGAAGAAGGAAGAACTCACAGAGGTGATTCTTACACAATTGATGGTGTTTGATTCTAGGAATGGATGACAAGTATGTGGCTTAGTGAATAATCGTCACTCTCCATCACTCCTAGATGAGGAAAAGTTAGAAGAAAATGATTCTAGGGATTTGACGTAACCCTAGTCTGACCTTACAAATGACATAAAAAGTACACGACATGTTCATTTAATGTACACACCATTTAGATGCCTCAACTGGCCCCAAATTTAGGCGGTCTCTAGGTCACCCCACACAGACATGTACTCGGTTGTTACATGGCTAGTACATGGCTACCCGTGGCAATTAGGTACACGACGTGTAATCACTTATACACGGTGTGTACTCTATACATTTCAAAAAAAATCATCTTTCACAAACAATCCTGAAATCAAGATATATATATGAAATGTATATCTAATTTCTTAAAAACTTCCCTCCTAAATTAAATTTAACCCTTAATTTCCCTATCAAGGTGGCAAAGAGGAATCCTAGAATAGCTCGGGCCACTTCGATCGCACATTGGGCTCCCTCTCCCAATTCTTGTCCTGTACTCGCCTGTTATGTCATATCACCTATACGAGATGAATGGACCGGACGCAGAGAAGTTTTTTGCTTCCATCAATAATTAGGATTGTGTTCTCCTCAAATGATGTGTCCACCTCCTACTCAACCTCCATAGGATGAAAAACATGATATGGGTCTGAGATGTTACGTTGTAGATGAGAAATGTGGAAGACGTTGTGCTTTTCCTGGTACATCTGAAGTAACAGTAATAGATAAGAAACTATCCCAAATAATTCTTAAACCTCAAATGGCCCATCGTATCTAAGTGAAATCATTCCCTGTATCCTAATACTTCTATGTCCCAGCTTCGTAGTGACACATCGGAAAATTTGATCTCTGACCATGAACTCCAGAGGTCGTCTTTGTTGATCAGCATAAGACTTATGTAATGAATATACTGTATCCATCTTCTTTCGAATCAAATTAAACTTCTTTGTGGTCTCCTAGGCAAGACGAAGTCCAAGTATAGTTTTCCCTCCTACTTCAATCTGACATTGGGGTGATTAGCATGGCCTACCGTAAAAATCCTCATAAGGTGTAATTGAATAGTTTCTTGAAAACAATTATTATCGGAAAACTCCACCAATGGCATGTGCTTCTCTAATGATCCTCAAAAATATATGATGAATGATCAAAACATGTCCTCTAGCACCTAAATCATGCACTCAGACTGGCCATCTATTTTGGGAAGGTATGATTTACTCAGAAGTATCTGTGTACCCAAAGCCCTATGTAGTCCCTACCAAACCCGAGAAGTAAAATGATAATTCCTTTCAAAAATACTGGAGTGAAAACCCCCATGAAAATGTAAAATCTCTTAGATGAAAACCCATCCAATCTCATCACCACTAATGTTCTCCTTGATCAGTATGAACTGTGGAACCTTTTTGAGTCTATGAATGATAACCCAAACTACATAATTCTCTCGTGTAGGTCTCAGTAACCTTGTCACGGAATCTATCATGTCATCATTCCACATCCACTCAGGAATGGGTAACTACAATAAAATCCTATTAGGTCAATTATTCTCTTTCATTCCCTTCTGACAGGTGGAACATCTCAAAACAAAACTAGAAATATCACTCTTTATACCTATCCACCAATACTGATGATGTAGATCTTGATACATCTTTGTAACACCAAGATGAACTGTCAAAAGTGAAGAATGAATATCTCCCAATATATTTTCACTTATATCTATTGACACCTATATGCTCCCATCAAAATGAAATACCTCATCCTCACCAATGGTTTTTCTAGGCGTAGGGTCCTCTCTTGACACACTCTCCTACAAGACTAGGCCTTCAAAGTCTGATAGCTACCTCATTCACACCGAATCTTGAAGAGTAGAGAAAAGAGCTATAGAATAAATAATGTATGTCCCTATCTGTAATGCACCTCTAGATGCATCTCAAAGAACATAGCCAAAAGGTTCCAACCAATACTGGACTCGTGAACTGCATGTATCTACGTTATTCTTCTCAATGCATTAGTCAATGCGTTTCCATTACTAGTTGGGTAGGAAAGCTCAATGTCAAAGGACTGAAGGTAATCAACCAACCTTTACTATCTCAAATTAGTATCATGACGTGTTATGATATGCGTGAGAATTTTGTGGTCATTTTACACCAAAAAATGCACTCCCAGAAGGAAATGTCTCCAAAAATTCAAGGAATCAAAAACTACAGCAAAATCGAGATAGTGTGTCAGGTAATTCAACATAGGTGGCCTCAACAACTGAGAGACGTATGAAATGACACCTTCCTCAAACATAATCACATCTCCCAGCCCAATACATAATTCATCATAGAAAATAGTATAACTCTTTCCCATATCATCAGAAACTAGTATTGGAGCTAAAGTAATCCTCCTTTTAGCTCCTAAAAAGATGAATCGTTACAATCTGTCCACAAGTACTTCACATCATTCATAGGTCGACCCCTCAGTGGAAATAATATGCATGAAAAGTTTTATATAAAATGATTGTAGTAACCATACATCAATATAAAACATTATACCTCAAATAATTTCTTAAACTACTCAATAGAAAGAACAACTCTCACATTCTCTAGGTATACTGTTATAGCTGTCTCTCAGATATCATGGCCCATGAAGTGAATATGGCCCATCCAAAAGTTGTATTTAAAGAGATTAGAAAATAAATAATGCTCTATCAGTGTACTCAAACCAATCTCAATGATAGTTAGAATGGTCGTGTCGATTCTGAGAGTGCACCAAGATATTTTCCAAAATAACAACCAAAATGGAGTCCATGTATGGATGGAAAAATCTGTTCATAACTGTCATTAAATTTAGGGGTGTTCGTGGGACCGAAAGACATGACCACATACTCGTATTGACAATCCCAACTATGGAAGGCTATAAGAGGTATATCAGACGATCTAACATGAAATTCATGATAACAAGATATCAAATCAATCTTCAAGAACTCCTGGGATACTTGAAGCTGATCCAAGAAATCATCTATCCTTGACAAGGGATATCCGTTTTTGACCATCAAACAGTTCAGTTTCCGATATTCCACACAAATTCTGAGGGTACTCTCCCCTTTATTTGTATATAAGATAGGAAATCCCCAAGGAGAAGTACTGTTTCAGATGAACCCCTTTACCTATAAATCTACTAACTTCTTCGTGATCTCATGTAACTATTGTGTGTCCATCCTATAAGGAGTAATGGACACTAGTGTCAATCCTGGAACAAGGTCAATATAGAAATCTACCTCTCGCTCTGGAGGAAAAACTGAAAATTCTTTTGGAAAGGCATCCATGAAATGAACTAACACTGGATGAAATTAAATCTGTGAAGTCCCCTGTTCATCGAGATATGAAATTGTAATCTGGACTGTAACACCTCTCAACCCATGATGCTTGGATCCAGCTCTACTCGCCTGGACATCCCATTCACCCTTATATATAAACAAACATACCTATGGTGATGTGAAACTCACCAGGTGGTGCTAGAAATCGATAATAGATAGGAAGGGAAGTAATTAATCTATTCTAAGAATGACTTCACTACCTATTATTTCTAGGACATAAATCTCCTATAAGAAGTGAGACCCACTAACCTCAAGAGGGAACTCCTTTCACCGTTTTACACTAGTCATTCTAGTCCCCTACACAGTGTCCAATGTCATGATATCAACAAATGTAATGATATTGATCCCAAGGAAATGCACAACAGGAACAAATATAAAACTATGGGGTCAAACTATATAAAAAAGTTCCAAATCTAAAAAAGGCAACTAGAATCGGCCCTCTACCTATAGAGGGTTCATGATCCTGTTCTATATTGGTCTACTCCAGTACAAAATCTTGAACTACGTCATGGTCTTCTGAAGCTGTCTGAAACCTCTAAGATGATACACCCTGCGACTATCAAAAACCCTACATTTGACCACTATGGCCACGACCACCACCTTGTCTTGAATATCATGAAGAACTCTAGTTACCAATTTGATATAAAACTGGTGGTCCTACTCATAAAAGTCGATTTATAATAGAACCCCTATCACCATCTGCTAGTGAGAAAAACTAACAGAAATGAAAATGATTTCTCATCTTACCACAAGATCGGCACTCAACTGGGCCTCTCATGTATGTTATCATTGTATTACCACTCTTCATGAACTGGTAGCATTCCATGTGGCTACCTAAAGTAGTATCTGGTATACTTGGATCTACATGCGTAGAATCCCTACGATGCTTCTTACTATAAAATAGAGGAATAATAATTCCAAATGTCGATCTTCCCTAGATCACAACACTAGAATCCCTCTATATTCACTCTGTGATCATCACCTTTTTGACTATTTATGTTACAGAAGTCATCCTGATGATGTTGGCCTAAGATCAAATTTAATGAATGTGACCAACCTCAAATGTCCTCACTATAAATAACACATCATCCCCTACAATGTTTGTGAATCTTTGTAGCTCTGTGAAGCGAGAATAATACACTAGGATAGAGACTATACCCTACTCCAAAATCATGAAATCTTGGGCTTGGTCATCCCTCAATGTCTTTGGGTGAAGGTTGGAATAAAAGGAACTCTAGAACTCATCCCAAGAGAAAACCCACTGGCTCCCACCATTTGATATCAAATCCCACCATCTAATGGCGTAATCGTGTAGGTTGTATGTAGTGATATTCCCCCACCTCTCTGAAAGTGTCTCAAGATGCTCGAAGATATAATGAATGGATTCCAACTATGAATTTTAAGCCTGAGGTCCTCCATCCCTTGAGATGGGGGGAGGAAGCTACTGCTGAAAACCCCACGTCCACATTTTCATAGATGGGGTAGGATGTGGTGTTCACTGGAAGGCATGTATCATCCTCATAATGAATTCATGCAACATTGAGTCATCATCTATTTCTAGTTTAATATCTAGTGCCATTAAAGGAATGACATGATGATCTGTTGGTAGTCCATAATCTACCATTTTTGATGTATGCTCGTTGCCCAGTATTTGGCCTACAACAGGAGGACATTTAAATGGCATGACTCTACATGGTCAAGTTCACACCTCAGTTCATGATTAGTACAAACTGAAAAATAGATGTTTAATAAAAGAACAAGAGAAAAACCATTCATGTTTTAAAAAGCAGTGTTACACAGATTATATACCCTCTATATGGTGTGTTCCCATTGGTTTCAACATGGGTGTGTACTTCTACAAAAATTATTAATGTAACACCCCTACACATGGCATGTTCATCATTTGACATGATCTGTAATTGAATCATTTCCCACTTCCTGAGTTACATCACATGGATAAACACATAGTACCTTCCTATGTAACACAAAACAGAATGTCCACCCTAGACATGGCAATTACCCCCTTAAGTTATAACTATTTGTGTCATTTTATAAACGTCCACATATATGGTCTACTCCAAAAGACATGAAAGAACCGGACATTGTGTGTACAACATAAGTTTCATCCTCCCATGTCGTCGGTCACACAGCTGGACACACAGTCCTTACAACATGGTGTGTACTAGTACATGACATGTTCCACCAAACATTTACAACCTTGTTTCTCTACCCACAACGTCAGTCACATAGTAATGGAATACACGACTTGTTCATAAAGTACACGATGTGTTCTTACAAAAAGTTTTTCCTTCCCAAAGATAAAGATAAATGGCATGTATTCATCCTTAAATGCCATTTATTCTGAAATTTTCCATACGGTAATCCTTGAAAACAACTCTGGAACCCCATAAAAACACCAAAACAATCATTAAAGTGCTAAATTTTGATCTGTGGGGGGCCATACTCACCGTGAATCAAAGGTTGGCATCATATTCATGCCCTATCATTGCATAATTCAGTCAACATTTGATATGATCCACCAAATTCCCATCCAAGAGGGCCCAGAATACCTCAGGGACAAAATTATGGTGCCCATTCAAATGAAACATTACATATTATAAATACCCTATCAAATAGTAGGTATTCTATCAAGGAATCTATCACAACAACATGAATATCAAGAACAACATATATCATAACAACATGCAGTCACTATTTCCCCCTAAATACCATGACAATAGTGCATGAAGTGTGATCTCTATCATGTTCATATATGATGCATGAGTTGGAATAACCTAATCTCATTAGCTTTCCCCATAAATTGAACCTCAATAATATCAACAATGACATCAAATATCATTTCAATCATCCAATGGTGAAATGAAATCAATTGTAAGAATAGAAAAACTATAAAAATTGAAATATTCATGGAAACTTGGATTTTCCTAATACATAGGTTAGCTACTCCTGAGCACAAATTATATCAAAATATAAATTCCTTAATATCCCATCCTATAGGCTCCAAACATTATGTCAGGTATGATGTGAATTCAATTGATACCAATTTGTAACGTCCAGGTTCTACGTGCCACTCAAAAGTTCCCCATACCCAGTTGGTCACATTGCCTCAAGAGCATTTCCCCAAACGGCAGAGGCTAATGATTTGTAGAATGGGCCTTGGGTGTGATAGTGTGGAATCATTCCCTCTTTGTCAAAGAAAAACAATGGAATAAAAATAATATAAAATAGAATAAGTAGTAATAACATACAATAAGTAAAAAATCGAAGACTTGAAGTAATTAAAAAACTAGAAAAAACATATATATCATGCATCACATATTCATGGTAAATCAATTAAACAATATACAATGTTGGAAATACAGTGCAAAAAAAGTACAAATAAAAAAAAGAAAACTCTAGTAGCATTGCAAGCCTCATCTTGGTCTCATGCTCTCTGCTCTATAGCACTAATGTACATAAAGTAGAAGGGTGTTTTCCATTATTTATACCTGAAACAATATAATCTCTCTAGGCCCAAATCCATGACCCAAACATTCTATGAGATGAATCCATGTAAGAAACCACCTATATATCTATGCCTAATTTCAATTTAATATATATATATATATAAGCAAATATGGAAAATGATGTAATAAACAAGGAAGTAGTCCAAAATAAACAATCTAAATGACTCAACTACATTAATTGACATTTATTAATCAATCAACCAATCATTCACAAGAAAACCTTTGGGAGTTTTCTCATAATATAACCCCTCTGGTTTCACAAAGAGAAAGACTCTCTAAGGAAGAACTCACTGTTAATTCTCCTATGTGGTCTTTTAATGGTATATTATATATACTCTGAGGAAGAACTCATCATTCATTCACCCTATGGTCTAATAACGTTATTCTATAGAAAATCCGAGGGAGCACTCAATGTCCACACCCCTACGGTCTCACAATAAGAAATGTATAACATAAACTCTAGAGAAATCCCTCAATATCAATTCCCCTCAATGGTCTAACTACACCAGGTTCTCATAGCCATGTGTAATAAAATCATGCATAGATGATATCTAACAGTCAAATTAATCTCATCTACTATAGGTCTGTGTAGCTACAATTCATATCATATGCATGTCATAAAATATCTAATCCATCTTAATAGAAATCTGAATTAAAAACAAAACCACATAATACGGATTTTTAAACCCAACAACCAAAATAAAACAAACATGGGAAAACACATCCATAAGAAAGGTAATAAACCTAACTCAAAATCAAAACCCTCTCTCAAGAAAAAATAACCATAGCAGACATCAAACATAGTTGAATTTCCAGAATACTCAATACCCAAAACTTGTGTATTAATCAATTTTCACACATATAATCCAAACACAAATACAGAAAGGAAAGAACCACCTACATCGATGTTTTAAGATCAATATAATTGATCCATTTCCTTTTAATCAACCTAAAATGGCCTAGATAAAAAAAGATAAAAAATTTGAACATCAAATATCTAATGAAATAAGATAAATTGGGATGAGAGGCTCCAGAATAAGGAAGAACACATCGAGGTGATTCCAATGCAATCAATGGTATTTTATTCAAAGAATGGATGACATGTCGGTGGCTCAGAGAATAATTGTCACTCCCAATCCCTCCTTAATGTTACAGAGTTAGAAAAAGATGATTCTAGGGCTTAAACATTACCCCGACATGACTTATCTAATAAAAGATAATGAACATTTCATGTTCATTAAATGTACACGGCGTGTACATGACATAACCATCCCCCACATTAGGTGGTCTCCAGGTCACCCCACATGCCATCAACTCGGCTGTTACACGACCAGTACAATGCTATCTATGGGAACCAAGTATAAGGTGGGTTCTCATATGTACATGTCATGTACTCCTTAAATTCCCAAAAACTCTCTTTTTTCTCAAAAACACCAGAAATGAAGATCCATACCTGAAATAAAGATTTGGGTTCTTAATAAGAACTTGGTTTTATAATTTTTTGGTTGATCATTAGATCAAATTCATGGAAACACCTTTTTATGTTTTAGGTGATGGTATTTTATCATGATTAAAAAAATTTTAAGATATCCTTATGGAAATATAGTCCTCTAGTCATGGATATGATTTAGTGAAATATTTATTTTTGGATTATTTACTTTAAACATTATTGAAATATGATATAATGTACATATAACCTTTGTTTTTTATATTATATTTTATATTGAGGAAATTAAGGGTTTTATTTCCTCACCTTATGATGGTGGAAAACATCATTATTATAAGAGATGATTTATCTCTACATTCTACAATAGATATTAATTAAGTTGTATGGTTTCATGGAGTACCATGTACTATTGGGGTTGATGTAGATCCAAATATTACCTTGATGTTTTGGAAATGTCTTCATAAATATCTTGATGTAGAGTTTAGCTTCAGAATTGTGTACTATCCTTAAATAGTTATCCAGTCAAAGAGAACAATTAAAACCGTAAATGATATGCTAATATATTATTTCATAGATTTAAAAGGTATTTTAGATCAATACTATCATATTTTTTTAGTTTTCATTCAACAATATATTACACTGAAGAATTAAGATGGTTTCTTATGATTCCATTTTTGTACTGAAGTGTAAACCTATAATGCAATAAAATGATGTTGATGATTGAAATATATTGGGACCAGAGCTTGCTAATTAAATGGAATAGAATGTTAAATCCATTCATAGATATGTATTGTTAGAAGTTATTTTATAGAAATTTTAATATGATAATGAATAATGTTATATATAATTTTAATATTGTGTGAAGGTGTTTCTATAAATTTACACAATGTATATGGAAGGGGAAAATTCTATAGGTATACATGTCCCATTGATATTATTCATTTTACAAAGATTGTGGTTTATGTCCATGTACTTGAACTTGACCTCCATCAGGTTCATGATGTCTTCTATATATCCCTCCTGAGAAAGTATAAACCTGATCCATCACATGTTTTTCCCATAGCAAACATACTATTGTAGAATGTTATTTCTTATGGGGAACAATCAATGGAGATTCTAGAATATATATAGAAACTGATGGTAAACAAGGCCACTCACTTGGTAAATGTTTTATGGAAAAAATAACATTTTGAAGTTATATGAGAACCTAATGATGTAATGAGAAATAATTATGATCATTTATTATTCCCAAAATTCTGATTTTTTAGAGATAAATTCATTTTAAGGGGGATTGAATGTAATAAGATAATATTATAGGATTTTTTTTTTAAAAAATAAATCTAATATTTTTAATGTCTTTCATTACCCTCAACATTGATTTTTATGATATAAATAAGATCACTTTTAAAAATATATTTTTAAAAAATAATATTTTTCAAATAAAAATTTAAGATTTATTTGACAGTGAATTTTTTATAATTTTTGGAAAATCACATTTTTTGGTGAAGAGTAAACAATATTGTTTTTTATTTAGAATTTGACCTTCATTTAAAGAAATTAAAAAATTATAAATTACTTTAATATGAATTTTAAAGTAAAGATATTTACATTATATCTATATATTTATCATGTATAGTTCATTACAATCAATTTGACATTGAGTTTTCCTACAAAAACATTTCACTCTTTCCAAACAATTTAGTTTGGACAAATTATTTTTCATCACCTCTAAGGGAATAATTTTAAATTAAATATTTAAAATTCTATGAATGTAATTTTTAAAAATTTATTCCATATTTTTAAAATGGATATTTTATATTGATTAACAATTTCATCTAATTTTTTGGAATTATATATACTTAAAGGATTAAAAATTAATTGTGATGGTTTTGTTGAAAATTAGTTTATTGGGGGTTAAAAATAAAATATATGCAATTAAATAATCTGGAAACCAATAAATGACCTACTTAATAGCATTATATATTAATTTTCACCTCAACTATCTTATATTTACCCATTTTAATGCCTTTTGAAATTTGAAAAATATAGGTACTCTGTTTTAATTCTAAAATTATAATTATGTCATTGAGATCATTTATAAAAATTAACCCCTCTCCCTTTCTCTTTAGACTTTCTAAACCCGTTGGTTTATTCCAATAAAAATCAAAATAACATACTTATTTACTTATTAATATTCAACTAGACTTATTTTAGAATGAAATCTATCTTAAGAAGGATTCTATTGCAAACCAAAGAGAGTTATCTCAATACGTGGTAAAATACATAACCGAGGATTTTATATGATTTATTAATCCACCTCATTGAATAACTATTTAACCATGATGATGTAATAAAATTAGTATATTTCATATATTTATTTTTTTATGTTAATTTAATGTCCTATAACCATGTACACATCCATCAAATGGGATACCAAATAATCATTCGTGTGAACTGTAGGCTACGGCCTCCTCAACTAATGTTATTCATTTTCTATCACCATATCTCCCATATAAATAAAATAATATATTTAATTTTTATATATGATATTTATGATATTCTTATATTTCTTAAATTATTATAACAGATATACCTTCTAACTTTCAATTCTATAAGTATATGATAGCATCACTCCTGTGTGTGGTGTAATACATTCTCATGAAGCAATATGGTTCATTTATGATTTACATGGAAGGTCATAAATTTGGTTATCATGAAAATATGATATATATATAGAATAAAAATTATTCATTAATAGTAATATATTATTTAACTTCATTTATATAATTCCATTGGGAAAATGGAAACATCGTTATTTCATACATACAACATATTCTCACCATGAACAGTGTATTTCATTATATATATTTAACTTTTGTATTTCACTAAAAATATATAAATATAAAATATATATGATAATTATAAAATATACTAAATTATACTGATTATTGATCCTCGGAAAATATTAGGCCACCAATAAATAACAAATCAAAAAATAAATGAAAAAACACAGTTATTTCCGAAAACATGTCTTAATAAGGAATTTTTAATAATTGGGTAATAAATGATCAATGTAAATATTATATGGTACGATATATATATATATATATGTATGGTTATTTAATGAAAATATTATAAACCAAAATTAATTATATATGAGGAAAAAATGTGTACGAAAGATGTCGATAGACAATGTTATGGATTTATGTTTCACTTTGGTTTTCTGAGAGACACATTCCATATTCACAACATATTTATTTTATGTAGTGTATATACATACTGTGAAGGTATTTTATTATAATTCACATTAATTTTTTTATTTAATGTTCAACTTTATGTTTTATTTTTCGTTGGATTTATAGATTCAAAGATATTATTCTTTTAAGGTATTTTTATCTCAATTTCTTTTCTTTAGGACATAAGTTGTGTTATATACATACCTTCATTTAAGAGTTTTACATACCTCCTATTGGACATGTTATTTCATTAATATTATACATTTTATGATACTTATATATTTTATTTTATTTTATTCCTTCAGGGATCCTATTATTAAAATGTTACCAATAAGTAAATATTTGTTATTATAATCTCGACATTTATCAGTATTGTTTATAAGTACCCGTCCAATTAAAATATATTATGTTATATCACTCAATAATCTCATGTATTTTTTTCCATTGTTTATTCATGATCATTTCATGTAATATTTCAATTTTCATCTCCTTTTAGGTAAAATTATTGAGAAAATGTTTTTAAGGAAAATGTACTTCACCTCTCACCTCGGTCGAAAACCCATTCTCTTCCATGTTCATGATTCGAAAGAAAATAAAAAACTTTTTTCTCCAATGTTTTTTCAATAATTTTTTAACCATATTTGACTTGTAAATAAATTTATTACAAAAAATCAATATTTCATTTTATAAACAAGGCCAGTTTTGGATTTACAGAAAATTTGATTGTAATATTTGTCTTAATTAGTATTTAATGAATAGAATTTACTGAATTTATGAACATTATATTCATTGCAGATTCATTTATAAGATAAAATGGTAATTATACAATAAAATATTCATCAAAATATTATGTAAAAATTTATTTTTGAAAAAATTAATTTTCAAACTCAAATGTTTATTTCTCATAGGAAACATTCCGATTGATCTTTCATGAAAAACTTATCTATGATTATATCCTTCAAAATTAATTAATATTTATTAAGGATATGATATAATTTCAACATATTTATTCTTTCTTTAGATGATTTATTTTCTAGGGAATTTGTTATGATGAAATATACATGGAACACACTTATTTTCCATGGGTTTCACTATGATGTAATGTATAAAAATGCCACTTTGATTCATGGGTTCTGATATAATTAATATTTTTTGATCACATGGAATGCATTTTTACGACAATAATTTTTTGATTGTTGTGACCTATATATCCTATCAATGAATTGTTTAATTACTAATGCTAAATGATTCCAAAGGGTGAACTATAGGTCATCTCAATCCAAAATGTGGGTACATGGGAGGTTATCCCAAGCTCCAATAAAGATACAAGGGAGGTTACCCCTAATCTCAAAATTGGGTAAATGATTGGATATACCAACCCCAAAATATTGTACAAAAGAGGATATTCCATACTTGAAGTAGATAGATGGGTGGTTATCCGAAGTCTAACATGTTATGAATGTGTTGGGGTATCCATTATATTATATTTTCTATGATTGTGTATATGAAAAAAATAAAGGTCTTATTACAATTTTCAACTGACATGGATCATATTTATTTATTAAATTATGATTCCTATGTTATGAGATGTCAAGATTTATTCAATGACTCATTTTTAGAATATGTGATATATAGGATATGCGTTTCACATGTTATTATGATAATATCATACCCATATTATCATTTTATATTGATATCTCATTTTTAACACTTATAACATCTACTATCACCAGTAATTATGTTTCCATACCCCATGGTATGAAGAAAGTTATTATGTATTTTATATATAAGAAGGATTATAGATATGATGAAAACAGTGGTAGAAGATGTATATTACTTATAAACTAGTTGTTTATGTGTCCAATATTAAAAATTAACTATTCTTAAATGGTTATAGAATGGAATTTTATAATATGTATATAATATTAATCTACTATGATGTAATATGTATGTATGAGATTTTTTGGATCTCTATAAATAAATCAACCTTCCTCTAGTTTTATAGACACCCAAAAATGTTGATCATTCGAAATTTCCCACCATAATGTTTCTAGTACGTATAATTCATCACTTGAAATTCATCAATAAATATCACGGTATTTGGGTTTCAAATTAATCATCACACAACTAATAATTTTCCTAAAATACTCTTCATATTTCCACTACATGGCTCCCAATACCAAATGAAATACACTCCAAGAATAAAATCATTTGATAACCCAATTTTATTTATATATTTTCATGTTCACCATCAGACTATTGGTGATACTTTAGTATTCCATTCCATACATGATCTCAAGGGTAATATGGTCATATGAGAAAACCACACCAATACGGTATGAAAATACTCCCTTAGATCCCAATTCACTAATGAAAAAAATAATTCTATATTTAATGAGAAACCCACTATAAGGGATCCCTACCAAAAAATCCTACTAGTTATCCCAACTATAGTATACAAATACTAAAATATCATTTACAAGGTATAATATATAAAATATAAATTCCCATATTTATTTAATAATGCCTTATAATAAACTACATAACATGAAAACTAAAATTTATATTTCATTCAAGTCAGTCATATAACTCTTCCTTGAAAATTAAATTTAAAACACCTTATCATGGTGAAATAATTACCATATTGTAATGTAGTTTTAAAATGCCAATTTATTATTTGTGAAACCAATTAAAACTCTTTTGTGGCATAAAAAATCCAATATTTTCTTATCAAACCCACATTTTTTTAAAAGTTTTTCAGTAAAAAATAGAAATTAAAATTTTTATAATATTTTTATCATTTTCTAGAAACTATTTCCATTTTAAGGAAATAATTTTAAAATATAATTTCAAAAAAAAATTATTTAACATTCAAAAAACAATAAAATATAAAAACTCTCAACTTTCTGGTCATTTTATAAGAAATATGATATGTAAAACCACCTCACATAGCCTATGAAAATATTTAAAACCCATATTTAAAGGATAATTGTTTTTTGAAATAGAGAACAACTAAATAAAGACCCTATGGAAACTAAAAATTCATAATTAACTAATCACAGTAATATTCAATAACATTTGTACATATTAATTGAATTAGCTATAATTATAATTTGTATAAATAAACAAATTAATTACTCGAATACTTTAAATAATATAAGATCTTGTTGAGTTAGTTTGTTAATTTGAACAACCTATAGACGTGTGTCCATGCCCAAAACATCCCACATTTGTAATTACTGAATGATGTGAAAAAAGGATCGATGTGAAGACATATAACTCAACCCAAGTCTCAGTCATCCCACAATGGGATTCACTACACAAAACACTTCTCAAACGTAGAGTACCTCCTCCCAACACTAGATATTAATAATTAATAAGGATTTCAATTAAATCTATAAATTTTAGTAATTCTATTAATAAAAATATAAATTATTCATATCCAATTACCACCTCTAACATGAATTAACCATATGAAACAGAAGTTTTAATTCCATTTTTGACATCATTATTCTGATACAACAAACTTCTGCCTATGTCAAAGTGTCACATGACCTCAGGTACACCTCCCCATGCACAACATGCTATAAAATAGAAATATTGTACTAATCCAAACACTAAGAGACTATGAACAATGAAACGTATTCGGGTCTATGCCCAAATCCCTATAAAATATAACATAACATGTCCATAAATTATTCATACCCCCAAACATATAAAATTAAATATATGGTACAGAATTGCAATATAAAAATCAAATATATAATGAGAAAATATGTCACGACCCCCTCCCACCAAAGATTCCCCTCCTGAGCTGGCAATGGTGAAAGGGAGATAATGACCCCCGAGTCCCGCCTCCAGTAGGCCCTGGGTTGGCGACTAGCACCAAGGGTATGAGTTTTCACAAATATGGGAGGCATTACCCTTTTTATTATTTTGGATCGGGAAATAGGACAAGTCAACCATCAAAAAGGGAAAAGAACAAGTGTACATAAATAAACCCAAAACAAGCCCACATGCATGTTTAAACAATTTTTATAACAAGGTACAAGTACAAGGAAGCTCAAAAGTACAAGTGAGTACAGTACCAAAAGGAAAACAAGAAAACAACAACTACACAACTCCCACTGCCTGACTAGTAGGGTCCCGCACGGCCCTGGTAGACCTCCTGAAAACCTGAAACAACGTAGGGTGAGCATACAAGTATACTCAGTAGAGAACCTAAAGCTCTCGTGCACAAGTGGGGAGACACCCTAAGGTCCCGTGAGAAAACAGAAGAACCAGAAACTTACAAGGAAAAACTATCCACCCAGCCTCACTGGTCACACTCACCAAGTAACACAAACAAGTTTAGTATATATATATACAACCAAGGTATTGGGTACCCCGCACCATTTCCCACTTAATTAGATGCTGCTCTTCCTAACGGCAAACCTCCTAACGCTACCACACTCTTCCCGCCCGCACACACCTGGGCCAAACCACGCATCCCGCCCGCACACACCTGGGCCTCACAACCACGCATCTCGCCCGCACACACCTGGGCCACAACCACTAACCCGCCTGCAGACACCTAGGCCTCATCCCGAAGGTTCTTGGGAATTGTAAGCCTGCCCGAGGAGTCTTGGGCTAAAGGTCGCCTCAAGCCATCACAGCCTCTGAGACCTACCCGAAGAGTCTTGGGTGTAAGGTCACCTCAAGCCATCATAGCCTATGGATGAAGGAGCAGGAAGGAGCTACTAACTAAGGGAGAACACCCTCTCCCATAAAATGGGAGTGTTCGGCACTAGGTGCTTGAAATGGGTGTGGTGCGACAAAACACAAAGATAAAATTATATATATATACATATACTAAACACACAGCCCAACCTATGGATTCTTAAAAAGAGAAACTGAGCATGTGCCTCGGCACTGCTACCACAAAGCATGCATCAACAACCAAACAATCATCCCCCAACCCCATTTAGGTTTTCATGTTTCAGCAGAAATTATATTATTTAGTTCCTTAACTACTGGGAAACTATCCATAACCAACCACTTCAAGCATTCGTAAACATATCCCTGCCATCCACAAAACAGGTTAGGGAAACAAACACAGCAACACAGCAAGTTCCTCCTTATTAACCAACCAACCCATTTATTATTATTTCTGTTTTATTACCAAACCCCACCATTCATTAACTCTTCAACTTTTATTTATTTATTAAACACAACCCATAGTCCGTTCACATTTAAACCCATCCCTGCAGCCCCGCTGCCAATAACCATAACCACAACACACATCGTTACCCCTTTAATACCATTTATTACAGCCCCGCTGCCCATTACCATCACAACATTTACACCAACCCACAACCAAGTCAACCGCTGCCCCGCTGCTCACCCAAACCACAACATCCCACAAAACACCCCCAACACATGCCACGTAATCAAGCCAACACCCACATGTTCATTATTCCATTTTGGTTCAACTGGGGTGATCACACAAGGGTTCTATATTTTCATTTAAAAAGTGAACTTTACGTGATTAACCAATTTCCACATTCCATGAAGTTTCCATCAATAAGAAAATACAGAAGGAGAGGGAAACATTTAATTGCGTAAGCAAAGTCCCCCAACGACTATGATTTTCAGTAGGTAGAAGCTCATTCAATTCACAAATATAATATCACAGGATATAAAAAGTAAGGTATCAAAATTCACTAACTTCCCAACCCCATTCTTTAACCAGTTATTATCTTTATTTAAAGGTTAAACCATTTCTCATGAAAACAAAAAGGATACCTACCACACATGATACACAAATTAGAGAGACAAAGGTGAGATCCCTACCTCAAAAGGTCCCGATCACGTCGCTTCCAACGACGTCCTTCGGTGTCCTCCGCCTTCGCCAAACCCGACAAACGCCTCCTAGGATGGAAGCTGGAGAAGGAAGGCCGGAAGGAAAGGTGACAAGTCCGGGCTAAGAAGCTTCATCTCGTCGCTACGATCCTGTGGCTGCTGACGGATCGTAATTCGGAGCTCGGACAAAGAAGTTAGAGGAGGAAGACTTCTTGATCATCAAAGAGCGTCGTTGTGTGAAGAAGAAACGATTGGTCTAGAAATAATCCGCGACCCGTTCTTATATAGCCAACGAATAGGTAAAACAATATGCAGCATGTATTGATGAATACACGGTGTGACTGTACACCCGTTACATGTTTTGACTGGTCAATACACGACACATCACGCGGTTTCCACGCGTTTTAATAATAAACGTTAATTTTATTAATATGTGTGTTTCGTTGACCCGATACATAACTCATAAAAAGGTATCCATCACTGGTCTTAAAATGACCATCTTAATTATAGGATTACACTACCGCTGACGGTTCGTCATTCCGACACCATATGAGGGAGATATGTTGGATACAAGATCCCGTAATAATAACAATATTTAATCTATTAATTCATGAGCGTTTCGGGTACCCTATCCGAAACCCCGAAAAAGACATCCAATATTGGACTCATAATTTCCGTCTCGTAGTCAGGGTCACACTGCCGCTGACGGTTCGTGAAACCGAGGTCGCATGAGGAAGATACCGTCAAAATTCAGTTTTCCAATCCAAAATTAATAATAACATTATTATATTATATTATTTAATTTAATTCTTAAATTCTCACATTCTCTCCCCAATCTCCTAGACATTCACGCACAAATTCATTTGTTTAGGTGGATTACACTTGGTGCCTCTCTCCTATATTTATTTTTCAATAAATTTTATTTCCTTTAATCATGTTTCTCTCTCCAATCTTCTTACCTTCTTCCACAAAAAGTGGCGCCTCTCTCTTCCTCATTCCATGCCCAAAACGCCCCACCTTGTATTCCTTCTCTCTCTTTTTTTTTCATTTAATTTTATATTTTATTTTATATCATTATTAATATATTTTTCATCTTCTCTCTTCAATCTGATTCCTCCCCAACAAAGTGGCGCCTCCCATGATTTTACACCATTAGTTCCATTCTTTTTATCATAATTATTTTCAATAATAATGATTAAATCTCCCTAAAAAACATTCAAGATCACCTCCCATCAAAACCCACATGACACACCTATTTTAAATCTTTATCATTATTATTATTATTTTATTTTTTTAAACACAATTATCATAAATAATAAAATCTCTTATTTATCCTTATATCTCAAATCTCATTGCAATGAATTTAAAATTTAAATCTCATGAAATCTTTATTAACGTATCTTTCAAAATTTAAGCCTACATTATTATTACAATTATTTAGTATAACAATTATAACAAAACCCCAATTAAAATTTATTAAATCGTCACCAATTATTATTAAAAAAAATATCATTATAACGTGCGTTGTGTTGACCAGATCGATTTCAACAAAGGAATGGACCGGAGGGGTCCGGTCCATTACATCAGATACCTCTTAAAACATTCTCGTCCTCGAGAATTAAAAACCAACCAAGAAAAAGAATGGATCCAAACAACCACTCTACAAGATACCTCTTAGGGATCTTTTCATAATAAGAAACAAACCAACAACTCTATGAGTTAGGAATTCCCTCTCCTATGTCAAGATACTATCCACTTTAGGCGGCACTGACTCGCCTGCATGGGTTTAACCGCATCCTCATTAATGCGTCTTGATTAAGGATCAGGTTTTTCCTTTCCCAGAACACCCAAATCAAGTAAAACACAAACATGATGATGAATGTACCTTCCCTATGGTCTCTACCCTGCAATCAATATAGTCTCACTTGTCGTTCGGTAGGCTCAGAGTCCTTGCATCAGATCACGGGGGGCCCTAAAATCCCGTGTCCTAGCCGGTCTTCCCTGGCCTATGTCACGCACCGAGATTAATGAACACTGTTGCCCTACCATCCCATGCAATTCTCACTGTGCCTAACTCCAGACTCCATCCTATCTCTCAACCATCACCTCTGATACCATTCTGTCACGACCCCCTCCCACCAAAGATGCCCCTCATAAGCTGGCAATGGTGAAAGGGAGATAATGACCCCCGAGTCCCGCCTCCAGTAGGCCCTGGGTTGGCGACTAGCACCAAGGTTATGAGTTTTCACAAATATGGGAGGCATTACCCTTTTTATTATTTTGGATCGGGAAATAGGACAAGTCAACCATCAAAAAGGGAAAAGAACAAGTGTACATAAATAAACCCAAAACAAGCCCACATTCATGTTTAAACAATTTTTATAACAAGGTACAAGTACAAGGAAGCTCAAAAGTACAAGTGAGTACAGTACCAAAAGGAAAACAAGAAAACAACAACTGCACAACTCCAACTGCCTGACTAGTAGGGTCCCGCACGGCCCTGGTAGTCCTCCTGAAAACCTGAAACAACGTAGGGTGAGCATACAAGTATACTCAGTAGAGAACCTAATGCTCTCGTGCACAAGTGGGGAGACACCCTAAGGTCCCGTGAGAAAACAGTGAACCACAAACTAACAAGGAAAAACTATCCACCCAGCCTCACTGGTCACACTCACCAAGTAACACAAACAAGTTTAGTATATATATATATATATAACAAAATTATTGGGTACCCCGCACCATTTCCCACTTAATTAGATGCTGCTCTTCCTAACGGCAAACGTCCTGACGCTACCACACTCTTCCCGCCCGCACACACCTGGGCCAAACCACGCATCCCGCCCGCACACACCTGGGCCTCACAACCACGCATCTCGCCCGCACACACCTGGGCCACAACCACTAACCCGCTCGCAGTCACCTGGGCCTCATCCCGAAGGTTCTTGGGAACGGTAAGCCTACTGGAAGAGTCTTGGGATAATGGTCGCCTCAAGCCATCATAGCCTCCGAGACCTACCCGAAGAGTCTTGGGTGTAAGGTCACCTCAAGCCATCATAGCCTATGGAAGAAGGAGCAGGATGGAGCTAGTAACTAAGGGGGAACACCCTCTCCCATAAAACAGGAGTGTTCGGCACTAGGTGCTTGACATGGGTGTGGTGCGACAAAACACAAAGATAAAATTATATATATATACCTATACCAAACACACAGCCCAACCTATGGCTTCTTAAAAATAGAAACTGAGCATGTACCTCGGCACTGCTACCACGAAGCATGCATCAACAACCAAACAATCATCACCCAACCCCATTTAGGTTTTCATGTTTCTGCAGAAATTAGATTATTTAGTTCCTTAACTACTGGGCAACTATCCATAACCAACCACTTCAAGCATTCGTAAACATATCCCTGCCATCCACAAAATAGGTTAGGGAAACAAACACAGCAACACAACAAGTTCCTCCTTATTAACCAACCAACCCATTTATTATTATTTCTGTTTTATTACCAAACCCCACCATTCATTAACTCTTCCACTTTTATTTATTTATTAAACACAACCCATAGTCTGTTCACATTTAAACCCATCCCTACAGCCTCGCTGCCAACAGCCATAACCACAACACACATCGTTTCCCCTTTAATACCATTTATTACAGCCCCGCTGCCCATTACCATCACAACATTTACACCAACCCACAACCAAGTCAACTGAAGCCCCACTACTCACCCAAACCACAATATCCCACAAAACACCCCCAACACATGCCACGTAATCAAGCCAACACCCACATGTTCATTATTCCATTTTGGTTCAACCGGGGTGATCACACAAGGGTTCTAGATTTTCATTTAAAAAGTCAAATTTACGTGATTAACCAATTTATACATTCCATGAAGTTTCCATCCATAAGAAAATACAGAAGGAGAGGGCAACATTTAATTGCGTAAGCAAAGGCCCCCAACGACTATGATTTTCAGTAGGTAGAAGTTCATTCAATTCACAAATATAATATCACAGGATATAAAAAGTAAGGTAACAACAATCACTAACTTCCCAACCCCATTCTTTAACCAGTTATTATCTTTATTTAAAGGTTCAACCATTTCTCATGAAAACAAAAAGGATACCCGCCACAGATGATACATAAATTAGAGAGACAAAGGTGAGATCCCTACCTCAAAAGGTCCCGATCACGTCGCTTCCGACGACGTCCTTCGGTGTCCTCCTCCTTCGCCAAACCCGAAAAATGCCTCCTAGGATGGAATCTGGAGAAGGAAGGCCAGAAGGAAAGGTGAAAAGTCCGGGCTTAGAAGCTTCGTCTCGTCTCTACGATCCTGTGGCCGCTGACGGATCATAATTCGGATCTCGGACAAAGAAGTTAGAGGAGGAAGACTTCTTGATCATCAAAGAGCATCGTTGTGCGAAGAAGAAGCGATTGGTCTAGAAATAATCCGCGACCCTTTCTTATATAGACAACGAATATGTAAAACAGTATGCAGCGTGTATTGATGAATACATGGTGTGACTGTACACCCGTTCCGTGTTTTGACTGGTCAACACATGACACGTCACGCGGTTTCCACGCGTTTTAATAATAAACGTTAATTTTATTAATATGTGTGTTTCGTTGACCCGAGACATAACTCATAAAAAGGTATCCATCACTGGTCTTAAAATGACCGTCTTAATTACAGAATTACACTGCCGCTGACGGTTCGTCATTCCGACACCATATGAGGGAGATACGTTGGATACAAGATCACGTAATAATAAAAATATTAAATCTATTAATTCATGAGCGTTTCAGGTACCCAATCCGAAACCCTGAAAAAGACATCCAATAATGGACTCATAATTTCCGTCTCGTAGTCAGGGTCACACTGCCTCTGACGGTTCGTGAAACCGAGGTCGCATGAGGAAGATACCGTCAAAATTCAGTTTTCCCATCCAAAATTAATAATTACATTATTATATTATATTATTTAATTTAATTCTTAAATTCTCACATTCTCTCCCCAATCTCCTTGAGATTCACACACAAAGTCATTTGTTTCAGTGGATTACACTTGGCGCCTCTCTCCTATATTTATTTTTCAATAAATTTTATTTCCTTTAATCATGTTTCTCTCTCCAATCTTCTTACTTTCTTCCACAAAAAGTGGCGCCTCTCTCTTCCTCATTCCATTCCCAAAACGCCCCACCTTGTATTCCTTCTCTCTCTTTTTTTTCAATTAATCTTATCTTTTATTTTATATCATTATTAATATATTTTTCATCTTCTCTCTTCAATCTCATTCCTCCCCAACAAAGTGGTGCCTCCCTTGATTTTACACCATTAGTTCCATTCTTTTTATCATAATTATTTTCAATAATAATGATTAAATCTCCCTAAAAAACATGCAAGATCACCTCCCATCAAAACCCACATGACACACCTATTTTAAATCTTTATCATTATTATTATTATTTTATTTTTTAAACAAAATTATCATAAATAATAACATCTCTTATTTATCCTTATATCTCAAATCTCATTGCAATGAATTTAAAATTTAAATCTCATTAAATCTTTATTAACGGATCATTAAAAATTTAAGCCAACATTATTATTACAATTATTTAGTATAAAAATTATAACAAAACCCCAATTAAAATTTATTAAATCGTCACCAATTATTATTAAAAAAAATATCATTATAACGTGCGTTGTGTTGACCAGATCGACTTCAACAAAGGAATGGACCAGAGGGGTCCGGTCCATTACAAAATATTATAAGTGATGTGAATTTAAATATAGTGTGTATAATCCAAATATACCAATGAAAATTTATTAAAATATTAATAATTATAGACACATAATTTATAAAGATGATTTATATAATTATAAATAAAAAAATAACCTCTATATTAACTCAGTGTAATAATCTGTTGAATCTAAAAAATCTATGTGACTTCCCTTTATATGCCTTGACATAAAATCCATATTTATAATTATATGTATAATGAAGGGTAAGGTCAACTTACATAAATTATAAAATTATTCAATGTATACGTTAGGTTTTTCTGGATCAAATAACACTTATTCAGGTAGTAGAAGACATTAAGGGAACCTCAAACCAAAGAACACTACACTACTAAATTTAAACCATGTATGAAGTTAATTTTTTTGAAAATATAGAAATGATATCCAATGCTCTTGAATTTTTCAATATTCTTGAATAATAGCCCATATATGAATATAAATGTAATCCATTCCCTATGTTTTTGGTATGGGTTGAACTAGATCAACTAATCCTTTAATGGGATCAACTTCATTAAATGGTTAATAGTATCTCTAGAGTAAATCAATGAATAAATAGAGATTCTAAATGGATAATATGAAGAAATCATAGAACTAGATGGAATATTATTCTCATATGTCATCATTATTTATATTGTCCTTGGGGATTCATTCTGATCCCCTTATAAAAAACACAATTGTTATGAAATGGGAGAGAAAATTTCAATAATATTAACATTTTTAATCTTATTTATATAACATTTACCTATAACAAATAATTGTCTCATAAGTTTAATTATTTTAAACATGTATAATGATAATTTAACATGGATTATTACAAAAAAATTAACTCATAATGTTCTAATAACAAATCAATCTTATACTATAATGTGAGTCAAAAGAAATGATCCACTCTATTACGATATGAACATGTCGTATAATATAACATGATGAGGTAGTGGTAATAAAGAATTTTAATTATATGTAATTAAATACCCAAAAACAAATATAAAATCCATTTTTATAACAAATATTATATAAAAAACCCAAGTATTTCCCATATCATATAATTCAAAATATATCATTAATTTATATGTGGATTTTAGGACTACCTCCATTAATAACCCAATATTACTAAATTTGAGTGGAATTTTTTTCTCTATACATTATATCATATATAATAACATATGAAACCAAATCCATTCCTCATTTTTTATATATTACCTAAATTTTATTTCAACCATCATCAAATTCACAATGTATCCAATCATATTATTTTTGTTGTGAATACAAATTCAAATATCCTTTTAAATAACTATAAATAACTTCAGTGATACTATTTCATCTTTTCAAAAAATAAATCCCCATACAATCATATACAAAGAATGACTCAATAAAATTTTATAGAATTGAAAAGTTGAATTTTTTAATTTATAATGATACGAAAATAGTGGCCTCTATATTATCATTAATCATACTATGGCTTTTAAGTTATCTATTGTTATGTCTATTAAATACATTTATCTTTATACTTGTTTCCACTATATGTGTCATATACAAGCATGAATTTGGATATGTTCCACTTTTTCAAGAAATAATGTTACCACATGACATGGAATATTTAAATTCCATATATGTTATCATTCATTATAGATACATCATGTATATACTAATGATATAGAGGAATGCATAGCATGTTTTCCCCACAGTGGATAAGAATGTCACACTAACCCCATCCAATAGATAATCACACCATGAATATTATACATGAATTACCACACATTGATTCTACCTATCTTAATCAATGACCTAGGTGACATACTCATCATACAAGTGGGAAAATAATAACATAAATAAACTCAACCAATGACATGATTAACAATAGACCAAACCACCCTATGATTATCACAACCTCAAGGATGTCCTAAGAAGGTTTCAAAGTATGAATGATTTTCTAATAGTAATATTTCATTATATCAGGTAATGTGAGGATAACAATATGAAACATGATCCCATAGTATAACAAATATGTAGTGTATGAAACATAACAACAACCTATAATACCAATTTTAATCTTAAGATTATATAGTTGATTTATTCAATTAGTTTGTGATCTCCATGTTCAAAAAAATAATATTTTGGATCTTTTCTAGTTTTATATTGTTTGGTGTCCATATTGGGTAAATTTGTAGAGGGAATCTTGCACCATTAGTATTTTTGTTTAGTAGAGATTACATATACACTGCATTGTTTAAAAAATTATGTGGTAGAATCATGTGGCATAGTCATTCTTGGAAAATGGATACCACATAGTCCCTAAAATATGTGGTAAACAATGAAACATTATTGGGATTTGAAATTTGGGTATTTTGTTTCTTGTTTATATGTTGTTATTTCCCCACAAACCACCTAATTTGGACTCTCTTGAACTAGGTTCTTTTGAAGTTCCTCTTTCCGCTTCCAAATTTATTCTGATATGGATTTGAACTGACTTATTAGGATTATATTATACATGTTGTAGTGTAAGGGATCTTCCTATGATATCTTAAATTTTTATTTTATTTTAATTAAACATATAAAACACTATTATACCTGGAATGCTTATTTTCATGTATTGGGTAATTCTAATTGTGTTCTTGGTTTTAATATTTTTTAGCCACTTTATAATTCCTTTTTTGGTAGTGTATATCAATAATGACATAGATATGAAGAGTTATGTGGGGGTGTCTATTTAAACATAATATATATATTTATATTTATTTATAGTGTTCTGATTTTTTTAATTTAATTTACTTAATGAGGTATATAATATCTAGTATTATTTTTTAAATTTTTTCCATGATTTGATTGGAATTTACTTTAAAAAAATTATATTTTAAATATAATGGAATTATATTATAGAAATATTTTTGTACATTTTAGGTGTTTTATGAATTTTTATTGATGGTTTTACCAGAGAATAATGATTAGTTTATTATGAATTAGGACAACTATGATTTCTAAATTGGGTTTTTCATGTTTTATAAAGGCATTCCATGTTTTTAAAATAGGTTTGGGTTCCATCTTCCATTGGTTTTTAGAGAATGATTTTGTTTTATTGGTTATATCGTTGCTTTGATGTTGTTTTTATATTTTCAAAATTTTCTTTTTTAAATGTGATTTTGAATGAGGACATATAAAGTTATTTATCTAATTGAGTTATAGTCTTAAGTGTTATTTTACATGTAATTATTTTTCAGTTATAAATTATTTTGACAATGTATTTTGAATAATATAATTTATCACCATGTTG
This sequence comes from Viscum album, assembly GCA_963277665.1. Lineage (NCBI taxonomy): Eukaryota > Viridiplantae > Streptophyta > Magnoliopsida > Santalales > Viscaceae > Viscum > Viscum album. The sequence continues at coordinate 1,584,773,023 of OY728152.1, read as the reverse complement.
ATCCCCATTATTACTCTATATCAATGAATCATTGAAATTATTGTTACTTATATTAACTGATTCCTGATTATACAGTTTTTCATGGGGATCTAATATAAAGGTCGTGTGTTGGAGGTGTAATTCATTTGATTTTTAGGTTATTTTTTCTCTTATATTTTTTGATTATGTGATTGAAATTGGATTAACAGTGGCCTACCATCATTAGCTATGATATTGGGATACCTAGTCTATTATGTGGGTAATAAAATGATGTTTTCTGTGCAAGTTGATATTTACAAACGGGTTAATATTACAAAGTTGAATTTTCATAAATTGGCTAGGGGTTTTACCAATTAGAGTAGTTAAGAGTGTTTTAGACACATGACGTATGATTATAAACTTTTAGTAGATTGATAATCATTTGAAAATACAGTACATTTAACATTATACCATAATGATTTTCCTCATGATGAGAATATATGTTATGAACAGTTATTTTTTATTGGAATGCTAATTTTTTATTTTATCTATTGATTGAGACTTGATGTATTGATCTTTCATATGAATTATTCTTGGTGATTACGGGTTTTCTCAATAAGTTTCTTATTTTCCTTATATGGAATTTCATGTATTTTCATTTTATTCGGTATTTCCCTTTATTTTTACACATATTCAAGGAGTGTGTGTATTTAAAAAGATAATGAAAAAGGTGGTGAATTAAAATTTAGTCAGTCAAGAATTATTTTTGAAAATGATTTAATGAAATGGGAATATTTAAAAAAATTATATATTAAATAGATAGGTGATGATTTACAAATTTTATTTAAAATTTATATTTATTTTAAGTGAAATGATTATTTTATTAAATTTTATTAAATTAGTAAATCATATATGAGGAATTTTTTATAAATTGTTTTTTAGACAAATATTTAAGGAATATTTTTAATTTTTTTGTAAAATAAATGAAGACATATTTATGAGATAGTTAAAAATAGGTGGAATTGTTTTATTTTTTTAATGTAATATATTGAAATTATGGTGTTATCTTACTATTTTATATCTAATAACCAACATATTCATATTAGTGGGATTGTAGTTTTAATGTTTTCTACATTTTCTGATTTGGAGACTTATAAGTTCATCAGATTACACTCTCCATTTTGATGTGGGTGTTGTTGGGTTCATGGTGTGTACATGGGATTCACATTTTTATTCTTATTTTATAAATACCTATTAATTATTTCATTATTTTATGATGCATGGAAAAAATATATTATGTTTAATATTGGGACTCATTATTGATCTGAGTACATTTTAACGATAATATCCTTCCTAAATGTTTAGTTTCGATACCCTTATTATTTTTTATTAAGATATGAAATTAAGAAAATTACTCATGACCTATACTAATAAACCCTAAAAAACATTATCAGTTGAAATTGGTTCTTTTCTCTATAATTTGTTATTATATGTTTTTTATTATCAGTTTGATGGTATATTAGATTTAAGACCATATAATATCATATGGTGGGTTTGTAGGAGTGCATATCCCATTATTCTTCATGATGGATCATAGGATTCTATGATTTTTGGCTTGTTTTTTTTTAATTTGAAATTCATGGTTTTTTATTATTTGTATATTCAGTGTTTTTTGTTTCTTCTCTGCATTTTTAAGGGCCCAAGAGGCATTTAAATAAAATAATAGTTCTGATGTTAAATTTTATGGAAAATAGGTGCATCATGGTTTTGGTGGATGGTTTTTATGACAAAATTTATGCCATAATGCCCATTAAAAAATAGTTTAAGTAGAAATTGACTGGTTTCCAAATGTATTGAGAACTTGTGCTACGTATCCATGCATAGGAAAAAAGGTTGCATATTTTTTTATTTCCCTATATTATTAATTTTATCTCCCCATTTGTTTGATGGTTCTTTTTTTAGTGATCAAATGAATATTTTTTTTGTTTAGTTCTGGATTGATAAATTTTGGAAGAAATGTTTTATGTCTTTGTATTTAGGTTTGTTTTAAATAACAATTTCTTGGTTCTTTGATTTTAAATTGCAATTTTTTAAATATATATGAACTAATTTTATTGGATTAAATAATTTTGGTTTATAATATATTTCAAGGAAATAATTTCATTGGTTTTATATATGTGAGAAGTCAGAAATTGATTTATGAATGTGTTAATTTGGAATTTATGTGTTTCCTTTATGAAAGTTAGTGATTTTTGGGAATGTGGTTCAAATGGAAAATTTGTATTTTAAGTGGTATGTTCCTATAATTGTTAGGCTTGAAAAGATTTTGGTAATTTTAAATGTAAAATTTAAGGAGATTTTTATAGAATCATTAAGAGTTTGAAAAAGGGAAAAAGCTATTTCATGAATATTGAAATGGGATAATAAAAGGTTCATTTGATGTGGTATATTTTTTTGGAGTTAAAGAATCCCTTATTTTTGATATTGGGATGATTTATTTGAAATATATTTTTTTGTGATTTTTTTGAATTTAACCCCTATAATTGTATTAATAAGAAAAAATGGGAATCTTTTTCATATTTTTTATTTTGATCTAGATATGGTGTTCCTAAGCTCATATTATTCCCAAAATATTGATAGAGTTACGAGGACATATTATATTCATAGGGATGATAATACATGACTATTTTTGAATTAGTTTCATTAAATATTCTAGGGTTACAATGGTTTATTAGATGATATTTAGTGGATAGTTAATAGAGAATATAAAATTATGTTTTTTGAAATTAATAAAATATATAGGGTGAGGTGAACTACTCCTTTGTTTGATGGATTAGGATTGGATTGGTGTAAATATACTATCCCAGATCAACTATTTGAATCACTTATTTTGGTAATTTTCATTTCAAACATCATTTATCAGTTTCATCCTACGTAAATAATTATTTAAATGGTTATGTAATTCTATAGTTTTCATTAGGGAAACCAGTCATTGGAAGACAATGTATACCATTTCACTACACTAGATCCTTTATCTTCTAAATTGTTTATGGATTTGTTCATTGTTAAGGGTTATTTTATAGAGCTAATTTAGGTTTTATTTTAGTCACTCATAGATACCTTTTCTCATTGGATGCATACTGATGTATATTGAATGGAATATTTGGTTCGGAAACATGAGGTAAGAAATGCTTCAACCCCATCTGGTGTTAGTAGAAGTGATTTTGATATCAGAATCCATTGGTTTCCTTGTAGTGTTGGAAGTAAAATAATGTTACATACTATTTTTCAATAGTTCCAATGACATGTTGTCAATATTTGTGTTAAAAAAAATTTAGGCTTTCTATGTTGAATAAATATCTGAAGAAGACACATTAGGCCCTTCATTGATTTATGTGGTTATCTAGGATATTACATTAACATAGAAAGTTAGAAGATACTTTTTTGGTCTTTTAGGTGTTTATATTGTAGTCCAAAATTATAATGGAACCTTTTTAAACTTATCTTGAAAAATAAATGCATTTAATTGAAGTGGATCACAGATCTTTTTATCTCATGTTCATGTAACTTTATGATATCATTACTAGAATAAGTTTTTTTCTATCAGACCATGATAGAAAACAAGTTGAGGATTCAATAAGGAATCATCATGTGTGGGTATTCAATTAGTTTGGCACCATGTTACCCTTTTTTTATTTTCAGGAAAAACATTTAAATGTATTTCATTCCTTTTTGAGTCATTTAAATTTATAGGTGTGTATATAATATTTTTTACAGTGTGTTATCTTTGAGATCTATTTTTTCTCAAGTTTGTGATCTTTTATGTTTTTATAGATTTTATAATATTGATAGTAGAATGTGCATGTGTTTTTATGGCCATTTTTTGGGAATTATTATCTATGGTTTCACAATTATGTATTAATGACAATTTTTGGGATTACCTAAGGAATATATCAATTTTTTACCATGTTCATGGGTGTTTTTTATTCTAGATGATTTTGGTTAAGACATATAAATCCATGTATAACCTGGGTTATTAATGTTTCAAATTAAATCATGTCCATCATACATTTTTTTAGATCAAGAAAAAAAACACATATGTGAATTGATTTATTGGTTTTTAGGAATCCCTAATTTTAAGGAATACATAAGGGGTATCTATACCAATATTTCATTTTTTGTGGAGGATGATTTCAGGATTCATATTGAAATGATGGTGAGTAAAATTTTAAATCTTTTTTATCGGTTATCAATAGAATTGGGAAAATAAATTCCCATATTCATACATTTATGTTTAGGATGTGAAGTAGGAATCTTTATTTGGTCCACTATTATAGTTAGTTAGTCATGTTTATTTCAACAGATCCACATTGTGGATGAATTTATGTGTGAATAAATCGACACGGTCGTTAGAATTATTACAAACAAAAATTTTATTTTCATTCTTATTCATATATGGTTACTTTATTCCTATATTTTTTGGTGTCCTAGTGTCATTTTTTTTCTTTTTAAAATTTTTATTATATCGAATGGTTTGGAAAAAATTATGTGGAACCATGTAGTTGGAATTATATTCTACCTATAGTTTTTGAAAGTGTTGATCACATGGGAACCACATGTATTGGTAAAATATGAGTGCAAACCAAGTGACTTAGATATTCTCTGATAGGGTTTACCTTATGGTTTGGTAAACCATATGGGTAAACATATTCAAATCCATAGATTTTTAATTATGATCTTTCCACTAGCTTTTATTTTTGGATTCTCCCCTGAGACACCCCATTTAGACTCACCCAACCTAGGTACCTCTCAATGGATTATCCACTTTTCAAATAGCCCACCAATGTTTATTTGGAGGGATTTCATATTGAAGTATCATCATGATAAATTACTAGGGGAGCATCATTAAATCACTTAAATGTTTCTTTCATTTTTTTCAATCCTATCACACTCTACTAGCCATGGGTTTTCATATATTGTGTGGTTTTTATAATTTTGGTTTTTTGGTTCGAAGACACCTCTTATGACACTTTGGGAAATCTTTGTCAATGTTAACATAGTTACAACTATTTTGTTGGTATTTTTTCCATTTTATTTATAAAAAAATTATTTTTTTGGTTGTTATTTTAAAATTTTTATTTAATCAAATTAATTATGTATATTCTATATAGTTGGAATTGAAAAATTATTCCATTGAACATGTGGGATTTTTTTATTTTAGAAAATGGAATTAATATTTATATTTAAAAATAATTTGTTATGAAATTGTATGTTGTTCATTTTATGTGGTTTCGAAATATCCATTAATTATTTTCAATGAGAAAAAAATTTTAGTTCATTGTGATTTGGGATAATTATTTTTATAAGGGGCAGTTTTCATGTTTTCAAATGCCCTTCATGTAGTGAGAATATTTTTTTCCCCCTTAGTTATATTTTTTTGATAAATCCTTTATTTTATTTTTTTATTATATCACTAATGTTTTTAGAGTAATTTTTGAATTTATGTTATTTTAATAGTGATTTTCAATGGAGAAATCAAAATATGATAATTTGATTGTACTTTTTTATTATGTTTTCCCTTGAAATATTGTTTTTGATATAAATGGTTTAATAATGTTCTTTCAAAGGATGAAATTTATTCATATAATGAAATTTATTTGTTGGAAGAATGTGTGATGTAGTTTGTCTTATTGATCATTTACACCCTATTTGAGCCCCATTATTTTTTTTGTCTATAATTATGTGAATTTTTTATATTTATTTTTATTATATTTCCTACAATTTAGTTTCAGAATAATATTTAAAGAGGGTGTCTTTGAATGTTATTTTTATGTGATTATCATGTTTTTTTCTGAGGATTTCTATTTTTCAAATGATTCTTGTTTGATAGGATAGTGGTCCACCTCTATTATCTTTGACATGTGGAACCCTTGAATGATATATGGGGATTCAAGTGATATTTGCTATGCTGTATGAGATGTACTCACTGGAGTTTAGGCCCCACTTGAATGTTATGACCTCGGTATGGATATCATAGATTCGACTAGTTGAGAGTTATTCAACTAATAGAATTTGTCACTGTAAACTTATCTATAGATTGTTCGACAGTTTTATTTCTTGAACATGTCTTATTCTTCAAAAAGTATTTTATTTTGGGTGTGTATTTATGTTATGAATCATTAATGGTTATTTTATTATGTTTTTTTTTATGTAATATTGTGTTCCATGTTTTATAGGTCATTATTTTGATTTAGTATTACTATTGAATATATTTTCTCCATCATTTTATTTTCATTCATTTATGAACCTACAATGATTTTAATATTTACATGCTCTCCATTTTTTCATTAATCTTATTCATGTACTATGTTTATAAAATCAATAAAGATAAAATATGTGGATTTAAATGAAATCCTTTATGAAATGTTTGTTTTATTAATATTTTTAACCTACCTAACTAGTTTTATTTTAAAAAGTGTTGTTTTAAATTAAATGGAATGTCAAATAGGAATTAATTATAATTTAAAATGTTTTAAAGGTAAACTATTGCTTTTTTAAATTACATTACCATGGAAAATTATATTTTATGTGTATTTTATATAAGGTATGATTAAGAGGAAAGATTTAGGGAACATTTCTTGTTTCCATTTTTTGAAAATGAAATTTAAAAATAATTTTGTATTAATTAAAAACTAGAGTACTTGGATTCTTTATAAAAATTAATATTTAATACCTGTGATGGTATCTAAATAAACTATGGTTTTAACCCTACATAATCACATTTGTGGCTTTGTAGTCTTTGTAACATCTACAGGTTCATGGGATACGACTTTCTAGTGGGTTGGATGAAACTGTATATTGGAAATAGGGGTCATTATGTTCATGATGGTGAATTTTAAGACACATAGTGGTGGTTGGCTTTTTCTCCATAGTTAAATTTACCAATAGGGTTTTATAGTGTATCATCGTCATTAGACTCCTAATTTGATTTAATTTTAGTCCTCATTTTCGTTTGGAAATGTGTTTTATAAAATAGTTTCCTTTATTTGATAAAAAATTATCTCAATGAAAAATATTTTTGTAATGGTAATTATTTTTATGATATGATTGGTTGTTATTATGTTAGAAAAAAATATTTATTATCATATGGTTTTTAATGTAAAGAAACCTCATGTCAGTTTTATAGTTGGAACACATTGTTGATCATAGTTCATATTATGGTTTAAATAGTCCCACTTGTTTAATTGTGAAAACCTAGTAGGTGTATATAGCCTAAGGTGACTTGTAAACCACCGTAGGCTATATAGTGTGCTGAAATGGTTAATGTGTCAGGTTGACATGAGCCATTTTTTTAGAATTCAAGTTTGCAGGATTTTGTTTCTTGATTGAAAATTCAATGATGAATACAAAAATATCAATATTTAAAATTTATTCTCACTTTAGTAAACGTTCATAACCTATTGAATTTGGATTCACCGAATTATAAATTCTAAAACTAATAACCTTTTATATAACATGAGAAAAAACAAACATGAATTTTTATAATTTTTACCCCTTTATGGGAAACCCAATCCATGGCGTGGATGTTTAGTCTCCTCAACTATGGATTATTCAATATATTCACAGTTATTTAACAGTTTAAAATATGAGCATAAATTCATACCCTTCTTACCCATTTTCATGCTAAAATGAGCAATTTTATATTTATAGCATATAGATAATTAACGTTTAATTAGAAATATATATTAGAATGTTCAATTGCTTCCAGAATATCCAAACATGATATCCCACCATCATAATCATTATCTTTCAAATATTTAAAACATGTTTTATATGTTATATGACATTGATCTTCCTCTATTTTCACATCTTTATTTTACATTACTAAATTCCCATGCTCAAATAAACGTAGATGAACTTTTCTAAAATTTAGGAGTTAGGATATCTTATTCTCTATATTTTTCTATACTCAAATAAATAAATATCATATTTCTTATTTATCTCAAAATCAACCAACATCCCTTTTTTATGAAACATAGACAATAATAAATTAAAATTATTTAATAATAATTAATTTTCAACTCACCAGCCTTCAACACATAACTCGAAATTAATCATTCACCATCATTATATTTTATTCCTCAAATGTTTTTCTTAAAAAATATTTTACATTATCGAAAAATATTATTTAATTTTTATTAACATCATGTCACCAATAAATTTTATAATCTACCATTATTCTATGACATATACATAAAAACCAGCTATAAGATCATTTAAACCATTAATCACCATCATATATTAATACACATATGAATGATTTTTTATATTTCATGAAATACTTATCTTTATCTTCTCACTAAAATAGCTCAAACTCATATTGTTTTAATTAGATCATGGAATAACGAATTGAACGTTGTCACATCAATTGAAAATAACGAAACATAAACAACCACAATTAGAAATCAATGATGAATCACTACTAAGCTGTATGTCTCTGATTATTTAAAATATAGAATATTACAACACCATCACAATAATTCTCCAAAAATATATTTTGGAAATTATTTAAGAACCAACTCAGCCTTTATAATCATCTCAATATTTAGTTAAATAGAATAAAAAACATCTAACACATATATATAGTTATCATCTTTTATGAATAGTTAAAATAATCATCATGAATCACATTTTATATGTGATTTTTAAACATTGATAATCTCCATAAACAACTATAATTTTTAGTGGTTCATAAACATAAAAATGTGGAAGTATAGATTTTTTTATGTTAAATGAATACTCATGGGATCATAATTATGTTATTATTGATACATACATAGGTTTTTATGCCTATAGAAAAATTATACATTCATAGGAAATCATTTTAATTGTGATAAACCTTACAAGAAAAGATACCTTTGTGTGCCTTCACGCATACAGTGTTTATAGATCATCTTCATTCAAGTAATATATTTTGAGTATATGTTTACAGTAATGATGGATAATTCTATCCTACCAAATTTATTTATTATACATGGAAAAAATATGTTTACAAGGATGAGAAATAACTACTATGGAATACTAGTTCATCCTTACGATGTAGATAATATGATAAATAAGAATGACTATTATAAAATTAAGCACCAATAAGAATTATATATTCTATTAAAATATTATATAACCACTACAAAAAAATATGAATAGTTCTTCATATAATCTCAATAAAATTGTGTATATTTTAAATAAATACTGGTTCATTTTCACTCCTTATGCCTCAGGGGACATCAATACCTGAGATTATTGCTGGGCACGAGCCATACCAGAGGAGTAGGACAGATGGAATGACGCCCATTGGACCAATATGTATCCTTTTAAGTTTAACATCCTGTTATAGAGGATCAGGTACCGACCCATCCCAAAAAATGAGAATATTAAGTATTATAGTATCCTATACATCTCACACTACTATTGCTGTAATTCATGTGCGGAAGAAAGTGCAGATCACATCTTCTTTGGAGTGGAATGGGTGTGTGGTGTGTGGTGATTATTTAGGGAGGTCACTGGCTTTCAGGCCGCTAACATGGTGGATCAACAATCCGTGGACAAGTGGTTTAATGGATCATGAGATAGAGGTCCAGAGAAGACGGATCACTCAGTGATCATCCTTGCTGTGTATTGGTCTATTTGGCAGGCCCGAAATATGCTTCGATGCATGGGGATTCATTCAACTGGTAATTCAATCATCATTAAAACAATGAGAATTCTCTTAGATTTAGCTCTTCTCATTGGAAACTAGATGGATGCCCCATCCCTTAGTTGGATGAATTCTCGCTCTCATGATGCCTAGTTAGAGAATGTATTCAACCGAGGTGTTTGGATGTGATGGAATCCACCCATTAGTGGCCTAGAAACTCAACACTGATGGGTTCGACAAGTTGGGTGTCTTATGTGAGGTTGGGGTTGTCCGTGACTAACGTGGTTCGGTCCACCTGGCCTTCTCCTCCAACTTGGGGCATGGCTCTTCTTTGCAGGCCGAAGTAAAGACCATGATTATGGGCACTAATCTCTGCCACTAGAATGGAATCTCATTATCTGATATTGAAATGGATTCCAAGATCCTGCCCGATGTCATGAATGATTCTGCCTCTCCTCCTTGTTCCAAAATCTGCATTATCAAAAGGTGAAAAATAATGATCACCAATGGCACCAAAATAAGGCACACCTGGCATGAGGGTAAAAAGGTGGCAGATCACCTGGCTTCGATGGAGGTCCCTAGTAATGATCATGTATTGTTGTATGATATTGTTATGTAGAAACCCAAAGGGGTTAATGCGATTAGAGGGGATTCCCTTGGCCTCAACAATTTTAGACACCATTATTTTTCATTCTCCCTTGTTTCCTTCATTTCCTTTTTCAGCTTCTCTGTATTGTCTAATTTTTAATAAAAAATTAATTTTCATGATGATTAACAATATTTAATAGGTTTTATTCAAGATTTAAAAAAAATAAAAACATCAAAAAATCATATAGGCCTTAAATATATCAATTTTGGATTTATTAGAAACATTATTATAATCTTCTAAATTAATGTATATTTATTAAAAATTTCCATAAATTTATTTGATAATAATTAAATAATATAATTTCTAATAGATTATTTATCCTTCATTAGACTACAAAATAATATAATTTTTTGATAATATCATCCCTCTGTGTGAAGTAATTATTGTTAAATGACTTAGGTAAACAACACATCAACATCTATTTCCTAAATAAAAACAATCTCCATTATTTTCAATAAACCAAAAAAAATCGATAGATAATACACACTCTCTATCTTGAAAAGTATTCTATTATCCTTTGATTAAGTGTTTTTTTAAAATCTCAATGTTTTTCAACACAATATGAAGACTAGTCGAGGTATATAGTGCCCTAGACCCCCAATCCTATATCGGGTGATAAAAATTAATTATTTTATAATTATATTTGATAACAATTAATGCGACCCAAGCTAAATAATATAACCTATTACACTATTTCAAATGAATAATCTTTTAATCACACACATATTTCCACAAACTTTATAACCAAATGTTTTATTCCATTAAAAATTATCTATATAAGAAACTTGATTACAAAACTTTTGAACATTTGTATATAAATTAATCACACAAGAATCCTTATAATCTTTTTGTAATTTATACACATCATCATAAATAGGTTAATAAAAAAATAAGAAATTGGTCATCTTAAACACTCAATAAGGGAAAACTGATCATTATTTCATCAAGGGATAGATCATAAGAATGTGACCAAAATTTATCATAGGAGAAAAATATTATTAAGAAATCATAAAATAAAAAGTTTTCTCTCTAAGAAGTTATAACAGTATATACCAAATCAAATGGTAAAATATGTAGAATATCAAAAGAGTGTGAAATCTAGAGAAAATATAATGATCTAGCGATCATAAAAAGGCATATAACATAGAAATTTTTTATTAGAATAAGTATAATAAATCAAAACATTTTGAGAATAGCTACACACATCACACCCATGATAATTCCTGTAGAAATATCTAACTAAATCATGTCAATGATCAATCTTGTGAACATAGATAACTATACATTGTACAAAATAAGTTATTGGAATATTTATAATTGAATTGAATTGAATCTGCAGTCAACAAGATTTTTAATAGATATGAAACCATAAACAATGAATTGGTGGGGGAATATATATCCCCATCCATCAATATAAAATTTTAATGTGTTTCATAATATATCAATCATTTATCATATCATGAAAATCCATGGTAAAAAATGGGTTACATATCATTTAAAAATGTTTTTTTATGAAATGATTTACAAGTATATTGGTTGATACTAAAAGTATTGTCACTCAAAAGGATTAAAGCATAAAATATTTAGAGGAATATTTATAAAACATAAGTCAAATAAATATGGATAGTTTGAGAATAAATAGGAAAATGGAATTGAAACATTTTTAATCAATTTATTTTGATGAAATTTCCATAAAAAACATCATAAAGAGATGGAGTTTTGAGTATCTTTAAAAAATTATATTTTGACAGGTTTTCAAGGATTCCATTAAAAAAATTAAAAGTAAAAATATAAATATAACAACCATTAAAATTAATTTTAATTTTGATAAAGGAAATTCCTAATGAAGATGAAATTTGTGACTGTGAAGGGAAAACATCATAAATAAAACAAATAACATTATTGAAACCCTCATCATAAAAATAGTAAAAAAACTATACACTTTAAAAATAATTAAAGGTATATTAAAATAAAAGTAGGTTTAAAAAACTATTTCAAAAAAATAAAGGATACCATTGGCCTGATTAGTTGATATGGACATGGATGAAAAGTGATCTTTTATAGAGTATATGAATTATTATTTTCATTATAAAATTTTATAAGGAAGTAAATCCATAAAATAGGTTTATTTTAAATGTGAAAAAGTATTTTTTTAATTAAATTAATGAGTAATTAAAAAATAATTTCATCATAAAATAAAATAATACAATCTTGTAAAGTCAAAGAAAATTAGTAATAATCATTACTGAAGAAAATAGGTTAAGTTGTGAAAACCCCTAAACATATACTTCCAAAATACACAAAAGTTTATCATCATACCATAAAATAAACATAACAATATTAATATCCAATTTCATAAATTTATTCATTTACATACTGTATATAATCTTCAATTATAATTTTTTATTATATATTTATTAATATGTTGTAGTTCATTTTCATCATTGAATATTATTGAATTTGATCGTTTTTTACATGATCTAAAATGGTAATATCAATTCCCAATCTATGATACAAATTAATATTCATTATATTAAATGATTTACTCTGATATATTATTCTTAATTTCATTTAATGGTATATTTTAGTTCCCCATGTTTTTAGTCATAATTCATGATTAATAAATCACTCACATGATTGTCATGTTAATTTTTGATAAACCAAATTTTATTGAATAACAACGTGATAAATATTCATATAAATTTTATTGAATTTTAATAACTTTTAAATGAAAATTTTTATTAATTATAAAAATTCATAGAATTATCCAGTTTTATTGGTGGTGAAAAATAAATATATCGTTTCATGGAGGAGGTATTGTGCATATACACATGGATGAAATTTTTTTTATGGTTTGGTACCAAGGAAGAAATTGATTTAATATTTCATAATAATAATAATAATAACAAGGTTATAAATAGAAAATTTATTCATAAATTAATCCTTTTTAACCACACATTTATGTACGTGATGAAATAAATAACATTTCATTTAGGGAGGTGGTAGTTTGTATCGAACACACACAATGTTTTTATTGTTTCAAATATATCAGAGGGAGTTAGAAAATTCATGTTCCATAAATATAATATAATATAATTAAAATATTTTTGATGATGTAATTATATTATTATTTTGTGTATATATTTGAAGGGGATGGATAATACATGAAAATAATTTCATAATATGTAGTAGATAATACTCACATTAAATAATTGATTCTATTCTTAAGAATAATTCTAGTATGTCGATGGTTTCAGAAGATTTATTGTATCAATGGGACACAAAACGTGTAATAGTAATCTATAAGATATTAAATTTGTTTGGTTTCATGAATAATTTTATTTTATAAATTATTTATTATAGGGTTTCAATGATCCCTTTTTATAGGTGAATGTGGGAGATTTTTCCCTTGAAAATGAATTATAGGTAAGGTGACAGAAAGGTATTGTATAAGAATTTGGTGATTTTGGTGAGAAATTATTAGTGATAAATGTACATAATATGTTTAAACCTAAAAATTTATTCTATAAGGTTTTCGTATCATGTTATACTATAATAATATGATCCACATTATGTTAATCATTTTTAAACTTATTATCTTTAATTTATAATTAACCACAATATTTATTTTAAATTAAACACCTTCACCATAGGGATTAATGTTTACATTTCCCATTTATTTTACTATGATTAATATTAAAATATTCTTATTATAATTTGTTTACACTGATGAAATTTTCTTTTATTTGAATCAATTTAGTTATTTTCTGAAAAATTAATTTACAAATATTTATGCATAAACTATAAAAAATAATTGATGAGGAAATTTATTTTTTTATGAATAAAATGATTTATTAATATTATATGAAAAATGAAAATAATTAGATTATCGTTAATATTAAATATATATTATAAATGAATTCCACATTTTTAATAGTGATCAATTGTTTTTAAAATACACAATATATTGAAGAAAAACAATGTTTTTGTAAAAAAAACATTACCACTAAATGATTTTATTACCAATTCATTAGGATTGATAACATTTTTAATAATACTATAATATTATCAGTATATATGTTTTACAAAATCAGTTATTATTCATTAAAAGTAAATCTTATATAAATGAAAAATGTACAGAATATTGGTAAGAATTTGAATATTAAATTTATTAATTTTATATGATTATATCTTCATAAAATTTTCTTTCAAATATCCACATAGATTAGGAGTGACTCACATTCTTGAGAAAACTGTTGATGGTCATCTTATTTAGTGGCTGGGCTAGAATAGATCATTTATAAATTTTCAAGCTCATATAATTCTCTTGTAACCTATTTCTCTCATACCTCACTTGTTGAAGATCATTTTTTCGTAGACTAGTGAAAACCACGATGATATTATTACCCTTCTAGGTTCAGAAAATGAGCTTCATAAAAAAACAATTCTTCTTCCATATTCCATTTCATACCAATTTATTTATTGGTTTTGTAATGTGGTTACATGTATTTATTCCCACAATATAATATTTATTTTTAAAAAATTATAAAATATCAAAAACTATATTAGGTTAACGACCATATATAATTATTATATTGTATTCATGTATATATATATATATATACGTATCCAAAAGTTGATGATAATTTTTTCTTTTATTTTAGTATGATTGTTATATTCACAATTTTCTACCTTTATTCAATAGTTTTAATTAGGGTTAGAATGTTCATAGAATACATGAATGATAAGGATTTTATATTCATGGTATTTTTATATACATATATATTTATATCACATTTACTTTTCTTTAGGATGTTTCATATTATGTTATCATTATTTATTAATATTTATCTTCAAATTTAAAATTTTATATTCAAAAAATATGTTGACTTTTGTTATAGTTTAGTGAATCTATTAAAAAATTCTTAACAAATCAACATTTATTTAAATAATAATTTTTCTAATATATCATGGTGCTATAGGGTATGATTTTCAATCATTTTCAAGTGTGGAGAAGGGGATTAAGACTAATTTTCAAAATTATCCCAAAAAATATTTCTCACAAAATAGTTTTTGGAAGATATATTAAACTTTATTCTTATTATAAATATATTCTGAACTTATATCCCTATTGCATACTCTTTATTTTATTTAATGATACTGAATACCGAAATGATTTTGTATTATGTGTAATATGGGTACATATAAATATATATTGAAATCTAGTTATCCCAATATATTGTTAATGGACTCTTATTTTCAATATATATATCATCTTAATACAAATTACTATATAGAACACGTGTGTATGAATGAGTTCTTATTATATACTTAGAGTCAATTGTGTTTAGAATAATTGAGTTCTAATTATTATTTTACCAACTCAAACATCCCTTTATATTGAAAAACACCAAACTAATCAGATATTCAATCTGTGAAGTAACCTAAAAAATTTACATTACTGAAGCATGAACGTTAAAACTTATAATAGTTCTAAATAATAATGGATTGTTGATTATTCAATTTATAATTATAATTAATCGCATTCTACAATCATGCATGAATCCCTTGGGTCACTATAAAATATATCACATAGTTTCTCTATATAACTTATATCGAGTTTTGAAGATATGGAACACAATAAGAATAAAATGAATATTCAAAAATTCTTTTGATAAACTATTCTACCATTATCTTCATTAAATTGGTTTGTTATATTAATAATTATAGTTTAATATTCTTCAGATTCTTTCATTCCAAAAATTTTCAATAATTCCAGTTCATTTTTTCTTGATATAAAATCAAATAATATATTTTTTTCAGAATATTTAATCCATGAATATATGTAATTTCTCTATGTATATACATTTCAATATTCATATCCATCGACTTTGAAATTTAATCACAATGGTACACTATATCTAAAAAACCTTATCTAATCAATATAAACCTTGACAAATCATACAATTCCCTTTTCATCTTTGAGATGATGATTTTGTCAATATATAATGATCCCGTTAGTTTTACAACAAACACATCTTCCTTAATTTATCCATTTAGAAATGATGATTTCTTATCTTTATAATAGAATATATTGAATTTTTTCACATCCAATACCAAAAAATATTATAATTTATAATAATTATCATGGGAAAATGTTTTGTTCCAAATCAATGAATTCTAATTGGCAATATCTATTAAAATCCAATTTAACTCTATTTTGTATCAATGTAGATTAATTATTCATTTTGATACTACAACCCCACTTGGAATAAATAAAATTTTCGATAACTGGACTTAAACTAGGTTCCAAAATATATTTTTTATATATTTGGTTTCATCATTATCCATGGTTTTACTAGTTCATTGTGATCAGTAGCTTTAGCCCAATTTTTCATCCATCATGTGATATTAGATCTATTTTGTTTCATATTGTCAATAATTTTGATGTTTTTACTAGTGGACGAGGTCAATGATTATATAAAATATATTAACATTAATTTACCTCCATTTATGTACGGAACCATAGTTTATTATATCATCATTATTAGAAGTATAATCAGATTTAATATAACAAACATTTTAGTCATATTGTTTTTTATATAATCTTGTCTTTAGAATTATGCATTATGCTAGATATTGTAAACATAATTCCGATCCAAACATAAAATTTTAATTTATACTCAACTTAAATTATTTTAACATCATATCACATGAAAACATTGTTCATCATTTAATTCTAGAACTTGTTCTGACTAGCACTATATAGGTAACCAATAAAGACCATGTCATCTTCATTCTCTTTAAAAATTCGAAACATTCTATCATTAAACATTATGAAACATGAAATGCCAAAAAATTTGAATCATCCATTATTTGGATTTTTCATTAACTAAAATTTATTAGGAATATATATTTTCACATATCTCAAAAGTCATATTTTTTCAATGTGTACAACAATACAGATTACATCTCCAAATATATTTTTAGATTTTATTTTCAGATAAAATTGTATTTTACATCTAAAAATGATTATATTATTTCCACCACAATACCTATTTTTTGGGGAGTACATGCTGTATAGATTGGTGATTTTTCAAATTTTTATTATGGTAAAATTTTAATGAAAAACTAATTTATTTCTATCAATTATAAATATTACCTTCATGATATGTAGTTATGAACCATTTTCAACTTGTATCCTGAAGATTATATACATCTTAATAGCTTATATGTTATTTTTTATAAACATAGCACTGGTTACTTGATAGAAATAATAAATGAATTTTATAAATCATAATTATCCTCTTATACAATTTTTTCACATAGGACCACATATATTAGAGAAAATGAGATCAAATATTCTAGTAGAATGAATTATTACATTTTTAAGGTTTCTGAGTTATCATTCCTTTTCGCCAGGTTTCAAAAACATTGTCACATCCTATTATTAGTTTGGGTATATATTTTACAACATCATACATTTTTATTTTTTTCATGAATATTTATACAATATTACCTAGACTTTTATTACATAGATTGGTTTTTTCATTCGTACTAAATTAATAAGAGTTGGTGGGAAGAACCATTGTAAAGTGATATATATTATTCCTATTTCCAGGTGATATGAAACTACCACCATTTAAAATTTTAATGATACTAGATTCCATCTTTATAAAAATATTATCACCATCACATAGAATATTTACATTCAAAAGATGGTTTTTTATTCCATCCACATATATAAAATTTAATGATATCATATTCTGAACTTCTATTTTAGCGGTTCTAATTCATGTTATTTTAAAAAAACAACCATTTCAAAAAGTTTAAAAATCCATAATTTAACTAAAAATATTATAGATTATTCCTATAAATTATAATGTGGGATGATCACCCACTATTAAGAACCCATGATTTTTTTTCTTCCTTCATTTAATGTAACATCAAATAAAAAAATTTATTATCAATGGGAATAGAATTTCATCCCACATTTTGTATTAATATATAATCCTAGATAGATTTAAATACAATTAATTTCAGTACAACCCTCCAACTAACACCTATAAAAAACATCCCCCATGATACTCATAAAAGTTCTATGTTATCAAATTGGTATTGTTTGTCTTCACAACATATCTTCTCTAAGAATCTGATTTCATCTATCAAAAGTAGCTCCCATTAATATAATTTTTTTATAATCAGAAAAATATTGTAATCGAATGAGAAATACTTCTAAATATGCAATATAATAAATAATTAAAATTATTGGAATTGGATTCTTTATGAAAAATTAAAAACATCATGAAATGTCATCCTGAAATGTATTCTTAATTCACAATATCTGTTTGATTTTTCTTATTTTGGGAAGATGAAGGGCTTCTTGAGGCACTCATTTCATATAAGTATATAGGATAATGTTTCAACATATTTTTATTTCTCTAAAAATGAACATGTCTATAGAATGAATTTCATTTTTAGGGAAAATGAGATTCTCTATATATTCTTTAGCTATTAGTTTTCCCTTTTTTGTAAAGTTCCCTCAACCACATTTTAAAATTTAACCTTAAATTAAATAGTAATTTGGATGTTTTATATGATATTAATTTAGTAATATTTATAAGAAATACACATAGATTGCGTCTTTTATAATTCATCATATTTAAAACTAACTTTCCAAGATATCATTTTTTTCCATCTCATGTTCAACATATTTAAACATAAGTTATTGCATTCTTTAAAAATGGATGCTTATATTGTTTCAAATTCATTCTTATCTTTTGAAACATTTTATTTTTTACTCATTTATTATTAACATTCATGATATCAGTATTTTTTTATGATAGTTTCTAAGGTCATCATTAAACATGTGTTCCATATTTTTTTTCTGAATTAGTTTCCAAACTATATGAAGTGACAAAACCATCTTCAACATTATCTATAAAATATGTAAATATCCAACTAGTTTCACATTTATATTCACTAAAATATTAATTATTTAATTATTTTTCATTATTTATAATATTTATTCTATATATTTTATTATATTTCTTCCTTTTTCCACTAGCTTTGGAATATTATTTTGAGCATCAAGAAACTTATTACGTTGTTCTTTATAGTCATTTTCAAATTCAAAATGTCTTTTACTCTTGTTTAGAAATTTTAGGTCAACGTTTTCAGTTCCATTTCATTTTTAATTTATAAGTGTAAATTATTAATTAGATGTGATCATCCCATTAGTAAACAACATAAAAATTAGAGGAATGGTCATTTTATAGCCTCCACCATGCTCTTCATTTTCAGTTTTACATTAATCCACATTATCTCTACATTTGATGAGGTTAAATTTTATTATTTCAGAAAAATATATTTCCACATTAACATTTTCAATATATTAATTAAATGTTATCATCTCATCTGATATTAGAATATTATACAACTCATTAACTAATATGTTTTATCTATCTTCAATAGATGGGATCTTCTGTAAAATCCTATTTCATAAAAATCCCATAATATTTTTTAGAATAAATGAATATTTATTTTTTATACTAAACCCTGATATGTTTCATAAAATTTCATTATCCATAATAAAATAATCATCAATATTATCTTCCCTTATCATTATCATGCCTTCAAATTAGGTGTTCCAAATATTTAATTTGGCCATAATACCTTTCACAATTCCACTTTAGTTATCTTCCATATTAACTAAAAGTTATTTATATTATTATGTTAATTGAAATTTTTATATACTTGTTATTAAAATCATATTAGAATATAATTAATGTGTTACCATAAATCCCCATATTCCATGTATCAGTGAATTACATTAGTGTATCCATCCAAATTAGTGAGCAACCAAAAACTACAACGCCCCTTCCATAAAATCTATAAGATAAAAAGAATGAAATCAAATTGCTCATGAAAATATTGTATTTATTATCCTAAAATGTTTTAACTCTTATATTATTGAAATAATTCATATCTTGTATTTTTTCACCATATTTCATTTAACAATGGGGCCTTTCTATGGTTCTAGATAATGTTCATAAGAACATGTTGCTTCACTAAAAGTGGGTATTAATTAGTGGGGATTATTTTTTTCAAATATATTTTAAATAATATCTTGAATATTAAGATATTAATGTTTTATTTTGTCAAATATGAATTTTTACAATGGCATTCCAGTAAATAAAATTAAAGAGAAAATTCCATTATAATTATTACATGGTTAAATCCCATCACAGAAATCCCACTAATTTTTGTTTCATTTTAGTCTCAAAAACCATGTATTATTTACTATAAGATCAAATATTTACAAACATATAGTATATACTTTTAGGAACACTATTCCTATCTAGAGTCACACCAAACATAGAATTTTCACACTCCAAACACAAATATATTTAAAGGTAAGGATAAATATCCTTATGAATGTTTAGTTTCTATAGAAACCAAATATATTATCTTCCTCTGTGAGATACAATATTAGTAAACCATTTCTTGATCATTTTATGTAGTTTCATATCTTGAAATATTTATTGATTCTCAAACTCAAATCTCTGCACAGAATTGTCACAATTAAACAGATATATTTGATAGCTTTAAAAATACGAACTCTAAGCACTCTGCCTATCTCAATGTTTCCCTAATAAATAAAATACCAAAAGTATTTCATCTAATTGATATTTATCCCCATATTTCAGTAACATATAAATTTTAAAATTAAAAAAATTTAGAATAAAACATTTCTAACTCACCACCCATTGAAACATCACTCAATACTATTTTAGATTACAATATCCTTTTTCCTTAAATATTTATCCTCAAACACATTCCCCCTGATACTATGATATTATTTACGTTTTCTAAATTGTATATATCCTATAAAATTCCAAATCTATAATTTTTATATCATGAATTTTTTATAATGTGATTTATGAATATTAACTGACTTTGATCACTAAAAAATAATAATTCAGAGTTTAATGAATTATGATTGTTATTAAATAACTATATTCTATTCTCACTAAAAAATATAATACTCATATTGATTTACCAGATATTGTTTTATATAATTTATCAATATTTTAACACTCAAAAACATGTAATCATTGATAGAAATACATGAAAATTGCAACTAATATCACTACCAAGCCAGTTACTTGTGATTTTTTGAACATTTAAATTTTGCAATATCATCATCATAATTCTCTAGAAATATATTATAAAGACACATCACATGAAAAATAATCATAGATAAACTTATCCCATAAATTAAACATACATGGACTACAATGATATATACATTGTTATAATACTTTTTCAAAACACTAACTAATATGTAAAACTCATAATTTTAATGAGATGTACAATCATTTGAAGGTAATATTCCAAAATATTTATTTTTAAATATTTATTAAATATGATGTAACACCTTGAAACTTTGAAAAGATTAACTTGTATTTGATAACATGTATTACACACCACACCAAGCCCATAAATTATCATAATATTTTTTGAATTTATAATATATATTAGATTTTAAATAAATTAAATATATTATATAGAATTCAATTCATGTGATACTGAGTTTTCATGCATCGAACGAAAAAATTTGTTTCTTCAATAGGTATTATTAGACAAAAAACCATGTTTTACCGAACAATAATAAATTATTAAAATATTATTATTTAATATAATGTGATATAAATCATCAGTTAAATTAATAGTTACGAATATTATTAAAAAACATATGAAAGTATATTTTCTACACATATATACGATAAATTCATTAGTTACAAATTAATTAGATACGTAAATAAGTGTCAATTAAAAATAAATATATTATTTATAGAAAAATACTTTTATTATCACAAAACTATATTACACAAATAAATTAAATTAAAATTAAAGATTTATATTAATTTAATATATATTATATATTAAATATAATATTTATTATAATCATAATGTTGATTTGATAAGAATAAGATAAGAACAAACCCAAATTTACACATAAAACAAATATTTTTATGAAGGAATTTTTACCCCCTTTTAATGGTTGGAAATTTTATAGACTATATATGTCAAAATAAAATTCATATTTTAATTGCAATGATAAAAACTATGTCATTTTTAAGTTTTGTTATTTTTCTGTGATGTTTTGTTTTTTAATGGGCAGTGAAAAATACTGAAATTTTGTTCAAAACTACTTCTTTATCTGATTTATTTGTATTTTTAAAATATATTTTCATTTTTTAAAATTTAAAAAAAAACTTATTTTAATTGTTTTATCCTCTATAGATTATTGTTGTCAATTAGACACTTATATTCACAATAAAAACATACCAATCTTTTGTATTTTTTTAATTTATAACATATATTTTCCTCCTATATTCACGATTAAATTTAAACCAATTTTGGATACTTTTATAATAATAATTTGGAAAACTGGATTCCATATTTGTAATAATAACAATAATTTTAAAATTTTAACAATAAAAATATGTTTTTTACAAAAAATATTATTGAAGGTAATTATAATTAATTAAAATGATTAGGGAAAAGGTATACTTAATATCATACCAATCCACAACTTAATGGTGAAAATTTTCTAGAAACGAGTACAAGAGCCACTGTATGGCCATATATGGACTTATCTTTCATACTGTAGAAATATTACCATTTTGGGAGCCCCATTCAATTTGAAAACGTGTATGGAATTCCTTTTTCAATATATTACAAGAGTGCCACTCCTCCTCCGCTATAGAAAGGCCTCTTCTCCTCCCACTTCCTCACATATCTCAAGACAAATTGTATCAACCATTACCTGCTTGAATAAATACTAAAAACCCCTCCAATAATCATGTAATCCCCACCTTGGGAAAAAATTAATCCTTGGAATCCCATTTTCTCATTCCAAAAAGAGTTACCAGATTAAGAGGTAACATCTTTCCTCAAGCTCTTTAGTCTTATTTCCACTATCCACCCATAAAAAATTATTATTACATAATTATATTTAATAATAGTATTCGAAATATAATAGAAAGCTTTTATGATAATTTTTCATCATACAATTAAACATAATCCCATCTAATTGGTACAAAAAAGGACAGTTTACGTATAGGACACACCACCACCTCACTAAAAGATGATTGTTCATTCTTCCATTATCGCCTCTCATGGTGGTAATTATGAGTTAAATATATTTATATATTATATTTATTATTTTTATAATGTGTATTTTTTTAGTCTATTGTTATATTTAACAATTTATTATACTCCATTTTGAGGGAACACAATAATATTGTTTGAGGATGTGTGGACTACAACCTACAAAAAATTATCTGATTCGATCAGAAGATACATGGAACATATAAATGATGGTTTAAATTAAACAAAATTAGATAGAAAATATATATATAATATTCAGGACATGGTTATATTCTTTGAAATATAATATATATCAATTTTTTTACACATCAACACACATAAAATGTCAAAACGTCGTTCGTGGATGTGTGGACTATTGCATCCTCGACACGATGTGATACATTTTACATCTCAATATATATATATATATATATATCTGATTAAATAAATTTATATTTATGATATAATTATCATTTAAGTAATATATGGTGTTACCGAAATCCTTTCCATAATAATTATCAAAAGATGGGAACGTTACACAAGCATACGTATGACCTATCATCCCCATGATTATAAAATTGATTAATATTTTATAACCATATTTAATTTTTGGTTTTAATATTATAATTGATCTATAAATATTATAATTATTTTATTTTTCATTTTCTGGAGATTTTATATAATAACCCATTTGAAATTAAATGTCCTACGAAACTTGTTTTTGACATATAACCCAAATTTTGTTCAAATAACCAATGTAAATATAATTTTCTAATAGATGAATAAAAAATAATAATAAGTAAAATAAAATAAATTATAAACCTAAAAAATGTGTTAACAATTTTAACATTTTAACATAACTTCATTTTACATGAATGTAATATAATTTCCCTATAAATTAAGCATAATGTGACAGATATTAATCTCACTTTTTTTAAATTCTGTTTGAGAAATTCCATATTCATGAATTTCTTCTTCTGGGTGGTGTAACTACTACCCCATTTGGTATATTATATCATTATTCATTTTAACTACATGATATTTAATTTTTAATTTGATGTTATTACTTTATGAGCCTTATGATTCAAATGTTTCAAGGGTGTAAGAGTAAATTTTCAATATTTTAGGATTAATGACATTTTTACAGTGAAAATGGAATTTTAATTTCACCTAGAATGGAAATTATAGATTTAACTGAAATATTTTCTTTGAAGATTCATTTTCATTTTTATATTGATAAATTTTAATGAAATATTTTTTAGATGTAATTTTTAAAAAAGGTTTTTCAAATGTTTTATCAAAACCGTGTATATTTTCATCAAGAATGATTTGAGGAGATATTTTTATTTATATTCATCAACAATAAAAACACTTTATTTTTCTCCACATAGGATATATTTTATGGATAAAATCATTATTCATCCTATGGATGGTTTAGTTTTTTATTTTAACTTATATAATATTCAACAAATATCTCTTGATTTAATTTTTATTCCCCTTGATATATTCAATCTCATATGATCATTGAACATTGGATTTACCATAAATTATCTATTTCATTTGTCATGGATATTACTATTACCAAAACCGTATTCCATTATATATACAACATATACTTCTATAGTAATTTGATAATCTATGGAAATATTGATAGTTCTTTATTCATTATTCAATATGGATATTTTGCCAAGCATATTTTTTATTTTGGTTATTCGACTTGAGGAATGATTTGGAATGGTAACCATGGGAAGAGCCCAGAAATTATATAGCTCCTTGATGCATCAATAGGTTCTCATGAGGATAATAAGTTGAGAATTTATAATTGGTTTCTATCTATAGTTTTAAACTATCTTGTGAAAGTTATAAATGCTATTGGTTTTAATATTCCTTATACATGAAGTCCATAAATTTAGTATTTTCCTTAATTAGTTATAGTTATTATTCCCACATGATATTATTTATCAACATATATATTGATACATTTCATTTCTATTTCACGGATTAAATGAAATGTTTTTTAGTTTATCATATTTCCATATTTCATTTTCTTTTTATAGTTTATGTGATGGAACATGTTTCTATTTATCACCTTTACATTTTTTAATGTACTTCCAACATAGTTTTTTTAATATATGGTTGTTGTGTTCAGTTATTTACTACAATAAAATAATTATTCATTGTGATTCAATATTTATTTCATATTATATTTCCCCTAATAATTATTAGATCTCACCCTAATTATTTTTCCTTTCTCCTATAATCCAACAATCATACGTTCAATGATATGAAAGGTAATAATAGTTAGAAAAAATTTATCTTGAATGATATTTAGAACAAATAATTATGATGTAATAACTTTACTAATTTGTAATATAAGGCTCATTTATGTATTTTTGTTACCATGACTACAAAAATCACAAGTTTTTTAGGATTTTATTCCTTATAATAATTCGAATTTAATTGTTACTGAACACCGACAATATGAAATCTGGAGTCGGGGTTCAATAGTAGTTATCAAATGTAGTTTAGTATCAACCTTTCAAACTAGATTTAGAAAAATATATATTAGATAACATAACCCTAAGGTAAAATTAAAGGATATGTGTAGAATAAAAACCTAGATTATTTGAAATTAAGATATTATGTGGGTTTTTTAGAAAAAAATCCATTTTTGGATACAATATGTGGACATAGTTCTAGATTATTCATACCTAATAATAATAACTCTGATAAGGTGTGTTGTTCCTAACTCTAAATAACTTGGTACCAAAAAATGGCCCTTACTGGACACCATGTTTGACACTCCTGAGGGAATATTCTTATAACAAATCACATTTTATTAACAAACTATTATATATTATTTTGAAAACTAATAACCTAGGTTGAACCTACGGTCTTTTTTATATAAGATTAGGTTTTATTACATAAATATAAAATAAATTATTTTTTGTTTTTCTATGAATATTTTTACTCAAATGATGCTTTTTTGTTTCAGTAAATCAATGGTACCAAAAGGAGTAAATTTAATATTGAACATGATGGTCTAGATGGTGACAATGGAAGACCAAATAAGTTATTGATTTGAAGGAATGATATTGTATTTATTACCAATAAGTTATCCAAAGCTATGATTAATAGCAAATACCATTAAAAAATCATGAACTCACCAATAAATAAAGGGATATAGGTGTTTATGATATCGGGTTACATATATCACAGAAAAATGAAGGCTCGATTTCCCTCATAAACAAAATGTTGAAGGAGACACCAAGTAACATGTATCAATGGAATGAGTTAAGTATTTATGTGGTTGAAAGAATGATGTAGTTCAAATAATTCTTTAAAAAAATAAACAGTGTGATGGAATGAAATGAAACACAACCAAATAAATAATTTATTTATGGTTTTTGTAAATGTGGGGAACCGGGACATAAGCTGAGTAAATTTACTCTTCTAGATGATATAATATAGACCACAAATGGGTATATGTGAAAATATGTGGATGAATTATTTTTATATTATGGATTTATGGGAAAACATTGTTAAATGGATATTTAGTGATAATTTTTATTTCAAGGATTTCCATCATATTTATTTGTTTGAAATTATAGTAACATGGTATTAGAAAAGGACATCCTATTTGTCAGCAGATGAACCATCCATTCTGGCAAGGCCACAAGACAAGAACCTATAACTGAAGGACGAGAAGGGTTTGATTCCAACCAATGACCTATGTAATATCTCTGTCAATATATCAGTGTTTATAATTGAAAATTTTTATTAATATATTGTACTGATAATACAATTGTGTTACCTTTTTGTTTAGAGATTAATGTCTTTATCATTTTAGTTTTGGAGAATATTTAATGACAAATAGTTGGACTTATAACTCTTTTATGGGACTTAAGAACATTTAGATATGTATTTTGGTGATTCATGCGTCAAAACTAATTTTGAATGAATTGGAAAACATAATAAATAACAACCAAATTTTTAAATCATGTTTATAAAAATATATCAAGTAAGTATACATAATTTTTAAAACAATTCCACAAAATTTAGAAAATAATCTTCCATTTTTTTCCCTAATAACTTAATTTTTTATCCTATGGCCTTCAAAATCATCATAGATTTTTGGATTTGAATCCCACAAAATTCCATTGATCATTCAATTTTTGTTATTCATGACCTAAATTAATCCCTATATATATTTACATTTTTTCTATAAGTATGTATCTATAAATTCCACTAATATTCTCATACATAGATACCTAATTATATATTAGTCCATGTAACCTTTGTAATTCCAATTCATTATTTTCCAACGGATGTTTTTTGAACAATTATAAATATGTGTGATTTATAACATATGAAATTTCAAACATTATATCACAATGATCATGTTTATATTGTTATGATGTAATTTATTTAAGGTGGGAGAAATGTAACACTCCAAAATTTTAATTGTGTAACTTTTATTTGATAGCTTGTTTGGAACTCAACACCAACCATGTGAGAGATTATAATATCTAGATAATTTAAAATATATTTAATATTTTAAATAATTTCAATAAATTCAATACCTTGCAATAGACATGATACTCTGATAGTGTGTGACATATGCCACAATTAATTTCTTCAATATCATTCATTATAGGCAAGACTAAGCCTTATCAAAAAATAATATATTTTTTAATTATTATTATTTAATAATGTAAGACAAAACCTATATAATAAATTAGTAGTTATGAATATAATTTATTATATTTCTAAAATATATGTATTACAAAAATATAATATGAATTCATTAGATAAAAATTTATCATAAATGAAAAAAGATACAATTACAAATAAATGGTATATTTTATAGAAAACTATTTTTATGCTCATAAGGGTATTTTTGTACAATAAAATAAATAAATTAAAATAATTGAATAATATTAATGTGATATATATATATATATTATATTACATATAATACCTTTTATAATTATCCAATAAATTTTATAAGAATAAGATAATAAAAAATATAATTTTACACAGAAAAAACTAATATTTTTATTTAGGCAGTATTACCACCTATTAATGGAGAAATAATTTTAAAATATCTATTTGGATATTTTATATATAATATATGTTGTAATAAACATTATTTTTTAAATCTAAATTTTAAAATTGATTAGGGTTAATTTTTTTTAATTTTTTTTTTATTTTGTTTCTTTAATGAATAATGAAAAATACTAAATTTTAGTTCAAAACTACATTTTCCTAGGATTTATTTGTAAGGATACATTATATATTAAATTTGTTTCAAAGATTAATTAGATCATATTTTATTTAATTAATCCAATTAAGGTCGTTTAAATATATTTTACCTTGATATTGAACATAAAAACTCTAAAAATTTGTATGTTTTTACTTAAAATAAGCAATAATATCCCGTCTATAAGATTAATTTTAAATTAATTTCTAACACTTCTATGATTTTAATTAAATAAATGGTTTCTATATTTATAATTGTCCTAATTTATAATTTATAATTATAGAAAATTATTCTTAGATTACAAATATTATAGAAATTATTTAAAATTAATTACAAAACTTAAAGTAAAATTAGTCTTAGTAATGAACTAAACCATAATCTTAAAAAACCCAAATAACCTAGACACATGTCCAAGATCCATTTTATAGAAATATTTTGACCCTAAAATAACACGTTTCACTTTTTTACATTTATTAGAGACACTCTCAATGTGAATAACATTTATTGAATCACTATTTAATAATATTACAAGAGTCCCCCTCATCCTATTCTACAAAAAATGCCTCCTCTCCTCTCATTTCCTCACACATATAAAAACACTTTTTCTCATCCATTATCTTCCCAAATAAATCATAATAACCAATCCCATTTTTTTATTTGACTCTTATTGGGAAAAATAAATCCAACGTATCCCATTGGTTCAAACCAAATGCAATTACTCGATGAAGATGTAACATATTTCATTAAGCTCTTTAGTTTTATTTCAATTATCCACCCCTAAAATCTTCTTATTCTATAAAAATATGAAAAAATAGGATCCTACTTTTAGTAGGATAATTTTTTTATAATATTTATACATATATATAATCACACTAAAAATTTAATATTGAAAACATATTGTTTATGTGTATGAATAACTACCACCTCATGAAATAATGATAGTCTGTTATTCCTTTACCGCCTCTCTGGGAGGTCATTATAATGGAAACCCAATATATATGATATATATGATATTTAAAATTTCATAATTATTCTGTAATTGTAATTTTAACATACCCTTATACTCCATTTTTGTGGGAATATTATAACAATGTTTAAGAATGTGTAGACTACGACTTCTTAAAAGAGATGTTATTCGATCCCACGATACATTGAATGAAAAATGGAAGGTTTTAATTAAAAAATGGTGATACTGAAAACATATATATGCTATTAAGGAAAATTTTATCTTTCTAGATATATAATGTATATCAATTTTTTTACCATTTCACACACTTCAAATGTGATAAAACATTTCTTGGACGTGTACAATATCGCCTCCTTTGTATGATGTGTTTTTTTACATCACAATAATTGTATATATAAATATATATGATTAAAAACAATTTTATATATGAAATAATTATAATTAATGAAATATTTTGTTTTACATACCTTCTTCCCAAAATATACATTGAATAATTGTACCATTACTCGTATGTCATATGGCTTTTCATCTCCGTGAATGTTTCATTCATTAATTTTTGATAACCATATTTAATGATTAGTTTTAAAAGGAAATTTGTTGTATAGAGATGATAATTATGTAATAATTGTTATTCATGATAATTTACTAAATTACTTCTTTTACCATAACTGACCTACCAATGTTGTTTTTGACACATAAAAATTATTTGGAAAAAATAACTGATGTATAAATAATTGTTCATTTAGATGTATACAACATAGTATTTAGTAAAATAAATGTTATGATAAACATGAAAATTGTTTTTAATAATGTAAATAACTAAAAATAACTTAATATATATTAATTTAACTACGTTCACCAAAATATATATTCATGGTAAAGGATTCTCAACCCACCTCTTTAAAATATATTTGTTAAATGTCGGATTCACCACATTAAAATTTTATGGGGTGTAACTAAGGACCATTTATAGATATTATATAATTAATCCTCTAACCATAATGATATTAAGATATTTAATTTAATATTATTCATTCATGATGTTTATGATTAAAATGATTCAAAGTGGTATGGGGCACTTTATAATGATTAAGGATTACTATCCTAAGAGTAACTTCAATGAATATTAAAAATTATTTCTATTCAAGGAAATTATGAAATTATTTTTCAATAAAACATTATATTTTTCTATATTATTATAAATCATTGCTATTTTTAAGAAAGTGTACCATTTTTCTACTCTATAGTACCCAAAATATTTTAGAAAATGTTTTTAAGGTAACCAAACATCATTTCTCTCATTAGAATAAGAACAAGTTTTCTTCTAAAAACAACTTTTTCTAAAATGGTTATCAGAAAAAAAGATTTTTTAATGAAATTTTTCACATTTTTTCTTTTACCATTCTTTTCAAAGTAATATTCGTATAACATTTAGAATAATTAATTTATCTATCCTTTTTATCCTGAAAATGAATGTTCATTTTATCTTGTAAAAATATTATTAATTTACTCACCATCATTTAATTTATGATCACATTGTATGATTAAAAGTTTAATTGTTTTTAAAACAAATTCATTTTTTATTTTTAATGAATGTTTTTTTTCAAAAAAAAAGGATATTTTCTTTAATAATTTTGTTATGATATTTTTTATTTATATTTATTAATAAAAATAACCCATTATTTCACTACACCTGTGATATATTTTATTGATACCATCGTTGTTATTACACTAGATATTTTACAATTGTTTTGTCCCATGATACAGTTCAAATTCCCTTTATTTATTTGTGAGTCCCCTTGAATTATTAAATCACTTATGATCATTAAAAATATAATTTCCCCTAAATTATCAATTTAATTTATCATGGATATTAAAATTTCCTAAAATATATTCCATTTTATATACTACATATACTTTGACGGTTATTTTATTTATTCTATAAATAATGGTAATTTCATTTTCTTTGTTCAATATGTATATTTGATAAGGCATATTATTTGTTTTGGTTATTCGATATGAAAAATTATTTGGTATTATAAAGAAGGGTGGAGCTCATACATCATATAGATCATCAATGTATTGATAGGTTATCATGACAGAAATAAGATTAGAAAATTAAACAAGATTATATATATTGTGTTTAATCATCCTAATAAATGTATTGAAAGTATAGGATTTCATGTGCCTTATACATGACGTCCATTAAAACCCTTCAATCATTTAGTTAATGTTATTATCCATCAAGGTGTTTTTCCTTCGAAAAATCTAGCTATAAATTTAAGTTTATGTTCATTGATTAAATAGAATGTTGTTTAGTTTCTTAGCATTCCAAATTTAATTTTTCTTATGTAGATATAGGGATGGAACATTTTTAAATTTATAATGTTTTCATATTTTTTATGTACATCATTCTCCATATTTTGATTACATGGTCTATCTATTCATTTAATTACCATTATATATTTAATTTTCTCATTGATTAATTATTAATTCCTCTTTCCATAATGAGAATTTGATCTCACCCTTATTATATTTTCTTCCACAAGAATCTTTGATGGCTACAACAAAAGATATGTGCAGCTATACAAGAAGGAATAAATTTATCTTCAAAATTAATTGAAATTTTTTTATTGATGTAATTGTGCTATTAAATTTTAATAGTAGACTCATATATGTATCTGGTTTACCAATAAAAATAAACTAATCATAATATCGTAAAGTTATACCGTTTAATCATGTGAATGTAATTTATAATAGTTGCCAACTCTAGGAATTATTGGGCGAGGTCACTACATGCGAATTATGGAAACAAATGTTTTCTATAAGGGTAAAATGATCCATATGGGATCATCCTTATAATCTAATGTATGCTTACACAGATCCTCATTGTAGGAATTATTATACTTATAAGAAATGATGCTTACACATGACTTTATGCTTACTATTTTTGGAGATCCTCATTATTCAAGTCGTGTATATGAAGATGCTAATTATGAAATTAATTATGTAGTCTTACATAAAAAATTTATTTTTATTGATGGGTATATTATGTTTATATACATGTAAAATGACCCTTTTAAAATATTACCACATCTATACAGTGTGGAGAATAATTCTTATATATAATTACTATTATAAAATCATAATCCAAGAATAATATCATATTACCTTAAAATATACATATAATCACATAAAAAGTCTCAATAACAATTAAATGAATATTATAAATGTTAGTTAATGATTCAATAAACACCTCATATATCTCCAATGATTCTAAATAATGATTTTGAAAAAATGAAAACAATCATAAAATCCAAGGTCACTTAAACAATATATCTAGTGTACCGGAGGGTTATCTAACTCACAAAACTCAACTTTTATTACATGAAAGTATTATATTATTTTATAAAAAATCTATACCAAACTACATTTAAAATTTATTATAACTAAAAATAATATATTATGACCATCAGTTCGGGATAAATCAATGTCAAACTTTGAGAGGTCAATCATTACTCAAATCAAGTCTCACACATCGATAACATGAATAAAAAATAAATTATATTTTCTCTATGTATAACATTATATATTTACTTACATTAAAACACTGGTTTATACATTATTAAAAACCCATAAATAAGTTCACCTCTCATACCTCATATGAATGATCAAAAAAATTCCTCATGATTAAGGTATTTTAGGTTTTGTTAAAAACATTATACATTAATTTAATTTTCTCATATATCTGTTTTAATATCTAGTAAAACCCTCACACTAACCTCCATTTAGTAATACAGTTTATAAAGAACATTAGTTTTATTAATTTTGAGAATTTAGAAACATATTCCTAATTTTCATCTCATTGAACAAAGAATTCAAAAAAATAATTTGAATATAATATAATGTAATGAGGTTTATAACATATATCATTTTATTTAGTTAACATTAATAATTATTTATAAATATTTGTAGAATATGTAAATTAAATTTTTTTATTTGGGATCATCAGTGAAATAATATATATCTCCTTGAAATATTTCCATTCTAATATAATCTCAACTATTTTATTATATTAAGTGATAATGAATTTGAATTTTGAATAGAGTAATATTTTATTTGTTATCCTTAGATCTTATTTTAGTCTAAATAAACAACAATTATCCTTTTAGAAACCAAATTCATACTATAATTTCATAGAAAGATAAAAAAATACAAATTTTTGTGACGAAAATATCACTTATTTCTATTAGTAGGATTATATAATAAATAAAGTATTTATATCCATATATTATATTATATTCTATGTGTTTGGATAAGTATTCTTAAAATCGGACACGTATTATTTATAATATAATAATAATGGGCGTTTTAATATTAATTTCTCATATTTTAACCAATATGTTTTATTAATTATTTTCACCATGAAGAAAACATGTTTCTTTATCTCATCATCAAACTTGGTTTTTGAGTTTGATAAATCTTCAACAATGTCTGTAAAAAAAATATCATTTTACCCATGATAATTATTCTTAAAATATAAATTCTATTATAATATATTTGAAATTATATATCAATACACACTCTTTATTGAAATCCATTTATTATTTATATATTTCGTTGAAATCCAAATATTTACAGTAATATAACTTTATACAAAATTTAAATGAAAACTAAGATAACCATCAATTTATAAAATTATTTTTTAATCTTTAATATTTATAACATTTTTAATGTATTCATTTTGTATCTTATTCCCTTCACTATAGTAAAACAGATTCTATAACACTTTATACCTAACAAGGACTCTCCAAGGATTTTCTTAACCCCCATAAATTATATTAGAAAATTTAATCACA
Organism: Viscum album; assembly: GCA_963277665.1. Taxonomy (NCBI): domain Eukaryota; kingdom Viridiplantae; phylum Streptophyta; class Magnoliopsida; order Santalales; family Viscaceae; genus Viscum; species Viscum album. Next base: position 1,584,738,475 of record OY728152.1, on the reverse strand, counting down.
TAAATTCATTTTCACTTTCATTATAATACAAATTTAGGTATCGAAAATTATTTCAACATAAATTATGAAACATTATTAAATATACCAATATTCATTTCCAACTTATCATTTATTCATTTCACCATTTGTACCATGAATATATCACCAGAACATAAACATATTATATAATGATAAACTGTACTCATAAAATTAAAAAATTAATGTAAACATTTCTTCCCCTCAGTTATATTATTAGATGAACTCCATCAATGATTAAAAAATAAATTACATTTGTAAAAAACATTAAATGAAACCTTATTCTCTTATGGACAATGATATACTCAATAATTTTTTACTCATGAGAATATAATAGAATTTATTTCATAATATTACATCTAATATATTTCAAAACATAATTTAATTAATCTACAGATGTCATAAATATCTAGATTCAAATTTTTAACTACCTAAAAAATAGGTTACTCATAGAAGTATTAATTTAAAATATATAATTTATCATTTAATGAAATATAATCCTATGTTTCAAAAATAATTTTAAATTTATTAAAAAATAATTTCATTCTCTAATATTGATATCAATAAATTTTTTATGATGGTGATTCCATTCTATCTTCCAAAAAAATCTATTACCATATGATTAGCATAATTTAAATTCATTTAACAATAAAATTGATAAAATTTTGATTAACTAAAAAAATCCCTTTTTAAATCCAATCATATCCATTAGTGGCCCATTATAAATGATTTAATATTTAACAATTCCAATTTTGTGTTAGTCTCACCACAGATTTATTTTGGTTGGTAATTATTCGAATAATATCATATTTTTTCTTAGATGGATAAGTGGATAAATATTTATAATAATTAATTATTTGGAAAAAATAAACTCTCTTATTTGGATGTTTTATCTTATATAGTTTTACAGCTATGTAAAAACCAAATATCATAGTGGGATTTAGTTACCTACCCTTTAGGACATGATATCTCAACCATTGCTTTAAAATAAAAATTCATGGGCACTACGATCTTCATGAACCTACCCATTCAGTTGATATTGTTATTGAAATGTGTTTGCATTGGAAAAAATCTTACACATAGAATTTTTAACTTAAATTTAATATCTATCCATCCAACATCATTAATTTTGTTTATATGTTTATATCATTTTAATTATTTAATCATACATAATATTCTATCCACAAAAAAAACATTTTCAATCCTTGTAGATTTTTATATCATTATACAACCCTGGGATTGTGATACAAAATAAAATTAAAATCCAAAAAATATTTATAAATATCCAAATGAATCATATTAATAAGGTACATGAAACCTATTTTTGTAAAGATTATAATAGACTGAAATAATAAATCCATACAACATTAAGCATAGAGGTAAGGGTAATCAACCCACATGTTTTTGAAAAAAATCGTAAATTATTATGATAATAAATAGTCAAAACTAAAGTCCCTCTACCTTTGGTTCGTTATATGTGAATGAGAAAAATTACATCACGATCATAACACATTGTTTGTAAAAACTATAATTAACTTCTTAACTCCTTATTATAAAATAATACATTTTGAAATCAAGGAAAAATAAAATGAAAAAAAATCATTTTTAGCATGAGACTCACATAATCAATGTATAATAATTTATAATAGATGATTATAAATTTGATCAATTATAGAATAAAAACATTATAAATACAAATAAATTTTTCATACAATATAGATGTTATATATTTAAATAAACCTATAGAATTTATATGTATTTCCAATATAAACTCATTCATATTAATCTTAATATAAAATTTATTTAAATATATTGAATAAACTAAAATATAAAAACTATATATTCAAAATATATTATGAAAAAAATTTACATATTAAAAATATATATTATATAAAATCATTTTTATGGTTTAAATAATTTCTCAAATAAAGCCTTTAATTTCATTGATTCAAAATAATTATTATGAATAATTACAATTGTAGTACAAAATATTTTAATTTTGTATTTATTTTTAAGTAGGTGAACTACTATGTGTATTAAATCAGATAATAGTTCCCATTGTAATTGTATCCCAAATTAAAAGGTAATTTTAACGAATAATGGTTTCATTATTAAAAGTAAAAAAAATGGAGATAGTAGAATTCAATGAATTCTCAAACATTACAAAAAGAAAAAAAATTCTAAAAATAGTATGAAATAAATTTTATGTTGAATAATGTATATCCAAGACAAAGAGGAATTAAATTCAGGGAATAAACATAAAATACATGGTAGGTTAATCTCTAATAGATCTCACATGGATTTCACTTGTTATTCTAATTGAAATAGGGTGCCAATATTACACATGATGTATAGGATTAATCGAGAGAACAAGAGATTTGTTAATGTTGATCAATCCCATTGTTGGGTATGAGGTCAAATGTAATGTATAGAATAATCCCTTCAAACTATCTTCTCTATAGTGCAAGATAAAATAATCATCCAATAAGATCAGTTGATTAGGAAAAATTAGAATACTAGCCACTAAGAGTCATCAAAAACCATCCTTAATATTTTTGTAAAATGCGATAATCTTGATAGGGGAGATAAATTTATTTTGAAGCATCAAAGAATTTTTCTAAGAACCATGTTTTATTGTATAGTTTAATTAATGAATATTATTCATCAAATAAATTTTCATTGAGGAAAGCTTCTACCTAGGCCTTAAAGAAAATTCCCGAAGATTTGTGTATGGTAGATTCATGAAAAATTACATTTCTATTTGTAACAATGAAAGTAATAAAATTTCAACCATGTGATTGAAAGTATCAATATTTATTTTCAAAAGGCCTTTAGGTTAGGTATTCTAACTTAACATCATAAAATTATATTCTTTAGTGTAACAAATCATATATTATAGGAATATATTTCAGTTTTTTAGATAATTTTTTGAAATATATTGAGTAAAATGGAACACCTCTTTTAATCTTAAGATATATTTCTTGGGTTTTGAGGTATTCATTGATTTTTTAGGTGTTTTTTAAAGACCCTATAATCTTTAAATAATGATTTACACATTCATATCATGAATATGGTACATAAATAAAATCCATTTTTGGGAAGACATGACGATTCTAGTTTAGATATTGAATAATTTACAAATTTTATAACATTTTCATGTCTAAAAATCATAGATCTAGATAATTGGGGTTTTGGAGACATATTTTTAGCATACATGAAACTCATGAGTTTCACGAAATGAATCCTAAATTCGTGATGTTTATAATTTGATTCCATTGATTATCATTATATTTCAAACCTATTCAATTCTTTATTCTATTCGTAGGAATCCTCCAAATTTCTAGGGCTCTATCAGGGTGTTTTTTTGGTGATCTCTCTCCTTCAAATTAACTCTTTTTGGGGTTTAATATCTATTACAGTTTCACTAATTCTCTCTAGCATTCATTCATTATGTTTATTCATTTCTATTGATCAAAAAATTAGTATTAGATATATTTGTGGATCAAAATTTAATCAGTTTGTATTTTTTACCCATCAGTTGTAGTTTTCCCTCAAGCCTTGTCTACATTATGTCGGCCATCATGTCTATAATCTCAATTTTTAAGGCTGATTGGTAAACCCTATTCTTGAGGTATTTGTCTTTATAAAGTTTTTTTAAATCCTGAATTACTTATTATTATTTTATATTAATATATTTACTTAAATTAAAATTCATGATTTTATATATATATATATGGAATTTTTAGATGAGTTACTTTTTTTTAAAGGGGATTTCATTTAAAATGTAATTTTATACACTATGTGTTCATTGAAATGGTTCAATGGTGGTTTTTAAATTGGGGTTTAATCCCAAAATGGGAATGGATATAATGTGAAAATATACCCTTAAATTTTATCAAGGATTTTAAAATTTCTTTTTGAAAACATTGTAAATTGGGTAACCTTTGGTGCCTCAACAAATAGACATGTCACTATATTTTGTGTAATGTAAGGAGTGTTTTTATATCCCTTTAGTGTCTAAAATTGAACTAGAGTTAGTTTTTTTGGATACCCCTTATTCCCATTTTATGGATTTTAGTTCATTTATATCGTGAATTATCATAGGTTAGATCACAATTGGTGCTCCATTACATTTATGTCTGGTTGATCACATGAATATATTTTCATAATTATTTTTACAAATTCATATCACATGGGGTATAAATTGTTGGGTTTTACCATTTCATACATGTTTTATTATAAACATTATATATTCCTTTATTTTATTAATATGGTATAATGAAACGAAAACCAAAATATGTTTTAAAAAATATTTTCATTTTATGAAAATTCATAATGAACTATATTTTCAAAAATGGATCCAGTGAATTATTGAAAATAGAACTAGTAAAAATTATTTATTTAAATCATACAGTTCTATATTATGACACCCTACCACTTCCATTGGGTGAATATAGATGTCTTTCAGACATATGTAACTATAAGGAAATTATTTATCATTTTGGGTTCTCTTGGTGTCATCCTATAATTAGCGTGATTGATTTGTTTGAAAAAATGGTCATATTGGGAGATGTTTAGTCATACCATGTTTTATATTTTTGGTTTTTCCAATTTGGATTGATTATTTACTATCCATAGATATTTTCTATTCCTTTAATAATGAACTCGTTTTGGATTATAATTCTTTCACATAACATGAGACTTGATTTTTTATTAGTTTTACTTCGAAATGTCAGAACCTCTCTATTGGGTGTATAGCCATTTCACATCTATAACTCAACCAACTTACTATGGGCCATGTTGGAATTTTATAAAACATACAACAAAGATTTTTAGGTTTTTTGAATCATAAATATTTTTATTTAAGTTAAATAAACATCTCCGTTATTTAATCATTTTATTCCATTTGTAGAATTCATAAATTCATTAAATTGTAATTTTATTTAGAAATAATTAATAAGGATTATTGATTGTTTAATATTTTTTTTGAAATTTTTTATAATACCTATATGTTATTGTATTGTGATCACTAAAAAATACCACCAATAATATATCATCCAAATCTAAGAGAAGAAGAAGTTATAAAAGTTCTACCTGAAAATACTCATATGGAACCTTCTATGGTGGATTCCATTAACCAAAAAATTCAGACTCCATGTGATGAGTGTGTCCAGATCCCTTAGATAAGTGGTGGATCATGGCTTGGAATTTTCTATGTAGAATCTCCCCATACAATTTGGTGACTATGTACCCATGGAATCCAAGTATTTTCCTGATAAGACATAGAGTATCTATATCTTTATAAATAATTCTATGGACTCTAATGTGGGGGTTTCCATGTTTATGGGTAAGGGAATGGTTAGGAGATGGTGGGACTATATTAGGATAGATAAGTTCCAAAATAATAATAAATTTTCATCATTTAATATAATATTTAACTAGTAGAAAAATATGGAGATGTTATGTGTTTAAATGTCCAAGGATTTTATGAACATATAGAAATACAAGTGTAGATAACTGATGTTTTATACCCACTTTTCTGAGTTTGTGAACATGGAATTGGTTATTTTTATCAATGATTACCTAAAATCTCTTAGGTTAGATATGGGGATGAGGGAATATATTTAATAAATAATAATTATATTATTCCTTCTAACCATTGTAATGTAATTTGATAATGTTTCTATAGATGTGACTGGAATATCTCAGAATATATGATATGTTAGATATTTAGTTGAGGAATATTTTAACAAATACGTGTCTTATATCTTGAAAAAGAAGATAAAATGTATCCAATCTTATTTAGGACTAGTTTTTTTCGGATTCATTAACAAAGGAATTGGTTTATTTATATCATTTGGTAAGAGATGGTCATACCAAGCCAAATTTTTTTGAGGATTTGATGGATTTTCTTTATTTTAGACATATTTTCCATATAACCTATTTCTATGATAATTAATTAAGGATTTTGGGGATTATTATAACACATACAATGGTGGTGGGTCTTAATATTAGGCAAACAAAGTTGTCTATGTGGCTATGGAATATCACGGGGGATCAAAACCTCTTTAATAAATAGCGTGCACACCAGAGGAATTTGAGGTAGGTTCGAATACAGTTAAAGGTACAATGTTTATTTTGTCCTCTATGATATTATATTTATCTAGTATAGGTGCCACTCATTATTTTACATCATCAATGTTATTTTATGTGTTAGTATGATGATCAGATCTTATAATTTTCTTGTTATATCATTCAATTCCCTATGGGAAAAGGTCTAAATATGGATTCAAATGTCCAACATGTTGGGTATTGATTACCAATTTCAATGTGGTATGTGATTTCATAGTTATTGATTTCGATATCAACAAAAGTGTTATTCAAATGGATTGGATGATCAGTGATAAACACTATATTAACAATTACCATTTTCAATATTAGTTTTTATATCCCAATGTATTTAGTATTGTCTGTTAAGATGATTGGGATTCATGGATTGGGGGAGCAGGGCATACTATTTAATATGATGGGGTGATCACATGTTAGTTTTTGGAGACGTTTGTTAATGATTTTGTCTTTTTTGAGATTTCCACTTCTTATGGTAGGTTTTATGTACCGTAAATTCATTATAGAGGATTCCTTTTCTTATCACCAAAGAGAGATTTTGAGTTTACCATTTACATACTACGTATTATGATTTTCATTTATAAGTAATATTATCATATAATACTTTCTTAGTTTATAGAACTTAATGCCCAGCTTACTGACTATGAGGATAATGTATTAATTTTTCAGAGCATGTCACTATGGGATTTTATTAACCTCTTTAATAAAAATGAATTTGGGAACCTTATACTTTGAATGTATTATCAAATGATAAACTGGGTTACCACCAAGAAAATATATCCCTTTCTCATGATTGATTAAATCTTTCATTATATAATTTGGGTGGGTCATTGGTTTTCAAGGTTCCACCTTTGTTCTAGGTACCATTAGTTTGTATTGAAAGAAGTAGGAATTCCTAAGAATGTCTTTAGGAGATAATATATACATTTCATGTTTTTGATTATTATATTTAGTCTCACAAATTATCATGTAGAATTTATGGAATTATTAATCTATATTATTCAATGTTTCTTGGAATCATTCATATTCATGTTTTCCCTGATATTTTTGAATTATATAAGTCATATAAGGAGCATGCGGTCTATTTAGATACCATTATTTGATCGTTAATGGAACATCATGTTTATTGTATGATTTCTATGTTTGAATTTTTGAATCATGATATAATGTATCTAAGGAATGTTATCTCTATAACATGAATCTCAATTTATCCTAAAAATATATAAGGGTTAATGAAATGGGAGAGGCCTAAAAATGCATTTGAGATCTATAATTTCATTTGGATGGTTGGTTACTATAAGTGTCATGTTAAGAACTTCTCAATGGTTGAATCTTTGTTGATAGATTTTCCCTATAATGGTGTATGGATTGAAATGAATGATTATTGTTGTAGATATATTTAAGAATTTAAGGTGACATTGACTCCAACACTAGTTTTGATTATTTCTAAAATAAGAATATTTCATGATGTTTTCAGCAATGCTTTTGGTATGGATTTGTGGATGTGTCATTGTGTAGGGGAAATAGGTGTTTTCAGAATGGTCTTTCCAGTTGCACCCTCATGAGAAGGACTACCCTAATAAGAATATTGAGATAGAGTTGGTCTTACATTCAATCAGAATGTGGTGTTAGTATATTTTTTTTGAGGGATTTAGGATATATTTTGATAAAAAAATCCTTAAGAATATTTTCTTTCAAATAAATCTCAACATTTGAAATAGAAAAATAGTCGAGTTTCTTCAGAAACTGGATTTATAATTATATTATACTATTGGGAATGTGCATATGGTTTTTAATGTGTTGAGTATGAAATTACCAGATTAATCCTCGATGTAATTAGTGAATGAGTTGTCTCAAATGGGTTTTTTCCACTAAGATAACATTAAAAATAGAGAAATTTTTTGGTTAGGTGTTCTACAGTCTAGTGATGGTGAATTAATAATTTGATGAGTGGGTTCGGCTTTAATAAGAACCTCACACTGAGTTACATTAATTTAGAGAAATCCTAAATTTTGGGGATACCTCAAATTAGGGGTCTTGTTCTCTCAATGTTTCTTGGTGTTTCTAAATTATGTTAGTTGTTTCTATTTATATGAGGCATTAGTTGATGCAAATTGGACACCATTATTCTTTGTTAGTGTACCATGGGACTACCGAGATATATCGTGACCTGAAGAATCGGTATTGTTTCATGATGATAAGATGGTTGATTTGATATATTATATCATGGTTTCATATGTGTCATAAAACTAAGGGGGATCATTAGAGACATGCTGGTTTTTTCAAGCATCGCCCATTACTGCATGTAAATGGGATGAGAATCCAGGGATTTAATTAATTTCAAATAATCCTAGTAGGAATAATAAAATTTGGGAGATAATTAATAGACATGAAAAATATTCTCACTTCCTACTTATCAAATAGATGATGAAGGTGGTATCTCTAAGACACCTGTACGCCCAAGATGTTCTAAGATATCAAGATCTTCCCTTTTCGATTGTTCCTAAGAGGGATTCTTAGTTTACATTTGGTTTTTGGAAATTTTTCAGGAGGATATGGGTTCTTCATTGACATTAATCTCATAATATATGCCATATATGAATGGAAAAATATAGAGATATATCTATGTCATTGGGGATATGATTTGGGTGTGTGTGTTTGAATCTTTTGGTCCGTGAAAAAATAATCTTCCTCCGGTTGATTTGGTCTATAAAAATAGTAATTAGGCAATGAATAAAATGGACCCTTTATTGTGTTTTATGGGTTTCCACGTAGATGTCCCTTATATTGGGAAAATTTGGGAGAGTTATCCTTGGATGGAATGATACATGTTCTATAAATTAAAAAAAGGAGGGGTCGAACTAAAATATATTTCACACAATATGAATACACTTGAAAGCTTGTTTAGAATATCAACATTATCAATAAGAGTTTGATGATGGAGATTAGTTTTTTATTCCGGTTTCACCTCATCTTAAAAACTACTAACTGGTTAGATGGGTACACTGGAATCGAGGTTTTTTCCCCATTGAGATTATGGATCTTCTGTTAATGGTGGTGTATTGGATGGACTTTCTGTTTTTTTAATTTGATCCATCGTGTGTTTCATATTTCTATAATGAGGATGTATCAACCATATCATTCCCAAGTGATTGAGTGGTAGGATATTGATATTGATAGTGAATCCACTATGGTTGAGAGAATTATTTTAATTACGATATATAGGATTAGGTACAACATGGTAAAACAATTCTGTTGGACCATGTACATTCTTAGTGCAAACAAGATATCTACGACACGTGGTAATGGGAATTTTTAATGAGGCAGTAATATCCCTCTATTTTTTGACACTATGATATTGAGTAATATATGGGGAATGAAATCATGTATAATGGGGATAATTATAACATCCTATGTAAAAAATTTACATATATTTTAAAGATAACATCATCTTCTATGGATTTTGAGGGATTCATAAATGGTTGGTGGATTTTCTACACAACCCGAATTGTTCACTACCTATTCGACACAATCATATCATTAATTGGTTACATGATGTGGTTTTTTTAGTGGAATATTTTGTGATTCTTAGTTATGAGGTGAAAATTTTAAAATATTTGACTCATTTTTATGTCATGAAGATATTGATCAGGATAATTTAAGAAAATAAAATTCATTTTTGGACATAAATTATAAACATTTGATTCACTCCATAAATCAGATATTCAGTATGAGAATCATTATTTCCTAGTAGTTTTTATTAAATTAAAAATCTGATTCATTATACCTTCTATATATATACCCCACAATAAAAACATATGCTCTCCTATGGAAATTTCTGGTGATCTCCCTACATATGTGTCTCTTTATTCAGTATTCGATATTTGAGATATATGTGTAGCATCAATTATGTATTCTTCCTTTATTTTTCTTCAATATTATTAGTTGTGGTTATGGTGTTTATAAAAACCCAATATTCATGTACATGAAAATTACATTACTCTAACATAATACATAATTCCAGACACAAATAGACTCCCAAATACTATATTAGTTAATTGCCTTTGTAATCTGGGAAGATAATCTTCTAACATGGTGAAAGATCATCAATATCTCCAATAAATAACTTCCCCTTTGGTTTTCCTACATAAAATAATTCTAAATATCTTTGGGAAAAGAAAACATAAAAAGGGTGAGTGAAAATTATTAGTAAGTGAAAACATTGAGAACATAAAACAAACCGAAAACATAAGAATGTTAAAACATGAGTATTATTTTTATATATAAAAATCATGTGCTGTTAAATAAATCAGGGATATACAAAATTCATATATGATAAAAGAAAAATAACCATGACATAATTTCATTTGCATATATCATGGAATTTTGGAAATCAAATAGGAACATGATATGAATTCCATAGTAGCCAAGGAATTTCTACCAAGACCATCATTGTGAACAATGTCATTTACTGAATCAGGTTTACATATCGTTCGAGCCATATACTACTGAACCAACTTCACTTGTCGTTTGAGCCCTTTATCACTGAACCATACTTTTTTGTCATTCTAGTCATGTCTTTCTCATGAGATATAAATCATTTCCGAATGCATTAGAGGGAGATATATGTCCCACCCATCTAATAATTAAATCATTCTTATATGTTCCACAAAATCTTAAATCATTCATCGTAGAATAACCCAAAAAATGAAATGGGATTATTAAACATTATTACACCATAAAATAATCCATATAATGTATCATTAAATCATTAACACAGTAAAATCATAGTAATAATTGGGATCAAAAAATTACCTTATTTAATGTGTGTCAACTTAGATGAGAAAAAATTTGGATAAAACACTTGCACATAATTCGTGAGGAAAATATCCTATCATCATAAAAAATTATTTCTTTTCTCAAAATACCACAATGTATCAAAAGAAATAAAAATTAGATAAAAATATACTTGATATCATGTAGAGGAATATTCATTTAAATAAGTCTTTATGAAGAAATAAACATCAAATCACACCTTATATGTAAAAAACATTCTTATCATACTATTTCCGGAAAAGTCAAAAACTACCTCTTTTGGTAAAAAAATGTATTCCTTCTAAACTATTATTTAAATATCAAGAATAGGTTAAAATGAATTTAAAAATACATAAAAAAATATTAAACATATTAATAATATGTTTTTTGAAAACATGGACATTGATGATAAATATATCCCCAGTAAATACTTAAGTATAAACAATCTCTGATAAAAATGAGATTGAAAAATAATCCTTTACCCTAGACCTGATATGCTTCGAATATATCTAAAAGTCATATATATTGGGTATAAACATATTATTAAATTGTAACATAACCATAGAAATATTATGATATCATATATGATTCCTGGATGACTTTATATTACCTATTTATTTATCAATTCTTTGTTAATGCAATGTTTTGGTAAAAATTGTTTTTTATAGTAAATGTTTTGGCTTGTTATAATGGATATAATTACATATTTTATGATTTAAATACATCAATAATTTAAAATTTTATTTATATATCATATATATTCAGTATATAAATATATAAAATATATAGATAGATGAAATAGAATACACCATTCATAGAGACGATAGGTCGTACATACCAATAAACCTTGTTTATGTTTCCTTATTAAATTGAATGAATGAAATTAAATGATATATATATATATATAACAAGTAGAATTATTATGTCATGTATTTCATTATTATTTATTATATATTCTTTCAAATCATTCTAGATTGTTTAATGTTGAAAATGAATATTATTGTGTTGTGGAGACAGTAGGCCGTACGAATGCACGAGTGATGATATCATTCACTTAATGGTTAAATTGTATATAACTATATGTTATATTAATTATAAGAAATAATTATAATTTGATATTAATTATTTTAATCCATTATACTCGCATTTATACCAATACAAGTTAAGTATTATTGAATAAAAAATTAGACCACAACGTGGAGATGGTAAGATGTACGTACGCACGCATGGTGATTTTTTATATATATGATGGATAAAAGAAGGTATAATATTGTACCATAATTAAAATAAAATATTATCATGTATAATATTATAGATTGTTTAATTTATTATGGAAAAAATATAATAAGATTAAGTAATGAAGAAATAAATTTTGGTAGAGGATATAAAATAATTATGTATTTTTCAGGTGTCTTCTTTTGGTTTTCACAAATGGTCTCCATAATATGGATTTCTTCCCAATGGGTGGAATCTAGGATGATGTGAAGGATGTTTTTATGAGATTTGGGATGGATTTTTATGATCCAAATGGATTTGGAGTTGTGATTAAAAGAGAAGGAGAGGTTCTATTTTATAAGATGGGGGAGGGGGACCTTAGGAATGTCTTCCAATATAAATTTTTATAAATTCATTTTCAATTTTTTATTTTACAAAAATAATTTATATTGTAGAAATAATGATTATGGATATAAATCCTCTCATCAAATAAAATTTATACATGTTTTTATTTTATTTTAAACCTTATTATTTTTATTTATTCTTTTTTAATTTTTTTATATATATTTATGATAATAATATTATAAATTTTAAATGGTTTTAATTATTTACAGATGTGATGTCAATTGTCCATAATTTGATAATTATTGACACTTTTACAATTTAATTTTCACATTGTAATTTTTATATATTTTTTTCATTTTAAAATAATTTAACAATTTTTTATTTTCCTAAAATATTAATAGTGTCAATTTTGACACTATTCATTTATTTGACATAAAATAAAATCAACAGAAAATATAAATTAAAAAATATGTATATATTAAACTACTAACAAGCCATATTAACCTATAAAATGTGAGTATAATGTTAATTAGTTCTTATGATATTTAATTCAATATTTTGAAAACCGTTAATTTTATATTTCTATCAATAATATAATTTCAACAGAAGTATTGTGTCATGATAAATGGTAATTATTTAATCTCTAATACTTTTAAATAAATTCACATGAGGAATATAATTTCATTATATTTTTTTAAAACAATTTATTTTTGATGTCTTATAATGTTTATCACTATATTAAAATTATTATACTTATAAGATTTTTGAGATTGACATGTTGTCTCCTTCTTTTGTTTTTTTATAATTACATCACTTTCATGGAAACAAGTCTATTAAATGAATCAATTATGACACATAGGTTAAATTGGTCTATATAAATTCATCCAATCATATTTTCCATGGTTTTAGGCAACTTTATTATCTTTATCGTGCTGTTAGTTACCTTAATTTACTCAATTTACCTTTAACTGTGGTATATAAATATTATTGTAGTTAACATTTATAATATCCAAAATAAATATAAATAACCAATTAACATAATATGTAAAAAATTATTCCAAATATTGGAACCCTCTTTCATAATTCAAAACCTAGAATTAGGTGAAATTAATTTAAAATTATTTCCCATTTTCAAAAACCAAACAGCTGGTTTTATGAAGTAAAAAACTTATCAAAAGACTATAATTTCTTTGTGTACAATTTAAATTTGAAATTTCATCCAATGAAAAAATTATTATTAAATTATAAAAACATTAGTCAATTACACTTTAACCCCAATTAAATAGATAATATAATAATGTAATAAAATTAAGCAAAAAGGATGTTTTTAATTAAAATGTAGTATCTTTCCATGTTTATTAATATATGAATTTTAAGAGAAAAATAAAAAAATCAATAAAAGTAAATTTTTATATCCTGCATCTAAATAATTTGTTTATTATGACAAATAAAACATATCAAAGTGTTAAAAAATACATTTAAAATTGGAGCACTTACAAACGGGGAAAAATGAATTATTTTTAAAATTTCTTCTTTTATCCAAAAAATTGAATTTGTTATTATATATTGAATAAAAAATTCATAAGATGAATTTAAATGCTATATAAAATTCAAAATATGTTTAAAAAAATTCATAAATGCTATTTTATATCCCATTAAATAACAATATTTTAATAATATATCTTTTTTTGAAACTTAGTATTGTGTACAACAAAATCTATCGAGAAAGGTTTCTCTTGCATATAACACTCCAAGAATAATGTACACATACTACTTGCTAATATGGGATTGTGTATAGTGCAATATAATATGGGTGTTGTGTACAAAACATGGCATTATAGAAAATAAAAACAGTCTATCTCATAAAATCCCTCGGTGTTACATTATACCCACCTTAAAATGAATTTCGCCCTCCAAATTCTATGGGGTTATAAAAGGTTTCTTAATTGAATGTTTCTTTCATAGAAACCCACATCATAAAAAGGTATAATAAAATCTCATTTTAAAAAAGGAAAGTTATAAAAATAATAGTTACCCAAAGTAACTCATCACTGGGTTTCCACATAAGAGAACATAGTTGGGAAGTGAAAATATGGGTATGGAAGTGAAGTCTAACCATCAAGTTCCAACTGATTTTGATAAAGAACATGTTTTAAGAAAGTTAACAACCAAAAATCTATAAATCTACAGTGATTTAAGGGACCATCTGATTCATCAAATTAGAAGGTAAAAGGATAACATTGTTGGTTTCAAGATCCTTTTCCTAAATGTAATGATTTTTTCATGATAATAAATACTTACTTTATTTCTATAAAATCTCACCATTGGTTGTTCTATACGAAAATTATATTTCATTTATTATTTGAAGAAATGAAGATGAATTTTTTATTCTTCAAATTTTTAGTAGATCGTGCAATATAATGATTGGTCATTCCATCTATCTCAACAAAAAGGTTATAATAAGTTATCAAATATGCATAAGTCCACCTATAATTAGATAATACATTAATATAATTGTCATCAACCAAAATATAAATTATATTATTCATAAATTAATAACATTTAAATCGATTAAAAAGACGACAATATAAAACATTAGAAATAGGGTTACGAAATTGACTTAACATTTTTATCCCATATCTCATGAGGTAGTTATTGGTTGTCACATTACTATCATGAGAATACCATAATCATGTATTCTCTTAAAACATGATAATAATATGAATTAACATGGAACATTAGTGAAAACATGCATTCATTCAAAATTAACTCTTTCCAAACCACAAAAAAACCTAAAACACTATATACTAAAACCATGATACCACTTTGTACTTATATCAGTCATGAGGACATTAATACTATCAAATATCTCATTTTATCTTTGTCCCTTCATTATACGCATATCAAGTTTGATCCAAAAATATTTCAACCCATTTTCATTGTACTGGTGCCATTCAACGTATACGTTCCAATACATAATGAAAATCAACAGTGTTACAAACTTACATGTTTATTTATTACATAGTACCATAAAATTACTTATACAACAATATTCTTTATTATCATGTAATCATTCCACTATCTTATTAAACCATTGACTCAAATTATTCATTTTATTCCCTAACACTTCATCCACATCATATATCATTTTTAGTCTCATCCTTATCATCAATATATAAACAACCCATGAAACCATGCTGATTCTCCTTCTATGATTTTACCTTAGGGAAACTATTTTCATAATGCCTGTACATTCCAAATTTAAAACATTTATCCATCATTGATGTCATAGAAATACAACTATACTTATACATTGTGTTAACTAAACCCTTTCCTTTGATATTACTAGCTTTGTATCCATCTTTTCCACCCTAAAATCATCCTTCTGTTTCATTGAAACATTCTCCTTGATTCCTCTTCCTAAATGATTTACATGAATAAAATTAAACTTTATTTCTAATATGATGACCATGAAATGCCACCATTATCTTATTATATAGGATAGGAAACACACCAATGTTGTGATTGTAGATCATATTTTGAGATTCCAGATTAGACATAATAATGATGTTTCTCCTTCCAAATTCGATTTCATGTGTTTTATCATGAATAATATCATTCTTTTTTTTATGAAATTATTCATTTAAATGAATCTTAATGTTTCAAGCCATTTTCTAAAACCCAAAACAAATAGTTTGCTAGGGAAAATCATTCATGGAAAAAAATATAATCCAGGTGGAGTACATTAAATCTCTAACATCATAGGATTAATCCTAGGTTATTCATGATTTTTACCATAATTCTAGGATTGTGTACTATAGTTATACTTCACCTTAGAGACATCCCAATATATACTGTAGAAATATCTTTAGGGATCTCACTATAGTTTTCATATACTTGTTTCCAATGGTTGACTAAACCATCATTCTGATACCAACTATAATGGCCCAATATTGATTTGCATGGAAATTACATTACTATTACGTAATACTTATTACAAGACACAAAAATATTACCGAGGATAATATTATTTCAGATCCTTTGGAAACATAGAAAAAAATCTTTTAACATTGCGAAATATCTTTAAGATCTCACATAAAGATCATTTTATTTTGTCCCTATATAAAATCGTTCATGATATCCTGGGAAAAGAAAACGCAAAAAGGGTGATCTCCATTGCTCAGTGAGCATAAACATTGAGAACTTAAAACAAAACATTAACAAAAGAATGTAAAAAACTTGAACATAAATTTTAAATATCAAAATCATGTGTTGTGATATAAATCATGGTAGTACGTAAGGAATATATAATAAAAGAATATTAACCATGATAAAATAGCATTGGAAAAAAACATGGAATTGTGGAAAATAAATAAAAACATAATATTATTTTGATAGTAGCCATGTAATTGTTTCCAAGATCATCATAGAGTAAAAATCCCATTAATAAACTGGGGTTACTTGCAGTTTGAGAGATGTATTGCAGAACCAGATTTGCATATTGTTCCAGCCCAGTATTACTAAACTGGATTTTCATTTCATTCCAGTCATGCTAATCTCATGAGATATAAATATTTACCTAATCTCTTGTATAGAGATATAGGTCCCACTAATCTCATAATTATATTATTATTACATTTTCTACAAAAACAAAAATCATTCATCATAATATAACCCAAGAAGTAAAATGGGATTCTTAAACATCATTCCATCCTAATAGAATCCACATAATGTATCATTCCATCATTAACACTGTAAAATCATAGTATTAATATAGATATAAATAAAACCCTATAAAAAGTATCATCTCATATTGAACATATTTTTGATAAAACATTTCAACTTAATTCTTGAGGGAAATATCATGTCTTCATAAAAGTTTTTTTAATATGCCACAAAATTTCAAAAGAAAAGAATTTCATTTAAAATAATCATGAAATAAAATTGAGTAAGATTAATTGATATATGGTGTTATGAGTATGTAAAAATTTATTCATTCCATATAACTAAAAAACATTTTTTAATACTCTTGTCAAAAAAGTCGAAAAATACATCATATGGTAAACAAAAGAATGATTCCTTCTGTACCAAGTATTAAAAGTAAAAAACGGGTATATATGACTTTGAAAAAAAATATTAGAATATTAAAAATTTTGTGAAATAGTTTCTAGAAAACATAGAAAAAGATGATATGTATATCCACAGTAAATACTTATGTATATATAATATGATGTAAAAATGAGATTGAAAAATTATCCCTTACCTTAGGTCTGATATGGTTCGTATGTATCTGAAACATCTGTATAGCGGGATTAATCATATTATTAACTTTTAATGGAACCATAATATATTTTTATGATATCATATTTGATTTATTTATGGATTTATATTACCTATTTATTTATTAATTCCATGTTAAATCAACTTTTTGGGTAAAATCTTTTTATTTATCGTACATTTTTGAATTTTTATTCTTGATATTATTACATAGATCGAGATTTAATTAGTTCAAGAATTTAAATACTGATTTCTATATCATATATATTTAGTATATAAATATATATCATATATAGAGAAATAAAATGAAATACACCATTCATGGAGATGTTAGGTCGTACGTATGCATTAACATTGTTTTTGTTTCCTTATTTAATTGAATGGAAGAAACTACCATATATATATATATCATGTAGCATTATTAGGTCACATATTTCACTATTATTTATTATATATAATTTATAATCACTCGTGAATAGTTAACATGGAGAATGGATCTCATCACGTCATGGAGACAGCAAGCCATATATACACACGAACGATGATATCATTCCAATAATGGATAAATGGTATGGAATTGGATGGTATATTAGATATAAAAAATAATTATCCTGTTATATTAATTATTGAAATTAATTATAAAGGAAATTATAAAAATCCAAATTATGTATGGCTGAATAACAAATTACACCATAGCGTGGAGACGGTATGTCGTACGTCTGCACACATGGTGATATTGTCATTTGTATGATGGATAAATGGAGGTATATGGTTTTAACATAATTATAATAACATATCATCATGCATAATATACTGTATTTATTACTCTAGTATGTAAACAACATTAGAAGAGGATTTATAAGAAGATGTTAAATTTGAATGTGTTGCTAAAAGAGTTACCTCTCTTTCAGGTATCTTCTATTGGTATGCAAAAAATAACTCTTCACAGTGGATTTCCACCAAATGGGTGGCCTCTAGGATGCAGTAAGGGATTTTGGGAGGATATTTGGGTAGGGGTTTTTTATTCCAAAGTGTTTTGGAGGTGTGATTAAAATAGAAGGATATGTCCCCTTTTATAAGAGAGGGGAGGGGTACCTTTGGAATGCCTTGAAATATTAATTTATTATAAATTTACTTTTAGTTTATAATGCTTAAAAACTCAATTTTTTAAAATATATGATGATTATAGATCTAAAACTTCTCATCAAATACAATTTTGTATTTTTTTTATTTTATTTAATCACGATCATTTTGATTTATCCTTATTTAGTCTATTTAATTTTAATTGAGTTAATAATATTCTAAATATTAAATGGTTATAAATATTTACCTATGTGTTTTAAATTATAAATCATTGGATAAATTATGAAATTTTATAAAATATAATTTTATGTTTTTAATTTTTAAATATTTTTGTGATTTTTAAAAAAATTAATAATATGTTATTTTTATAAAATATTAATATTGTCAATTTTAACAGTATTCATTTCGTTGTAAAAAAATAAAATCAAAATAGAATAAAAATTAGAACCAAAATATTAAATAAAATACCTAAA
The DNA here is from genome assembly GCA_963277665.1 of Viscum album. Taxonomy (NCBI): domain Eukaryota; kingdom Viridiplantae; phylum Streptophyta; class Magnoliopsida; order Santalales; family Viscaceae; genus Viscum; species Viscum album. Next base: position 1,584,719,126 of record OY728152.1, on the reverse strand, counting down.
TGTCATATTCACAAATAAAATTAGTGGATGATATTATTTAGTTCATATGATATTTATTTTAAAAAATTTTTTAAAAAAATTATTTGATGTTTCTTTCAATAAAATAATTACTACATCACTATTTTTTCATCATTAATGTTAAATATTTAATCTCTAAATATTATAAATAAATTAAAATGATGTATATAATTTCATTATAATTCTAGAGACTATTTATGTTTGATGTTTTGTCATGTATATCACTGTATTAATTTTATTATACTTAAAAGATACATGAGAGTGAGATGTTGCCAACTTCTTTTTTAATTTATTATTACATCACTTTCATGGGAAACCCATAATTAAATGAGTAAATTCTAACAAATTGGTGATATTATAGGAAATTAATTCATTAAATAGGATTTTATTAGGTGTTTGAGCAATTTTATTATCTTTATCATATTGTTAGTTACAATAATTTACCCGATTTACCATTAATTTTGGTAAATAAAATTTATCGTAGCAATTATTCATAATATAAATAAAAATTAAAGTATAATATTATAATATTTTGGAACCACCAATTTAATAGAATATGTCTTGGGAAATAAATTCATTACCCAATAGGGAGATTAATGTCAGAATAGAATAAATAATTTCAAGGGTGGCATAAATAACAAATGAGTTATAAAGAGATAAAAACTATTCAATGAAAATAAAAATGATGGACATGAAATCTTCCTTGAGGGTTACTTCTAAATTTATTATTGATATAATGTAAATAATTTATATTTTTTCATGGGAATGAAATAATTCTGTATTGAGATCTTCCTCATTATGAAATTTTATTTTAGATTTTTATTTGTAGAAAATATCGTCATTATAAAGGGATTTCATTGGGGAGTCATTAGATTTTTTAAGATTTTAATGATTAATGTCAGATGGATTGGTATTAAAATCAATAACAACTCAATTAACCTCTTCCTCATTATTGGCGAGATTGTCCACAATGTTTCAAAAAGTTTGAATTTTTTTGTTCTTAAGAATGAGTCTAATGTACAAAAACACATAAGAGAAAACATGAATTACTTTTAATGGGAAAATATGTACATATTTTAATATAATAAGATAAATTAAATCAGTATGATTTTTACACATATCAGGCATTCAAATTTGGTTGGTAGTGAATGTAACGACTAGATATTTTACTCTACATTTTCCATAAATATACAATGGGTTTGATAGCATTCACTACATGTCAAACCAAACTAAAATGAAACGATTATAATTTAAAAAGATAAAACTAGTAGTTATATTAGTACTAAGAAACATACATAACAATATTGAAAATATATTTATGTATAAAAATGTTATTTAATACAAATTTACAAAATTAATTTCTGTATTTATGAATATATATTTTTGAACAACATTATTTTATCTAAGGAAAACCAATAATATTATTTTTAAATGATTATTTTATTATAAGGTAATATTAATTGATTAAATTTCATTTATTATTATTTTATAGAATTTATGAATAAAAATGACTAGTATTTTAAAATTATATTTTCCAAAAAATAATTCTCAATTAATTTTATGTTTATATTTTAAATATAAAATATAAAAATCTATAAATTATATTTGAAAATTGATACATCAATTTTTTATTTAAATGACAATACTATCATATGGGATATTTTTTAATTTTCATTAAACATTTGATTTGTTGGTGAGTAGTTTAAAATATTATTTCTACATTTAAACATTTTACTGTCATTATTAGTATATATGTATGTTTTGTAAAGTCATTAAAAAAATTCATATGAAAAACAATGGATATTAAAAGTTTTTTTATAAAAAAAATATATCCCATACTTTATATTTTAGGCCTTGAGTTGACATTTTCTAAAAATAGGTTTTTAATATATTCATTAATTATTCTATTAAAATTTATTTTTACCACTTTATTAAATAATTATAACAAATTGAATCATAATTTGGTTTCACTAGATCCAAATTATGAAAAAATGGATAACTATTTATTAGGCATAGAGGATAATCTACCTTAGGTAAAAACATATTACCATAGAAAAAGATAAAATAGTAAAAGTGAAAAATATAATGGTAATGAATTTAAATCATGTTTAAAACATGTGTGGTAATCGTGTAAGATACCTATATAAATCATAGATCTTCCCATATCAATTATTTATTAAACTTTTATCCACTTTACATCATAGTGACTGCCCATTATTGATAATTATAAGGTATTTATAAAAAATCACCCCTTTTCACTTATAAAATGTGAACTCTACTCCAAAATTACCATCACAATATAACCCACATAGTTCATTTCAATCCATGAATGAACATGCCATAAAAATTTCTATCCTCCATAAAGGGATTTTTTTCTTCTCAATAGACCATCCCTCAATGGACTAACTCCCTTTTCAATGTATATAATCCATGATGTGAGGTTGAAATTTCTAACAGCTCCTTTCTCATTTCGAAATACTTATGTGTTCTTATTCACACTTGAATTACATAAACCCATCTTCATATGATATCATTATTATACATAATATATATATATAAATATGATTTTATGATGATGGTACAACCATTAACCACTATTCCCAATTCTTTTATGAAAAACAAAACCCTCATTAATGAGTAGCTTGTACCACTCCCTCCATGAAGTAACACATTAATTTATTATAAACACATAATATAACTAGTTAAAAAAAAATAAAATTTATTTTGAATATATTTATAACTAACTTAGGATTTTGAAATGATAAAAATGTATTACACCGATCTCATATGATATGAAATACAAATCATCATCTATGCATATCTGTAGACTACCACCTCCATGGATCAATATATTATCTTTTTCATTAGCTCCATTAATAGATATTTATAATAATATTTCATAATTGACAAAAATTATGTTTATGAAAGAATTAGGAATTAATTTGGTCAAATTATATAACATAAATATAATATGATCAATAAATGATAGTTATAAAATAAATCATCTTAAACAATATTATTTAGAGGAAAAAATATCTTTGTTATATGTCATAAATTTACATGAATTAACATATCCTTATAATTTTACAAACTCTGATATATCAAACTAAATAATATCATTATCATTTTATTATAATTATATTACAAATAAACGACTAACCAATAATCCATTAATCATGTTGTGTTCATGATTTTGTTGATTTTACAAACTACATGAACAATGATATGGAATGATTTCATGTATAACTATGGGAACATAACCACTCCTATAATAATATAAAAGAATTTGAAATATAAATTATTTGTCTTATAATGGTGTCATGGGTATTTAAATCCGAATCAACCACAATCATATTGTTTAAATCGTATTGAATCTTTACTATCTTTTTGGTTTTTATCCTCGGCTATTGAAAATAAAACTCTCATTGTATAAAATAGTAAAATTATAAATTATAATGAAATATAAATTATTTTTCCATTAATTATAATGTATTTATTAAATTTGGGGGATTATCTAATATTGGTAATTCTATTATTAATCTAGTTCAAAAAAAATAAATAGTACTCACTTCTGATATAGAAAGTTTGTGAATATTAACAAATAAAAATATGTACATATTAAAAATGAGGTGAATGAATTGGAATAGTTATGAATTTGGTTCATCGATATGTGTTTAATAATAATATTTTAATAATATAGTATTTTATCTAAAAGTATAAAATGAATCATGAACTAAGTATGGGTTTTCATCTCAAATTACACTTTATGAGACATGTTTTGTATTTGGAACCTAATTCTATTTATGTTGTATATAAACTACCTATTTGATCAATTATATCCTTATATAACTTTTATTCATAAAAATTTCTGTTTCAATTAAATATCTTTATTTCATGTTGTTTTTTATATGCTCTTTATGTTTTGTGTGTTTCTTGTTAACTCAGTTGTAGTTTATTAAGTTGTAATTGTTCTTCCATAAATTATTTCATATATGTGAGATAAATTATACACACTGATTTTTTATGGGTTATTTTTATTTAACATATGTAGATTTCAATTTTAACCACATAAACCAACTTTTAATAGTTTAATAATTCATGAACTATGTTAGAATCCCATTTTAAAATGATTCATATGTCCTTAACTATATTTTCCTTAAGTTGTTTTTTTACTCATGCTTAATTTGTTGAGTCATAAGGTTTCATCTTGAAATCTTTTTTTCTAAGATCCCTTTTTTAATACCTTTTAAAATTATAATGATATTTTATCTTGTATTTAACTATGTAAAATTAATTTTTTAACAAATCTCTTTCCATGAATGAATTTATATTTTATTAAATTAAATGAACTTTTAATAAATATCATCTTAAAGAGTGATTGTTTATATTTTATTTCTATTCCAGGACATATTGAGAATGTTATCCTATCATATTTTTTTAAATCCTGGTATCAATATTTTCTATAATACAATATTGAAAATAAATTCTTTTTTCTATTTTTGAAATGTGTGTTTTCAACAATTCTATTTCAACATATTTATAATTTTCATCCATTCATTAATAATTAATATTTTTATATTAAACTCCATTGATTTTTTACCACCTTTATATAGTTTTAATTATCGGTAATTGTTTATTGTTTTTAAATAAACTTTCTTATAAATTTATAACTTCACATTTAAAAAAATTACTTCTGAATTTGATGTCAAACTAGTTCTCTTAAAATAATGTTTCAATCCTTTAACTAATACTGTTTTATGATTTAACTTATTTTTTCCTATTTATGAGAAACTTTTTTATTTCCTTTGGAATTATTTTCTTCAGGACTATCCTAAAAAAGTATCCCTCCAAATACTCTTTTATGGTGAAACAATTTGGGTTGTCTATAATATTCCTCCTTAAGATAACAAAATTGGATACCATTTAGAACTTTTATGAATGAAATTTCTTCATTAAGTCATTTATTTGTGATATAATAAATGATATTATTTGATGTGGTGAATATATTTGTGGACAAATGGATTGTGAGTTCCTTTATCGCCATTCAATGAGTTTTTTAATGCTTAGTATCTCTTATTCTCATGGTGGTACGTGGATTGAAGTCGAAAACTAACAATTTACAGGTGTTGTATTTCATTATTTAATAGGTGAATTGGTTGATTACCTAGCCTATAAAGTTATATGGGTTCTTTCTTAATCCTAATGGTGTCAATGAGATATTACCCAAACCTATATAGGTATATAGGTTTTATCTAAATCCTAATTTGGGTATGTGGGTTATTAACCCAAACTCGCTATGATATGTGAATAAGGTTGGGATTCTTTCTCTAATATGTAAATTTATTTTCCTATGATTTTTTTATGTTCTTTGCCTATGTATTGAAAATTATTTTAATATTTCTATTATTCGGTATTATTGGTATATAATTCAAATAAATGATATCATTTTTATGACTCTTTGATGACCAGACCATGGTCTTATTCTCCTATGATCAATTAATTAGATATTTATCTCTTAATCCATATTGTATAATGTGAACATTATCTAAACTGTCACACATAGATATTGTTTATCATTAATTTATGAAATTTTTATTAATATTTATATTATAAATATATTCTATTGAGTATTGGTTTGGGGTATCAGTGAGTTTTTATTTGAGTTTTGAAGGTTTTGGGTGGTTTTTTTGAATAATTCATTATTATATTCATTGCTATTGGGAGAAAATTTCATGGTGGTAGTTTTTACCACCACTAGTTTTCATTTCTATGTGGTGGGTTTGTTGTATGGTTTTCCCTTTGAGATAGTGGAGTTCTTGGGTGAAAATGGTTATGTTTGGGGGATTTTTTCAAGGTATCATGGTTGAGGTGAACAGTTAGTTTAACCATGTAAAATAATTTTTAATAAGGAACACAATTAACGGGAATATATAAAGAACCATACATCAAATTTTATAATACCATAAAACCCTTAAAAGTTTGTAATTTCACTATTTTCTCATGATTTGATTAATATTATGAGATAAACATGCAACCCACCCGAGGAATTGAATTTTGAGCATTTATCCTTATTTTTCATTGGGGTTTCTTCCCATATCATTCTTCATTATAACCCCACAATCATGAATCCTCTCATATAGCATATTTAGATATTAAATTATCATCTATGTTTATTGAAAGGGGGTTTCATTGTGATTCTCCACCGGGATTTAGTGGTTCGGGATCCCATCTAATTCTCCAAGGGTTTTATTTCATTTTCTATTTTTCTTCTGACCCTAGTGTCCATGTTTTTAAAATATTGATACCTAGGGTGTTATGATATCAGGGGTTTCATTTTCATAGGGTTATGAGCTATGTTAGGAGATTATTTTTGTTTTATTTCATCGAATCTAACATGATTATTCGACTTGAGGTAGGTGTTTCCATCCATTTAATTTCTAAAGAATATCATTTATTTATTAAAAATTTATAATAGAATTATAATGGTATTTGTTATTCCTATATTGTAATTTTTTGATTTATTATGGTTTTATTATGTTTTCAAATATGTGAAAACTATTTTCAAAGGGTTTTCTCTAATTCTTCGTATAAATAAATACATGAAACATGTTTGATAAAATTGAAAATAGCCTTTTAAAAATGTATTTGGTTATTTTGAGAGTGAAATTGAGCTTGTTTATGTCTTAGCATCCTATTTGATTATTTTTTTAGCCTTGTGTGTGAGTGTGGTTACTATTATTAGTTGGTGTAATTTGTAAAATGAATGTAATGTCTCATTAATAGGGGTTTTCAATACACATTTTACTTTCAATGGATATTACATTAGATTTGTGAATTTCTATAGATTCACTATGTGCACGTATAGATGGAATCCTAAATAAAGATGATTTTTCAATATGAAAATTCAGATTTACAAAATGTTATCTCTCTTCCCAATTCACTTATCTAGCCATTCTCTTCCAAAAAATGGTTCACTGAATATATTTGGAAAATTTGAAATTGTTTAATTATCTCACAATGGTTCTAAATTTGGTCACCAATTTGGTTTATTAATACCTGGAATATCCATAATTTAGAACTATTATTTGGTATTTAAATGAGATGAAGGCATATTTGACACTATTAGTAAATGTTGTATGTTTTTTCATCATATTGAAAATGGTTTGAAATATTAATTTGGGTGATGTCCTGCTAGGTAATTTAGAATGTTTTAGAAAGTGTTTTTGGAACTCATATCAAGTTCCAACCTATTTGGAACTTTTGAGTGTCTTGTTGTGAGACGGGAACCTCTATGGTGGATGCGCTAAATAAATAGTCCTCACATAAGTGGTGTTGGTTTTTGGGATAGCCAAGAATGGTGGAATTGGTAATTTATTTGACCCATGCATCTAAGGACTTCCCCATTCACTATGTATTATTATAATGGTATTTTACAAAATCATATAGAGGGTCAAATGATGGTTTATTATCTATCTTAATTATATGGGTTGGTACCCCATTGATTAGTTGAGTGGCCAATAGGGACGTGCCCCTGGATTTTATCATTTTGAGTGCCTAGTCGGTTATTGACTATAAAACTACACTATACATTGATCTTTATGTCTGAATTTATTATTTTTAGGGATTTTATAAACATATGTTTATGAAATACAAATAATTATATATATGCATATTTCTATTTATTCTTACTGAGCATGGTTACCTATTTTACTAGTATCTGATTTCATATAACTATGCTATTTTTTTTATTTCCCCAACTTGTTTAGTATCCATTAATTTTAAATGTATCCCTTTTTTCTTCTATTTTATATTTTCATTAGTTTTTTGATTTGATAAACTCGACTGTTTTAAAATGGAATCCAATTTTAAAATGGGATGTGGATTGTGATATTTAAAATATTTTTTTTGTGGAAGATGTGTGTATATTTCGAAATTATAGAACCTATTTTATGTATGTATTTAAAACCATAATTTTCGGAGTGTATTGGGAAGTGAAATGTATGGATTCTCTGGTGATTAACTAATGATATTTTCTTCTCAAACCATAGTTCTGCTACTTGACATTGTTTGACTGGATCTGTTTTATAGATTCACATATCTAGTTTTGTTATTCCTCTAGAGTGGGTTGGTCTATGGATAGTGGTGACTAATTGGTCACATGGAGACCATGTCGTTCTAGTAGGTTGGTATTAAATTTTTTTACTTTATATTTTCCAGTTATAGTTGTACCATGATTTTGTTGATGTATTGATTGTAGTTCTCTTATTTTTTTTAACTTATTTCATTGTTATAGCTTTTTTTCCTTATTGTCTTTTAGGAGAAATTGTTCCCATGAAGATATCTTAGATGATTGATACTTTTCATCATCCTAATATTATCGTTAATGCCTCTCAAGATTTTTAGTGGTCTATCAGAGGTGATAGTTTTGGTTAAAGCTAGGTCGGATCATGAAAAAATTGTATCAGAGAAGGATCTTTATTTCTTATGGAATAAATTAGACTAGAGATGGTACTTTAAATAATCACAAGGTATGTTTGGTAAGAGAATCATCATCTCCTGCTCATACTGATCCATGAGTTTTTTGAGGTAGTTTAAGATTTTATTTTATTTTGTGTTTTTAAATTTTTGAATGGGGAATGAAAATATATATTAATTAGTGTTGTTCAGTGGTATCATATAGAGTATTCACCCATGTAGATCCCAATTTCACGATATCATGTATTCTTAATGGATCATTCATGCCTAAGGCATCTCCAACTAACAATGTTTCCTAGTAATTCATGGATAGTCGTTCCATATCTCATGCGATTAATATGTTTTGTGTTTTAGATCAATTTATGTTGTTGTGAGTGGAATTAAAAAATGAAAATGGTTTTTGGTAAAAAAATGTTTTTCAAAAAAATAAATGATTCAATTCATGATAATGTATTGAATATGGTATTTGGTGATTGGAACATATTTAAAATTTGATTACTATATTTTAAAATAGAATTTTGGAATCATTGTGGGTTTAACGTCGTAATTGAAATGATGGTTTTGAATGATGATTTTGGTTTTTTATAATTTTTGGATTATGAACCTATTTTTTCAGTGTGGGTGATATATTTTTTATTTAATATTTTTTTCCTTTATTTATGGTATCTCTAAAAAATGAACCCAATGATTCTATCGAGTCTCTTTAAAATTTTGGTTGTGCTTAAGAGATCAATAGAGTGGATGATTTGAGATCTCGATGGATATTTTCAATATTCCATGTTGATCGAGGTCTGTTAGAGGATACTGTGTGGATTGAGGATGAAGCATCCATCTATATGATGTTGGTTCCTCTCGAATATGTGAGAGATGATGCTATTTTGGATTCATTTTAGGGTCCATATTTGGATCTATTAAAGATGATCATACCAACATTGTTGAATTTTCTTATTCCTTTGTAAATGTTTGATACCCATTTTGTAAGATTCCTCATAACTAATGAGGTGAATAAGAGTATTTTTCAAGGTATCATGAATGTTTATCGAGGATAGGAGATAGTGAAGGTCTATATTGATAACATCAAGGATCAGATTTCTTGTTTTTCTTAAGGCACCATCACTGGTTCCATTAAAAGATTCTCTTTATTAGGGTTATTTATCTAGAGATTGAGTATAAATTTGACTCATATAGTGAATCTCTCTTTGAGAAGACATTGGATGATGTGTTCATAGATAATATGGTTTCTGGGGAACATGCAGTTGTAAATATGTTATCTCTTTTCACTAATAAAGGTTTACAATTTTGATAGAGTTGTGTTATAGAGGAACCTATTACTAGTTAGTGACTTTCTATGGTACTAACTTCTCACCCATCTGAACGGTTGTTCCATTACTTTTAATAAAACCTGCTAAGGCATTCCAATACCTCCTCTCATAATCCTCTAAAGATATTTCATCAATGTAGATTATTGGATCATTAGGATAAATTTTTAAAGAAGTATGGTAAAATTATTATGACTCTATTAGAGGATACTATCAATTAACTATGGGGTAGTGGATTCTTTAGTTATTATGTATCCATCCATAATCCCTAATAGGAAGCTGACAAAATTTTTTGAATTGTTGGATGAAAGGTTGTGTCCTAAGTTTCTAGATCTGATTCCTTAATGTAATGGTTTATGTTGTCTGTTGTACATCCAATGAATGTTTTATATTTTCTTTATTGTAAAGTGATTGGTGGAATCATGTTATTTTTTATTATTTTGTTTTTTTAAGGATTTTGTTTTTTAAAATGGTTTTATTTGTGCAACACTATTAGTTTTTTGTAGGAATCATTTTAATGATTTGTTTGTCTTATAGTAATATTGAATTATATTCTAGTAAAGGATTTGTATCAGACCACTGTATTATCTCTTTGGATACATTTTTCCTTGAGGAAATGATCGATCAATCTTGGGATCATTTTTTATCACCCTATGTGGGTTTCCCATGTGTAGGGGGTTGTTGAATCATATTGGGGGTTCATATCCTAATGTTATGTAGTGGGTTGAACATTCTAGTGAGATACCTTTATCATCTCCGTGTAGTTCTTTTCTTATATGAGTTTTCTCATAACTAGTCAGGTGTGGCTTTTTGTGTGAAGGGTAATCATAGAGTCTGTGGTTCTATTTAATTTAATTGGATTCTATGTTTTAGTTTTGGTTCTCATTTTCCATAGTGACTTTCTATGGGATGAATGTTTTTTTGGTGGGGAGAATTGTTACAAAAAAAGAATAGATTTCAATAATTTTTTATCTTCATTTCTTATTAATTCATTCTATATTATATTGAGGTTTAGATCGAGGTTTTGATGACTATTTGTATGAGTTTTGTTACTTTTTGATGGTTTTTTTATTTATTATTAGTGTGAAAGGTATTTGAAATTATAGAATGATTGGGGGGTTCACACCCTTAGTTTCACAAACTATGAGATGTGATTATTTGATGGTTTTAACCCTTGAGTTAGAGGAGTTCTAGGGTTAATATGATGGTTTTTGGGAGACATTCTCTCAGTTGAATAGTTAATGATAATAGTTAGATTGACCATAGAGACTATGTGTGAACAAGTCACACTCTTAAGGTGCACATTTAAACTATCCCTAGAGCCATTGTGTGTTTCATGTGAAACTCTTAACTATATGGAACTTCATGGATTGTGCACATTTTGTTTAACTATTTTACCTAAACCTATATCCCAAATGAGGAATGTTATTTTAGACATTAATACTTTTTTTTAATGGGATTTATTCCCTTGGATTTCCCCATTCAAATCACACAACCTAAAAACCTCCTAGGGATATTTTTTGGCTCTACCAATCTCTTCCAATTCGATTTCATCATGGTATAAGGGCGAATATTCGCTCAGATTGAATGGTTATGGGTCTCGTCTCTTTCATATTTCATTTTTCTCCATTTTAAATTTCCCCTCTAACAATAGTATTGATGATTTTAAAATTTGGATACATAAGGTGGTGTAAATTTTGTTGTTTATCTTTCTTAGGGTTGTGAGTAATGTTTGGTGTGTCTTTCCAATTGATTTCCTCAAAGGTGACATGATTATTCCACTTATGGTTAGTCTTTCTATCCACAAACTATTTATATCTTACAATTTTATCCATTATCATTTCAAATTAATTTGTAAAGTTGTTTTTTGTCTTATTATGTATTTTTTTATTTATTTTTGTTTTTTATATTGGATGATAGAAACTCTATTCAAAGTGGTTTTTATTAATTATGACTATATGTAAATGTATTCAATGTGTTTTTTAAAATACCTATGGACATTTTAAAATGTAATTGTGTGTTTTTGGAGTGCAATTGGTTGTTTTATGTCATGGAGACCTCATTTGTTAATGTTTTATCCTTGTGGGTGAGTGTAGTGACTTTTGTTTGGTTTAGGTTATGTGTGAAATGCGTGTCATGGTTATTTGAATTTTTTATGGTTATACCATTGGTTTTAAGGATGTTTCATTACATGTGTTTGTATGAATATGTGCACAAAGAGATCCTGTTGATTGGCACAAAAATTAATATGGTATTTCATTCATAAAATTAATATTTCCAATATGGTCTCACTTGTGACCCTACATTTCATTATCCCTCCTCTTCCCAAAATATTACCTTGATACTGCCTAGCAATATTAAATGGTTCCTTGGTATAAATTTAGTATTAAATTAATGTTTCAAAAGAGTTTCTTAAAACATAAATTTTTTTAAATTATTAAAGTTGCTTGGGAACTAAATGAGATAATGGAAAACATGGAACCTTTCATGCATGTTGTATTTTTTCGACATGGATTTGAAAAATGGTATGAATGATTATGTGGTTGGAAGGCCTAATTTCTATTTCATAATGTTTGGGAAATTCATTATGAAAATTGTATGTTTTCGTGGACTAGTTAGAACTTGTGAAAGGATTGTAGTTTTATTGTGACCTCTATGGTAGATCTTCAAGTGAGAGGTTCATTACACATGTCGTTTCGCTAGTCTAGGTATTTAGGTATAGTGGATGTGGTTATTGGAATGATCCATATCTATGAAGAAATCCCAATTCACATTGTAATATTATCATGGGTGTCATCTAGAGGGTCCAGTGAAGGTTTTTAATCAACCCTGATAAGAAGGATTGGTACCCCTATATTGTATAAGAGGTTAGGTAGGACGTTCCACTAGATTGGCCAGTTTAGAGCGTCCAATATGTTATTTACTATTGAGAATCACTATATACACCTGGTGAGTTTGAAATAATTACATCCATGTATTTATTATAGATATGTTTAAAAAATTCACATGATTATCTATCAGAATAAGTTCTCTTATTTATTATTATATAGGTTACATTTTTCACTATTGTGTTTTTACAAATATTTGTAGTATTTTCTAGTGTTTCACATAGTTGATCTGTTTTACCCACATTTTTAAGGTAGAATTTTTTATCACATGTTTTAGATATTTCATTAGGGTTTGATTATTTGAAACTATAATGTTTTACAATGGAAACCTGTTTTGAATAAAATATATGGTTTGTGATGTTTAGAAAAGTGGATTTCTCTTGAATGATTTGTTTGGATTCTTGATAGATAAAACCAATTTTCATTATTTATATAAACAAAAATTTATTTGGATTGTTTCTGGAATAGGAATGTATGGAATCACTTTTGAATTCCAACTTAAATTTTATGCCGGCACCCTACTCAAGACACTTTTTGTTTGTAGAATAGAGATATTTTACAAGTTAATGTTTCTAGTTATTTTCGCCTTTAGATCAAGTTGGTTTTTTATGGTGGCTACCAAGTAGTCACATGAACATCTTTTCAGTATGGTTGGTTGTTTTGAGTTTTTTTTATTTTATATTTCATTCAGTTATGATTCAATGAATATAATGTTGTTTTTTTAATGATGTTGAGTTTTTAGATTTATTTAATTCCATAATCTAGTTACATGATCATAAATATTTTGTTATTTGAAATCATTCACATGATAATATCATTGATGCATGGAGATTTCCAATATCTAGGGAGGATCAAGAGTTCCACATGGGAATTTTCTCTATCCTTATTGGGTGACCTTTTTAGGGTCCACCCTAGTTGGTTTGTGACATATACCATATAGTTCATTGAATTTTTTTCTCTTACTTCACATTTAGGATATCCTATTTACTAATTTTACATTCCATAACTTATAAATACATGAATGCATAAAATAACTATATTATATTTTTATGTATTGAATTTGTGGGAGATATTGATGACTAGTTATGGGTTTCATATTTTTGAAAAAGTGAGTAAAATGATTATTTGATATAAAGAATATATGTTTTATTAGGCATTTATAATAATTCTATAAAACTCTAAACATAAATATGAGATTCATTATTTTTTTTATGTCATGTAATTAGACGGTAATGTCTTCTTGCTGCTATAATTTGTATCATAGTAATAATTATCTTACTTTAGAGATAAGGATTATATAATTTAAAGGAATACTGTAAGTTATAAATTTTGATAATTGTTGATTCTAATTTTTATTATATAAATATTCCTTTAAACTGATTAAGGTAATATTATTAGGATTATGATTAGTAAACTATAGTGAAAACCCTAGGGAGAAGCATAAGTATATGACAATTTTATGATGTTTTGTTAATGTAGGGATTATGCAGTTTTACTCAAATAACATCCCCATTAGGATATTGTCAGTTGATATAGGCTATGAAATAGATGTACCAAGTTTTAATAACCTTAAAAATGGTGTGTTGGGTATTAACTCAATCATTACCTAGTTCATAGAAAATAAACCTATCCATGCCTAGGGTTTGAAATTCATAGTGGATATGTTTATTAGTTAAGAAAAAACCTTTATAAGAAAGTAAAACATTATTTAATATATTAGTTTTTTTGTATAAGAAATACAGGGGACCCTATTTTTAAGAAAAGTACATTGAACTGAATTTTTAAAAGCAAGGAAACAATTTTTCAATATAAAATACAATTTTGGGTTTCTTTTTCAAATTAATATGATAACTCACCTTAATTTTATTTGATGTTGTAATATTCATTTAGGGAATAGTATCTGGTTCAGAAAGGATCCAAAAATGTAGGTAAGAAAAGTATTTATCTAAAAACCATTATGTATTATAACTAAACAACAGATAATACTTAAGTGGGTGAGTTTTTTAGCCTATATATTTAATTATGGAAATGCAGACATTTTTATGTAGCATATGGTTATGAGTTTGATATATTATAATAAATTAAATATTGATACTCTATCCAATATTACTAGTTAATTATATTTATTAGTGAAATTATGTTAATTATAAATATTATAAGATTTTTCTGAAACATATGTGTATAGTTACATAATAATATCATAAATAATTTGTAACATATATTAAATGGTGTCAATAAAGATGAAAAAAATTATAATAAGGTTATATTTTGGGGATAAATATTGGAGGACAAAATATTGAGCGATGGATGAATAATATGATTAATATATTAATTGAATTTTGATAACATGGGTCTGATTTATCATGAAAAATAACTTAAGATAGTATTATTAAATTGGGAGTTGGGAATCGAATATTGATATTATTAGGGTATTTCATCTCACTTTTTGGAATGATTTTTATATATTGGATTTTTTATTATTTTATACCTTTTTATGGTTAAATATATTATTAATTTCATGAAGGTTATATGTCATCATAGTGGTTTAATGTCATTGTGATTCATATAGTGTTGGTAAATGTGTGTTTTAGGGAATATATGAGTAGGGTATATATATGTGGGTATCTGACCGTATGAATGGATAAAATTACATGAGATGTTTAAATAACATGATATAGTCTAAGAGTGTATCATATATGTCAATTAGTGGTTATAACCTAAATGACGAATATGTTAAGAATACCATCACCTACTTTTTTCAGTGAGTAATAATTAAAATTTTGAATAAAAATTTTCTTTAAGTGGGAAAATGTAATGAATAATTATTTCACTATATATTTTCCTTTTAAAAAGTGTTTGATTTCTTAAACCACATGTAATGATGAAATAAAACAAAAATATAATATGTTTATATCATTAAATGATGGTTGTACTACTAGTTATTATGAATCAAATTGACCAAATTATGAAATATATTAATATCGGTATTCATATATATAATGGTTATTTTAATAAAAATTCCAAATTCATTATTGGTTTTATATATTTTTTTACGCATTGAACTTATTTTAATGAAAAATAAGTATATTATCGATAAATTATTTTTAATACAATATAATATTTTTTGATTAATTCTTGAATTAGTAGTGTTTAATTGAAATTATGAAAAACAATAACTAGTATTTTAAAAATACATTTTTCAATAGAAGTACCTTCTCATTGAATTTTATTATTTTATTCAAATCTTAATATATAAAATTTTTCAAATTTAATTTTAAAAAATAAATAACATTTTTTATTTCTATAATAAATATTATCTTGTGGTGACCATTTTATATTTTAATGAATATTTTATCTTTAGGTGATTATTAAAAATACCAATTTTACTAACAATATTACTTTTATTACATTATTACTAAATAATTATGAATATTCAATTCATGATACCATTTTGTAATTCCAGATAATTATTTTATAAGTGAATCAATATTTTTAAAAAATATGGAATATATTTAAGAACCAATACTTGACATTTTAGAACATATGTTATATTTTTCACAGAATTTTTTCTAATACAATATACTTTTAGTATTTTAAAATTATTTTCTATCAATATTATAAAATTATTATAATAGAATACATTTAAAATTAGGAATCATTATTTAAATTTTTTTAAATAAGGGTCATTTAATTTTTTGGCATTATGTACATGTTACCTTTACAAAAAAATAATTAAGATAGTAAAATCCAAAATGGTAAATGTGAAAAATCTAATGAAATTGAATTGAAAACATGTTTAATAAATTTTTTGGAATGGGTTTTTGAGGACTATATTTACCCCAAATCTCCCCCCCCCATTATTTTGAATTTTATTCAGATTCCTTGAGAGTAACTTACAATTATTGAATATTTTTTGGTATTTCAAAAAATGACATCCATTTTTCACTTTTAAAAAGACCAATAACATACTCACATTGGCCACACCATAAAACCATTAGTTCAAAAAAACCAAATCCTATCTTGAAAATTCATACTCACTTTTAAAAGGTTGTTTTCTTCTTAAAATATTATCCATCAAAGGAATTACACTCATTGTAATGTATATAATCTAAAAAGTGAGGTATAAATTTCTAGACATCCATTCACATTTATATATCATTATGAACACTTATAGTTCATGAAATTAAATTGATAAAATTAAAGTGATAACATAAGAATAATTATTTTACTTATTTTATATTGTTATTATGTTTCATGAATTAAACACCTTTCTCTTTTCAATTAATAGAAATGAGACTGTCATTCATGTAATCTGCGGACCACTACATCCATGAAATAACGTGTTGATTTTTCAAAGCCACCTACCATTGGTTTTTAAAAATGGAATTTATTAATTATTTTTTATTTATAAATTATTAGATATTATGAAATTATAATCCATATTACTCCACTCTCCCTTTCTATGAAAATTATATCATCACCCATGTGTATGTTTAAACTACAACCTCCCTAGATCAATGCATTCTAAATTTTATTATTAACATTCATGGATGGTTGTAATATTGGGTTTAATGAATTAATATTATTTTTAATTAATAATTAATTATCTCTTACGTAAAATTGGAGAACCAAGAAATAATACTGGAGACAAACAATCGTTCAAAAATTAACCAACCTGAACAACTAAACTAATAGGAATACTATAGCTTAGTCTTATGTAATAACATTATATGAATTATATTATTCTTATAATTATTATAAATTATTACATATCAGAATAAATAGTAAAAAATAATTTCTACATATTCATATTATAATTATATTACAACTAAACCACCTCATAATCGATAATTAATCGTGGTGTGTTTAGGTTTGGGTCGATTTAAGCACCCACATGAATAAATTTATGAAATTATATCATGGAAGATTATGAGAATGTAATTACTAGTAAAATTTGATAAAAATATTTGAATGATTATTTTATTTTGGTTTTATAATGGTATCATTAATATTAAACTCATTAATTAAGGAACCAATATTCTTATGCTAAAAATCACCAAAACATTTTCATCACTGATTTCATCTCCAAGGATCGTAACTCAAACTCTCATGGTATGAAGATATAAAAATATAAATGATTATATAATATAAATTCATATACCTTGAATAGTATATTATGTGATGATTTTTGTTTTGAGATGAATGAATATAAAAATTGTTATATGAAACTAAATCAAAGAAATCAAGAGTTGTCACACTCGATATGGAAAATAGGTGAACACTCATGTGTATCTATATGAATATGTGTGTGTGTGTGTGCACATGTGTGTAGAATGTTAATAAATTATTATAATAAATTGTTATATTTATGAATAATTGTATTTTTTATTTATATAATAAACTGATTTTATTATTGATTATGTTTGTATAAATTACAGAATGAATCTGTAACGCCCCGACCCTAGTTACCCAGAGTCGGTGCATTATTACATAACATTGGCATGATCACAAGAAAGATTAAATCTCGAAAGACCGATTGGTTTAGTAGCCTTGGAAACACTAGATATATTCATAAGTTTTACATTACATCATAAAATGAAAAACTACTACAACAACATAATGTCTCTGTAATCCACACTCATATCCCCACATAATATCCCTGCAGGTCATTCATAATTTACTTCTTCACTTCCTAGGAAAAATGAAACATAGAAAAGGGGTGAGCTCAAATGCCCAGTAAGGATAACAATATAGCGGAAACTTTCATAAATAAGAATAAACATTTAAGGCAATGTATAACTAAAACAAAAGCCTTTCAAACATGAACTTTCAACATGGTATGGCATAAATAAAATGATATAATGCCATTTACTTATTCACATGGATATTCTACTAATCGAATAATCACATGCAAAAATCAATAACCACTTTCATAATGTTGGAATGCATAATGCCAGACTATCATAACCACATAGTCAAGGCCTCGTGCCAAGACTACAAATAAGATTTTGTCAAGGCCTTGTTCCAAGACACTAGTTTGTCTCATGAGACCTACCGATGCATCGAGGAGCTATAGCAGGCTCCACCCGTCACATATTAAGTCCAATGCATTCCCATATGAAAAGGTTTAAACATAACATAAACATTCGTATTAAAACTAGCATACGAAATGTCAATAATTTCACCATAAACTATGAATGGTATAAAAATAGCACATCCACAGTCAAACATATCACAAAACCTTCAATACAATATAGAAGTTTTGTATCATAATAAATCAACTTCAAATAATCTTAAAATCCATCAAAGGATGTTGACATAGAAGAAATCAATATTCTTTTTAAAGAAATATCTCCTTTTATTTTGAAATCATTTAAGATCCATATAAAATAAAACATTTTATATGAAAATATTCTTATAAGTTTGTAAGGGAAGCTTTGAAGATTTTATAACGGTGGAAAATAGCTGCACCCGCCGTATAAGTTAAAAAAACATTCTTACCATAATTCTGTCAAAAAGGTTAAAAAGGACCTTGTTTTGAAAACGACGGAAAGATTCCTTTATAAACCTCTTATAAAAAGTCAAAAAAGGGTATAAATGACTTTAACCAATATTCTTGTAAATAATAAATATTTTTTTAAATACATTTCGAAGAAACATGGATGTGGATGATAAAGAAATCCCAGTAGATTATTACGTATAAACAACCTTGGATAATGAAGAGATTGTGAAATAACCCTTACCTTGTACTTATCCTTGGTTGGGGTAGGTTAACCTCCTGTATAATGGTGAAATAGTTGTTTTTAAATTATACAATAATCATATACATTAATATGATATCATATATGATCTTTTAATATTGATGTGATAATAATATCTTAGTATTATCGTTGTTTCGGGTGTTAACTTACTTGTTTTCTTTTATATGTTTTGTTACGTAAGACATGTTTGTAAAGGATATGTTTTCTATTATTCATATCCAGAATGATATCAATTCCTTAAACATCATTTTTTAAATCATCAAATGATAATTATACTTGAATGGATACGATGGAGAATGAATCTCATCGCGTTCGTGGAGACGGTAGTCCGTACGTACGCACGAGCGACAATATCATTCTTCTGATATTAAAATAATATATAAATGGATGGTATATCATATATACAGAATCATTAACATGTTATATTTATTATTTACATGAGTTACACAACATTATTATACCCATCCAAATAATAATATATTGAATAACAATTACACCACGACGTGGAGACGGTAAGCCGTACGTACGCACGTATGGTGACATGTTATTCAAAGGGTGGATAGAATACTGAATATGGTTGTACCATATTTATAATAACATCACAGTATATATATGATACTGGAGTTATTATTTTATAATGGTAACAACAAAGGAAGAAGAAGTGGAAGAAGAAATGAACTTGGAAAAGGGTGGTGAAATCATTACCTCTTCATCGGGTTCTTCCTTTTGATTTGATCAAAAGGGCTCCATAGGTTGGCTTTCTCATCAAAACAAGGCCTCTAGGTTGTAGTGAGGGATGTTGGGAGAGTATTTGGGCAGAGTTTGGCCGAACAAAAAGGCTTTTAATGTGTGAAGTAATGAGAAGGAGGAGTGCCCTTTTATAAGAGGGGTGAGGGGCACCTTTGGAAAAGCTAGAAATATTAATTTATAATAAATTCATATTCGGTTTATAATGGCTCCAAAGTTGATTATTCAAAGTTTAAGGTGGGGATAGGTCGAAAAACACTCAACCAATAGAATTTAGACAGTTTTGGGTACTTATATTAACCTTATCTTTAAGTATTAACTCTAAGTTAATTAGTTTCACTTTTACAATGTCTCTTTGTATTTTTATATAATATGGTTAATAAACTTACTATATACATCCAAGAGACCCCCAAGTGGTCCATTAATGACGAAACTATCATGATATAAGTCTCTTGGCCGAACCTTAGATTTTTAGGAATTTAATATCAATTAATAATATAATATTTGTTTTAAGAACTCTTTTATGTCAATTTTGACACTATTCAATAGTTGATTTTTGTGAAACTCATAACAGATTGATTACTTAGAAAAAAGTCATTTAAATCAATCCTAATATATCATATTATCCTAGAAAATTAGTTTAATTCATTAAAAGTTTCATATTATATTTATTTGGGTATTTATAATATCAATTATTTTAATTTTTCACTATTATAGTAATTACTTCATCATCATTGTGTCATAAATAAAATAAATTATTTAATGCCTAAAAATTATAAATAAAATATCATTATGTAGGAAATCGTTTTCTCTTTCTAATTAATATTTATAATCTAAAATCAAACATATATAACCCTATGTAAAAATTGTTTTTCTAAAAGATATATGCTTGTGTCATTTTTGTATTCATTTTAACTTAATTAAAATAAAGTGTCCCTATCACCTACAAGTGGAACCATGGGGGTCCCAAAATCGACCCAAAGATGTCCATGGTCGACCATGTATCAACCAATAGGGTTAAGACACGTTTTAGGGTAATTTATTATTATTATAATATTATTTTGTAACCATTATTTACAAGATTTACCCTTAACCATGGTAAATAAAATATTTACCGCAGTAATTATTCAAACTGTCTAAAAATAAAAGTTACCTATTTACACAATTTGAACATCCTGATTCCAAATATCGAATCCATTTTTCTAAATTCAAAACACATAAGTGGCAGAAATTAATTTAAAATTAATTCCCGCTGTCAAAACAAAAAGCGTGTTTTTAAGAGATAATAACTATCAAAAGATTGACACTTGTTTATGTTCGTTTTAATTGTAAAATTATGTCCAATGACCAAAATTATATTAAATGGTAAAAATATATTCTAAATATACTTTAAAACCACTCAAATTTATAATTTATCACTATTAATTATTTTGATTAAAAAAGTTGTTTTTAATTAAAATTTAGTAATTTTCACTATTCATCAAAATATGAAAGTTATCCGAAAAGTACCAAAATTTCACCTTAGGGTAAATTCGACACTACGAATCCAAAAATGAAGTAAATTTTGAAATATAAAATATATATAATTTCAAAAAGTAGGTATTACTATTCATAACGGCTAGTTTGATCGGTTGTGGTGTGTTAAAACACGAAGTTGCGTACAACACATGCTACTTTATTATTCAAAGGAAAGCGTACCGTGGAAGCTTGGGATGTTTCATTTTAAATTTTTTGATGTCCCCATTTAGTCAAAAAGTTTAAAATATGGTATTTAAAATGGGTTCACTATTAAAATTTGATAAAAGTGCAATACTGAAAATGAATTTGTTCTTGCATTATATCTAAGAAACTCATAATATGGATTCTAAAATTCTAAGGATTATATAAAGTTTAAAATTTAGATAATACTATTCATAACCTCTTTTGAATGGCTTCTTTTTTTGTAAGTCATGGTGTGATTGAACTCGGTGTTGCGTGTAGTGCAAGTTATTGAATTATTTTGAAGAAATAACACACTATGAAATCTTGAGGTGTTACATTATCCCCTCCTTCAATAAATTGCGTCCTCGCAATTTGAAATTGTTTTTCGAAAATAAAAGGTTGAAAATAGAAAATATATTTGTGGGAAAACCCACATCGAAAATTGGGTTACTAAAATTTAGTCTTAATATGAGGAAAAGAGAAATGAAAGGGTCACTACCAAATTATGATCTCGATTAGGAGAACATTGGTGGCAATTAGAGACATATAATTGGAGGAAAAACGTAAATATTTATAGGTAGTGATTGATGTCATCAATCACAAATAAGTATAAAATTGAGGTCCTTAAATTCATCAATCTATGATGATTTGAAATACCATCGGTTCAACAAAACATAGGGTATTAGGATAACACATTTTTGACGTTTCAAAATATCTTAGTTGAAATCCCACATCGAAAAATGAATTAATGAGGCCTCTATTTAAAATAAAGAGTAGAAAGAATGAAGATTACCGAAAATAACACATACTAGGGTTCTATGTAGGAAAATATGGATATGGAAGAAAAATCTAACCATCAATTATCTGATGGAGAGTGGTAGAGAACATGGCTATGAAAAGGCCAACAATCCCAAAGCCATAAATTAGTGATGATTTAAGGTACCATCTAGGAAAACATTTTTGTTCTAAGTTGCTTTTCTTAATGTTGAGGAATTTATTTATGAGATTGGCTAAGATCATAAGGAGATATACTTACTTTATAATTAGAGTTTTATCCATTAATAAATTTCTACCACAAACTCATCTTTCATTCTAAAAGATAATAGAATGTAATTTTTTTTCTATTTATACTATTCGTACAAGGTTCCAAAATAAATGAATTTATAATTCATCTACCAGAGCTTTTAAAAAAAACTACATTATTTAATCCATGACAACTCATGGTCCAGTGGTAGGTGATACACCCTTGTCGCCCTTCGGTTGCGGGTTCAAGTCTCGCAGCCTTGCCGGACGCGACGGGTTGCCGCCCGACCTCCGGGTTGTCCTTTTATGGAAATCCCAAATAATCCAAAATACTTCTGTCCAAACTCACAGTCCAACATTTATAAGGAAGGTAAACATAATGTAGATCCTTTTTACCCCGTAATAGCATATGAATACCTTCATCATGTATTCTTTTAATACACTGAAACACCTTGAATTACCATATTCCGTATTGATTACATTCATGCTCCCTTATTCCATATAGAATGCTGGATATACTTCATTAATCCAAAAATGTTTTAAACCCCAAAAATGATGGAATATACAAATCATTAATCAGTTCGAAGGTAGTCAAGAATATCCAATATAATTTATCCAAAACAATCATGTATTATTCCAAAATCACTACTTTGGTATCAGAACTACATTATGGTTTATCATTCTCTCAACCATATATTTTCCAAAAATTTATCCTGTTATTGAGTCACTATTCTTTGTTCCACACAATCTCAAGTCCTTAATGAAATAGTATTGCAGTACAATCCTTATATACTCCATAATTATTATAACAAGTACATTGTTGATACAACACTCAATTGACATAATCAACATAATAACTCTAATCATTCCTCTAAATCTGTGGTAGTATCATAACATGATTATTATCCAATAACATCATTTGTGGCATAGTCTGATGACTGGGACATAGGTTCGCGTAGTGTCCAAACTCCTTGCAAATGAAGCATTGTACATTAAAAACCATTTTCTTACCCTTGCAGTCACGTACTTTGTGCCCTTTTCCTCCACACATATAACAAACTCCCATTCCTTTCAGGCAAGTTCCAAGGTGTTTCTTTCCACAGTTACCACATATGGGAAAATTCTTCTTTTCCCTGTTCCCTTTATCCATCTTTCTCTATTCCATCCTTTTCTTCTCTTGCTTCCCTTCAAAGCCATAGGACTCAGTAAACTCTTTACTTATCTTATAAATACATGATATTATTTCTTCATATGATTATAATACATGGGAGACTATTTCTCTTATAAATTCTAGCTTAAGACCATGAAAGATATGATCCTTCCTTCTCTTTGGATCATGTGCATTTCTGGAGTTCTCATTCCTTCTACTGGGCACCATTTCTAAACAATGGCATAAACTAGATCAGTTTATGAATCAAAATACATAATCCCATACTTATAAAACACTTAACATAAATTGAACTATTTATGGATATAATCCATAATCATAAGAATGTTTTCTTTGAGGAAGTATATACTCATAATCCCTTCAAAATGATTTGTAAAGAAAATGAGAGTTATCCTATGCATATCCCCCGGGAGTGTCGTAACCAAGAGTGCAGCAAGGCCCGTTGTCGTGCACCAGTTCCCGTTCGAGTCTAGCTCAAAGCGGTGTTTTCGGGTTTTACCCCTAGGTACATCTGTGCCAGAGCCGCCTCTACCTGCTCGTATCCAGACAGGGATGTATTGCTCTGAAAACTCACAAAATCTCTACAATACCAACATTCTAGGAAGTTCTTCTATACCAATCCTCAAAGTTCATCTTAGGTCTACGTGCTCTAATCAGAGTTTATCTAAATCTAGCTTCCAAGGTTTGTACTAAACTTCCTCTGATACCAACTGTAACGCCCCGACCCTAGTTACCCAGAGTCGGTGCATTATTACATAACATTGGCATGATCACAAGAAAGATCAAACCTCGAAAGACCGATTGGTTTAGTAGCCTTTGAAACACTAGATATATTCATAAGTTTTACATTACATCATAAAATGAAAAACTACTACAACAACATAATGTCTCCGTAATCCACACTCATATCCCCACATAATATCCCTACAGGTCATTCATAATTTACTTCTTCACTTCCTGGGAAAAATAAAACATAGAAAAGGGGTGAGCTCAAATGCCCAGTAAGGATAACAATATAGCAGAAACTTTCATAAATAAGAATAAACATTTAAGGCAATGTATAACTAAAACAAAATCCTTTCAAACATGAACTTTCAACATGGTATGGCATAAATAAAATGAAATAATGCCATTTACTTATTCACGTGGATATTCTACTAATCGAATAATCACATGCAAAAATCAATAACCACTTTCATAATGTTTGAATGCATAATGCCAGACTATCATAACCACATAGTCAAGGCCTCGTGCCAAGAATACAAATAAGATTTTGTCAAGGCCTTGTTCCAAGACACTAGTTTGTCTCATGAGACCTACTGATGCATCGAGGAGCTATAGCGGGCTCCACCCATCACATATTATGTCCAATGCATTCCCACATTAAATGGTTTAAACATAACATAAACATTCGTATTAAAACTAGCATACGAAATGTCAATAATTTCACCATAAACTATGAATGGTATAAAAATAGAACATCCACAGTCAAACATATCACAAAACCTTCAATACAATATAGAAGTTTTGTATCATAATAAATCAACTTCAAATAATCTTAAAATCCATCAAAGGATGTTGACATAGAAGAAATCAATATTCTTTTTAAAGAAATATCTCCTTTTATTTTGAAATCATTTAAGATCCATATAAAATAAAAAATTTTCTTTGAAAATATTCTTATAAGCTTTTAAGGGAAGCTTTGAAGATTTTATAACGGCGTAAAATAGCCGCACCCGCCGTATAAGTTAAAAAAACATTCTTACCATAATTCTGTCGAAAAGGTTAAAAAGGACCTTGTTTTGAAAACGACGGAAAGATTCCTTTATAAACCTCTTATAAAAAGTCAAACAAGGGTATAAATGACTTTAACCCATATTCTTGTAAATAATAAATATTTTTTTAAATACATTTCTAAGAAACATGGATGTGGACGATAAAGAAATCCCAGTAGATTATTACGTATAAACAACCTCGGATAATGAAGAGATTGTGAAATAACCCTTACCTTGTACTTTTCCTTGGTTGGGGTAGGTTAACCTCCTGTATAATGGTGAAATAGTTGTTATTAAATTATACAATAATCATATACATTAATATGATATCATATATGATCTTTTAATATTGATTTGATAATAATATCTTAGTATTATCATTGTTTCGGGTGTTAACTTACTTGTTTTCTTTTATATGTTTTGTTACGTAAGACATTTTTGTAAAGGATAGGTTTTATATTATTCATTTCCATAATGATATCAAGTCCTTAAACATCATTTTTTAAATCATCAAATGATAATTATACTTGAATGGATACGATGGAGAATGAATCTCATCGCGTTCGTGGAGACGGTAGTCCGTACGTACGCACGAGCGACAATATCATTCTTTTGATATTAAAATAATATATAAATGGATGGTATATCATATATACATAATCATTAACATGTTATATTTATTATTTACATGAGTTACACATCATTATTATACCCATCCAAATAATAATATATTGAATAACAATTACACCACGACGTGGAGACGGAAAGCCGTACGTACGCACGTATGGTGACATGTTATTCAAAGGGTGGATAAAATACTGAATATGGTTGTTCCATATTTATAATAACATCACAGTATATATATGATAATGGAGTTATTATTTTAGAATGGTAACAACAAAGGAAGAAGAATTGGAAGAAGAAATGAACTTGGAAAAGGGTGGTGAAATCATTACCTCTTCTTCGGGTTCTTTCTTTTGATTTGATCAAAAGAGCTCCATAGGTTGGATTTCTGATCAAACTAAGGCCTCTAGGTTGTAGTTAGGGATGTTGGGAGAGTATTTGAGAAGAGTTTGGCCGAACCAAAAGGCTTTTAAGGTGTGAAGTAATGAGAAGGAGGAGTGCCCTTTTATAAGAGGGGTGAGGGGCACCTTTGGAAAAGCTAGAAATATTAATTTATAATAAATTCATATTCGGTTTCTAATGGCTCCAAAGTTGATTATTCAAATTTTAAGTTGTGGATAGGTCGAAAAAAACTCAACCAATATAATTTAGACAGGTTTGGGTACTTATATTAACCTTATCTTTAAGTATTAACTCTATGTTAATTAGTTTCACTTTTACAATGTCTCTTTGTATTTTTATATAATATGGTTAATAAACATACTATATACATCCAAGATACCCCCAAGTGGTCCATTAATGTTGAACCTATCATGATATAAGTCTCTTGTCCGAACCTTAGATTTTTAGGAATTTAATATCAATTAATAATATAATATTTGTTTTAAGAACTCTTTTATGTCAATTTTGACACTATTCAATAGTTGATTTTTGTGAAACTCATAACAGATTGATCACTTCGAAAAAAGTAAATTACATCAATACTAATATATCATATTATCCTAGAAAATTAGTTTAATTCATTAAAAGTTTCATATTATATTTATTTGGGTATTTATAATATCAATTATTTTAATTTTTCACTATTATAGTAATTACTGCATCATCATTGTGTCATAAATAAAATTAATTATATAATGCCTAAAAATTATAAATAAAATATCATTATGTAGTAAATCTTTTTCTAGTTCTAATGAATATTTATAATCTAAAATCCAACATATATAACCCTATGTAAAAATTGTTTTTCTAAAAGATATATGTTGTGTCATTTTTGTATTCATTTTAACTTAATTAAAATAAAGTGTCCCTATCACCTACAAGTGGCACCATGGGGTCCCAAAATCATCCCAAAGATGTCCATGGTCGACCATGTATCAACCAATAGGGTTAAGACACGTTTTAGGGTAATTTAGTATTATTATAATATTATTTTTTAACCCTTATTTACCAGATTTACCCTTAACCATGGTAAATAAAATATTTACCGCAGTAATTATTCAAAATGTCTAAAAATAAAAGTTACCTATTTACACAATTTGAACATCCTGATTCCAAATATTGAATCCATTTTTCTAAATTCAAAAAACAGAAGTGGCAGAAATTAATTTAAAATTAATTCCCGCTGTCAAAACAAAAAGCGTGTTTTTAAGAGATAATAACTATCAAAATATTGACACTTGTTTATGTTCGGTTTAATTGTAAAATTATTTCCAATGACCAAAATTATATTAAATGGTAAAAATATATTCTAAATATACTTTAAAACCACTCAAATTCATAATTTATCACTATTAATTATTTTGATTAAAAAAGTTGTTTTTAATTAAAATTTAGTAATTTTCACTATTCATCAAAATATGAAAGTTATCCAAAAAGTACCAAAATTTCACCTTAGGGTAAATTCGACACTAAGAATCCAAAAATGAAGTCAATTTTGAAATATAAAATATATATAATTTCAAATAGTAGGTATTACTATTCATAACAGCTAGTTTGATCGGTTGTGGTGTGTTAAAACTCGAAGTTGCGTACAACACACGCTACTGTATTATTCAAAGGAAAGCGTACCTTGGAAGCTTGGGATGTTTCATTTTAAATTTTTTGATGTCCCCATTTAGTCAAAAAGATTAAAATATGGTATTTAAAATGGGTTCACTATTAAAATCTGATAAAAGTGCAATACTAAAAATGAATTTGTTCTTGCATTATATCTAAGAAACTCATAATATGGATTCTAAAATTATAAGGATTATATGAAGTTTAAAATTTAGATAATAATATTCATAACCTCTTTTGAATGGCTTCTTTTTTTTTGTAAGTCATGGTGTGATTGAACTCGGTGTTGCGTGTAGTGCAAGTTATTGAATTATTTTGAAGAAATAACACACTATGAAATCTTGGGGTGTTACAGAATCAGTGTTGATATAAGGGTTTTCATATAAAATTCCTCCCAATGGGACATGTTTTGTATTTGGTAACTAAATCCACTTTTATGTTTTATATACAACCAATATGAGATCTTATATCAATATATACATTTTATTCATTAAAATTGATGTTCAATTATAATTTTCCTCTTTTTTGAGATTTTGATTTAAATTCTTCACATGTTGATAGTGTTTTTTGTTATCTCAATTCTTCTTTATTGTGTTATAATTTTACATAAAGAAATTATTTCATTTAATTTTTATAAATTCTAACATATTATTGTATTAAGTTTAATTTTTCATTTTCCTTATCAGGATTTATAGTATTACCACCTAAACCTATTTTCAAATGATTCTTAATTTATGAACTATTTTTTCCATAATGTATTTTTGTAAATAAAACATATTGCATTGAGTTATATGGTTTGATAATCAATTTATTGTTTCTATGTTCTCTATGTCCCACTATTTCCAAATTCATATGATATTATTTATTGTATCTCACTATGTAAAATGGTTTTTAATATAAATCTCTTTACAGGAATGAATTCCTTTTTTATAAAATTATAATATACATTGAATGAAACTCATCCTCCCTAAGTTAGGATTTCTATTTCAAATATATATTTTATAATCCCATTAATATTATTATATAATATTTAGAAACCATATTTTATAAAACTCTAAATTTATTTTTATATACTTTATATATTTTCAAGTAAATTTTATTGATTATTATTTTTAAGGAATTTTTTTAAATGTATTTACTTCACATTTTAAAAAAGTAAATTAGAATTTCATCTAAAACATATTCTTTTTTTAATGATCAAAACATTTTTTAAAACCTATTTTATGGATTCATTACCATTTTCCTCATTTATCCTAAAATGTTTCATTTCCTTTAGAATTTTTATATTAATGAATCACCATATGAACGATTTTATGAAATATTTTTTTAGTGACATAATTCAGTGCATCAATAATTTTAATCATTAAGTTCAATTTTTATGATACCATCTATAAATTTTTTGAATCCCATTTTTTATTCCATAGGTTCTTTATTATAAAATAAATGATTATTTTCATGTGGTGCATGTATTTGTGGATAAATTATGGGTGGGATCTTATAACTACATCTAATACAATGTTTAATGATTAGTGTCTCATTATGTCAAAGTGGTTCATGGGTTGTGTCCCAAGGATAAATTGGTAAAAAAAATGTAGTACAAACCTAAATCGGTACATAGGTGGTATCCCAAGACAAAATATTGACATATGTTTTATCAGATTCCAAAAGTGCCGTACGGGTTATTTCCTAAGCCAACAGATGTACAGAAAAAGTTTCCCAAAATTAAATATGTACATGGGTTGTAGGCCAAGCATAATTTGTTTATATGGTTTACTAGCCCACACCTACAATGATACGTGAATTTGGTTGTGATTTTTTCACACTATTTTATTTTATTCATATGAATATGTTTATTACATTATTCAAAGACATTCCAAATTAAATTCATGTTTCAACCACTTAGGATTATAATTATATGATCAAAATCAATGAAATTATTTTTATTCATATTTCATGGATTTGACATGGTCATATTATAATGTGATGCTTTTATGATAAATTTCATTCCTTATCAATATTGTCTACAAATTTAACGATCGAACTCATATAGTTTACTAAAATGTTTCCATTATTGAGTGTCTATGCTCACACCATTTTCATATTTCAATTTACGGAGGTTGTAAAGAAAATAATTTTATAGAATTAATAGATGTTTTTATTATGTGAATAATTTTTTCAAGATATTAAATATTTATTATGGGATCAATCACTGATTAAATGTTGGATATTTCTCTATGTATTATGAATAAAGTGTTTTTTCTAGTCATTCATTTCTTGTAATTATACAAAAAAATAAACCTAAATGTTTTTCAAAATGTATTGTAATAAAATTATTTTCATAATATGTATAATTATATGGTCTTTTCTCTATTATTATATAATAAATTAGGTGTAGGTAATTTTATATGAAAAATGGTAGAGTGGTATAAAGACGTATGGTGTAAATAATTGATCATCACATCATCAATGATTTTACATAGGTCTTGGGACACAAATTATCAATATTGATTCATATAAAAAACCCCATCAAAACTCAAGTGAGACCATGTGAATAGATTTCTAACTCATGGTGTTAGAATAAGGGACATTGGTTTAATTAAATCATATTATAATTCATAGTATGGATTTTAATATTACATGTGTTGGATATTTAAATAGAACATTTATAGATATTGAAGTAAAATCCAATGATCAAATTAACACTAGAATCAATGGAAATGGGAGATAAAAATAGTGACATATGATGAAATTTTGTTCCTATAAAGTATATATTCCAAAACAAAAAAGATACTTTTTTATAAAGGAAATGTAAGATCCATTATAAATTAACTTATAATTTATATATAATCCTTTTATATAAAAATTATAAGTCATTCCATAGTAAATAAATGGTATTTCAGTTTTTATGTTAAATATTATTATCCTTTTAATTTAATGTTTCTGACTAAATTAGTTATTAATTATAATAAATTTATAATTAAATAAATTATAATTTATTTTATAAATTATCAAATCCCATTCACAATTGAAAAATTAGTAGAATCATATTTACTTTTTTCGGTATTTAATGGTATAAAATATATCAAATTTAATGAGTGGTAAAAAAATATACAATAAACTCTTTAAATCTATCAATTATATTTATAAATTGAATTCTCAATAATAAGTTTCAATATTATCAATTTTAATAATAAGTGATATGAGTTATGTTAGGTTAAATTCATATCCTATTTGTCTTATTGAATGACTAGTATTGAAATCATTATTATTATATGATTTTTTATTTTTTCCCAAATAATCTATTCATATAATTTTTTTTATCAAAGATGAAATACCATCTCATATGTCATGTGATGTGTTAAATTGAAGGTCAATATTTTATCAAATACTATAATATCAAATATCATATAGTGTAACCCAATATTTGATTATGACATCTGATAAAAAAAACCTATACACCTAAAAAAATTTGTTTTCATAATATTGATGAACATAACAATTTTTCAAAATAAAATCTATCTCAAATACTATGATATTCAGTATAATATATAATATTTTATAAATTTAATTTTTATTTAAAGAACTATGAGGCATGGTAAAACTCTTATACTGTTGAAATGTTTCTATGTATCAAATAAATGTATTCATGAAATGGATGACATCAGTGAAGCCTGAAACCCAAAACAACAAAGCCATTAATATAAATAAATAAACTAAAATGAAGAAAAATGTGTTTATATTACATAGATGAAGTATTATACTTCCATATCCAACCCTACAATTGAATAATATCTTTAAGAAGAAACCAAAGGGTGTCATTTCTAAATTGTGTATCTATGGAATGAACTAAATAGCATAATGTTTCGGTGGGACTCTTCTTTTTCCATGGTATTTTAGTACTTTTCAATGTTTAGGATGAAGTAAATGGATGACTTAAATATATATAATTGGATGAAGTAATAGAACATTATATAAAACTATTCTCATAGACCATCCTTCTTAATATATGTATTAGTTATACAACATGAGACCCTCAATCATATAAATTGATGATATAAAATGTTCAAGTAAATTACCTTCTTAAAAATCTTAGTTTCTATCGATTGATATGAATTTAAAATGTAATAAATTTTGATTCTATTATTGGTTTCATTAAATGAAATATCTTTATTAATGTCCACAAATTCACGATTTTTAAGAAATTAACACTTAAGTTTTATATACGGCTGTATTTTAGTCTACCATGTAAATAAAACAAAATTATTCAACACATTCTTGTAAGATCATGAAATACAACACTATTAGGTAATGTAGTATCATCTGTATTATATATATGTGGTATGAAATGGTATACCAATATAAAATATTAATTACCTTCATATCATGAATATAAGAATATACTAACATTCCATATCATCTCTTATTATATAAAATAAAATATATCACATATTAATATATGTATTTGTGGAATATTTCTAAGATTTTATTATTATAGTGTTAGTAAAAGCCCTAGTTGGATTCCACCACTCACCTTATTGATGTTCAAATTTTCATGGTTCTGTACTTTGTGTTCTGAAGGTGTCTAAGATTATAAAAGTATTATCTATGGTTAATAGTGGAAGAAGACTTATTATTTTTGATATTTTCATGAAAACATATCATGTTTTTTAGCCAATATTTCATGGTTATTTTGGTTCGACATGGATCTAGAATTCATTTGGGTGTGTTGGGAATGTTTTTGGAAGAATGTGGTTATATTTTTCGGATTCAGCAACATTATACTTTCTAAACTACTCATGGTTTATTAATAGTTATCATAATCATGCCATGTTTTGAGTAAGAATGTTTATAGATACTTAGGGTTCCATATAGCTAAGAAATTTATTATAGTTTTTACCATACTTAAAAATAACAGGGATTAAGAGTTGTCCAATATTATTTCATTTCAACGATTCAACAAAAAAGGTCATTTTTATTCACTAAAGTGTGGCTTTAGTAAATAAAAAATATTATTAATGGAAATATTTAGTAGATATTTTAGATTTTATTCAGTCAAAGTGGTATAATAGTCAAATTAGTATTAACCAAGATAAATCAAAACAACATTTATGTCAACACAACTTGGTTTGGGAACCAATATTTTTATATTGAAATTACTATGTATATCATATTTAATCCAATATTGTCTTTTTAATTGAAATATTTTATGAAAGATAATCTTGGTTAATTTTTTTTTATTCCCTTGGTGGTTCATTGTGTCCCTCTTCTTTTTGGACTAATTATTCATAATTAATGGTGCACCTCACCCCTCTTTATTCCCTCTTAACATATTTTTTTCAATTTAAATTAGATATATTAGTAGTTTATTCTGGGATATGATCAAGGAATTATGTGACATAGATGGGGTATATTTTTATCATAGGATCATTTTGAGTACATATTTGTTGTAATGTTTTGGTTTTATACTTTTCATGACATATCTATTTTATGTTTTTATTAATACAGGTTAATCAAACATTCCTCAGTAAAGATGAATGTAATTGAAAACATAAGTTGGATGGTATAATAGGGATTTAATAATTTATTAATGATTAATAACTAATGTGTAGTATTATAATAACCATAAACTGAATATCACTATTCCATTAAAACTGAAATTGAATGAATCTATAAATGGAGAATAAATACCTTACAGAAGTGTATAATTTTAAATTTTCCATAATTGATATCTTAATTAATATCAATATATATTAAAAAAGATATTCCATTTAATATATTTCTTCTGATTTCACTATATCAACAATATAGTTTTGGGTATGGCCTTACCAACCACCATGATATGCTATTATCTCAAAGTGCTAAAGAGGATCAAAGGTAAGTTATTTCACAATTAGTGTATATCAGAAAATGTATTACTAGAGGGTTTCATAGAATTATGAGGACTAAGACACGATTATATGGGACATGAGGAAACTCCTAGATCCCATGAATTTAATCTTTTCTATTATAAATTTAGGACTAATGTCTTTGGTTACAAACATTTAACAAATACAAATAATCTCCCGCAACCATTTGATATTGTAATATGATATAACAAATGATAGAATACATGTATAAGATTTTTGTTTGGAATTCTTAAAACTCTACTACAATAGATGAATCATAACAGTTAAAAATTAATCATATCATATAATTTAGTGCGTTTTGATTCATCATATGGTATAATATGACTCACTAAAGTAGATGATAAAATATCAGTATATCATATAAAATAAAATAAAAAAGTTATTTAACATAATATATTTTTTATATGTTCATCATACCCTATGACGTACATATTGTATTATATGACATGATATGTATTTGGGTACTATTCCTTTCAATATCCCACATTCACTAAAGCTTAATATACTTTTCCCCATTTCAATTAATTTTTTATTATATATTCCAACATGATAAGCTGTATCCCAAACACCATTTTCATATCATACAAAAACTTTTGGTTTTGATATCTTAAATTTTACAAAGAATATCATCATATGAAATACCTTGTGGATAACCATTCATAACTCATTTTGGATAAGGACTATAAAAAATTAGATCCACCCTCTGTAGTTTTTAGACACAATCCCTATTACATCATAATAAAAATTTCACACCATATGATTTTTTAATATTCCAATAAAATATTAGTCACCATTACCATAAATTTATGAAAAAAACAATCCTATAGAAACCAATTATTCATACATAAGCAATAATGTAATCTAACACGATCTCTATTAAACACACCTATATTTATACATGTGTCAACCAACTACAACATATGAAATATATTATATTCAAAGTATTAATTTATATAAGAAATCATACAATAAAGGGAAATTGATTATTTAAATCCCATTTAGTGTCATAATGTATTATCAAATCTCTGAGTACATACAGATGACGTCGATAGATGCATTACATGTTAATCATCTACTAGATGAGCACATCATTTGTCCCTCATCTATGTATATAAGTACAACATATATACATTATATGTAAGAGAATATATGTCCTCAGAATATCATAGTTAAGGGACTATGTTTCAGAAACTCCATATAAGGTAAATATACCATATTGATTATTCTCCAACTAATTACAAGATTCGAAACATACCCAACCACCCACTAATTAGATAAGCCTCAAGGATTAGATAAGAAAGGTATCAATGTATGAATTTTCTAAAACTAGATTTCTTTCTAGCATTAGGTAGTTTGAATTCCAAAAAATAAACTATGCACCCCAAATATATAAATGATGTAGAATATGATAATATATTTTGTATAAGTTATGGGTTATCTAGTGAACAAAACCAATTTTTTTCCTCAAAAATATATTTTGCATCCCAATACAAGAGTCATACCCATGATTCAAATTTAATAAAAAACTATAT
Organism: Viscum album; assembly: GCA_963277665.1. Taxonomy (NCBI): domain Eukaryota; kingdom Viridiplantae; phylum Streptophyta; class Magnoliopsida; order Santalales; family Viscaceae; genus Viscum; species Viscum album. Next base: position 1,584,683,131 of record OY728152.1, on the reverse strand, counting down.
ATCCCTTACTCATATAACCTTGATCCAATAGTTATCTTACAACATTGGAAGAAGATTAACGATATTTCACCTTGTAGGATTGAACAATTTATATGTATTTGCAGTATATATACATACATTATTATCACATTATATTTCAAAAAATGACATGTAACATAAAATTATAGTGATAATATTATTATTTATTCATGTATATCTATAGAATAATTTGTACACCCCTTCCTAGTATCTTGGGGAAAGGAAAATAGAAAAATGTGTGATGTTATATCCTTAGTTAGGGTAAATATAAGAGATATAAATTAATAATAATAAGATATTATATGTATAATGTTGTAAGAATATGATTAAAAACTGAGAAATCTATACCAAATCATTAAAGGGTATTTAATATTGAATTGTTTAATAATTTTTTTAAATAAAATGCATCATACATAAGTGTTTGGAATTATAAATAAACAATCATGATATAAGATAAAATATCAAAATAATAATTTATATGGTTAGATCAATAAAATAGGAATATAATATCATTTTTTTGTCAATAATCAATTCCAAAACTATAAAAATTGACATAATACCTTTCTAAACTATGTTAACTCCCAATTATAGTCCACATTGTAAAATGATATATAATTTCTTACCCAATTGATATGTGGGAAATTGTTGACCCACATGTTTCCATTTATAACATAACCAATATTAAATGATTTAGAACAGAACCACCCATCTTGGGTATATAATATAACCATTAATCTTAGGATTATAATATAGCCACCCAAAATTGGGATTAAATATAATTTTAAATCCACTTTTTTTAATGATACCAACCATCACATAATAAAATATATACATATCAGTTCTAAAAGATCATAAAATTTTTATATTATCATCACAGAATGACATATGGAATATAAATGAGATTTTTATTAATATCATTATCATAACATTAAATCATCCAATATAGGAATTAATATAGTATTAAAGGATCTTATCCCCATTTTATAAAAATTAACATCAAACTGTTTTATCATAGATAAAAAATCCATTAAAATATTACAGGAATATTTGTATTAGAAATTACACATTTCATTTGGAAAAAATATATTAAAATTATAATAATATCAATATTATTAGGGAAAAAATATTATTTGATAAGAATGAAATAATCATATACAATATTATTTAAAATAATAAGGAGAATTAATGAGAGGAAATCTATTACTATAATATGGGTTAAACTATATCATTCGTTTCACACTTTTGATAAAAGTCAAAAAATACTTGTTTAGAAAAATGTTTCATTAGATAAATCTCATTTAAACAATTAAAAATTTGTTGTATGTTAATTTAAAAAACCATTTTAAAACCTATCATGTATTTTTAAAAGCATTCATAAAATAATTTTTAAGAACATTGACATGGAGAAAAAGTTTTTTAGCCAAAGAGGCAGTATAGATGAATTTTATTTAAAAACATTTTCTTTGTAATTTATAGTACAAATAAAAACAAAATAATACTAGTATATAAAACATCATGTAATATCCATAATATAATAAAATATACTCGGTTTATGGGAATTTTGTTTTAATTTTCCCAAATTTAAATTAAGCATATGTAATCCCAAAAAGATATCAGGTTGTAAAATAAACTCTCACCTACTTGGAAGTATCTGAATCAAAGCCTCATAAAAGATATAAAATTATATGTACTTATAATTTTCATGATTTATTTTTAGAATAAAAATAATGTAAATTCATTGGATCTATATAAACCACATAAAAGAAACATGTTATCAAAATAGAATATGTCGTAGAGAAAAATGTTAGATGAGAAACCCTTACCACTTTGGTAATATTTGAATAAAAATAATATGATTTAAATAATTTTTATTAAAAACATAAGTAAAATTAATTAATACTTTTAAATGATATAAAATCTAAATTTTTATTTATATACACATACTAAATATTAATAGTTTAATAACATAAAACATATCTCAATAAGGAATATTTAGATGAATAACCTTTACAAAAAGTCTCATCTTGCTTCATTCGGGTTCAAACTACTTATATAACAAATATAGATGTATTATTCACGTCTATATAAAAAATATAAATATATAAAATAAAATATATGAAGTACTAATAGTATATTATCCCTGTTTTATTAATATTCTTTATTAATATTACATTCCCATGAGATAATTGTTTAATTTTTCATGTATGTTTCAGTTTGGTAGTTATGTTCCTTGTACATTGATCATGGTTCCATAATATCTAAAATTTATTTCATAAAAAAATTCATAATTAATCATTATACACACTTTTATAAATATTTGTATAATTTTTTAATGAAAAAATAATTACATGACACTGTGGAGATGGTAATCGCTACATACACATGAGTGATGTTTCCACCTTACCCTGATTTGATTGAAAGAAAGTTAAATATCAGTTAAACATAAAATTATTATTATTATATCATAAATATCATATATATTCATTAAATATATACTTATTAAATAACATTTTATTATTTTAATGCAAAATGAATCACATTGCTTCATAGAGATGGTATTCCACATGTACGCATGAGTGATATTTTCATTCTCTAATGGATTGGAATGTAAGAAGGTAGATAAGACATTATATGTCCAAAATAGTAGTTATTTTATGTAAATATTAAATCTATATAAATAATAAACATTTATAAATGGTTATTCTAAATGAATGATATTGAAATGTAGAAGCTATAGTCCACACGTATGCACAAGTGACACTTTTGTTTACCCATTTGATGGAAATGAGGTGAAAAATGGTTGTACTGTAATAATAATGATGTCTTATTTTTTTTATGATACTTTCATAATGATATTAATATGGATACATAATTTTTATAATATGTATAATAATAAATAAAAATTTGACTAATTGTTAAAGACAATTACATATTCTTTGACAGACCTCACTTGGATTACAAATTAATAATTTATAGGATGGTATAATAGGATTACAGAAAACTATAAAATTATGTAAATGAATCTAGGAATGAATAATTATATTTATTTTCTTAACATTGTGAATAAAGGACAACATTAGGTTCCATTATATATGTTATGGAATGTATACAATTAGAATTTCTTAAAATATTAAAATATTAAATAAATCATAATATTTTGTAGTTGAAACAAATTATCACAATTTCATTAATAGTACATGATATGGTATAAATAATAAAAACCAATAAAAAATTAGATATGATTATGTTTCATTTTAAACATTGTTTTTTTGTTTATCCCCCTCATTAACCCTTTTAAAATTTACTATTGTAACACATTTTTTAACCTTATTGGTCCTTATTTTACATTTAAGTTGAAATGTGGATGAAATTTGTACACTGATGAATTTCTTTTGAATTTTAAATCCCCCAACATTTCATTTAATATTATTTTTAAATTTAAAATATTTTAAAAAAATTATCATAAATTTCATATATGTAAATTTTGTTACTATTAATTTAATTTCAATTCAATGTCACCAAGATAACAATGAAATTTGAGTACTGTAACAACCCATGTAAGTAATGAATAATAGATAATCATAACTATGTATATTTGTGAATTATATATTTTTTTATAGGCTTAAAATGAGAATAAATTCAATCTTAAGCATGGAATACACTAATATTTTTTTAAAAGATTGTTTTAGTGCCTTTTGATGGAAAAACATTTTTAAATCAAAATTTTGACAATTTAATAAGCTCTATTTTTCAAAATAATCTTATTATTTATGATTTGGACATTGAAATTTACCTTGGGATAATTTTTGGTATTTTTCTGACAATGTTCATTTTTTAATGAATCGTGAAAAATACTGCATTTTACATCAAAAATGCATTTTCATATAATTGAATTATATGGTTAGATTTTTTTTAATTGGTTTTAAAGTGTAAATATATTATATTTTTACCATTTAATCCAATGGTGGTCATTGGGATTAATTTTACTTAGGAATTGGGCATAAACAAGTGCCAATCTTTTCGTAGATATTATTTCAAAAAAACCCCACTATTTGTTTTGACAACGAGAATTTTTTTAAATTAATTATTTCAATTTATTTGTTTTGAATTTGGTAAAATGGATTACATATTTGGAATCATAAGGTCAAAATTATGTAATCAAAACTCTTCTGTTTTTGGACATTATGAATAGTAACGTTGGTAATTATCTTTAATTGTCTTGATTAATTATTAATCGGGTAGTTAAGGATAATAAAATAATATCATAATAATAACAAATAACCCCAAAATGTGTCTTAATGATACTGGTTGTGTCTTTTCCGACCATTTGTTGCCTTGTTCCAAACTTGGGGACCCCATGGAATCACATTTGTGTGATAATGACTTTTTATCTTTTTATTTTTAAAGAAAGTTAAATATAACAAAGAATGTATCACCAGAGTAAAACATTTTTAATTTTGTATGCATAAATGATCTCTTGGACTATAAGTAGTCACTGGAAAGATAAAAATATTTAATACATCATAGTATTTTTTTTATAATTTTTAGAAATTAAATAAATTAAATTATTTATGACATCATGATGATGCAGCGATTAACTCATTAATGAACGATTTAAATAAAATGAAAAGATAATGTAAACTCTAAGACATACACATGTAAAAGACCGATTGGATGAGTATATTTATAACCCTTATCACCTTATCCTCGAAATATATAAATGTGGTACCTTGTAAATCCGAAACACATTTCAATATAAAGTAACAGTTTAAAACATTCCAAGAGTGCCCCTCCTCTCCTCTTATAAAAGGCCTCAAACTCTACCTATTTACACACATCTCTCAAGCCATTGGCTGAGCCAATCCCTACTTATTTTATCTCTTCACATCCCTCTCTTCATCCTAGTAGCCTTACCTTATGCAGAAATCTCTCCAAGAAACCCTTTTGGTACAAACCAAGAGGAGTTACCCGATTTAAAGGTAATGTTTTCTCTAATATTCTTTTGTTTTATTTTTCTTCTCCAACCCCCTAAACTATTTTCATTTATTTATTTTGTAACAATACAAGTATCTTCCATATACTAGGATGTGTTTATAAAAATTACTCTTGCTAAACTTACACACACCTACATCTAATGGTTAATGAGCATATTCTTTCTGTGGATGGCGAATTTCTACCTCATGAAAGTATGATTGTTCAATATTCTTCTAACACCATCAATGGTGGCCATTAATATGTAACTATATTTATATATGATATATAATATGTTTATGTTTTCCTTAATCTTCTGTATTTTTCATTTATTTCATGCCTTTATGGTTTCCATTATGGGTAAACGCGATATTGTTATTTTAGGAAGTGCAGACTACGTTCCCCTTGATGTGATTTGATTCGTTAATGCCATATGTGGGACGTATAAAGGATAGAGTTAATGATATTATATATGATATTATACTGGAATTATAATATATCTTTATGTCATTATTATTTCATTCCATTAAATTTGAAATATAAATGAATGTACCGTTCATGCGTACGTACGTCTTACCGTCTCCATGAATGGTGAATTTCATTTCTTACCTCTAAATGTTATGTAATATTATAAATGCATGGAAATACTGGATATATATGATATATATGATATGTACATCATGAATATAATTCTGGGTATGATGGATATTTTACCACATGAACAACTTGTAATTATAAATAGTTTATTTTTGACTCACGTACCAATGATCAACAAAACGACCATCATTAACTTAAATAATTACATAGTGTTCATGACATGGTAATAAGTGATATAAAAGGAAAAATGAACTTGAAAAAGGATCTCATGAAATATGAAATTAACTCAAGATTATTATACAGGAGGTTAAAGAATGATCGAGTCAAGTTGGACCCGAGGGATGGGACTTCGTCTCAATATCCATTCATTGAAGTAAATTTTGTTTGATACACAATTTTCTTTTATATGGTGTTTAAAACCCTTTGAAATTTAAGTAATTCAAACTGAATATTTTTATACGAATAATTTTACTAAACAACAAAAGGAATGTTTTATTTTGTCGTACTTATGTGGTGACAACGACTTCTATGACGTCATGACCATTATTTTAGTTTTGGCTTCCTCTACAAGCCATAACTTTTCTTTTAAATGAAAAATAAATACAATGTTTTTCATTTCTTTTATTTTGGTATTGAAAATGGTTTTCATAATGTATTTATTATAAAAATGTGTTGTATTAATATCTAGTGATTAAAATGTAGAAATGTTATGTTTCTTATATGTATGTTTTATGTGATACGATTATGTTATGGTTCATGGGCATTGTTATGAAGACGGGTGGTTCCGTGATAAACTAAGGGCGGGTGAGCCCGATATAGCTCTCCAATGCATTGGGTAACACAGAGGAGTTAAACGTTAATGTTTCCCCAAAGATATTTAGGGAATATACTGTGATGGGTATTCCAAACGTAACCATGAGGGTTACTCCCTACGTAAGAATGTTATGAATGCCTCAAATTACCTTTATGTCTTATGATTTTTATGATTTATTCATGATTTGATGAGGTATTTTAAAATGATTATGTTTTATGAGAAAAGTACGATTTCTTACATGGAATAATATTTTCATTTTGTACTTTTATATCCCTTACTGAGCTTTTTATGCTCATCCAAATTTTTTGAAATGTTTTTCCCAGGTCAAGGGAAAGGTACATGATGTGATGATAATGTCAAAGAAGTGTCAAGAATGAATCTATGTTTTCTTCTAAATATTTTTCTATTGATTTGAAAAATGAGTAATATATTTTTTGTAACCACTTTGTTTAAATGTGGAATGTAATGCATGTTTTATGATCTAATTCTCTAAAACTCTAAACATGAAAAGATCCTCAACGTGTAGTCTTGAAGTAACTCATGATTAAGTAATGTTTATGGCCGGGGCTTTATAATTTGTATCAGAGGTCGGTTTAGATAACATTAGGAGTTAGAATTATAATTAAATGATCATCGATTTTTTTTTTCAAATTGAAGTGATATGGAATTTGAATATTACCATGTTGCTTCATCTAAGAAATATTTGTTCAGAATGGTTTTCGCAAAGGAAACAGGGATGCAGTGCTAGGAAGGCATAGAGAAGGAAATGACCTTTCGAATCAGCATCCTGAGATGGTCGGAATTGGAACTGAGCAGTTTGTTGCAGTAATGGCGCAGTTGACTCAACCGATAAATGGTGGTGGTATCCATGCACGAGACAAGCCAGATCAACTGCAAAGGATCATGTTAGTTGTGGAACATTTCATGACACAAAATCCCCTATCATTCAGAGGATCATATGACCCTGTGCTACCTGAAGGGTGAATTAATGAACTGGAGAAGATTTTTGATGTCATGGGGTGTTCAGAAAATCAAAAGGTTGGTCTTACTAATTACTGTTTGGAGGGTGAAGCAGATCAGACGTGGTCAATGGTTAAAAATATCCGGGACACTAATGAGATTGATGCTCTCGACTGGGATGAATTCAAAGGTATGTTTCTTGAGAAGTATTTCCCTAAGGCTGTTCGACTTAGGATGGAAAAACAATTCTTGGAATTATGGCAAGTGGAAGACTCAGTGGCTGCTTATGAAGAAAGGTTCACTCGATTGGCAAGGTATGCTCTAAATTTTAACTGATACCTTGATATTAAAATAAATCGTTTTGACTTAGGATTAAAGCCAAAATATCGAAGGGCATTGTCTTCTTGTGAGTTAAAAAGGTATGAAATGCTTGTTCGATGTGCTGAGAAGGTGTAAATGAAGTTTATCGATGATCAAGTGTTCTATAACAACCAACAGAAGAAGAGACTGAGGTGGCAGTAGAAAGGAATGAATTCTTCAAAAAGTTATGATGGTAAGATAACTAAGTTTCCAGTTTGTGATAAATGTTTTAAAAGGCATGATGGGGAATACCTTCTGAATTCTGGAATGTTCTCCCGATGTGGTAAGATGGGACATAAGGCTCGTGATTTCACTGAAAAAAGATCAAGGTTATGGTAAATCCAAATTTGATTTATAGTTAGTGAAATGTTTTAAGTGAAATGTGATGGGTCACTATGCAAACGAGTGTCCGACAGAGAGCTCGAGTGATGGAAAGCAGTTAGACTACAAGCATAAAGGGGAGGTGAAATCCTTTGCAACTACATGAGCAGATGTTGGGCCATCAAATGAAGTTGTATCAGGTACTTTGTTTTTTTTCAGATTATGCCAGTGTGTTGTTTTATTCAGGGTTTACACATTCTTTCATCTCTGAAAACATTTCTAGTAAAATGGGATTACCAACTCAAGAAATGACTCCTAAACTTATGGTAAAAACACCTGGGGAAAATGTTGAGCCAAAAAGAATTTATAAGAATTTTCTTATCCTTATCTATGGAAGGAACCTACTTGTAAACCTTATTTTCTTACCTCTAGTAGAGTTTGATGTTATCCTAGGTATGGATTGGCTATCTATTTACCATGATAAGATTGAGTGTATAGCTAAAGAAGCTTCTTTTAAGAATGAATTTCAGTTTGTTTACAAAAATTAACCCTTACTGTTGATAACATATCAAGAGGCCGAGAAACATGTAAAAGATGGAAATTAATGTTACCTTTCACATATTGTTGAAAACAAGGGAACGATTTAGATTAATGATGTGCCCGTGGTAAATGAGTATCCTGATGTTTTTCCTGATGATTTTCCTGGAATAATACCAGATTGGGAAGTTGAGTTAATGTTGACCTAGTTCCTGATGCTAATCCAATTTCAAAACCCCCTTATCGAATGGCTAAAATTGAACTTTTAGAGTTGAAGGAGAAATTACAAGATTTATTAGAGAAATGTTTCATTCGACCTAGCACATCATTATGTGGTTCTTCTATTTTATTTTTTTTAAAAAGAAAGATGGTTCAATGAGACTTTACATTGATTATAGAGCCTTGAATAACATCACTATTTGGAACAAATATCCTTTTCCTCATATCGATGATTTGTTTGATCAGCTTTAGGGAGCTTAGTATTTTTCAAATATTGACCTGAGATCGGTGTACCATCAGTTGAAGGTAAAGAAAGGAGGTATTCCGAAGACTGTGTTTTGTACAAGATATGGCCATTATAAATTTGTAGTAATGACTTTTGGGCTAACTAATGCACGTACTATATTCATGGATCTTACGAATAGAGTTTTCCATGAGTTCTTGGATAAGTTTGTGGTTGTTTTCATTGATGATATTTTGGTGTTTTCTAAAAGTAAAGAGAAGCATGAAAGACATTTAAGGGTTATTTTGAAAACCTTAAAAGAAAATAAATTTATGGGAAATTCTGCAAGTATGAGTTTTGGTTGCAACAAATTTCTCTCCATGGTCACATTGTTTCTAAAGATGGGATAACTGTTGATCCTGTAAAAAGAAAGGTTGTGCAAGAATGGCCATGACCCAGAAATGTAACTAATATTCGTAGTTTTCTTGGTTTGGCAGGCTATTACAGAAGGTTTGTTAGAAATTTTTCATGGTAATATAGTCCAATGACTAAGCAAACTCAGAAGGGTGTTATGTTTATCTGGACAAAAGAATGGGATGATTGTTTTCAGGAATTTAAAAGAAGATTGGTGAATACTCCAGTTTTGGCACTACCTTCCAGGAATTGGGAGTTTGTTATCAACAATGATGCTTCATTGAAAGGACATGGTTGCGTCTTAATGCTGAATGATCAGGTAATTTCTTATGCTTCACGTCAGTTGAATACTCATGAGGTAAATTCCCTTAAACATGATTTGGAATTAGCTGCTGTTTGTTTTTTCTTTAAAATTTTTGAGACATCATTTGTATGGTGTAAAGTGTGAAATATATACTGATCAAAAAAATTTATAGTATATATTCACTTAGAAATAATTGAATATGAGACAGAGGAGATGTCTAGAATTAATCGAGGATTATGATTGTACAATTCATTACCATCCGGGAAAATAAAATAAAGTGGCTGATGCTTTGAGTCGAAAAATTAAGGCTTCATTAACAATGTTGCGTTTGGAACATGATCCTTTGGTTAAGGATTTGATGACCTTTGGCATAGAAGTTATTAGAGCTGGATTTCCTTCTGTTTTGTTTCAAGTATCAGTGAAATATTCTATATCAGACAAAATCAAGCAAGCACAGAAGCAAGACAACAAGTTGCAGAAAAAGTTAGAGCTGGTTCAGAAGGGTAAGTTGTATGAATTCAACATTGACAATTATTGTGTTTTGGGATTTGGGAAGAGATTGGGTGTGCCTTGTGATTCACAGATGAAAAGAGAGTTGTTATGTGAAGCTCATAGTTCTCTGTTTTCCGTTCATCCAGGTAGTACTAAGATGTATAGAGATATTCAGGAGTAATACTGGTGGGATGGAATAAAAAGGGATATTGCTGATTTTACTGTGATGTGTTTGACTTGTCTACAGGTAAAAGAAGAGAAACAGTTCCCGAAAGGGATGCTTCAGCCATTACTAGTGCCAGAGTGGAAATGGGAGAACATATACATGGACTTCATTGTGGGATTACCGAAGACACCTCGAGGTAATAATGCAATTTGGGTTATTGTTGATCGCATGACTAAATCTGCCCATTTCCTTGCTATACAAGACACTTTTTCCTTAGATCAACTTTCCCATTTGTATCTGAAATAGATATTCAGGTTACATGGGGTTCCCCTCTCCATTGTATCTGATCATGATCCCAGGTTCACTTATAACTTTAAGAAAGACCTTCAGAAGTTGGTGGGTACTGAATTAAATTTTAGTGCATCTTTTCATCCTTAATCAGACAGGCAGTCAGAACGAACAATTCAGACTTTGGAGGATATACTACGTGCTTGTTCGGTGGATTATCAGGGAAGTTGGGACCAACATCTTTCTTTGGTCGAGTTTTCTTATAATAAAAGTTTTCATTCCAGAATACAGATGGAACCTTTTGAGGCATTATATGAGAAGCAGTGTCGAACTCCAGCTTTCTGGGATGAACTGGGTAAAAGGAAGTTGATGGGACTGGAATTGGTAGAAGAGTTGGTAGAAAAAGTTCAGATGATACAGAAACACATGAGAACAGCTCAGAAAAGGTAGAAGAGTTATGTAGACAACATGAGGAAGGATCTCTCTTTTGAGGTAGGCGATCATGCTTTTCTCAAAGTTTAACCATGGAAAAGTGTGTTGAGATTTGGTAGGAAAGGAAAGCTAAGTCCAAGGTTCATTGGACCATATGAAATTCTGGAGAGATTTGGACCAGTTGCATAACAAGTGGCTTTACCTCTTATTTTATCTCAGGTTCACAATGTTTTTCATGTTTCAATGTTAAGGAATTACATGCCAGATCCATCTCATGTTTTGAGTCCAGAGGTAGTTCAGCTGGAAGAGAATCTATCTTATGAGGAACAACTGGTCTAGATTATTGACCACAGGGAGAAAGTGTTTCAGAATAATGTGATTCATCAGGTAAATGATTTGTGGAAAAACCACTTGATTGAAGAGGCAACATGGAAATCTGAAAATTTAATGAGGGATAAATACCCCCACTAATTCGATAAGTAAATAAAATACGGGGATGAAATTTTATAAAGGGGGGAAGGATTTAACATCCAAGTAAGTAATGAATAATATATATTCTTATCTATGTCTATTTATGAATTATATGGTGTTTTAGAGGCTTAAAATGAGAATAAATCCAATCTTAATCATGAAATACCCTAATATTTTATTAAAGTATTGTTTTACTACCTTTTGATGGAAAACCATTTTTAAATAAAACTTTTGAAAATTTAATCATCTCTATTTTTCAAAATAAACTTATTATTTGTGATTGGGACATTGAAATTTACCTTGGATTAATATTTTTCTGACAATGTTCATTTTTTAATGAATAGTAAAAAATTCTGCATTTGACATCAAAACTGCATTTTCATCTAATTTAATTATATGTTTAGATTATCTTTTTAATTGGATTTAAAGTGTAAATATAATATATTTTTACCATGTAATCCAATGGTGGTCATTGGAATTAATTTCACTTTGGAATTGGGAATAAACAAGTGCCAAACTTTTCATAGATATTGTTTCAAAAAAACCCGCTATTTGTTTTGACAATGGGAATTATTTTTAAATTAATTTTTTCAATTTCTATGTTTGTAATTTGGTAAAATTGATTACATATTTTTAATCATAAGTTCTGGATTATACTCTTTTGGTTTTGAACATTATGAATAGTAACGATGGAAATTATCTTTAATTATCTTGATTAACTAGTAATCGTGTAGTTAAGGATAATAAAATAATATCATAATAATAACAAATGACCCCAAAAATTTTCCTAATGCTACTAGTTGTGTCATGGTAGACCATGGTATGCCTTGTGCAAATCTTGGGGACACCATGGAATCAATTTTGTGTGATAATGACTTTTTATGTTTTTATTTTTAAAGAAAGATAAATATAACAAAGAATGTATCACCTGAGTAAAACATTTTTAATATTTCCTACATAAATGATCTATTGGACTATAAATATTAATTGGAAACATAAAAATATTTCATACATCATAGTATTTTCTTATATAATTTTAGACATTAAATAAATTAAATTATTTATGACATCATGATGATGCAGCGATTACATAATTAATGAACGATTTAAATAAAATGAAAGGATAATGTAAAATCTAAGACATAAACTTGTCAAAAAAACAATTTGAAGAGTTTATTTCAAACCCTTATCACCTTATCCTAGAAATATATCAATGTAGGTCCTTTTAAATCTGAAACCCATTTCAATATAATGTAACATTTTATAACATTCCAAGAGTGCCCCTCCTATCCTCTTATAAAAGGCCCCCAACTCCACCTCTTTACACACACCTCTCAAGCCATTGGATCGTCCAAGACCTGGTCATTTTATCTCTCCACATCCCTCTATTCATCCTAGATGCCTTAACTTAGGCAGAAATATCTTCAATAAACCCTTTTGGTACAAACCAAGAGGAGTTACCCAATTTAAAGGTAAAGTATTCTCTAATGTCCTTTTATTCTATTTTGCTTCTCCAACCCCCTAAACTCTTTTTATTAATTTATTTTGTAACAACACCAGTATCATCCATATACTAGGATGTGGTTATAAGAATGATTCATGCTACAGTTACACACACCTACACCTAATGGTTAATGAGCATACTATTTCCATGGATGGCGAATTTCTGCCTCACGAAACGATTATTGTTCAATAATCTTCTAACACCTTCAAAGGTGGCCATTAAGATGTCATTATATTTATATATGATATATAATATGTTAATTTTTTCCTTATTCTTCTGTATTTTTCATTTATGTCATACCTTTATGGTTTTCATTTTGGGTAAATGCGATATCTTCATTTTAGGAAGTGTGGACTACCGCCCCCTCAAAGTGATTTGATTCATTAATGCCATTTGTGGGATGTATAAAGGATAGAGATAATGATATTATATATGATATTATACTGTAATTATAATAAATCTTTATTTCATTATGATTTCATTTCATTAAATACGAAATTGAAATGAAAGTAGCGTTCATGCGTACGTACTACTTACCATCTCCATGAACGGTGCATTTCATTTCATACCTCTAAATGTTATGTAATATTATAAATGAATGAAAATACTAGATATATATGATATATATGATATCTACATCATAAATATAGTTCTGGATATAATGTATATTTTAACACATGAAAAACAGGTAATTATAAATAGTTTATTTTTTATTCAAGTACCAATGATCAAAAAAATGACCATTATTAACTTAAATACTTACATAGTGTTCATGACATGGTAATAAGTGATATAAAAGGAATAATGAACTTGAAAAAGTTTCTCACGAAAGTAGAAATTATCTCTAGTTTATTATTCTGGAGGTTAAAGAACGATCGAGTCAAGTCGGACCAAAGGTATGAGACATGGTCTCAATCTCCTTTCATTGAGGCAAATTTTGTTTTATACACAACATTCTTTTATACAGTGTATAACCCCCTTTTACATTTACATTAATCAAAAAGAATATTTTTATTTGAAAAATTTTACTAAACGACAAAAGAAATGTTTTTTTGTCGTACGTATGCTGCGATAACGACTTCTCTGCCACCGTGACCATTATTTGAATTTCAGCATCCTCTACAGGCCATAAATATTTTTAAATGAAAAATAAATACCATGTTTTACTTTTATTTTAATTTGGTATTGAAAATGGTTTTCATAATGTTTTTATTATATCAATGTGTTGTGTTGATATCCTGTGATTGAAATGAGGAAATTTTATGTTTCGTTTATGCATGTTTTACGTGATATGATTATGTCATGGTTCTTGAGAATTGTTATGAACATGGGTAGTTCTGTTATAAACTAAGGGCGGGTGAGACCGATATATCTCTCCAATTCATTGGGTAACATCAAGGAGTTAAACATTAAGGTTTTTTGATGTGATTTAGGGAATATACTGTGATGGGTATTCCAAACGTAACCATGAAGGTTACTCCCTATGTAAGAATGTTATGAATGACTCAAGTTACCTTTATGTCTTATGATTTCTATGATTTATTCATGATTTTATGTGGTATGTTAAAATGCTTATGTTTTATGAGTAAAGTATGATTTCATACATGGACTAATTTTTTCATTTCGTACTTTTATTTCCCTTACTGAGATTTTTATGCTCATCTGATGTTTTTGAAATGTTTTTCACAAGTCAAGGGAAAGGTACATGATGAGATGCTAATGTCAAGGAAGTGTCAAGAAAGAATCCATGTTTTATTTTAAATATGTTTCCACTGATGGGAAAAATGAGTAATATCTTTTATGTAACCACTTTTTATAAATGTGGAATGTAATGCATGTTTTATGACCTAATTCTATAAATATCTAAACCTGAAAAGATCCTCAATGTGTAGTCTTGAAGTAACTCAGGATTAAGTAATGTTTATGGCTGGGGACTTATAAGTACAATAACATTTTATATCATTTATAATATATAATTACATATTAAATTCATGTAATAGTAAAATTAACAAAAAATTATCATATTATTGTTTTTAATTAAATTTACATTTTACTTCTTATTACTTCCAAATTCTCTATATCAGAGTTACATAAGTGTTTAAAGAAAATATATCATCAATAAAAATAAAATATATTTTACTATAATAAGTTTTATATTTTTAAAAATAAATTATATTTTTGATTAAATATTATTTTTATCCCTATCAAATCATATATGATAAATTAAAATGGATAAACTGATTATTTTAATTCATTATTATAATAAATCTATATAAAATTTATAATTAATGGATAATTAAATAAATTTCCAAATTTTTAGATTTAATATTATTTTTTTCAATCATAACACTTAAAAAAGGATAGATTAATGTGTTAAGATGATTCTTAGGCCATATATGTTAGTTTAAACATTGTTTAACATCTTAACACTTACCTAGGGGAAAATATTTTGTATGGTTACTATTCTTAATGAAAAAAATAAGATACAAATTTTCTAAATAGGAATATTCAAATTAATAATTAAAAATGAATATTAAGGACTCTAATTATATAAGTGGAAAAAATAAAATTCCCATAAATCATTAAACCTACCGAAAAACTATTCATACACACATTTTTGATGCATAAAAATTAACACACACAAAAATCAAATATAACATTATTTCCATGGAAATTATTTTTGTAATTTTTTTAAACTGTAAATTCGTTTAATTTATACCAAATTATAATATACGATGAGAATTTTATATTACATTATCTAAATAAATTAAATGATAGTTTTACAAATTTAGGAATTTTTCACTATTCAGTGGAAACTAAATCTTTTTGGAAGAAACCCAAATATTTATAAGGACCCAGCCTGGAAAGTTACATAATCTTAGTTTAAGTAAATAATTCACTTTTAGGATATTTTATGGTTTATAGCTATATATAATTAGGTCATAACATATACGTAACAATTTGAATATTACATAAAGACACATCTACTCAGTATCTATTTTTTCATAATGTAATCAATCTTGAAAAAATAGTCATATATAGTTCCATATTTTATACATCATGAATTTTCAATGTTCCATCCTAAACCCTATTCATCATTATGTCTTAGGAATATATTTCAAAAAAATACATTGGATGAGCATAAAAATATTAGTAAGGGATATATAATGAAATAAAACTGTTAGTTTTCTAAAACAACAAGTAAACTATGAATAGATTATCATAAGTAATACATTTCCTCTTTATGAAGTAGTAAATACTATTCACTAAAAATGATCATTTATTACCCTTTGTTAATAAACAGATTCCCAAAAATCCCATTGAAAGAACACATAACATATAAATGTAACTTAGGAAATAAACATACATAAAAGGAATAACCGTACGGTCGAATTCTAAAAAAATCACTAAATGAAATATCCATAAGGTTGACTTCCATAACCAATGCATTGAAGTTTATATTGAAACCACATATACTGGTTTTTTATGTCACCACCCATCATTTGGTTTGTTACATAACCACCATTCAAATTTCCATGTACCATTATAAAATAATAACATATAAAATATTTCAAAAATAAACATTACACTAATAATATTTCATTTGAAATCATAGGTAATCATTTTAAGATATTGAAATAATAAATCCATTACAAAACCCATTTTCAATACCAAAACACCCCAAAACAAAATAAGGTATTCCTTTTAATTTTAAAAACATTAAGGCTTATAAAGGAAGTCAAATAATGATTACAGTGCCGGAGAGGCCATTATTTCCTCAAATGATAAAAACATTACTTTTGTCATTAAGAATATTGATTCCAAGATAAAATATTTCCTTTGAATGAAATTAAAAGTCAAAGGGGTTTATAATATACTGTATAAAAGAAGAATATGTATATTATCAAAACATGCCTCAACGAAAAGAGATTGAGATGATGTCTATTATAAAGATCATATTCTTAGATTAAGGAACAATCAGTGACATAATTATGTGTGAAAACTAAAATACACCCAATATAAGTGTATATTATGTATAAAAGAATCAAAGTTAATTCACATGTATTCATTTAATTATATTATTAATAATTATATGTTTAATACACTGAATGGAAATTGGGTTAAGAAGTACCGTTACTAAGATTGTACCATTAGATTTAGGAAAAATAAATGACAACATTATGTGTAAAAAAATAAAATCAATCCCAATTTTAATGTATATTAATTGTTAAAAAAATCATTGATCATTCACACATATTCATAACACAACATAATCAAGAAGTATAAGTTTTACCCAAAAATGGAAATTGGGCCATGAAGTTCCCTTGCCTTGTGTCTAGCTTTTCTCGTTTGTTCTTAAATTTCCTGAATAATAAACATAATTAAATTCATACCTTCTTAAGAACCTATTTCATATTTATTATTCATTTTATTTCACTTATTACTGTGCTATAATGATTAGTAAATTATTTGAGTGCATATCATACATTTTATCGATGTTTGGAACTTGTGTTAAAAAATGAACATGTAATTAAAAATTGTCTATGTGGTAGAAATTAATTTATCTCTAGAATAATATTCATGATTTATATATCATATATATCATATATATATAGTAAATATTTTTTATAATAGTTCATATCATTTGGATATATGAGATTAAAATGCACCATTCATGGAGACAGTAAGTCATATGTTAATATAAACGCTACTTCCATTTCGTTTTATTCATTTTAAATGGACTGAAACCAAAATATAAAAAGTTATATTATTATTCCAGTATAATATCATATTTTATATATGTTACTTAATTTCATTAAAACAATATTTTATATGTTTCTTGTATGCTATGAATGAGTCATATCACTTTGGCGGAGCAGTAGTCCGCACTTCCTCAAATGAAATTATCATATTTACCAATTACGGAAAAAATAAGGGATTCCTATAAATGAAAAATAAATAAGAATATAGAAAACATAAACATAATATATATCATATATAAATACATATCCATCATAATTTCCACCATGTGATGCGTTTGGAGATATTTGAACAATAATCATTTCGTGAGGCGGAAGTTCGTCATCCCTAGAAATAGTATGTTCATATCCATTAGATGCAGGTGTGAGGAAGTGTCATTCAAATTCATATCATAAAAAAACCTAGTATAATTAGAATACTATTGTTTTTTTAAAAATTAATAAATAGATTTTATGGTATTGGAGAAGTAAAATAAAAGAAAAGAACATAAAAGAAGACGTTATCTTTAAATCAAGTAACTCCTTTTGGTTTGAACTAAAATCCTTCCTTGAAGTGAATTATACCCAAGTTAAGGCTTTTATAAGCAATATAAGGATTTTTGGAGATTAGATAGGCAGATTTTGGATGATCCAAGGGGCTTGAGAGATGTGAGTAATGGGATAGAGGTGGTGACATTTTATAATTGAGAGGAGGGGCTCTTTAGAAATGTTTAGAAATATTATTTTATTATAAACTTATTTTTTGTATCCAAAGGTCCAAAACTAATTAAATATGAATATAAAATGACTATGGTTTGAAATAAAATCATCCAATAAGAATTAGACAAGTTTTGGTTATTTTTTAAATTTTTATAATCTCATTTATAATAATCATTCAGTAATAAGGTAATCATTGCATCATCATTGTATCATAAGTAATTTTTTATATGATTTCTATGAATTATAAATAAAATACCATTGTGTAAATTTTTTTTTATTTCAAATGAATTTTATATTCAAAGAGATAACTTTTATTACCCCATGTAAAAATTGATTTACTAAAAGATATATGATTATGTCATTTTTGTCTTTACTTTAAATTAATTAATATAAAGTGTGATTATCACTCCCAAGTGGATCAATGGGGTCCCAATAAATAACCCAAGGATTCCGATGGTCGAACATGTATTATAGAAAAGAAATAAGACACATGATACAATAATTTAAAATTATTATAATAATATTTGTTTACCCTTATTTACCAGATTTACCTTTTAACCATGGTCAATAAAATAATTACTTCAGTAAATATTCATAATGCCTAAAAATAAAAGTAACATATTAACACAATTTGGACCTCATAATTCCAAATAAGAAATCCATTTTTCAAAATTCAAATTATAGAAGTGGTAGAAATTAATTTAAAATTAATTTCCATTGTTAAAACAAAAACGTGTTTTTATGAAATAATAACAATCCAAATATTGAGACTTGTTTATGTCTAATTTCAAAGTGAAATTGAATCCAATGACCAAAATTTGAGTAATTGGTAAACATATAGTAATATTAAACATTAATATCATTTAAAATGATAGTCTATCCATATAAATTAATTAGATTAAAAGGATTTTTTGAATTAAAATACTGTATTTTTCATTATTCATAAAAAATGAACATTATCAGAAAAATACCAACCTTTTAACCAAAATGAATTTTGATATACCAAATCTGAAGAATAATTTTTTTGTCAAATATAATATAATAATGTGAAAAAACTACATTTAAAAAGGGTTCTCCATCAAAAGGTGGTAAATCGACCTTGTAAAAAATATTAGAGTATTTATGCTTAAAATTGGAATCATTCACATTTTTAAGACTATAACCATTATTGGATAAATGTAAAAAACATTTAATAAGAATGTCTAATAATATTTTAGTTATTCTTGTTCATTCCTACAATTACAACATCTAGGCATTAACTACTATTTGAAATAATATAAATATTATATTATGTTTTGGTAGAACACAGCGTTGTGTGAAACGAATGATTTAAATGAAACATGTTGTTCTGTAATGGGTACTCCATCGAACATATAATACCCATTAATATTGAATTAATATTTAATTCAGACATATTAATAAATATTAAAATGTTTTTTACTTTATTTACCTAAGATGTTACATCCTTCCCCCTTTTTGGAAATTTCAACCTCACAATTTTATTCACTTATCAAATAAACGGGGGTGTTTATCCCTCATTTAATTTTCAGATTCCAATGTTGACATATCAAACATATGGGTTTTCTACAAAATATTTACCTAATAGGTTATTTTTTTCCACAACAATTTCACACATTGGTCAAGAATCTGGACTGGTTATTCATCCTATGAAATATTTTCTTCCAACTAAATAACTTATGGACTCAATACATGAGATGGATCATGAATATACCTTCTCCGCATTGAAACATTAAAATCATTGTAAACATGGGATAAAAATGGAGGTAAATCCACTCTATAAGAAACTGATCCAACTTTCTCTAGGATTTAATAGGGTCTAATGAACCTCAAAATCAACCTTCCCTTCTTACCAAAGCACATCACACTTTTCCATGGAGAAACTATGAGAATGATATGACCACCTACCTCAAAATATATATCCTTCCATCTGATATCCCCATAATATTTCTGCTTGCTCTAAGTTGTTCTCTTGTGCTTTGATTCAACTGAACTTTATTGGCCATCTCATCTACCAATTTTGGTCCCATCAGCTTCTTTTCACCAAATTCATCCCAAAAAACTGGGGTTTGACACTGACTGCCCTATAATGCCTCAAATGGTACCATATATATATTAGAATGAAAATTGTTATTATAAGAAAATTAAAAAAATGAATGATGTGTGTCCCAACATCCTGGGTAATCCATTAAGCATTGTCATAACATATCTTCCAATGTCTGAATTGTTCGTTCTGACTACCCATTTAATTATTGATGAAATGGTTTCCTAAAATTTATTTTAGTACACAATGGATTCTTATGTCCTTTCAAAATGTTAGAAGTAATCTTGTAATCATAATCAGATACAATGGAGAAGGTAACTCCAATAAACCTAACTATTTCATTAACATAAAACCAATATTTATGATCTTGAGAAAAAGTATCTTGAAAAGGAATGAAATCATCATATTTAGTCAATCGATCAATAATAACCAACATTTTATTTCAAACATGATATGTTTTCAGAAATCCCACACCAAATTCCATGGATATATTTTCCCATTTCATATCTGGAACTGGTAAAGGATGAAGCATCACTTTTGTAACTCCCACTCTGCTTTAACCAGTAGATAAATCAAACACTTCAAAGTAAAGTCAACAATGTCACTTTTCATTCCATCCCACTTGTAATACTCCTAGAGAAATCTGTTCATATTAGTACATCCCGGATGAAATGAAAACGAAGAACTATGAGTTTCACATAATAACTCCTTCTTCAACTGTTATTCACAAGGAACACATAATCTCTTTCCAAAACTCAAAACACAATCATTATAAATGTTAAATTCAGACAACATACCCTTCAGAACCAACTCAACATTTTTCTCCAACTCACTATATTCTTTATGCACTTTCTTAATTCTGTCTACTAGGGATGATATCTCTAACACCTGAGAAAAACAGAGGAATTTAATACACAAAACACTTCCAATCAAAAATTAATCAAATCAAAAACCAAAAGATCTTAATCCAAACTTATCATGGTTAAGGTAGAATTACTCTTTTGATTCAATGCATCAGCCACATTTTTTTCCTTTCCCAGATGGTAATGGATTGTGTAATCATAATCCTTGATTAATTATAACCATCTATTTTGTCTCAATTTTAATTCCATATTTTTAAATATATATAAAAAACATTTGTGATCAGTATATATTTTACTCTTTACGCCATAAAAATGATGTATCCAAAATTTTAAAGCAAAAAAAATTGGATCTATTTCCAAATCATGTGTAGGGTAATTTATCACATGATGTTTCAACTGATGTGAAGCATAAAAAAATACATAATCATTATGAATTAGGACAAAACTAAGTCCTTTCATCAAATCATCTCTATTGATAACAAATTCACCATCTCTGGAAGACAGTTCCAAAACTAGGGCATTCCCCCTTCTTCATTTCAACTCCTTAAAACAATCATCACATTCTTTTTTCCAAATGATCATAACACCATTTTGAGTTAACATAGTCATTTGGATAGATAACCATGAAAAGTCTCATCAAACCTTTGGTAATAACACACAAACCCAAGAAATCTATGGATCTCTGTGATATTGGTTGGTCTTGGGAATTTTTCAAGAACATTTGTTTTAGCAGGATCAAAAGTTATGCCATTTCTTGAAACAATGTGACCATGCAATGAAATTTGTTGTTACCCAAACACACACTTGCTGAATTTCAAATATATTCAATTTTCTTATAAGGTTTTCAAGACAACCCATAAATGAATTTCGTGTTGTTATTTACTTTTAGAATAAACCAAAATATCATCAATAAACAAAACCTCCATTTATCTTATAATTAAACTGACCTATCATTACCAAAACTGTTCAATTCTGATTTCGGTAATCTCAAGATGCTGATTTGGAAGTTTATTTCTCTATGTATTCCTTCCCAGTATAGCTGCCCTATTTCTTCTATGAAAAAAATTCTGAACAAGGAAATAAATTCTACGAAGCAACATGGTAATATCTAAATTCTATATCATTTCAATCTTACCATAAAGTAAAAATAATTTTTGGATACTATTTTAACAATAAAATAACTCTTAATGTTTTCTAAACTGAAATCTGAAACCAACTATAAGTATTTAACCTTAAACATTACATAATATTGAATTAGATTAATACTTTACATTAAGGATATTTTCATGAATAGAGCTTTAGATAATTAGGATATAAAATATACAATACAATATGAATAGTAGATGTATAAACGTCTACTCAGTATCCATTTTTTCATAATGTAATAACTCTGGAAAAAAAAGATAAATGTCTAGTTCATTATTTTAGACATCATGACATTTCATTTATCACATCCTTGACACTTTTTATCTTTATTTTCTATGAAAAATATTTCAAAAACATGGGATGAGTATAAAAAGCTCAGTAAGGGATACACAAATAATGAAAACTATTAGTTTTTCAAAACAGCATGTAAACCAAGAATATGTTATCATAAGTAATAATTTTCACCTTTATGAAGTAGTAAATACTCTTCATAGAATAAAATATCATTTCGTACCCTTTTGTAACAAAAATATTACCATAAAATCCATAGAAAGAACACATAACATATAAAGGTTACATGGGACATTAACTTACAAAAATAGAATAACCATACGGTCGACTTCTAAACATATCAAAATATGGAATAGCCATATAGGCAATTCCATACCCAATGCATTGGAGGTTATAATTTATCTAACCATATTATTTTATCACCGAACCACCCATCATTTGGATTATCACGTAACCACCCATCAAATGTCCACGTACCGTTATAAAATCAAAAAACATAAAATATTAAAAATAAAAAAATTTCACTAATAAAATTTTATATGCAATAACACGAAATAATTCTAGATATTGAAATAATAAACCCATTTAAAAAACAATTTTCCAAACCAAAACACCCAAAAATAGAATCAGTGATTTCTTTTCCTTTTAAGAACATCAAGGCTTATAGAGGAATCCAAATAATGATTATATAGGAGGAGGGGTCATTGTTGCTGAAAATGTTAAAAAAATCCTTTTGTCATTTAGTAAAATTCTTCATATAAAAAATATTCCCTTTGAAACAAATTAAAATTGAAAGGGGTTTATTATAAACCATATAAAATAAAAAGGTGTATACTATGAAAACATGCATCAATGAAAGGAGATTGAGATGAAGTCCCTTACAAAGCTCATATCCTTTTATTGAGGACAAATAAATTACATAATTTTGTGTGATACCCATAAATACACCAAATTTAAGTGTATATTAAGTGTAAAACAATCAGAGGTCATTCAAACATATTCATTGATGACATAATTAATAAGTATAAGTTTATCCAAAGGAATGGAAATTTGGTTCAGAATTCCCCTTACAAAGATTTTACCATTTGAGTTAGGATAAATCAATGAAATAATTATGATTAAAAAATATAAATACACCCAATATATGTTGATATTAATTGTATAAAATATTAGGCCATTATTGTATAATCATTTCCCAATATAATCAAGAAGTATATGTTTAACCCAAAGAATGAAAATGGGGGTAAGAAGTTCCCTTACCTCGTGTCCGACGTGACTCATTCATTCTTTAATTTCATAAATAATATACTTATGTTAATTTATAATGAATGAAGAAAATTTTTCAAGTTTATTATTCCTTTGATATCACTTATTACCTTTCTATAGCAAATATTTAATTATATGGGTTTATATAGGACATTTCGTCAGTGTTCAAAACACGAGTTAAAAATTGAACTTTTTATAATAATAAATTATCCCGGTGGTTGAAATTCCATTTTATCTAGAATGATATTCATGATTTATATATCATATATATCCTATATATACATTATATATTTATTTATATTTGTTCATATCAGTTGGATATATGGAACTTAAATACATCGTTCTTGGAGATAGTAAGTCGTACGTACACATGAACAGTACTTCCTTTTTTTCATTTTAAAAGAAATTAAAACCAAATGATACATAGGTATATAATTATTCCATTATAATATCTCATTTTATATATGTTTCATATGTTCATTAAAACAATCCTTTATACATTTCATGTATTTTATGAATGAGTCATATCACTTTGAGGGGGCAGTAGTCCGTACTTCCTCAAATGAAATTATCATAATTAACCATTATGGAAATAATAATGGTATTCTATAAATGTATAATACAGAAGTATATGGAAAAAATAAAAATAATATATATCATATATAAATACAGTTCCATTATAATAGAGACTATGATAGATTGTTGGAGATTTTTGAACAATCGTCATTATGTCAGGTAGTAGTTCGCTGTCTATAGAAACACTATATTCATATCCATTAGATGGAGTTGTGTGGAAGTGTAGTTTGAATACTTGTCATATCTACAACCTAGTATATTTAGAATAATATTTTTTATAATGTAATGTAATAAATAGAGTTTAGGGGATTGGAGGAGGAAAATAAAAGACAAGAACATAAGAGAGATTGTTACCTATAAATATGGTGACTCTCATTGGTTTGAACAAAATGACTTCTTTGATGTGCTCCGGCATAATTTAAGGCTTATAGGGGAAGATAGGGATATAGGGAGAGTAATTGTTCTGTGTTTGGATGTGCCAAGGGGCTTGAGAGGTGTTACTAATGGGATAGAGGTAATGTATTTTTATATGGAAGAGGAGGGGCACTTTAAAAAAGTTTGAACCTAATATTTTATTATAAACTAATTTTTGGTTTCAAAATATCCAAAACTAATTAAATTAGAATATAAGATGACTCTTATTCGAAATAAAGTCAACCAATAATAATTGGAAAGGTTTTTGAATTTTTTTAATTTTATATAATGTTGTATATTTAAATCATTGATTATTAAGGTAATCACTACAACATCATTGTGTCCTAAAAAATTTCTTTATTTGATGTCAAAAAATAATAAATAAAATACAATTATGTTGTAAATCCTTTTATATTTCTAATTAATATTTACATTTAATGATATAACTTATATAACCCCATGTAAAAATTGATTTACTAAAAAAATATATGTTTATGTAATTTTTGTATTTACTTTAAATTAATTAATATAAACTATTATTATCTCTCCCATGTGGCACCATCAGGTCCTAATAATCGACCCAATGATTCCCATGGTTGGAAAAGTATCAACCCATAGGAACATGACATATGTTATGGAAATTTATTATTATTATTATTATATGTTTTACCCGTATTTACCATATTTACCCTTTATCTATGGTAAATAAAATATTTAATGAAGTAAATATTCGTAATGTCAAAAAATAAAAGTTACCTATTTACAAAATTTGAACTGCCTTATTCCAAATATGAAAACGATTTTTCCAAATTAAAAAAAATGAAATGGAATAAATTAAATTAAAATTAATTCTCGTTGTCAAAACTAAAACCATGATTTTAAGAAATAATAACTATCAAAAGATAGACACTTATTATATCCAATTTCAAATTGAAATTACTTCTAATGACAAAAATTGGATTAATTGGTAAAAATTTAATACTATTAAACTTTAAACCCATTTAAAAAGATAATCTATCCATACAAATAAATTAAATTCAAAGGTAGTATTGAATTAAAAGATTGTATTGTCACTATTCATAAATGATATAGCATTATCAGAAAAATACAAAAACATTACCAAAAGTAAATTATGTTGTCCTGATTACAAGGAAATTTCTTTTTCGTCAAATAGAACATACAAAAGAAACAAAAATATATTTGAAAAGGGTTCGTCGTCAAAAGGTGGTAGATTGACATTTTAAATAATATTAGAGTATTAATGCTTATAATTGGATTCATTCACATTTTAATCATATGACTTTTATTAGATAAATGTAAAAACATTTAATAATCATGTGTAATCATATTTTACTTAGTTCTGTTCATTCCTACCATTACAATGTCTAGTTGTTAACTACTATTTGAAATAATATTATTATAGTATTATTTTTCAGTATAACTCAATGGTGTGTGAAATGATAAATTTCAAAGAAACATGTTGTTGTGTGTAGGGTACACCATCAAACACAACATCCCCTTTATAGTAAAATTAATATTTAATTCAAAAATAGTAATAAATATGAAGATGTATTGCACTTTATTTACCTGTTATGTTACAATAATACACCATAAGATAACATTTACCAATAAATGTCTCAAATTATAAAAAATATATAAAATAAAATTACTAAAAATGGTTATTTTTTATTATAATTTCCCTGATAAAAATGAAATAAACATCATTTATTATGAAAAAAACCCTTGATAAATAAAATTTTTCTAATAAATAATGTTGACTTATTTATTATGCATTACTAAATAAATTGACATTATATAATAATTATATACATATTTTACATGATGTGGTTATTAATATTCATTAAAAAAATTTAATTTAAAGGATATAGTGCTAATATTATAATAATAATATTTCTATATTACATCCTAGTTTTTGTGAGCATTGTATTTCATATATCCCTTGATATAAATATATATTACTTAAAGAAAATATATTATAAGATAATGTGTTGTTACACCCTACCCCCTTATTAAAATTTCATCACAACAATGTCATTTAATTTTTTATTTATTCAAAACATTTATTTTAAAATAAAATACAATGAGTTGTACTTAATAATAATATTTGGGAATGAAAAAAATTATTTATTATTTAAAAATGTATTTGACTAAATCTGACGAATTGTTAAAGTATTTATATAATATCAATTTAACATTTATCACCAGACAAAATTAATCACACATAAAATCACATACAGAAAATATATATATCATAATAGCATAATATCTAAAATATGCTAATAATTTCCAAAAAATATCTTTAATCACTATAAAACCACTACAAAAACATATATGATTCATGTAATTAACTCAGTATTTATTCCTAAAAAATGATATCCTAGAAAATAATATTCTCTATCCTTATATTATACAATGTTCCAAAAAAATGTTGTTAACATCATCTGAATAAACTTTAATTGGTTTCTCGCAATAACACATTTTTTGTTCATGATTATCTTTACTATAAAATGTATGTTCCAAAAATATGATAATAATTTTATCCTAATTAACCATAATAACATAAGATATCATACTAATGAAAAAAATTTATCAATACATTTAATCTTATTTGAATAAAATTTTAAAATATTCTCCCTCAAATTACATTTTCCCTAAAAAAATTCTATAACCACAAAGTTATATTCCCTTAAAAGTATACGAATATATCTTCATTCATCATAAAATCCCATCACAAAAAACCTCAAATGGGTATTTATTAAATTATATTTATGACAAATCATCGAAATTTCAACCCATTACACTATAGATTTATCCCATATCACATATAGAATATCAAAGGTTACAATAATTACAATATTATCATTCCTTAAAGTTGTTCATTAACATAATGTTAATTACCCCTATAATATACCTTAAGAGTTCTTTAAACCTATTTACTCTTAGGCCCACTCATCACACACCATTGATAATCAATTTAAGAACAGTTATCACATTCCATGTTATTAAAACTAGGTGCATATTTCCAATAGTTATATACACGTGTTGGTATCTATACGAGGATGCATTTTATAAGAAACCACATATTCCTTACTTTACCAAAGCTTCATAACATTACCCAATACTTATAGTTATCCCTTGATTGTTTTAAAGGATTATACTATTTAATTTATCTTTTCCAAAATATAGTACCCAAATATAACAGTAAACATTCATTGATACCAACTACAAGTCCATAAATATGTTAACACAAAGATTTCAATTATCTTACTAAATCTTCATATTTTTCAAGATATAGACTCCCAAATAATTGAATTGTCTACAAACCCAGGATAAGGGACGAATAAATTAATCTCACATTAAATTTTATAACAAAAGAATATAACATATAATTTACGTGATAATGTTATCATTTGTTGTTTTATCTCCCTAAAATCATTCATATGTCTCTTCTCAGTATCCTCGGGGATGGAAATAGTAATAAAGGGGGAGATCTCAATAAGGGTTAATGTAGGAAATATCAGTCAGCAATTGTTAGTGGGAATATGAATATGGGTTTGATAAAATGATCATATATTGAGTAATTCATACCCAATTAGTAAAATATATTTCAAAATTAATCAGGCACAACTATTTTTCAAAAATGGAATAATATATAAGAGTTAATAATCATCAATAATAAATCATGATCTAAGAGAAAATATCAAAAGAATAAGACATGTGATTTGGAGTACACAAAAGTTTATAATGAAATTTATCAAGTAATGTCTCACCAATAAAACTATCATGGTGTACATAGTTCCTTGTTGAACTAGGTTTATTTCAAATATTATTCATTATCAACCGATGAGATATAATTTTTTACCTAATAGAATAAAGGGTTATAGTAGACCAACTATTTCTTGGTATACAATAAAATCATATATATATAGTTTTTAAAAAACCACCATTACTTAGTTTAAAATGTATCCACTCATGCTTTGTATATAATTGAACAACACATCATTGTTTTATAATTCAATGACCCCTATTTAGTTTATAATATAACCACTCATCAAATAATGATAATCTTTCAAAATATTTACAACAAAATCACAAGACATTCATCATATCAATTTTTAACAAATAGATGAATGTAAACCTATATCATAAATATCATAAAATTATTATTGTAAACAATCCATATGAATAATAATGATAAAACCATTTTATCATATTGTTCATGCGTGAACTACTTTAATTATTTTTATTTTGATAAATTACAAATCATATTTTTTATATATTTTAAAATAATCAAATGAAAAAAAAATGTTTTATATGACATTTTATATTTTATTACTTGTGTTAATGTTTTATCAGTTTTATTTTTTTACCCTATGTAAATATATTTGTACATCATACATATATATTTTTACTATGTTCATATATCAAAGGAGTTAATTATTTTAGTTTAAAAAAAATTTGTTTCATTGATTTTTATTTAATTTTTAACATTTATCTCAATTATTATATATAATTATATGTTGTTAAACCAGTACAAAATAAATTTTATATTTATATTTTGTACCATTATTTTAATTTTTATAAATAAACATTAAATTTATGTTTTTTTACCCCGAAATATAGTTTTTAAAATACACTTTATACTTACATGAGGAATAGAACCGACTGTTTACACATACATATCCTCATGTTATCGTTCATTAATCCATGTTATATTTTTTTAATATAAGAAGAAAGATAAAATTAATATTTACCCTTACATTACTTCAATTAAACCCCTATTTAATAGTTTAACATTATGTTTACCCTTAAAAAACATTATATCTTCCCTTAAGTAGCATTTAAAAACAATATTTTACCCTTTCGTAATATCTATAATACCTTAGAGGTGTAAATTAAATGATTTCTTACATTTATTAAAATTATTATTACATTTAAATAAATTTTCATTACCCTTACATGGGTAAGTAGTACCATTATATGAGTAATGTATACTGTTGTGAAATAGTATTTTCCGATACATTAGATTCTCTTTACATTTATGTAATGCTAAGTTACCATTACTTGAGATATAAACATTCTTTACATAGATTCTAGTTACGTATACACAATATATGAACATTGAAATGATTAATTTAAAAACTATCTTATCTTTATGAAATGGATTACCCTTATAAAATATACATTTTACCCTTTCACATTTAGACAAATTGTGCGATAACCCTTATATAACCATAGGGATTAAAAGGTTTCCCTGAAAAAAAATATATAATCATATTTTTTACTTTTAATGGATCTAAGTAAAATTATATAGAATTCATATGTTTACATAACATGAATATTAAATTTATAAAACATGAATATTACATGAAAATATTATTTTAAAAACATTTTCTTTTTTTCTAATGATTTTATAACATTATTTTTATTCATCTTCCCCATAGGAGGAAAAGTTTCTTGATATCATGACACAAAAAATAATTATTTATGGTTAAATTCAAAAAATTTTTTATGATATTTTAAATAAGTGTAATGAATGTATCCATTTAATTTTTATAACCATTGAGTTTTAATTCATATTGAAGAAATAGGGATCACCTACAACACATGGAGTCTATGGTATATAAGATGTATTTTGTATGAAAAATATATTTTGATGAAATTCATCTATAAATAAGGGGTGTAATAAAAAAAATAACCAGGATTATTTATTATTGAAATACCGATTCACTTCTAGTTTGACGATGAATTCCATTTTCTGAAATCAATTCCAATAATCGTAATTTTATTGTTGCAGACCAAATTCTTCTTCAACATATTCCAAAAAGTATCATTATTTTTAATTTTTTATGTAGTTCAATTTCTTACACGGTTATACCTACAAAAATAGTTAGTTATCTATTTTTTATCCATATAAAATGGAAATAAAAAATGGTTGATCTATACCTATATAAGATGTAGTTTTAGATTATAGATTTTCCTTATAAAATCATATTTGTAATCTTTTACATAAAACAATTTGTGTGTAATTGACTTTTTTGTTATTATTCTATATTCGTAATCTTATTTCATTGTTTTAGTGGGAACCCATTGCCTATATACATCAGAGGGTATTTAAGAGTGTACTATGGCATTATTTATTAGATCTATGAGAAAAATTTAGGTCTTCCTTTTTCTATATTTATTTTCATTCAAACGATTTAATACCACAATCACATTCCTTTATTTTTGGTTAGTACTCTAATAAATATTTTATTATGTTTATAATTTTCTAGTAACTATTCACCACAACACTAGATTATGTTTCTATTGATATCCATGATAAAAATTGATATCAGAGGTGGTTCCATAAAAGTATATATTTTATCAATATTAATTATTATAATTTTATTGTGATAAAAATTCCCTTGACCTAATAGAAGAACTAAAATATCAATTTTTTTCAAATTAAAATTTTAAATCAAAGACATACATCCCCTTAGACCCCCACATATTGATAGAGGAGATTATGTATATTGGAAGGATAATAATGAGGTACTTGTAATGAATATTGGAATTGAATATTGAATTGTTATGAATTTTCATCATTAACATTCCAATGAATATTTCGAAAAATTAATTGGAAATGATGTCCAAAATATGTTTTAAATTATAAAATCAAGTATTTACAGTATTTTTCATTAATTATATGAATTTAAAGATATATTTCATCATGAAAAACTAATTATATATTTTTCACAACATTAAAAGTAACTCATCATGGAACTATAATTTTTCTGTAAACCTTGTTATGAAAACATCATTGAAAATTTTAAGAAGTCATAACGTATGATCATGAGAACATCAGTGAGATGTATAACCATTATAATAAGATTTTGAATGTAATTTTTTCTCAAATGAAGAATATATAGAATTAATTGATCATTGAAATAATAATTCAATCGCTAAATAAATATGTGGGACTCAAATAAGGTTACATTCATGGAAAGTAAATATTTCACCCAATATACCATGGATGAATTGAATCAATCAATTCTTAAATATGTGATTGAAATAATGATAAATGTTAGTGAATATTTTTTAAAAATAATGGTATAATATTTAAAATAAATACTAATGTTTCAATTGAATATTCTGATACAGATTACCATAAAAATGAGGGTGAACTAAATGAAAATCTACAAAAAATTATTTTCAAGTTGATGAAAATTGAAGCTAGTTTTATAAGAAAATCCAAATAGGAATACAATAAATATATAATAAAAAAATTAAAGGAAAATCTAGTAAATATAGTAGTGTTTATTAACTAATATGTTTTATATGTAATAAAAAGAGACATATCAAAACTAATTGTCATAATATAAAACAATAATGAAGAGAAAAGCAAGACATCAAGAAAATAAAACCAAAATATCATGATAGATGGAGTTCTAATTTGTTTTCAAGGTCATAAATTGAATCTAAAATAATTTAATATGCAAAAAACATATGTTTTATGGCTACCCATGAAAATTATTAAGTACTAAATCTCGTTCTAATTTACAAAATGATTCTAATAGTATTTATTATAATGTTCTAACAGAAAAAAAAATTTAACGAAAATATTTTTTGAAAATTGGTTATCAAATTGAATGATTAACTGGAATTTAATAAAATATAAAGATTGGAAATTAAATATTATAATAGTAGTATAATTATTTCTCTTATAAATCTATATGTTCTAAGTGTAAAAAGCTATAAAATCCTCAATAAGAAGATAAGATGTTACAAAATGATAATGAAATGTATAACGACTTTCTCTCTATAAATATATATTATCAATATGGAAAATTAGAGAAACTAATGGTTAAATTAATGAAACATGATAGTGAATGTTAGAAGGTTAATCTAGAGAATACTAATCTAAGAAATTCATCATCTAGATCAAATAGAAAAAACTAGGGAGATATAGAAAATATTCAAAAAGAGAAAAAAATTTAAAAACCATTTTGTTTATATATAATAAATTATTTAAATTTATTTTCATGGGTAGTATAAGTTTGAAAATATTATTTTGTAGAATAAAATTATAAAATAATGATCTACTTTTGGTTATAATGTTGCATTTCCAAATATTCAAGATAGCTGTTTTCTAGTAGTAATGATGGTAGAACATACAATGTCACATGATTTATGTGTTGTGAGAAATTGAATTATATAAATTAGTGTCCTCATTGATTTTCCAAATATTTCAGTTATAATAAAAAATTTATTTCAAAAATATACCTTCCAAACTACCATAAACTAAATATATGAAATCTATACGGGTAATAATCTTTTTAATAATCCAATTGGACTAAAAGTATATTGGGTTCAAAGACAACTCTATGTTTGATTTTATTTTACTAAATCTTCTTTATAAAACTCTATGATATATAGTATATATAAATATACATGATTCTCATAAAAAATATATTAATATCGATCAATATTTATTTTCCAAAATCAATGAGATTGTGGAGATTTTACTTCTTGTGATAATAGTAATGTAAAATATAAAGGGTATAGAAAAGTAGGTATTTTTAGATATATTATTTTGTTTAATTTTTTTTAAGTAATTATACATAATATATTTAGTATATCAAAAATTGTTTAATATGGAATAATTTAATGTTTTATGTTAATATATTTGTTCTTTTTAAGGATAAATATATTTTATTTTAGGCAATAAGAAAGATAACATTTATATAACTAATTTTTCTGATTCAAATAAGCAAAATATTATCTTCATAACTGATATAGAAAAGGATTACATTCTATGGATTTAGATACTTGGTCAGTCTAATTTATAGTGGATGCATAGATTTTCTAATTAAGGAAATTTTTAAAAAACTATCAGGTAAATGGTTAAAAAATATTTTTTATGTGATTCAAATTTAAATGTTATGAAAGATAACGTACCATTTTGATCTATTAATTATGTTAGTACTTCTAAAAAATTTAGATTATTATATTTTTATTTGTTTCAACATTTGATAACATAATTTTAAATAGGTCAAATATAATTTTTACAAATAGTTTATCAGTTCATTGGGTTCACATTTATTTGTTTTGTGGTTCATAATGAGGAATCTCTTTTTGTATTTAATATATTTTGTAATTACTTTAAAATAATATGTTTATAAATTTCTATCTATTATAGAATATAATGGTGGTGATTATTCAAATACAATTTTAGAAGTATTTTTTTATGAAAATGGATATTCTAATAATTTTCATCTATTATAACACCATAAAAATCATGTTGTAGAAAAAAAAATATAACAAATTTTTAAATTGCTCGAAAAATGAAAATATATTAAGATTAATGATGTTTTTTAGCCTTAATCCATTTACACAACATGATAGACTAATATTATAGATTTATTATACCATTATTGAAAAAAAACATAAGAATTGGTTAATGTATGAAATACCATTTTATATTAATTCAAAGTGTTTAGGTGTACAGTTTTCATTTCAAATACAAAATATTACTGACATAAATTTTATGATATTGTGGTGAATGAATTTTTTAAGTATATTATTCCTAAATTAATTAAAACATATTTTATAACAAGACATTAATTAATTTCCAAGAATCTTGGAAGGTGAAATTTGATGAAAATAATGATAAAATTTTCATTTTTTGAAACATTGAAGATGAATTTAAAGAATTTAAATTTGCTGAATATGAAATTAATGATAATAATAAAACAACTCAGTGGGGGATATTCTTACTCAATCTCATCAAAAATATTAAATTAATCATAAGTATCACAAATTTTTGACTCTTTTTGGAAATTTTGATTTTGGAATCAAAACTGGAATCGCAGTTTTAAATTTATAATTTAATTATATTTTAATTTAATATAGTACTTAATAATGTTGATGTGGATTTTAAATATATTATTTTCCTTAAAACAATGGAATAAGAAATTAATAAATTTGTAAATAATAATTCTTCGAATCTAGTAACCCCCCCCCCCCAAGAGAGACAAGACATAAGAAGAAAGTTTATTTTTTATAATAAGCTAGATGAATCAGTTTAGAGAATAATAAAAAGAATATATTCACAAGTGAACGGAATATATTTTTAAAAACATTTTTCTTCGCTTTCTATAATTGAGGGAATTATTATATTATTATATTATTATTATTTTAATGATTTCAAATTATTACAAATGGATTTCAAATGTTCATTCCTTAGTAGTGTAATTTCGAGGGATATATATCTACACTAACCAATTTTTAGGAAAATAAACAATTCCCACACAATTTGTTTATGATTAGTAAAATTGTTTATGGTCTTAAAAATGATCCAAGATGTTGTAATGAATGACTAACTATTTTTTACTATAAAATGGTTTAAATAAAGGACATGTTTCCCCAACATTAATCACTAAAAACATTCTTATTTTTACCATAATTGTAAAAATATAAATTGATGTAATAGTGTTTAAATATAAAAGTGATTCTATGTGTAATTATATTTCTAGTATTATGAAAAATAATTTTCATATGAGATTAATCTAAGAGTTAATACTTTTTCTAGTTCATCAAATTATTCCATGGAAATATAGGATATTAGTTAATCTATATAAATATTCATGTAAACTGGTTATAAATTTTGGATTAGATTTAGTAATATTTTGAGAAACCCAATTAGTACTAATTAAAAATTATATAGTTGTTAATCATGATAAGATTTGGTGGTTAAATTATATAGGAGAAATTTAGGTAGTTTTCATTACATAATTTCTCTTAGTCTTCATATAATGTTTAATGTGTGTTAATGTAAAAGGTATAAATACAATATTAAACAGAGTCATCTTAATGTAGTAAACATAATTATATGATACATAAAAGGAACATTAAATTATGATATATTATATTCAAAAAAAGGTTTATTTTTTTAGTTACAAGGATTTCTTATTTCGAGATATCAGGATTCATTAGAAAATTACATAAATTATATTTTTCATACTTGGAAAACTTTTAATTTCATTTAGTTTTTTGAAAAAATTATTGATTTCTCTATATTTGATGATAAATATATAAACCTTTATCTCATTGTTGTTAACACTATATTGGGACCAAAGAAACCTTGGGTGACTTCACGTTTATTTTAATAATGTTATTATTTATTTTGACAATATAAGTTTTATAGTAATTACTACGAATCCTATACGACACTCTCAAACAAATAATATAGTTGAATGATTTCATTTCATTCATGATCATGTTAACATATGATACATTGTTTAAGAATATATTCCCAATAAAAGGAAATTAGCTATAATATTCAATAAAA
Organism: Viscum album; assembly: GCA_963277665.1. NCBI lineage: Eukaryota > Viridiplantae > Streptophyta > Magnoliopsida > Santalales > Viscaceae > Viscum > Viscum album. Next base: position 1,584,646,610 of record OY728152.1, on the reverse strand, counting down.
TAGTACATTCCCCATGTTTTGATAGAATAAATTTTGAACTTGGCCAGTCAGAATCTTAAATGTTATTATTTTTTACTAGAAAATATTTAACAAAAAATAATAAAAACAAATATTTAAAGAATTACGTAAGAATAAATTTTTTGGTAGAGTTTTTTTCATAAATAATTCAATGTTTATAAATAGTTTTTATCATATTTCTAAATTTAAGAAATGTTGTATAAATGTTAAAAAAAATTGTACATTATTTTGATAAAATATTTCGAAATATTAAAAATATAAATTTTGAATTGTGTTATTAAATATATATAATTTATAAATTTATATACATTTATAATTTATAAAAAGGGATATTATTAGTGATTAGACATGAAATAGGATATTTTTTTTATAAATTATAAATCCTATCAATTGTTGAATAAATTAAAAATTGAAAGTAAAAACTATGTTGTATATTATATTATTTTTTATTATTTCATGTGTTTATGTTTTATTTATTAATGACATTATCCTATAAAAATCCATTATTATATATTCTATATTTTTTAAACCATGTTCGTCTTTCATATGAGTTAGTGGTATTATTTTTAAAAATATATATTATTTATAATTAGTTTATTGATATTAATTGTATTATAATTTTTATCATTTTTCATTTCTATTATATTATTTTCAATTGTAGTCAAAACCATTTAATAATAAAATAAAACTATATTTTCAACCCTTATATAACATTTATATTTATTATTTACCTTTATGTAATTAATTTTTACCCCTTTGTATTTTTACAAAATACCCTTTACCATTATCTGAGTATTATAAGTTAACCATTAACTTTATTTTAATTCAAATTAACTTTATGTAAGACATATTGTATATTTTTTCCCTTAAATATTTCGTTAAAACTAATATTCTTTATTACAATACTTTTATTCTACCTTTGGGTAAGTTATTTAATATTATGTCTCCTCGTACAAAACATTCTTTTGTCCCTTAAGTACCATTTATATCCAATATTTTACCATCAAATTACATGTATATTTCCCTCAAAAAAGTATGTTATGTACCTTTTTACCTTTACATAACTCAGTTATTACCCTTACATAAGTGTTCATTACCCTTACAAAAGTAATTATTACCATTATAGGAGTAATTTTTACCCTTGATCTTATAGAGTTTACACATACAAGTGATTAAAATTACAACACATAGTTACCTTCATGAAATTTGGATACCTTTATGTGGGTGTTATAAAAACTATATTACCTTTATATAATTCCTTATTCTTAGGAAAGTTATATTTTCCCCTTAAACATCATGAGATTTTTTATGTTACCCTTACATAACCTTTGGGATTAATACATTACCTTTAAAAAAATTATGGAAATTTAAAATTGTCTCTAAGTGATATATGTACATTTACATAGCATCCCTACATTTAAATATCATGCATATTACTTTTACATAGAATACATAATTATTTTACATGAACCTTTTCAAATGAATTAAATATATTATCATGGCATAGAATATCCTTTTTATTACTCTTTCCCAAAGAATAAATAAGTTATATATTCAATAAAAAATTATTAAATTGTGAGGATTAAATGATACATTTGAGCCTAATATTAAAAAATGGCAACAGATGTATACATTTTATTTTTCTAACCATTTATTAAAATTTTTTATTAATTAAATAGGAACACCCACACTGTATACATAATATGGTTCATGGGATTTCAATTATATGAACATTATCAATTGATAAAAATTATCTATAAATATGTTGAGATATATAAAAGATAAGCATGATCCATTTCTAATGAAATACTAAGGTTTTTTGGGTTCTGAAATATTTCCCTTATTATGCATCAAATACATAATTGATAAAGAACATCAATGAACAATATCTTATTCTACATTATATTCCATAATGTATAATTAGTTTTATTTTATTCTGGAAGTGTATTTAATTAAATTATTTTAAATGGTTATACGTCCATTAAAATGATTATTTAATAATTTCAACATGAACAAAAGGAAATCAAAAATTTTTATATAAATCTATAGAATACAGTGTGATAGGGTATTGATATTCCTCTTAAAATCATAGATTTTTTCTTATACCCTCAAATAGAATTTTTTTCCAAGGTCCTCTGTAATAGACTAGGTTTGAGTCTACACATAAAAGCTACTTTTCCATTCACAATCATTGCGGGTTCTATTCCTTTCAATTTGTTATTAAGAATTTAAGAGTGGAATAGGATCATTGAGATCTAAAAACATATGATAATATTTAGTTCATTAATTTTAATGTTTCTTATAAAGATAACTGATAAACACAAAAATCAAATTCAATTATTTTTTATAATACTTGGAATAATTTTTAATTATTCATAATGTTTTGAAGGTTTAATCACCATCCCCCCCCATATGTTATACTTAATTAGATATAGTGGAAAACACAAATCCCTATTAAATCATATATAACATCAAAATCGGTTATGAGTGGTGAAAAAGACATCAAAAAATCAATGCAATAATTCTTGATGAAAATATCCTAAAAATAAATGGGATAATTTTTGATGAAAAGATGTTTTTCTTTTTGAAATCCCTAATTTTGAATATATAAATGTCAAAAAAATTATTGGTGAAATATTCGTTTAAAATAACTGTGGAAATTGGTAGAATGAATATTCAAAAAAAATATTGCACGTGACAATGGGAAAACTCATTCATACAATATATGTTAGAAGAGAGAATTATTTTGACATGGTTTTAAAAAGTTAAAATAATATGTGTAGAAAAAACATCTATAAAAGGATTCCATTCATAACTTTTTAAATAGGGAGACATTTATTACAAATTAAAACATTAAAAAATTTCATATATATGAAATAACAACTACAAAATAATTTTTAAGAGCATGGACCTAAAATAAAATGTTTTTCAACAAAAGTGGAAATAAGGCCGCTTTTTTAAAAAAAATTGTATATAATTTAATTAAAAAAGAGATTAAAATTCTATTAATAATTATAAATTATTATAACCCCATATCATATAAAAATTATTGATTTTTATGAATAATTTCTAGTTAATTTCCCACAATATAAATATAAGATAGAAAATCAGGAAAATAAGTGAGACAATAATATTATCCCTCAGAATTTCAGTAATATTTGATTCAAAACCTCTTAAATGAGAGAAAATTCCATTGATTTTTTAATCCATATAAAATTCATTTTAAAAATTAAAAATACATTAATGGGTAGTATATAAATAACCCAAATTAAATAAGTGATAAATATGTCATATGACTCATAGAAATTAGAGTTAAACTCCAATCTGATACATCTTTGGTATCCTTTATATCAACATAACATGGATTAAATAATATGAATTTTAAATTTAAATACAAATAATTAACATGGACACATGATTTAACATTTTATTGGGGGAGTATATACACCTCATAACCCTATAATGGTGCATAACATCAAACATGCCACAAGAAAATAATATTGGGACAAAGAACCAGTACCTCAAGAAATATATGGATTCTTTATTAATAAATTTCATAACCATATTCATACATAACAAGAAAAATATTCATTTCTTATTACATATTATCACTTTTTTATTAATAATTCATTATTAAAGTAACAGTTCTGAGTGACAATGCTTTATTTTTCATACATGTTTCATTTTGACGGTTACGGTCCTTATACATTATCCATGGTTTCATAATCCCTAGAATTATAATAATTACATTTGTTCCATTAGTAATAATTATATAGTCTTTTATAAATATTCTTATAATTTTTTCAATGAATGTGAATTACATCACTTCAAAGTGATGATAATTTGTACGCACATGTGACTATGGATTGAACTTTTCGATAGATAGATATAAATAATGTTAAATAATAATTCACCTATAGAGAATAATTATTATATAAAAAATATAACATATATTCAATAAATATACCCTAATCGACATCCATTTAAATATGAAATGAAAAATAAATCACATCACTTCTTAGAGGCAGTAGCCCACACATACACACAAGTTTCGTTATAATTTTCTATCAGATGGGATGGTATGTAGGTAGATAATCAGTTATAAATAAAGAATATAATATATTTACTAAATTTTATATATAATCAATAAATACAATATAATTACCTTCAATGAAATATGGTCATGGAACAAAGAATCATATCACTATGTGGAGGTGGTAGTCCACACGTATGCACAAGTGATATATTCATTTCCCATTTGAAAGAAATGAGGTTAACATGGTTGTCACATAGTCACAATAACAACCCAGTATATTTATTATATAATATTTATCATTTTTAAAAGTATTAAATGTATATATAGTATGTATATGATGAAATAAACTATTCAAGATTCTAGTGAGACAATTACATCTTTTTTGAGACACAGCTGTTGTCTTATAACATAATCCTTATTATGATGGTTTTAGGTTAATAGATGAAGCTCTAAAATGAAGTGAAGAAAACTAGGATGGTATTATTGTATGTATCTGATGAACTGTAGTGCTCAAACATTGTTTTAATATAATATAAGATGAGGTTCCCATTTAAAAGTGATGTAATGTACGCACATGGAATTACCTATAAGATATAAATATATTATACATCTTAATCATGTCAAGTGGAACAAAATATCCATAATATAAAATTAATGAAATTATATGTTTCAAATAACATATGTAAAATGAAATTAATTCATGTTTATGTAAAATTTTAAAACATATCATTTAATATAACTCCTCATTAGACCGTCATAACCTTTACAATGGTAATACATTTTTTAATATATAAGGTTCTTAAATTTACTTATATGGTAAAATCTTACACAAAAGTTATCCACATGTCAAATTGTATACCATTTAACATCCAACTATTCCTATTTAGACAGTCTTTTATGTTTAACTCGTTTAATAATATATTTTCTATCATAAAATATCACTAAAGACATTTTTAGTATTAGTAATTTAATTTTACATCAAAGATAAAAAAATAATCAAAAATATAATATAAACACATTTAACATAATATATAATTTATAATTAATATCATTTATTCATTATAATTAACAATTGTATTCATAGCATAAAAAATCCAATAAAAATTTAATTTTACTATTTTTAAAATCATTTACCATGATGTTTTTATTACTTTCAAAGGATGTGTATTAGTATTGTGTAACATTTTAAGGTTAATATATAACCATTAAAATTTAAAAATAAATTAATTTAATAAAATTAATTAAATTCTATCAAAAGAACCATTCATATTCATTAATAAAAAATTTCTATCACAATGAAAAATTGTATAAAAAATAAAATCACGAAATTTAAATAATATATTTACAATTTCTATAATGTAATATAAAGGATATAAAAAATAAAAATTGATAATAAATAACCATATTTTAGTATCTATTATTTATTTTTTTTATAACAATACTCTAAAATATGATAGAGAAACATTTTTTTTGAGATTTTTAGGCCTTTCCTCCTAGTTTTTGCCCAGTTTTATCCTTATTGAGGGGATAAATATTTACCATGGTAAATATTTTTAATGACTTAAAATAAATGGGGAATATTTTGAAAATTTGAAAACCATGATTCAAAATACACAATCTATTTTTGGGAATTCAATTTCATGAATTGAATGAAATTAGTTTCAATATCAATGTGTAAAACAAAATGAAAATACTATTTTTTGAAAATTTTATTTTAAGCATAAAAAACATTTAAAAAATATAATTTTTATCCCAATAGAAATATTAAAAATGTTTTTAATAAAATGGAAAATATTTTAATTTTAAATAAAATCCAAAATATAATATGACTTTTTAAAAAAATATTTAATGAAAAGTAATGATTTTTTTTCAAATATCATTATTTTTGAAAATGCAATAAAAGAAAAATGTTTTCAGAAAAAAATAAAAAAAATAACACTAATATAATTTTGATAAGATAATTCATAAAAAAAATTCATTTAATAATATATATATATATATTAAAAAAATTTAAATGAATTGAAATGTCTGTTCATAAAATTAAATAACGCATTTTTTGATGAAAATATATTTTTATGTCATAAAATTACATTACTAAAAATTAACAATATATTTATTATTTATCAAAAAACAAATTTAAATTATATTAATATTCCATATCGTTTAAATAATTTGTAAATCAATATTTAAACCAAAAATTTAATGGGTTGGTTATAATGTTCTTATTTAGATAATAATATTTAAATAATATATTATGGTTTTTTAAACCTCGTTTATTTTGTATACCACATGCCATAAATATATATTAACTAATGAAAAAAAATTATAAATTTGTTTAGTTTTAAATAAACTATAATACTCTATGAATATAATAAGTTACAGATAAATAAATTTCATAATTTCAAAGGTTAATTGTCCACTTCCATTATGAAATATATATCAATATATATATGTGTGTGTGTGTTCTCTATATGAAAAAAATGATAATATAGAAAATTAATTTTTTATTTCATCATATATATTATATACCTAATATCATTTTAGAATATTTAACAGAAATATAAATATGTTCCTTTTTTAAAATATCATATGTGATAGGCTAAAACATCATCCTTATGTCTGTTACAAATTAATAGGTATTGTAAAACTCATTATATATCTATGTATTTCCTACCACATTATTATGTGACGATCAAATAAACCCTCTTTGTAAACTCATTTGTGGGTAAAATATATAAATTAATAAAATTTTAATAATGGTGATACAAATAAATGAAATTCTTGATTTTTAACTCATTAAAGATATTCTGAAATGTTAACTCAATTACATTAAATATTTCTATATTATTAAATCTTAATTTATATTATGAAATATTCTATGATTATCATAATAAAAAATATTTCAACCCTCTCAACAAAAATTTTCATTTGAAATATTTTTTTAATTAATTTAACAAGCATAATTTTTTTAATTTACACTGAAATTATAATCTCCTTTTGGATTTTTAAACGCATAGTCTTTGTTATGTTAACTGAATATTATTCTCTATATTAATATTTTTTATTATAAACTAAATTAGATTAATATGACTACTGACATAAATAATGAACACATACTAGAATAGTTTTTAATTTGTTAACTTTGAACTAATTTTTGTCTAAAAAATTTCCTACTAAATTCTTTGAAACTATATACTATTAATATTATCCAATTGAGAAACAAAAAAAATTGTAAATAAAATTTATATTTTATTATATGTAATTTTTAAAGAATAATATATTTTTTTCAAATCATATTTGGTATTCTATGTGTTTGAAAAATATATCTTGAAAATAAAATTATTCATTAAAATATGAAACTAATGATTCTAGAATAATAATTTATGATAGTTTAAAAAACAATTGGATAAAGGAGTTTATCCCGTATATTTTATATTATCATTTTATCCTTCGAAAATATTTTTCAAAAATTAATTAATCATAAAAAAATTTCTATAAGTTTATTTTTTAATATATTTTCCATGACTAAAACTTGATAAAAACAACTTCTTATATCATGAAAGAAAAATTAGATAACAATTCATAGTATTCACTTCATTCATTATGAGCATGATAAATTCATTTACATTAAAATGTATGTTTAAAAATTCAGTATTACATACCCTTCCATACAATGTATTTAATTTTGATAAAATTGATTCCAAAACTAGAAATCATATAAAATCCACCATATGTATTGTCATAATTTTATTCAATGTAATCATTTTTGCACCCCCTACTAATAAAAATATGGTTCTTCGATCATAAATATCTATTTTACGAAACATTTTTGGATTTTAACATCATATTTAATCTTCTAATTTAATAATTTACGAAATTTTACTATCTATAAATCACTAGAACCCAAAAATCATATACCCAAATTTTCTATCATCAATACATTTCGAAAATAAAGTATACTGATATTTAAATAATTGAAATTATCCTAATATTTCATAATTTGATGACCAAATGAATTCACCATATTTAACATGTTGTGTAGTATTTTTTCCGTCTCACCTAGTGATTGGAATTCTATATCATATTGAGAATATTAGTGAAGATTAAATTTCCTATTATTATTTTGAATCCAAATACATTTAAACAAATTGTGATTTGTTATATTATTACCCTAAATATATCAATTCAATGCTATCATGACATAAAAAATTAGTTACTCCTGATGGGGTTTTCCCTAACACATAAATTTTTTTCCTAAGAACTCTTCATAAATTACCAGTAAAAATAGTTTATTACATTAAGATTCTACTTTCCAATGTTTGATCTAAATGATGATCTTAATTATTATAATGGGGTTATTATGTATAATTGAATCCTTTATCAGGTTATTTTATTTATCATGACCTGTCCCACAGGGCTTGGACGTGACTACCCCAAGCCCATCTTCCATCGGCCAGGGGTTGGTGACAAGAACCTAAAGGATTTTCCCCGAATAGGGAAGGCATTTCCTTTGAGATCTGAACACACTCAAAAGGGGAAACTAAAGTAGACAACCAAAAATGTAAGGTACAACCACAAGTGTAAATTATAACCACAAGTGCATCTGTAGAATGACAGTATAAGATGGATGGAAGACAAGCCCAACTGAAAAGTACACGTTCAACTAAAAAGAGAAAATAGCTCATAGATTGTCCACCGAGGATCATACCTGAAGTGTAGGTACAACTCATCACCACAACACTCCACGTTATCATGTATCCTCTATTTACCACATGGCCCTAGTTCCCTCAATTATCAGCCCAACTTCTCACCATCTACATAGGACACAACAAGGTGCAGGTGAAGCCCATGTAGGGGTGAGTATAAAAATACCCAGTAGGGGACCCCGAGACCCCCGAAGATCTCTCAGTAATCTACAATGGAAAAATCCCAAGATATACCTAAAATTTATAATAAAAAGCATGATCTAAATCATGAAGCACAAATAAAAAGAGACATATCACTATAATGGTAACATTAATGTTACTAGGATAGGGATGACTACTTTTACAGCCAGATCATCCTATCTGTAGTAACTCTTGTGGTGACCCACATTAGACATTGGTGCAGACCCATATGGGTCACTGGTGCTAACAGCATTGGTCACTGGTGCAAACCCGTATTGGTCGTTGGTGTAGAACCATATTGGTCGCGGGTGGAGACCCATATTTGTAGCTGGTGCAGACCTGTATTGGTCACTGGTGCATGCCCATATTAGTCGCTGGTGGAGACCCGTATTGATCGCTGGTGCAGACTCATATTGGTACCTGGTGCAGAACTGTATTGGTCGCTATTGAAAACCCGTATTGGTCCCTGGTGAAGACCCACATTGGTTTCTAGTGTAGACCCGAATTGGTCGCAAGTGCAGACTCATATTATTCACTGGTGTACACCCATATGGGTCACTCTTTTTCTTCATGTCACAACAAGAAACTGGATTCCCGCTCATTGACCACATGATTCTAGGAGAACAGCTCCTCAATCCATTAGTTGTATTTCAATTGGTACAAAGTCCCTCAAAAATCATACCTATGGTACTAACTCGTCACAGGGGTTTCAATGTGACAAATGGCGCATCGATTGGATGCCCGATCTATGAGATATTAGCACTTTTTTAAAAAGGGTCTGGTTGTATTCAAGACTAGTCCATCCCAGGTCGAATGTCAAACTCCATCAAAACTCACATAGAGTATCTCCAAAGGACCTCTTTGTCACAAGTGTCCTTATGCCATAGACTACCTGTCGATCGGACGCATGGTCTGTTAGTTACAGCATTTTCTGTGAAACAGGGGCGATCACACCTCGGTCCGGCCTGGCTTAGTCGGGCCAGATGAAATATGCCAAAGGGTCCACTTTCCAAAAGGTGTCCCAAATCCACTAATGACATCTCAAATAGACATATAGTTCGTTAGTTACGAGAGATTCTTTATTCAGGTACATGTTGGGTCTGGGCCTTGTCCAACTTGATCAGACAGGCCCGACACAACAGGTCTTGATGTAACGACCTGTATTTCTCCATGTAATTTTTTTATATATAATTATTATGAGTCTACAAAAATTTATGCCACATAATTCCAAGGTCCGGTGTGCCCTTAAAAAATATCTCAAATTTTTTGAGGTTTGTTTAGTAAATGCGCAAGTGGTGTTTCATTAATTTTGAACCGGTGCTCGAATTAAAAATCCAATGTCACCGTTGAAACCATAGAGTTGGGATTATCTTAAGAGAGGCTTCACATTGACCACGGTAGGTATGATGAAAAATTTGAGTTTTGGGACTTTTAAAAGAATAATAAATATAACATTGTTATTTTTTTATTTTCTCTTTTATATTTTCCTCCAACAGACACGTGGAAACGTGGGACCTACTACGTGTCATGACAATTAATGACTTGACCATTCAATCTTATATAAATACAGCATTGGGGAATTAGTAAGGATCCTATTTAATGATCTCCCATTAAATCTGACGAATGTTAGACACCCTCACCCTCACCTATTTATATAGAGCATGGGGAGAGGTGTGAGCACTACTCAAACAAGCAACGAATTGTAGACAAAGTGACAAGATGCCAACCCCTTGGAGGACAGAGTGATTTTTTGTGAGCATTGATGAGGAGCACCAAAAACCTGAATTGAAGATCAACAATCGAGTGACATCATTGGAGGCTTGTTATGGAGGAAGGTTAACATCGACCCGCTTCATCAACCACTGGCGTTTCTCCATCCTTATTGAGGTAGGGTTTATTCTTTATTTGTGTTTTCGGAGTTATTTGAATCATTCCTACTCTCTTTCTATCAATATAACATGGAGGTCGCATGCCTAACGAACATCGACCGTTCCCTCCACCCTTTTGTTGAAAGTAGGTGTTTTCTTTGCTAGCTTTTCCTTCAGGTTAGACAAGCCCCAGGGCAAAAATAATGGTCGCGGCCAGAACTGTTGGGCCATGAAGGAGGTGTGGCACAACGTCACACACTGTAGGTGAGCAAGGGGCCCCAGACGAAGCAGCAACAGATGAAGATGCTTGCCGACACATCGGCTGACTGCGAGGAATGAGGCAGCACACCCGCATCGCAGGAGGAACAGGCCGGGGCTCATCAGTCAAGGTAATTAGAATAGGTAGCCAGCATACTAGCTGATTGCGGAAGCAGAGGGTAGCATGACTAGGACACCACTGTTGGAGCCACGGTAGTAGGACCCGCATCGCGTCCCAAGGTGACTTGGAAGCACCCATAGGCGCTACCTCTTTGGTTACAAATGGGGGTAACCCCTCCCCCCCCCCCCCCCCCCGTTTCCATCTTGGGCGGACCGCGGGCTGCACCACTTCTGGGCTGAGCCTCACACAGTCGGGTAACCTCCCTAGCAGGCCGCCCACCAAGAGGGTCGCGTGCCCGGGCCAGGCCGCACCCCCTTCCAGGATTCCCCCCTTGTGAGCCACCCATTGGGGACTAGGCCTCCCTTTTCAAGACCACCCCCTTATAGGCTGGGTTGCCTATTTTCGGGCTGCCACCTTACGGGTCGGGCTGGACTACGGCCAGACCCAGACCCCACCAGACCCAGGAACACATAAAAGTCCATATCATGAGAACCATACATTTTTTTGACAAACCAACTGCAGCGCTAGGGTCCATGGATTGAGACAGTCCTTTTGGTATACTCCACATGAGTTTTGAAGATATTTGGAGTGCATTCAGGTTGTATCGAACTCGAATCCAACTGGGTACTTTGAAATAAAATACTTATAACTCCCAAAAAGAGTTTTTGATTGATGCACCATATATCGCATTGGAACACTTACGACATTTGGATCCTTTGGATTACTCCTTTGTGGAGTATTATGATAGTCATGGGATTACTGATATCTCAAGGGGAAGATTATATAGAACTTGAGTTCACTGGGTGTGATGAAATCTTATGGCATTCCATAACGTCACAAAAGAACATCAATCTTGTGTTGGTCAAAATCTATCGATCATGTGTGGGTCCTCTTCTATCAAATCCTATGTGGGTCAGTGCTCAGCAATCCTAAGTGGATCAGTGCATACCGATCCTCTATGGGTCAGATCCTATGAGGGTCCGTGGGGGTTAATACCTATCAATCCTGTGTGGGTCAACTATAGTTCTCCTTAACAGAATAATATGATATAGTTTATGACTAATCATCTGTACTTCTATACATAAGTTATACCTAATGTGATATGATTACTTCTATATTCGTGGTGTTACCTATGTCGTACTTCTATATTTGTGATGTTAACTCTCTGGTACTTCTATCTTTATGTTTTAACCTATGTGGTACTTATACCGTTGTGGTGTTGTATTTGTGGTGTTAACTTTGTGGTACTTCTACAATCGGGGTGTTGTCTTCATGGTGCCACTTGTGTTGTACTTCAATCATTGTGGTGTTACCTTTGTGGTAATTCTACATTTTTTATGTTACAATTGTGTTATTTTTTCCTCATGTGAGAGATGAGTAAGTCTTAATAACATAGGTATATGTATGGGCATATAACTAAGTAGATTTGATGTATATTGCTCAATTATTTGATATTGATGTATTTCTTTGTGGTATTTTCTTTTTTGCATCCCTGGGAGACATACAGAGGAATCAAGATCGCTACTGAGTATCATTATACTCACCCTTGAATGGGATACTCCTACATCTTATTGTGTCTTGTGCAGATGATAGGCATCATTGATCGAGGCTGAGGGAGCCACGACTGGATGGTACTCAGAGGTGGACTATTCAGTATGACATGATGTAGGGACTACTAACCGTGAACTATACCTACACTTCAAGTAGGATTCATAGTGGTTGATTCTTGAGGTATTTATACTTTTTAGTTGTATTTGTACTTTTCAGTTGTACTTTTACTTTTCAGTTGTGCTTGTATTCCGGCCCCGTTACTTTCAGCACTCTTTTTAGTATGGAATTTTACTTATAGTTGCTTCTTGTTGTGTTCTTGGACTGTGTGTCTGTACATGTTAAATGGAAATGCCTTCCCATTTCAGGGTTAAGCCTTTTCAGTGCTAGTAGCCAACCCCTGGCCTTTGGAAGTTGGGTTTATGGTAGTCACAACATGTGCACTGAGGGACAGTTCTTGAAAAATTGTTATCAGAGGAGTCTGTTATATTGAAAAAATAAGAATTAGATCTTTTATATGTGGAAATAATTTTATGTGTTATGTGTGTGGTTTTTAATTTGGTGAATCTAGTGTTGGTGCGGTGGCCGACATATCCATACACCTGGACCATGACTTATTACTTCCGGCTCAGTCCATGAAAGCACTGATTGTGTGTTTTGAAATTTTTTTCTTATGTTCTTTTTGATTCCGCTCACCAGGTATAACATATTCATCATGGAACACCAATATTCATGTAGGATGCTGCCACATAGACATCCATCTTGGATTCATGAGAGGGTACGTAATGACGGTCCGCCGAGCGATGATGCCTCAATGAAGGGACCTCTTATGGTTTTTGTACCATTTGCTGGTGTACCAGCAGCACCACTACCCATTGGGTAGCCATTTCTACCAGCCCCACCAGCAGAGGGTGCACACTGATTAAGCGCATTGCACAAGTTTTAGTGGGAGAGGCCACCAATGTTCCGATCCAAGATAGACCGTAGGTGGCTGGGGACTAGTTAGAGGCTGTAGTTAGAATTTTCCTCTTAGTTTGGACACTAGCTCACCTTATGGTATTCCTAGCATCCAGGATTTTTCAGGAAGTTTCAACGGGATGGTTGAGCTTGATGCATCATATACAAGATGATGGGGCCCTCATCTAGGTAGACTTCGAGATCCTTTTCAGGGAAGAGTTCATCCCAGTGACCTTTTCTCTGAGCGTATACAAGAGGTGCGGTACTTACAATAGGGCAACATGATTGTGTCCCACAACTCCGCAAGGTTCACAAATATATCACTATACTCCACTAACATGGTACAAGAACCTTTATTTAGGGCCCAGACCTTTGACAAGGGATTCCAAAGGGAGATCAGAGCAGCGATCATATTGCTCTGTATTCGGACACATGCTGGGGTGTTAGAGCGGGCAGTTCTAGTGGAGAGCTTCCTAGCTGAGAAGTCACCTATAGTGAGAGCCACCACCAGACGTCAGGTAGCAGAGTCATCTGAAGAAGACAATATCTTGATAATGCAGGGGGGCCTAGAGGGCCAGGCCTTCTGGTGGGATACATCAGCATATAGGGTTGGAGGTTTGGGGCTCACAGGACAGAGGAGGATATCTAAGGAGCAGGAAGTCCAACTCATGCATCGGGCAGGGTCACAAGGCTCATGACTACATGATCATCCATACAGATGACCATGTGATGGTCGAGGGAATGCCAAGGTAGAGGGATAGATTCTATCACAGAGTTCTGCAGGATGCAGGTGGATGGGACATAGGAGTTTTTCATGCAGTAGGCGGTGGGCGAAGATTCGGGGCTCGACCCCCACAACCTCTAGGTGGTCCACCCCTACCATAGGGAGTAGGTGGAAAAGGATGAGCTCAGATCCGGGAAGCTAAGACCTATGACTACGGTGCTCTGGTGATGATTAGAGGTACGATCCATATCTACCCCACCATAGCTGCAATACTTATAGACCTTGTTTCTAGTTACTCTTTTATTACCACAGCTCTCATTTTGAGCTCAACGAATATGGTGGAGCCATTGGCTCAAAAATTATTGCTAAAGATGCCATTAAGAGGGGATTCAAAGATTACATACTAGTTCACGTACTGTGAGCTTACTCTAGGAGGTGTGACCTTCGGCGAGGATCTTCTAGTGGCGGCGTCGAGGCCTTACGATGTCATCTTTGGTATGAACTAGCTGTCCATAATCCATGCCTAGAATGACTGTATTAGCCACAAATTGGGGTGTTTCCATGAGTATGAGACCTTTTTTTACTTCACCAGTGAGAATTTAACCTTTATATAACTTGATGGACTTACCCATAGGTGGGTGTAGCTGATCACAAATCAGTTGGCTAGTGTTACCCTTGGGGAAGTTGATGTTGAGAGTCTGAGATATCCTGTAGTGGAGGAGCAGTATTCCGATGTCTTTCTTGATGATGTTCTGGGAATACCTCCACACAAAGAAGTATAATTATACATAGACATGTACCTCGGGATGACACTGATATATTAACGAACATATCAGATGGCTCCCATGAAGCTTCATGAGTTACAGGTACAGTTGGAGGACTTGCAGTGAAATGGGTTCATAAGGCCAAGTATTTCTCTATGGGCATCCCCGATTTTGTTTGCCAAGATGGAAGATGGGATTTTGAGACACTATGTGGACTACTGGCTTCTAAACCAGGTGACCGTGAAGAACAAGTATCCACTTCTGATGATTGATGATCTTTTCGATCACCTTAAGGGAGCTCATTGGTTTTCCTTAGATAGTCCTCTGATCTGGCTATCAACAAATTAGGGTATGAGATGATGATGTGTAGAAGATGACCTTCAAATTTCATTATGGACACTATGAGTTCTTGGTTATGCCCTTTGGCATGACCAATTCCCCCGCAGTGTTCATGGGACTAATGACTAGGATCATCCATCCATACCTTGACCGCATTGTGGTGGTCTAAAATGATGACATCTTGATATGCATGGCGATGAAGGAGGAGCATGGAAATCATCTTCAAATAGTTCTAGATATATTCTAAGAGAACCAGTTATATGGTAATCTCTCAAAGTTCCATTTCTGTATTCGAGAGGTCCCCATTCTAGGACACATTATCTCAAAGGCTAGAGTTGTAGTGGATCCAAGAAAGATAGAGGCTTTACTTGCGTGGGAACCACACAGGAGTGGGACCAAGGTGTAGAGTTTCCTGGGGTTGGCTGGATACTACCGAAGATTCATGCATGAATTTTCTAGAGTTGCAGCACCCTTACCAGAATTGATGAAGATGAAACAACCATTCGTATGGATAAAGAGATGCTAGCAGAGTTTTCAAAAGTTGAGGCAGATACTGATGAGTGCTCCAATCTCAAGGCTACTAGAAGATGGAGTTGGGCATGTAGTCTTCTGCGACTCATTAGGGAACATAAATGGATGTTTCCTGATGCAGGAGCGAGGAATGATCACTTATGGTTTATGAAAACTGATATAGAATGCACAGAACTATGCTACCCATGACCTAGATTTAGTAGTAGTGATCTTAACCCTGAATATGTGGGGACATTACATGATTGGAAAACATTTTATAGTATACTCTAATCAAAAGAGTCTCAAGTATATCATCTCATAGAAGGACCTAAACCTGAGATAGTGGCAATGGCATGAGTTCCTCCAGGACTATGTCTTTGAGATAGTTAATACTTCTAGGAAAGGGAATGTGTTAGCTGATGCACTCTGTATGAGGTATGGACTGCAGTTGCTAAGTAAGGTGACAGAGAAGATATCTGCATTGAATATATCCTTCATTGATAGAGATGGAGTAGATTGACTCCTATCTATGACAGTCACTCCCCAAATCCTTCAGCGAGTCAGGGAGGTGCAACATGGGGACATTGACTATGAGGCTTACCATGCTTAGATATCCTCAGGATATGCACCTGAAGGATTTTCTGAAGGTGGATAGCACGTCATCCTCTTTAGAGGATGATCCATGGAACCAATGGAACTAATGGATGAGGTGTTAAATGAGTTCAATATGTACCATCTGGTGGTACATATGGGTGTGGCGAAGATGTACTAGGACCACTAGCATCATCACTAGTTTTCAGGGATGAAGATGGCAGTGGAAGAGTTTATTTCACAACGCCTCACTTGTCAGAAAGTTTAATTTGAGCATCAGATTCTAGTTGGATCACCACAACCACTAGAGGTGCCTGAGTGGATGTGGTATGGAATAACTTTGGACTTTTTGATAGGGCTTCCACGTACTTTCATGGGATATGATTTCATATGGGTGGTCGTTGAACAACTCATCATGTTGTCCAACTTCTTACCTTTCAAAGAGAAGGGATTAGTAGAGGGCATGGGTCACCTCTATGTACAAAAGATTATGTGGATCCATGGGGTCCCATAGAATATCATCTCTAACCATTATGTGTGATTCATATCCCGGAGGTGGAATGGATTAGAGGAGGCCTTCGGGACTCAGCTATATTTGTGCACCGCCTTTATCCTCTGAAAGATGGTCAAATGGAGTGGAAAATTCAGACAGCAGAGGACATGGTTCGTTTGGACATCCTAGATTTTGTCCATAGTTGGGAGGATCACATGACCTTGGTTTAGTTTTCATACAACAACAGTTATCACTCCACCATCGGTATGGAACCAGTCAAGCACCTATATGGTCTACCTTGAAGATCACCCCTATGATGGAGGGACCTAGGAGTGTCAGCACTTATGGGTCCAGAGATGGTACGGGCTACCACTTAAACGGAGAAGATCATCCTAGAGAGGTTGAAGACTATACAGAGTAAAGAGAAGTCTTATGTTGACAGGAGTTGGAGACCTTTGGAGTTTGAGGAGGGAGACCATGTCTTCTTATGGGTCTCACATCGATGAGGTTTACAGAGATTTGGATGAGGCATAAAATTATCACTAAGGTTTATCAGAACATTTATGATACTTTGCAGGATAAGAGAGGTGGCATACCACTATGCACATCCACTGTAGTTGGAACTGTTGCATCACATCTTCCACATATCCCAACTGAGGAGATATGTGCATGACCCATCTCACGACATCAACCACTACGAGTAGGACATTGATGATGGGGTGACATTTATGGAGGATCTAGTATAGATTGAGGATTGATATGAGTGGGTCCTATGTGGGCGGTCGATACCGCAGTTGTGTGTATGCTGCCACCACGAGAACCTCCTAGAGAGCACTTGGGAGAAAGAGTCTCATATTCGTGCTAAGTACCCCATTTTCTTTCATAAACTATGTTGTGACTTTCTAGGATGAAAATCCCTAAGGTGGGGAAAATGTAAGGAACTGGATTTTTCCATTTAATTTTTTTTAAATGGAATTATTACGAGTCGTAAAAAATTGACGGCGAGGGATTATGAGGCCCGGCATGCCCAGAATGGATTTTTGAACATTTTTCATGGTAAAATCATTAAATGTGCCAGCGGAATTTCCTAACATTTGAATTGGTGTTGGGATAAAAAATCCAAGGGCGCCATTGAATCTACAGCTTCATTATTCTCTTATGGGTGGCTTCACATTGACCATAGTAGGATTGGAGAAAATGATATGTTTTTGTACTTTTAAATGAATAATAAAAATAACATAGTAAATTTTTATTTTCCCTTTTATCATTTCCTCCAATGGACAATAGTATATGGGGGACCAGCTACGTGTTAAGACAATAAATGGATTGACCTTTCAAACCTATGTAACTGCACCATTGGGGAATTAGGAAGCTTCCTAATTAAAGATATCCCATTAAATCCCATGAATGTTAGACACCCTCCTCTTCTCGTATTTATATAAATCTTGGAGAGATGAGTTGACACTACTTCACCAAGGGATGAAGTTCTGAAAAAGTGTCGAGATGCCAAAACCTTGATGGATGAAGTTGGTTCCAGAGAGTGGTGACGAGCGGCATTGAATCCTAGAACTGAAGATCCATGATCGAGCGACGTCATTGGAGGCTATTTTTGGAGGATGGCGAACACCGACCCACTTCCTCAAACCTGGGCATTTCTCCATCGGTTTTGAGGTATGGTTTATACTTGATTTGTTTTTAAAGAGTTGTTTTAATCCTTCCTACCCTCTTCCTATCAACCAAACATGGAGGGTGTGGGACAAATGAACAAGGCCCGGTCCTATCTCTCTTTTTTTAATGTTGGTGTGTTCTTCACCAGCTATTTCATTATAGATGGACAAGCCCCAGGGAGACAAATGATAGTGGTGGCTAGTACTAGCAAGATACGGAGGAGGTGTGGTGCACCATCCTGCATCACTGTTGAGCAAGGGGTTGTGGCCAATGCCACAATAGATGAAGGTGGCATTCGGCACACCAGTCGAACGCGAGGAAGGAGGCGTTGCACCCATGCCGTTGGAGGAACCTGTCGTGTCTTCATAGATTAGGGGGTCGGAAGAGGTCGCTAGCACAATGGATGGCCATGGAAGCAGAGGACAGCCTGACCAGTGAACCACTGGTGGAGCCAAGGTTCTAACGCCGAAACGGCATGACCCGGAGCGCGTCCCACTATGACCTGGCAGTGCCCTTAGGGTTTTCCACTTGATTTCCAAATAGGGAACCCCCCCCCCTCTAGCTTCGGCGAACCGTGGAACATGCCTCCTGTGGGCCGCCTGCCCACCAGGCCGCCTACCCAGCGGGCCACACGCCCGTTCTGGGGCACGCCCCCTTCCGGGCCTCCCCTTGCGGGCTGGGTCGCCCCCTTGCACAACAGACCGCCCCTTTTCTGGCCACCCCTTTGTAGACCTGGCCAGACCACTGGCTAGCAGACCGAGCCCATCGCAGCCCAGCCCAACTGGGTCGGACTGGACTCGGCCCCAACTGGACCCAGAAACACTTAAAGGGTTGTGTCTTGAGAACAAAATGTTTATTTGATGAAACATCGATGGAACTAGGATACATGGATCGAGATATTCCATTTGTTATACTCCACATGATTTTTGGAGATAGTTGGAGTATGGATGGGATTGATCGAATGCAAATCCAACCGGGCCCTCGAAACTAAAACGCTTACATCTCAGAGATTGGAAGTCCAATTGACACACCTTCTGTCATGTTGGAACCCATACAACATGGTGATCCTTTGGGTTATATCATTGTGGAACTTGGTGGTGTTCGAGGTATGAATTATATCTTCAGGGAAATATTCAATGGAACTCGAGTGCACAGAGTGTGAGAAAATCCTGTGGAAGGTTGTAACATGAATAATGAACATCAATCCTATGTGGGTCAGCATCTATTGATCCTGTGTGGGCCCTCATCTATCAGATCTTGTGTGGGTCACACTCATTGATCTTATTTGGATCAGTGCATTCTGATCCAATGTGGGACAAATCCTATAAGGTTCAATGGGGGTCAGTACCTGTCGATCCTATGTGGGTCAGTAGCAGTGCTACTTAACAGAATAATATGATATAGCTTATGACTAATCATTGGTATTTATATAGTTATGTTATAATTGATTTGATATGAGTACTTCTATATTCGTGATGTTACCTATGTGGTTCTTCTATCTTCGTGGTGTTACCTATGTGGTACTTCTATCTTCATGGTGTTACTTGTGTGTACTTCTACCTTCGTGTTGTTGTCTTTGTGGTGTTAATTCTGTGGTACTTCTACATTAGTGGTGTTTGTTTTGTGGTATTTTATCTTCATTCCTGAGATGAGTATGTCTTAATAACATAGGTGTATTTAAGGGAATATAGAAAAAAGAGTTGATGTCTATTTCTTTGTGCACTGAGATTGAAGTCTTGCTTTATGGTATTTCCATTACGGAACTATGGGAGACCTAATGGGGTCTCGGGGTCCCTACTGAGTATACTTATACTCACCCCTGCAAGGGATACACCCACAGCATGTGGTGTCTTGTGTAAATGATGGACAACATTGATCGAGGCTGAGGGAGGCAGGACTTGACGATACTCTGAGGTGGACTATTTGGAGTGACAGGATACTGGGAGTATTGTCCATGAGCTATACCTACGCTTTTGGTTGGATCCTCAATGGTCGGTCTAGGATCTATTTTAACTCATCAGTTCTATTTATACATTTCAATAGTACTTGTACTTTTCTATTGGGCTTGTATTTTGGCCCCATTACAGCACTATTTTTACTAGAATAGTTTATTTGTGGTTGTTTATTGTTTTCATCCAAGATTGTGTGTCTGTACAGGTAAAAAGGTAATGCCTTCTCGTTTTGGGGATACGCATTTCCAGTGATAGTTGGTATCCCCTAGCCTATATAAGATGAAAATTGGATAGTCACGAAATGGACCCTGAGGGACAGGTCTTGACACTCTGGGTCTACCTGACCCCGCTCTGGTACGACCCACTAGGGGTCGGTATGGTTCGCTAGTTCCGGCCCATCTGGTTCAGCCCAGCTTGTCCGCGGGGATGGGGCATGGTTGGCCTGGCCTATCGGGTGGGTCTCGTTCCACCCACGATGGCCCATTGGGAAGCGGTACCAACCAGGACTACTGGGTGAGTCTATTCCTATTGGCGGATCTGTCCCGCTTACAGCTTGATCCACCCTATAGTGAACAATTGAGTCTTAATTTCCCCATAGTTGTGGGGTCTTTTTGGCCTGATGGTGGGGAACTGCCCCATCGCGATTCCAATGGTCGACCGTCAAACATTTGAACTCACGAGAGGATGAATCTCTTCGAAACATCGTCTTTCATACCGAGTAAAAATGGATAATTTTACAATCAAGATCTCATATGAAATTTGAAGCCTACCTTGCCAGTCGATTGAATTTTACATCATAAGCATCCACTAAGTCATCCTCATGGCTCAATTCATGAAATTGTTTTTCCATCCTAAGAAGTACCACCTTTGGAAAATATTTCTCCAGAAAAATACTTTTGAATCCATCCCAATCAAGAGCATCATTCTCTTCACTATCCCTGATATTTTTCACCATAGACCACCAATGTTCATATTCAAGTTCAAAATAGTAAACACCAACACTAACCTATTAATGTTATGAACACGGCATGACATCAAAAATCTTCTCCAGTGATTTAACCACCCTTTATCTAGATTAGGGTCAGATGATCATCTGAATGATGGGGGATGTTGCCTCATGAAATGCTCCACTACTGACATGTTCTTCTGTGGTTGATCTGGATGATCTCATGCATGGATTACACCACCATTAATAGCCTAATTAAATTGTTCCATCACTATAGAAAACTGTTCTTTTTTTATTCTAACCATATCAGGTTGATGATTTTGAAGGTTTTCTTCCTTCATATTTTGTCCCTTCACTGCTACCCTATTTCCTCAACGAAAAACCATTCTGAAAATAGAAATATCTTAGGCGAAGAAACATGGTAATATGTAAATTATATATCATATCAATATTAACATAAATTATTTTATGGATATTAATTTAACAATATCCTAACTCCTAATGTTATCTAAACCTACCTTTGATACCAACTATAAGGACCCCGCCTAAAAAATTAGATAATATTGAATTAAATGGATAACTAACATTGAGGATCTTTTGAGGTTTAGAGTTTTAGAGAATTTGGCCATACCTATTACATTACATATCAAAAATTACAAAGTAGACAATTCTACTCAGTTTCCATTTTTCTTATAAAATAAACACTCATGAAAAAAAGAGTCATGTCGAGTTCCATGTTTTAGACCGCATGACTTTTCCTTAATCCCATCCTTGACCCTATTCATCTTTAAGTCATATGAATAACATTTCAAAACATGGGATGAGCGTAAAATGATAAGTAAGGGTTATGAAATAAATAAATGAAACATTAGTTAATCAAAACAGAATCTTTGAAACATACATCATGAAATAATAAGATTTATGATTAACACATAGTAATCACAAATCATAATGGTAACTTGTGGCATTCATAACATACATAAGTTGTTGCATTCAAAGCCATGTAGGGAGTTACATTTGGAATACTCATCAAAGTATATTCCATAAATATCTTAAAAGAAAAATTCACTTTTACCTCTGTCATGTAACCCAGTGCATTGGAGAGCTATCCCGAGCACACCCGGTTTAGGTTTATCACAGAACTATCCGTATACGTAAAAAATTCCCAAGAACCATAACATATTCATAACACATAAAACAATCATAAAATAAAGATAATATTTTCACATTTCAATAAAAATATTTCATTTAAATATATTGACATAACAAATAAACTATAAAAACCTTTTTCAATACCATAATATGTAAAAATGTAATATGGTATTTATTTTCAAATTAAAAACATTACATATTGTTAAGGAATCCATATATCAAATAATACTTGTGGAGGCAAAAACGGTCATTGTCATCGCATAAATTAAAAAAGAAACATTATTTTTTAATTTAGTAAAATGAATCATAGTAAAATATTCCATTCGAATGAAATTAAAAGTCAAAGGTGTTTATACACCATGTAATAGAAAGTCATGTATAAAACAAAATATGCCTCCATTAAAGGAGATTGAGATGTAGTCCCTTACCTCGTGTCCGACTTGAACTGTTCGTTATTTAATATCTTGAATAATAAACTATGGTTAATTTATACATTCAAAAGATCATATTTAAAGTGTATTATTATTTTTATATAACTTATTAACATTTAATAAACATTTTTTAATCATTTATGTTAATATTGGTCATTTTTTCAATATTTGGAACTTCAGTAAAAAATGAACTTCTTATATTTTCATGTTTTCCATGTGGTCAAAAGATTATTATTTCTATAATTATATTATGGATTTATATATCATATATATAATATATATCCAGTATATATATATATATATATGTATTTATAATAGTACATAAAATTTGGAGTTAATAAATGAAATGCACCGTTCATGGAGATGGTAAGCCATACATATGCATGAATGCTGAATTCATTTCTATTTCGTATCTTTAATGGAATGAAAACATTATGATAAATAGGTGTATTATAATTCCAGTATAATATCAAATATAATTTCATTATCTCAGTTCTTTATACGTTCCACATATGGCATGAACGAGTCATATCACTTTGAGGGGGCGGTAGTCTGCAATTCCATAAATGATATTATCATGTTTACCCATTATGAAATACTTAATGGTATAATGTAAATGAAAAATACAGAATAATGGAGACAAAATAAATATAATATTTATCACATATAAATATAGTTCCATTACAATTTCCTCCATAAGAGGTGGTAGGAGAAGATTGAATAATCATCGTTTCGTGAGGCAGTAGTTCACATCCCACAGAAATAGTATGTTCCTTACCCAATAGATGGAGGTGTGTGTAAGTATATTTTAAATCCTTCTAATAAAATAACCCTATTATATTTCGGATACTATTTTTCTTATAAAATAATGTAATAAATGTGTTTTGGTGGATGGAGATGTAAAATAAAAGAAAATAACTTAAGAGAAGATGTTATCGTTAAATCAGTTAACTTTTTTTGTTTTCAACCAAAACGATTTCGTGAAGTGCCTTCGGCCTAAGGTATGGAATCTAGTTGGAATAGAGGGATAATGAGAGCTCATTTGGGTAGATTTTGGACAATAAAATGGGCTTGAGGGATGTGAGTAATGGGTTAGAGGTGAGGTCTTTTTGTAAGGGGTGGGAGGGGCTCTTTATTAATGATTGAAAATATTGAGTTATTATATAATTATTTTTGGTTTCTAAACATCCAAAACTTTTTAATGATGAAGATAAGATGACTCATTTTCGAAATAAAATCATCTAAAAACAATTGGATAGGTTTTATATTTTTTTTAAATTTTTATAATCTTGTTTATTTAAATCATTCATTAATTAGGTAAACACTCCATCCTTATTGTGTCATAAATAATTTTATTTACTTGATGTATAAAAATTATAAATAAAATACCATGTTGTAGGAAATATTTTTAGATTTATAATTAATATTTATAGTCAAATATATCAATTATATAACCATACATTAAAGCTGTTTTAGCAAAACATTAAAAGTCTAGGATATTTTTATTTTTACACCAAATAAAAAGTTATTAATATCATTATATCACCCAAGTGGCATTAAAGGGATAAAAGTCTCACCAAAGGATTTTTTTGGTCGGCCATTACACATCCAATAAGGCTGGGACATGTGTTAAAGTAATTTTATATTATTATAATATTGATTGTACCTTGAATTACCCTATTTATCGGTAACTATGGTAAATAAAAGTCAAAACTACTATTCACTAAAGAATATTTTCAGCTAATTGAACCACATTTTACTTACTAATAACAAAAATACAAGTCAGATTTTAAAAATTCAATTCAAAAATGTGTTAAAATTTAATAAAAAGGAAATAGTTAGTTTTTTAACTATTACTCAGTATTTTCACTCTTCAAAAAAATTAACGTTTTTCAGAAAAATATTAAACATTCAGCCTAATATATATTTGATATTATGAATTCAAAAATAATGTTTATTTTACAAAATTTAAAACATAGAAGTTTGATAAAATAATTTAAATTTAATTTTTGTTGTCAAAACAAAAGGTGTGTTTTTAAGAAATAATAACCATCAAAGGATTTACACTTGTTTATTCCCAATTTCAATGTGAAATTACATCCAATGCCCAAAATTGGATTAAATGGTAAATTTATAATATAATTAAACATGAAAATAAAATAAAAATGTAATCTATCCATATAAATAAATTATATTAAGAGGCATTTTTGAATTATAATACAATATTTTTCACTCTTCAACTAAAAAGGAATTTTATCTGAAAAACACAAAAATATTACCCAACATATATTTCGATGTCCCGATTCTAAAGAAGAATATTATATTGTCAAAGATAACAAAAAAAGTGACCAAAAATAACTTTAAATGGGGTTATCTATTAAAAGGAGATAAATTGATCTTTCAAATAATATTAGCATATTTATGCTTAAAAATACATTCATTCACATTTTAAGCCTGAAACATTTATTGGATAAATTTAAAAACACTTAACAAACATGAATAATCAAATTATAGTTGGTTCTTTTAATTATCACCAATTTAAAGGCTTGGCGTTAACCGATATTTAAAATATTATTATTTTATTATTTTTTAGAATGACTCAGCATTGTGTCTAACATTATAATTCAAAGAAACCCATTGTTGTGTATTAGGTATGCCATCGGACATTGAATTCCATATAAAATAAAATTATTAATTAATTAACAACTAATAATAAATATTAAAATGTATTATTCTTACTTACATGGGATGTTACATGATACACACCAATCCCTCTATTTCATAATCATTAAAATGGAAGCATGCATAACCATTTTTGAATGCATAAAATTATCCAATATAAAAAATCTAATGAAATCCATTCATAACTGCTAGTAAATATGTTAAAATGGGGGGGATATGAAATGTTTTTTTCTTCTATGAAACATCCTCTTATAGATTGTAAATTTTCTTAATCTATTACTCTATCAAATTTTGGACACCCAATGTCATAAGGCCTGGTTGTGTTATGGTCTTTTACTTGTCCAATGATGGATGTGCTGTAGAAAACGTGGTATAGTGTAGACACCCCTAAACTTCTACTAGCCTTAAAATCTTCACAACCACTGGTTTACACAAAGGAAATCATTGAATACAAAACTACATGAAACCTCCTTTAAATCATTTCAATATACTCAAAATTTCACATACACGGTCCTTGATATAATCTCCCCCTTAGACATTACCTTTTTATTCAACATGAAATCACTCTTGTTGGATATTTCTATCCCCCAATTTCAATGAACCAAATAGAATTCATTGTTACAAAATGACATTTCTTGGAAAAGAAACATTGGAGAGTAGGGTTCCAATGCATCTCAATTAATTTTACGAACATGAATGGACTTTAGGATCCAATAGTTGCTTCTCAAATACTACTTTTTTTAGTTCTTTTTACAATATGATATATGCCAGTTCATATATTGACACAAACTCCAGTGTTATATGTTGTTTCTCCATGTTATCCTTTATGAAATTAAATTTTTTCTCATGTATCATTGTCCACTAATAATAGATATGATTTTTACAAATATTAATATAATTTTATTTTTTAAACATAATTGGAACATGAGAAGTCATCCCACACCCATATCAACAACATATTTCTTCATCAATAATAATAGGGTGAATGTTCGAGTGGAAGAATAATTTTTATCCTCCATGTTGATAAATTAAATAATATAAGGACCAACCCTTAAAACATTACATTATCTTAAATCAAATGGATAATTCACATTGAGGATCTTTTTAGGTATAATGTTTTAGAAAATTAGGCCATAACAATTACATTACATCTCAAAAATTTCAAAGAATAAACTTCTACTCAATTTCAATTTTTTTAGAAAATAAAAAATCATGAAAAAAAGAGTCATGTCTAGTTCAATGTTTTAGACAGCATGTGTCACGACCCGTCCTCGGGGCCCGTGCCGTGACTACCCCAAGCCCGCCTTCCATAGGCCAGGGGCTGGCGACTAGCACCAAAGGCGTAAATCCCGATAACTGGGAAGGAATTGCCTCTATAAAAGTAACAAAACACCACAGAGTACAAGCGGAAGAAGTAAACACTATGTAAAAACTGAGTACAACAGTAAGTGCGGAAAGTAAAAAGGGGCCGGAAATACAAGACCAACTGTAAAGTACAACTCGAAAGAGAAAACAGCAACTGAAAAGTAAAGCTGCTACGCCGAGCTGTCCACTGGAAATCCCACAAGAAGTGTGGGTACAGATAGCTCCTCTGCTCCTCGGGTCCCGCCATCCGCTCCGATTATGTCCCGCCCAGTGGTCCACCTCCGGGTACCGCCTCGTCGTCACGTCCACCTATGGGTACCATCTCGTCGTGAGGTCCTCCTCCGGGTACCATCTCGTCGTATCGTCCACCTCCAGGTACCGTCCAGTCCTCGAACACTCGGCCTCCGTCAGCACTGCCCGTCATCTGAAACCAACACAACGAGGTGCGGGCATAGCCCGTGCAGGGGTGAGTATAATGATACTCAGTAGGGACCCCGAGACCCTCACGGTCTCACTAAACCAATAAGGATAACCACAAAGAAGATCTCAACAGATAACCTCTACTTAGGTATATGCCCATACATATACCTAAGTTATCAAGTAACCTATCTCAATCATGAGAAAACACAAGGATTGTGAAATCAACGGATAACCACTACCCGGGTATATGCCCATACATATACCTAAGTTCGCAAGGGACCCATCTCAATCATGAAGTAAACACAAGGTCAAAAGTCTCAGCTCAAACCAGGATTTTCATTATCGAAATTGTAACTACTAAAGAGCTTTGTATCTAGAGTGTACAGTGGTCCTGTCACGACTCTGAGGTACTGCTCGCTAACCTAATACTGCTGAGGTACTCCTCCTGTCGAGTACCGCGAGCTAGCCACCCAAGCACAGTAGTGCTTCCCGCCGAGGTATGTCACCCAAACACAGTAGTGCACACCCCCTAGTAGCCTGCGGAGGTACTCTCCGGATGAGTACCGCGGGTCTGCACTATCACACAGATAGTGCTCCGTCCGCCATGGGTCTGCACCCAAACAAAGTAGTGCTTCGTCCACCGGGCTAGTCGACTCACTCCAAGTCGAGTCACTCAAGCAGTCGTCAGGTCTCAGTCGGCTACACGGTCTCCGTACTCCGCACGCTCGTCTCTGGGAGGGTCCGCTCCACGAGCTGTAAGTCGATACTCCATGTATCTCAAGGTCCCATGAAGAAGTATCTCAAAGGGCCACCTCATCACAGGGGTCTCAACGCAACAGACGACGCGTCGATCAGACGCCCGGTCTGTGAGTTATTAGCCTTTTCATCCCAGGGGCCTGGTTGGTTTTGTGAGCGAACCAAACCCAGCCGTATCTCAACTGTACCCCGATCTCTCATAGGGTATACTCATAGGGACCGTTACTCAACGTAAACACCAACGCCGCTGACGGTTCGTCAAACGGACGTCTGGTTTGAAAGATATCAGCTTTTCCGTTCCAGGGGCCCGGTTGGATTTTGGTGCGATCCAACCCGAACAATATCCATCTGCATCCAATTCTCAGGCGGAGGTTGCCAAAAGTTCCGTATCGACAACAGGAACTCATCGTCGCAGACGGCGCGTCAATCGGACGCCCGGTCTGAGAGTTATTGGCTTTCTCGTCCCAGGGGCCCGGTTGGTTTTTTTAAGGAAAAACCAACCCGACTGTACTCCACCTACGTCCAAACCTCGGGCGGAGTATGCCAAAAGATCCGTCTCACTTAGAGGAATTCAACGAAACAGACGGCGCGTTAATCGGACGCCCGGTCTGTTAGTTATTGGCCTTTCCGTCTCACACCCACCCTGGGAAACTTCCCAGGAGGTCACCCATCCTGATCACTGCTCTAGGCCAAGCACGCTTAACTATGGAGTTTTAACTACGTATGCTCCCGAAAAGGAAGGTGCACCTTGAGTATAGTATACCGAAACGACCGTCTCGATCCAAGGATCGCGTTGCCACTGACGGCGCGTCGTTCGGAGGCCCGTAGCTCAAGATACGGCCATTTGAACGAAAACGTCCGAAGAAGGGGGGTACGGGCCCGGCCCGACCCCCCCTGGGTCGCCCCGAATCGGGTCGACCCGACCCGGTTGGCCCGGTCGGACCGGCCTGGCTCGGCTCGGCCGGGCGACCGAGTGCCAGGCGCCGCGGGCGTTGACCCGCGGCCTGAGGAAACCGCGGCCCGCGTGGGCCGCGCTGGTGAACCGCGGACGCGGTAGAGTCGCGTCCCGCGTGGGCGAACCAGACATGCACGGCCGCGGGTCCGTTTGCCGCCGCCGCTGCGGCTTCAGCCGCGGCGGGCTCGTCCGGCGGCGCGCCGGGGCACCGCCGCCTCCGGCGCCGCCGGCGAGTTCCGCGGGCCACCGGGATCGCTCCGGTGGTCCGATTCTCTTCCCGTCTGCGCCATTGCTCCTCCCGGGATCCGTTCCTTACTGCGGAATCGTCAAACATCCGCTGCGGCACGTTCCGTCGTCGCCCTCCAAATCCGCACAAAACGAAGAACGGCGGTAGGTCGTCGGGCCGTGTTCGTTTGGCCCGCACCCTCCGCGTTAGAGATAAACAACCGGGAGAAATTTATTCCACACGGAAAATAACAATTTTAAGAAGATTAAAATTGTTCACAATTCGGTTCTTTAATTTCTTTAAGAAACATTGACGGGAATAAATTAAAAAGGGGTAATTCCCATAATAAATCCCTACCTCGCCGTCGCTGTCGGATGCGAGGTCTTCGCGGAATTGACTGTCGCGGAAGGAGGTGATCGTCACACCGCGGAAGGGCGTCGCGTCGACGATCTCCGAGGACCAAGAACATACGGATTTAATTAATAATAATTAAATCCATGTTGTTGTTGAAATCCAAAAAGAAAAATAAAAAGAAGCGCAACCTCCTACCTTGGTTGTTGTCGATCGAAGGCTGTCGCGGGGTTGGATGGTCGCGGAAGAAGCGTCGCGAAGGGAGATCTGTTGGCGTCGCGGTACAAGGCTTTGCGTCGTCGATCTCCGCAGGTTTGGCATTCTTCGCGTTTTTCACGTTCTTCGTGTTCTTCGCGTTCTTCGCGTTCTTCGCCGAAGAAGAACGTTTTCCTCCAAATCCTCTCCACGCCACAAGTTTCAACCCAAAATAAAATAAGCTTAAGCCTTATTTTATTTACACAACTAAACATTTGAAATTCAAAAGATAAGAAACGAACCATTAATTCGTAGAATTAATTCAACGAAAGAAACAGCTCATTTAATTTACGAAAGAAACAGCCCAATTAAA
Source organism: Viscum album (assembly GCA_963277665.1). Classification (NCBI taxonomy): domain Eukaryota; kingdom Viridiplantae; phylum Streptophyta; class Magnoliopsida; order Santalales; family Viscaceae; genus Viscum; species Viscum album. The sequence continues at coordinate 1,584,616,025 of OY728152.1, read as the reverse complement.
TGGTCTGTTAAGATTTTAAGAAACGCGTCAGTTGAATTTCATTAAGACGGGTTTTCACGGGTGCGTTTCTTAGCGGAAAGAAACGGCGGGGCTCATACGGGCCCCACCTCAAAAATATCCTACCAAGGGGTAGGATATTTCTGGATAGCATCCTATCCAGTTCAACTCAGTTCAAGCCACCTTTAAGTGGCTTCAAGTGGCTTCCAAGTGGCTTAAGCGAAATAAAATAAAGTTGTAGCAAAATTATTTTATTTCTTAACTTTAAGCCCGAAAATTAAAAACCACACCCGAGCAAAGGAAACTCCGGAAGAGGCATTTCTAAGAGAATACCGGCGCTGCAATCCCATCGGTGCCCTCGGAATTCGATTCCGGGCAACGGTTCAAAAGTTAGAAAAACCCGCATGTTCGTTCACTGAACGTACCCGAGCCAAACTTCAGAAAATGATTCCGGGCACACCGGGCCTCGGAATCAGGTGCCGTCAGAAGCTGCGCTCTTGTAAAATTCCAAAGAGAATTAAGAAAGAAAAATTCCTTGAAATTTACGGGTCTTTACATTACTCCCACCACAGGGCTTTACGTCCCCGTAAAGCTCCAACACAAACTTAGGGAAACAAAGGCGGTAATGAGCACGCATCTGAGCCTTCCACTCCCAAGTGCTCTCATGGAGGTCCCCGAGCTGCTAAAGAAAGTGCACAAGAGGAATCAACCGTCCTCCTAGGTTCCGCTCTTGTCGATCCTCGATCCCCACAGGAAACTCCGTAAAAGTCACCTCATCACCAAAGACCAGCTCCCCATGGTCAAAGATTTGTGTCGGGTCGTGCACGTATCTCCTCCACTGAGATACGTGGAAACGGCGTGCACCTAGTGCAACTGAGGTGGATGGACCAAGTGGTAAACCATCCCGCCTACCCAGCTGAGGACCTAGAAAGGTCCGTTCAACCTCGGAGATAAGTTGCCGCCTTGGCCACATCTCTGTAACCCTCGTCGAGGTGAGACCCTTATAAGGACATGATCGTCATCCTCGAACTCCAGAGGTCTCCAATCCTTGCTGGAATTGAAACTCAAAACGACTGCTGCCACGAGAGTAAGGTTGACCGACTCAAGAGTGATCGGTTACACCCTCCTATGCAAGAGTTACCCTGCGCTGTCTGGGGTTTCCTTTTCCACCGACCAAGGAAAACCCATCCCGACGTTTGCCTAAAACCGTCAATTTGAGTATGAACAGTTATTTCCCACTCCATACTCAAACTAACGTCGTAAGGCCTCGACGCTGCCACCAAGAGATTCCAACCAGAACTCTCACCTCGAGGGTCTGACCACACCGTCGGCATAAGTGTGATTATCGAGTCTCCTCCCAAGGTATCTCCAGACGTGAGGGTCAAGTCCACGGCTTACCGGAAACTCTAGGTCTGGAACAAGATTTGTGGAAGCGAGGAATGATTCATATCGACGTCTGTTACTACAGAAGCTAGTAGTGGACATAGATTGTCCCTTGAATCATTTCTAGAGCCATTGGGTCATACTCCTTGACCGCATGCAGCCGCACTCTTCCTCCACCCTCCAGCTCCCTGAGCCTGGCGGGAATAACTAAGGCGGGTGGTTGTAGCATGTTAAGATGTACACCACCTCATGCTGCTCTCCTAGCTTTGCCTCCACGTCTGCCGCTTCGCAGACTCATATCTATTTAAAGCTGCCTCTTCTTGAAACATTTATCAAGCCCGAGTCTCTAAGACTGGAACCGGTTCCTTGTTTCTTACTGCACTGTGCATTCTTCATCCGCTCCTGGATGAACTGCACCTCCTTTAGTCTCACAAGAGCTTCTATGATTTCTTCTTTTCTGATAAAAGAAATCTGGTCTCATCCCCTGGATGAACCACATTCGTTGCCTAATACAGTCAATCCTGACATAAATGATTCATTCAAGCCATGGATGACGTCGTAAGGCCTCGACGTAACTACTAAGAGATCCAACTGTCACTCTCGCCTCCAAGGGTCGAGTCACACAGTCGGCATCAGTGTGAGGTCATTGGGTCTCCTCCAGTAGGAATTTCGAAAGTGAGGGTCATGTCAACAGTCTTAACCAGGACCACTTAGTAAAAACACAAAAGAGGACAGGAAATCAAACATCACATGATAAGTGTCTTTATTTTATTACAGCTCATGGTACAAAGACACAAAAAACAACATCAACATGGAACTAGAAGTACACGAGACGTATCCACTAGTTCCACTCCTGTCCACCTGCTCCAGGAGCTCTACTGCCTTGTCCACTGCTCTATTGTTGCTCAAGCATTCGCCGCTGCCTATACCTTGGTGGCTCCTCAAAAGCCTATGGATCAATTGTACGAGGAGTCGGACAGTCACGTTCCAGGTGCCCCTTTCCACCGCACGAGTAACACAGTCTTCTTCTGGAACGCCTGGCTCTGACCTAACCCCGGGTGCCCCGCACCACCGGTCCTAAAACCCGAGATCGCCCAACTGCTGGTCTGGTCCTCCTGGACCTCTGCATCATCTGTCTACTTCCCACAGATGACTCGGCTTCTGATCGAAAAACACGCGGCAAAGGCAGCAGCTCCTGAACACGCTCGGGGTGTAGAGATACTGGCACAAACTCCACCCTGAAGAAGGTCTCGAAGTCTTCCCATGTGAAAGCCATCCCATCGCAAAACTGGAACAAGTGGCTCCACCACCTGCCTGCTGCTGCCTGAAGAAGGCTGGAAGCAAAGGTCACCATGAAGTCTGATGGCGTCCCCACTATCCTGAAGACTCCCACCACAGCCTCCAGCCAATCCTCAGCCGCATGTGGGTCCGTCTCTCCCCCGATCCTGGGTGGCCTCTGGCGCTGGAACTCATGCAGTGCGCTCAAGTAGCGGGCATCGCCTACTACTGGGGCTGGTGGCATCGGTGGCCCAACGTATGGTAGTACCGATGGCGCCTCCACTGGTGCTCAACTGCAAGAGGGCCCTGTACCGAAGCCTCGTCACTCAATAGGCTGTCAGCACGCACATCCCTCTGGGCTCTAGTTGGTCGTCCTAGAAAAGTCATACTGAAAGAAACAACGTAACACGGTCAAACGATTATACCTGGTGAGCTGACCTGGTTAGAGCTGGTTTAAGGGGGGAAACCTTTGAAAACACACACGCAATCAGTGTTTTCGTGCACAAAGTCGGAAATCAGTTGCTAGGGTCCTGGTGTATGGATACGTCGGCCGCCCGCACCAATACTGGACTCCCTGAACTGAAAACCACACTTGGTACCCTTAACACTATTGCTTCACAGAAAGAAAGATCAGAGTATGCGGTAGAACCGACCACCTCTGATACCAATTTGTCACGACCCGTCCTCAGGGCCCGTGCCGTGACTACCCCAAGCCCGCCTTCCATAGGCCAGGGGCTGGCGACTAGCACCAAAGGCATAAATCCCGATAACTGGGAAGGCATTGCCTTTATAAAAGTAACAAAACACCACAGAGTACAAGCGGAAGAAGTAAACACTAAGTAAAAACTGAGTACAACAGTAAGTACGGAAAGTAAAAAGGGTCCGGAAATACAAGCCCAACTGTAAAGTACAACTCAAAAGAGAAAACAACAACTGAAAAGTAAAGCTGCTACGCTGAGCTGTCCAGTGGAAATCTCACCAGAAGGGTGGGTACAGATAGCTCCTCTGCTCCTCGGGTCCCGCCATCCGCTCCGAGTATGTCCCGCCCAGTGGTCCACCTCCGGGTACCGCCTCGTCGTCACGTCCACCTCTGGGTAGCATCTCGTCGTGAGGTCCTCCTCCGGGTACCATCTCGTCGTATAGTCCACCTCCACGTACTGTCCAGTCCTTGAACACTCGGCCTCTGTCAGCACTGCCCGTCGTCTGCAACCAACACAACGAGGTGCGGGCATAGCCCTTGAAGGGGTGAGTATAACGATACTCAGTAGGGACCCCGAGACCCTCAAGGTCTCACTAAACCAACAAGGATAACCACAAAGAAGATCTCAACAGATAACCTCTACTTAAGTATATTCCCATACATATACCTATGTTATCAAGTAACCTATCTCAATCATGAGGAAACACAAGGATTGTGAAATCAATGGATAACCACTACCCGGGTATATGCCCATACATATACCTAAGTTCGCAAGGGACCCATCTCAATCATGAAGTAAACACAAGGTCAAAAGTCTCAGCTAAAACCAGGATTTTCATTATCGAAACCGTAACTACTGAAAAGCTTCGTCTCTAGAGTGTACAGTGGTCTTGTCACGACTCTGAGGTACTGCTCACTAACCTAAGACTGCTGAGGTACTCCTCCTGTCGAGTACCGTGGGCTAGCCACCCAATCACAGTAGTGCTTCCCGCCGAGGAATGTCACCCAAACACAGTAGTGCACACCCCCTAGTAGCCTGCAGAGGTACTCTCCGGACGAGTACCGCGGGTGTGCACTATCACACAGGTTGTGCTCCGTCCGCCATGGGTCTGCACCCAAACAAAGTAGTGCTTCGTCCACTGGGCTAGTCGACTCACTCCAAGTCGAGTCGGTCAAGCAGTCGTCAGGTCTCAGTCGGCTACACGGTCTCCGTACTCTGCACGCTCGTCTCTAGGAGGGTCCGCTCCACGAGCTGCAAGTCGATACTCCAAGTATCTCAGGGTCCCATGAAGAAGTATCTCAAAGCACCACCTTGTCACAGGGGTCTCAACGCAATAGACGGCGCGTCGATCGGACTCCCGGTCTGTGAGTTATTAGCCTTTTCATCCCAGGGGCCCGGTTGGTTTCGTGAGCGAACCAAACCCAGCCGTATCTCAACTGTACCCCGATCTCCCATAGGGTATACTCATAGGGACCGTTACTCAACGTAAACACCAACGCCGCTGACGGTTCGTCAAACGGACGTCTGGTTTGAAAGATATCAGCTTTTCCGTTCTAGGGGCCCGGTTGGATTTCGGTGCGATCCAACCCGGCCACTATCCATCTGCATCCAATTCTCAGGAGGAGGATGCCAAAAGTTCTGTATCGACAATAGGAACTCATCGTCGTAGACGGCGCGTCAATCGGACGCCCGGTCTGAGAGTTATTGGCTTTCTCGTCCCAGGGCCCGGTTGGTTTTTTTAAGGAAAAACCAACCCGACCGTACTCCACCTGCGTCCAAACCTCGGGAGGAGTATGCCAAAAGATCCGTCTCACTTAGAGGAATTCAACGAAACAGACGGCGCGTTAATCGGACGCCCGGTCTGTTAGTTATTGGCCTTTCCATCTCACACCCACCCTGGGAAAACTTCCGAGGAGGTCACCCATCCTGATCACTGCTCTAGGTCAAGCACGCTTAACTACGGAGTTTTAACTACGTAGGATCCTGAAAAGGAAGGTGCACCTTGAGTATAGTATACCGAAACGACCGTCTCGATCCAAGGATCGCGTTGCCACTGACGGCGCGTCGTTTGGAGGCCTGTAGCTCAAGATACATCCATTTGAACGAAAACGTCTGAAGAAGGGGGGGGGGGTACGGGCCCGGCCCGACCAGGTTGGCCTGGTCTAACCGGCCTGGCTCGGCTCGGCCGGGCGGCCGAGTGCCAGGCGCCGCGGGCCTTGACCCGCGGCCTGAGGAAACCGCGGCCCGCGTGCGCCGCACTGTTGAACCGCGGACGCGGCAGAGTCGCGTCCCGCGTGGGCGAACCAGACCCGCACGGCCGCGGGTCTGTTGGCCGCCGCCGCCTCCGGCTGCCGGCGAGTTCCGCGGGCCACCGGGATCACTCCGGTGGTCCGATTCTCTTCTCGTCTGCGCCATTGCTCCTCCCGTGATCCATTCCTTACTGCGGAATCGTCAAACATCCGCTGCGGCACGTTCCATCGTCGCCCGCCAAATTCGCACAAAACGAAGAACGGCGGAGGGTCGTCGGGCCGTGTTCGTTTGGCCCGCACCCTCCGCGTTAGAGATAAACAACCGGGAGAAATTTATTCCACACGGAAAATAACAATTTTAAGATGATTAAAATTGTTCACAATTCGGTTCTTTAATTTCTTTAAGAAACATTGACGGGAATAAATTAAAAAGGGGTAATTCCCATAATAAATCCCTACCTCGCCATCGCTGTCGGATGCGAGGTCGTCGCAGAATTGACCATCGCGGAAGGAGGTGAACGTCAGACCGCGGAAGGGCGTCGCGTCGACGATCTCCGAGGACCAAGAACATATGGATTTAATTAATAATAATTAAATCCATGTTGTTGTTGAAATCCAAAAAGAAAATAAAAAGAAGCGCAACCTCCTACCTTGGTTGTTGTCGATCGAAGGCTGTCGCGGGGTTGGATCGTCGCGGAAGAAGCGTCGCGAAGGGAGATCCGTTGGCGTCGCGGTACAACGCTTTGCGTCGTCGATCTCCGCAGGTTTGGCGTTCTTCACGTTCTTCGCGTTCTTCGCGTTCTTCGCGTTCTTCACCGAAGAAGAACGTTTTCCTCCAAATCCTCTCCACGCCACAAGTTTCAACCCAAAATAAAATAAGCTTAAGCCTTATTTTATTTACACAATTAAACATTTTAAATTCAAAAGATAAGAAACGAACCATTAATTTGTAGAATTAATTCAACGAAAGAAACAGATCATTTAATTTACGAAAGAAACAGCCCAATTAAATGGTCTGTTAAGATTTTAAGAAACGCGTCAGTTGACTTTCATTAAGACGGGTTTTCATGGGTGTGTTTCTTAGCGGAAAGAAACGGCGGGGCTCGTGCAGGCCCCACCTCACAAATATCCTACCAAGGGGTAGGATATTTCTGGACAGCATCCTATCTAGTTCTACTCAGTTCAAGCCGCCTTTAAGTGGCTTCAAGTGGCTTCCAAGTGGCTTAAGCGAAATAAAATAAAGTTGTAGCAAAATTATTTTATTTCGTAACTTTAAGCCTGAAAATTAAAAACCACACCCGAGCAAACACAACTCCGGAAGAGGCGTTTCTAAGAGAATACCAGCCCTGCGATCCCATCGGTGCCCTCAGAATTCGATTCCGGGCACCGGTTCAAAAGTTAGAAAAACCCGCACGTTCGTTCACTGAACGTACCCGAGCCAAACTTCAGAAAATGATTTCGGGCACACCGGGCCTCGGAATCAGGTGCCGTCAGAAGCTGCACTCTTGTAAAATTCCAAAGAAAATTATGAAAAAAAATTTCCTTGAAATTTACGGGTCTTTACAGCATGTCTTTTCCGTCATCCCATCCTTGACCCTATTCAACTTTATGTCATGTGAAAAACATTTCAAAACATGGGATGAGCATAAAAAGCTAAATAAGGGTTATAAAATAAGGAATGAAAAAATTAAATCATCAAAACATAAGCTTTTTATCATACCTCATTAAATCATACGATTTATTAATAAAAAATAATGATAAAAAATCATAAAGGTATCTTGTGGAATCCATAACATACTTATGTTGTATCTTTGACAACCATATAGGAAGTTACATTTGGAATATACATCAGAGTATATTTCTTATATCTCTTTTGAGAAATATTCTTTTTTACCTCCATCATGTTACCCAATGAATTAGTGAGCTATCACGGGCACACCCACCCTATTTTTATCATAAAACCACCTGTATTCGTAAATAATGACCAAGAACTATAACATATTCATAACACATAAAAATAACCTAAATGAAAGATAAAAATTCCACATTTCAATAAAAATATATAATTTAAATATATTGACATAAAAAATTATTTATCAAAAACTTTTTCAATACCGAAATACATAAAATGTGTATATGGTATTTTTTCATCTTAAAAACATTACAGATTGTTAAGGAAGCCATAGATCAAATAAAACTTATGGTGGTGGAAAAGGTCATTATCACCGCTTACATTAAAAAAGAAATAGTATTTTTTTGTCATTTAGTAAAAATAATCATAGAAAATGTATCCCTTTGAATGAAATTAAAAGTTAAAGGTGTTTATACACTATATAAATGAATCTCATGTATAAAAAAATATGCCTCAATGGAAAGAGATTGAGATGAAGTCACATACCTCTTGTCTGACATAAACTGTTCATTCTTTAATCTCCTGAATAATAAACTAAATTTAATTTATACTTTCTTAAGAAACTTTTTCAAGTTTTCTATTCTTTTTAAATCACTTATTTCCATTTTATGAACATTATGTATTCTTTTAAGTTAATAATGGTCATTGTGTTGATATTTGGTTCTTGAGTCAAAAATGAACTTCTTTTAATTACCAGTTTTCCATGTGGTCAAAACATCATTATTTATAGATTGATATTAATTATTTTGATATCATATATATAATATATATCTTTTATATATATGTATTTATAATATTACATAAAATTTAGAGGTATGAAATGAAACGCAACGTTCATGGAGACGGCAAGCCATACGTATGCATGAATGTTAATTTCATTTCTATTTAGTATTTTTAAAGGAACTAAATATTAATGATAAGTAGGTATATTATTATTCCAGTATAATATCATATATAATTTCATTAATTCAATCCTTTATACATTCCATGTATGGCATGAACGAGCCGTTTCACTTGGAGGGGGTTGTAGTCTGCACTTCCTCAAATGAAATTATCGCGTCTACCCATTAAGGAAACCATAAAGCTAAGATAAAAATTAATATTATAGAATAATAGAGAAAATTTAAATATATATACCACATATAAATATAGTTCCATCATAATATCCACTATAAGAGTTGGTAGGAGAATATTTAACAATCATCATTTCGTGATATAGTAGTGCGTTGTTAAGTGAAATAGTGTGTTCTCTACCCATTAGATGGAGGTGTTTGTAAGTATAGTTCGAATAATTATCATAAAACAACCTAGTATATTGAGTATACTATTTTTGTTATAATATAAAGGAATAAAAAGAGTTTATGTGGTTGGAGAAGTAAAATAAAAGAAAAGAACTTATGGGAAGACATTACCTTCAAATCAGGTAACTTCTTTCGGTTTGAACCAAACATATTTCTTGAAGTTCCTTATGAATTATGTAAGTATTTTAGGTGTAATAGAGAGATCTTGAGAGATTATTTGGGTAGTTGTTGGATGAGACAACGGGGCTCTATGGTGTGAGTTAGGGGTTAGAGTTGAGGGCATTTTATAAGGTGAGGAGGGGCTCTTTAGGAATGTCTGAAAATATTTTATTATATAATGATTTTCAGTTTTAAAGGTCCAAAACTTATTATAGTGGAATATAAGATGACTATTTTTTGAAATAAAATAATCCATTAAAAATTGGAAAGGTTTTGGATATTTTATTAATTTTTATAATGTTTTTTATTTAAATAATTCATTATAGATGTAAATATGGCATCCTTATTGTGTCATAAATAATTTTATTCATTTGATGTCTAAAAATTATAAATAAAATACCATGATGTAGGAAGTATTTTTAAATTTTTAATGAATATTTATATTTAAATATATAAATTATATTACCCCACATTAAATTTTTTCTAGAAAATGAATACATGTTTATGATATTTTTATTTTTACATTCAATATAAAGTTATTAATATCATTATCCTTCCCAAGTGGCTTTTAAAGGAAAAAAGTCTCACCCAAGGATTTTCTATCTCAGTCATTACTCACCCAATAAGGCTAGAAGAATTGTTAAGTTAATTTCATATTATTATAATATTCTATATACCTTGAATAAATCTATTTACCTTTAACCACTGTAAATAGAAGTCAAAAGTTACTTTTCACCAAAAAATATTTTCATCTTATTGAACCAAATTTTACGTAATAATAACCACCATGTCTGTCGTATTTTGGAAATTAAATTCAAAAAAGCGGTAATTTCATTTAAATGAAAAAGACATCATTTTAACTACTACTCAGTGTTCTCGCTATTCATTAAAGATTGCAGTTTTTCAACAAAAAACCCAAAATTCAGCGTAAGCTATATTTTATATTCTGATTTACAAAATGAATTCTATTTTACTAAATTGAAAAAATAGATTTTGGGTTAATTAATTTAAAATTAATTCATGTTGTCAAAACAAAAATATTGTTTTTATTAAATATTAACAATCAAAAGATTGACACTTATTTATGTCTATTTTCAAACTGAAATTACTTCCAATGACCAAAATTGGATTACATGGTAAAAGAATAATCTAATTAAAAATTTAAACCAATTAAAAATATAATCTTTATATTTAATAATTTATATTAAGAGGAAGTTTTGAATTTAAATACAGTATTTTTCAATACTCATTAAAAAATGAATTTTATCCCAGGAAATAAAAAAAAATTATCCTAAGAAAATTTTGATGTCCTGATTATAAAGAAGAATTTTACTTTGTCAAATATTAATATAAAAGTGGACAAAACTAAATTTAATGAGGTTCCTCCATTAAAAGGTGGTAAATCGACCTTTTATCAAATATTTGCGTATTTGTGCATTAAATTAAATTCATTCAAATTTTAAGGCTCTAAATTTTATTGGATAAATGTAAAATCATTTAACAAACACGTATATTCATATTGTAGTTAGTTCTATATTTTCCAACAAATACAACAGCAAGGCATTAACTACCATTTAAAATAATATTATATAATTATTTTTCAGTATGACTCAGTATTGTGTGTTACATTATACTTCAAAGAAACCCATTGTTGCATATCAGGTACGCCATCGAACATAAAATTCTCTTTAAATTTACAATAATATTTAATTAAAAAATATTAATAAATATGAAAATATATTATTCTTTATTCACTTGGGATGTTACATCCTTCTACCGTTTAGGAAATTGCGACCTCACAGTTTTTATTCACTTATCCAATAAGTTGGGATCCTTATCCCTCATAGCATTTCAGATTCCTCATTTTCTATTTCAACCATATTTTCTATCCAAAAAATATTTACCTAATGAATTTTCTTATTCTGCAACACTTTCTCAATTCAGTCAAGAATCTGGATAGGTTGTTTCTCATAAGAGATATTATCTTCCAACTGAATTTCCTCTAGGCCCAAAACATGAGATGGATCTGGAATATACATTCTCAACATTGAAACATGAAAAAATGCGTACATGGGATAAACATGTATGTAAATACAGTCTTTAGGAAACTGTTCCAACATTCTCTAGGATTTTATGAGGTCTAATGAACCTCAGACTCAACTTTATCTTCCTACCAAAATGCATCACACTTTTCCATGGCAAAACTTTGAGAAAGACATGATCACCTACCTCAATATAAATAACCTTCATACAGTTAACTGCATAAATTTTCTACCTCCTATGATCTATTCTCATGTTCTTCTGAATCAACTAAACCTTTTCTTACATCTCTTCTACCAATTCTATTCCCATCAGCTATCTTTCACCTACTTATTCCAAAAAAGATGGAGTTCAACAATACTTCCAATATAATTCCTCAAATGATTCGATCTGTATGCTTGAATGAAAACTGTTATTATATGAAAATTCAACAAAAGAAATATGTTGGTCCCAACTTCCTCGGTAATCCGGTGAGCAATCACATAGCATATCCTCTATGGTTTGAATTGTTCGTTCTGACTGCCCATCTGATCGAGGATAAAAAATTGTACTAAAATTTAATTCAATACCCAATGAATTCTAAAGGCCTTTACAAAATATACAAGTAAAACTAGGATCACAATCAGATACAATTGATAGGGGAATTCCATGAAATATTACTCTCTTTAACACACAACCAAGAATGTTGATCTAGGGACAAAGTAACACAAATCGAAAATAAATGAGTAGATTTTGTCAATCAATCAAAAATAACTGATATTTCATTATTACCTCGAGATGTCTATGGTAGTCCCCCAACAAAGTCCATGGATATATTTTCCCTTTTCCACTCTAGAACTGATAAAGAAGGAATCATCCCTTTCAGTAACAACCACTCTTCCTTAACCTGTTGACAAGTCCAACACTTCATAGTAAGTTTGGAAATATATATTTTCATTCCATCCCACCATTAATACTCCATAAGATATTTCTACATCATAGTACTACCAGGATGAACTGAAAATAATGAAATACGAGCTTCAAATTATAACTCTCTCTTCAACATTGACTCACAAGGCACACATTAACTCTTACCAAACCTCAAAACACAATCATTGTCAATGAAAAAATCTGGAAACATACACATCTTAACCAACTCTACCTTTTTCTGAAACTCACTTTCTTCATTCTGCACTTTCTTAATTCTATCTGATAGAGATGATTTCACTGACACAAAAAAAAATCTTGCACCAAAATTACATATGCCAATGTTCATCAAATAAAAAACCAATGGATCTCATTCCAAACGTAGCATGGTAAATGAATCATTACTTTTTCGACTCAAATCATTAGCAAAATTATTTTATTTTCCTATATATTAATAGATCAATCAATAATAATCCTTTATTAATTAAATCTATCTACTTAATCTCATGTTTAATTCTTTCTGATTGAATATATACTTTAAACTTTTGTGGTCACTATATATTTCGTATTTTACTATATGAAAATGATGCCTCTAAATTTTTAAAGAAAAAAACAACAATAGATAATTCTAAATAATGTGTAGGGTAATTTAACTCATTAATTTTCAACTGAAATAAAGCATAAGCAATTACCAAATCATTCTACATAAGGACAAAACAAGGGCCTTTCAAGAAGAATCATTGTAGATAACAGACTCACCATTTCAGGAAGGCAATACCAAAACAGGAGAAATCATCAATATTCTTTTCAATTCTTGAAACAAAATCATCACATTCTATTTTCCAATTGAACTTAATGCCTTTTCGAGTTAACATAATCAATGGGATAGATAACCGTGAAAATTATTTCACAAACCTCTGGTAATAAATTTACAAACAAAAAAACTATTGATTTCAGTTATATTTGTGGGTCTTGGCCATTCTTCCACAACCTTTGTTTTAGCAGGATCAATAGTTATTCCATTTTTTAAAATAATGTCACCAGGTAAAAAAAAATTATGGTAACCAAAACACACACTTTATGAATTTTCCAAATAGTTTCATTTCTTTTAATGTTTTTAAGACAACACATAAATGACATTCATGTCCCTCTTTCCTTTTTGAATAAACTGAAATATCATTAATTAACACAACCACAAACTTATCCAATGACTCACGAAAAATTCAATTAATAATATAAATGAATAAAGTAGGTGAATTGTTTTATCCAAAAGGCATAACCTCAAATTCATAATGGTTATATCTAGTATAAAAATTGGTTCATAGAATGTCTTCTTCATTTACATTCAACTGATGGTACCCCGACCACAAGTCAATCTAAAAAAAATACTATGCTCCCTAGAGTTGATCAAACAAAACATTTATATGAGGTAAATGATACATGTTCTTAATAGTTATTTTTTTATCGTCACTCAATATATTTATTGATTTTTGACAATCCACATTTCAATGGGTGATGTGGAACCTTTACAAGTCCTATAGGCATAAATATTACATGGCTTGTAGGCCTTAGAGGAATTCACTGCCCGTATGCTTCAATCATTAATTACAACCCAAACTAACTACTTGGAACTGCACCTCCCTAGAATCATCATCATGAAATCAGCTCTCCACCTTCGCATGATTGTTCGGCTAGGCATTCCCATGCATGCACAGGCCTGTCCCGATGGAAGGTTACATACCCTCTCATTCATGCAATATGTTTAGCTTCTACTATGGTGAAATCTCCTTGCCCATCCTTTTACTAAAGCTTTTTCTTTGTAGGTTTCATGGTTTACATATACACTTAAGGTGGCCTAAAGGCCTTGAGGTTTCCCGAAGGCCTTACTAACCTGGAAGCATGGGTGAACTCAAGGCCTTCGGGGACCAAATCGGTGTCCCGAAGGCCTAAACTGGGGAATATTCCATGTAGCTATAGTGCGAAATAGTGCATGCTACAGTCCCACTATAGTACCTTCTATAGTTCCTGCTATAGTACTGCTACCGTACCGGAAAATTAGCCTATACATAGATTTGATCCTAGGTAGCCTGGATTCACTTAAGGAGTCCTCACCGACTAGGTTGAGCCTCATGTTCCAGTTATGTTATTCAATTACCTATAATCAATGTAATGCCTCATTGAACCATCATTATTTTTATCAAAGAATATTAGAGAACCCATGGTGATGATCTTGGTTGAATGAAACCGTTATCTAATAACTACTTCAATTTCTTCATTAACTATAAATGTTCAATTTTTCCATTTGATAAGGGGGTTCTGAAATTGGATCAAAATTAGAAATTAAGTCAACAGTAAATTCAACTTCCCAATTAGGTATTATACCAAGTAACTCATCAGGAAAGACATCAAGATACTCATTTAACACTGGCACATCATTAATCTGGACAGTTCCTTTGTTTTCCACAATATCTCTGAGGTAACATTCATTTCCATCATTTAAAAGTTTCTCAGCTTCCTAATATTTTATCAAATGTAATGGTTCATTGTTTTACACAAACTAAAAAATATTTCTGAAAAAGAAACTTCTTTAGCTCTACACAGAATATTTTTATGATTAAAGGAATTTGAATCCATACGCAAAATAACATCATACTGAACTAGAGGAAAAACAATAAGGTTTTAATGTAGATTCACTCTCCACACAAGGAAAAAAATCTCTTATAATTTCATATTGTCTCAAAAATTCCCCCTAATGTTTTTAACCTAATTTCCGGATTCATATCTGGAGATGGAATTCCAAATTTATTAGAAAACTTCTCAGAAATGAATAAATGTGTAGACCCTAAATCAAACAACACATCGGAAAAATATGAACAAACAAACAGTGTACTTGATACTACATCATTTGGTGGTCCAACATCTATTAATGTAGTTGCAAAAGATTTCACCACACCTTTATTCTATTAGTCTAGATTCTTTCCCTCAGTTTAATTCTTCATTGGGAACTAATTTGCATAATGACCCAATTCATTGCACTTAATACATTTTACTAACTGTAAATCATATTTTTTCTTACCATTATATTGATATTTTTCAGTGTAATTACGAGCTATATGTCCCATTTTATAACATCTATAGAACTTACCAAAATTTAAAATACAATCCCCATCATGATTTTAACACAATTTAATAAAACTATAAACTTATGTTTCTTCGTATCAGACATTTTTCAAGAGTTATTCCCTTTCATTTTCGACCTATGTGTCTTATTCTATGTTTCTCAAAGAACACCTGACCATCTAGAAACTCCATTTCCACCATCTCTACATATCGAACAAGTTTTTCATATATTTTAATCTCATGAGAATATAAATACCTTCAATTATTTTCCTTTAATCTTGAGTAATAAAAGAATATTTTACTATCAAGATCTTGTATGAAATTTGCAGCATACTTTTACAATCGAGTGAATTTTTCTTCATAAGCATCCACTGAGTCAACCTCCTTCCTCAATTCAAGGAATTGGTTTTCCATACTAAGATAAACCACCATAGAAAAATATTTCTCATGAAACATACCTTTAAATTAATCCCAATCAAGAGAATAAATATTCTCACTATCCATGATATTTTTCACCATCTTCCACCACTAATATGCTTCACCTTCAAAATGGTAAACATCAAGACAAACATTTTGATGTTCGGAACACCCCATAACTTCAAAAATCTTCTCTAGTTCTTTATCCACCATTGATCTATCACAGGGTTAGATGATTCTTTGAATGATTGGGGATGTTGCCCAACAAAATGTTCCACTAATGGAATATTCCTTAGTGTTTGATCTAGATAATATCTTGCGCGGATACCAAAACCATTTATTTTTTAAGTCAATTGTTCCATCACTACAAAGAACTATTCAGTTTTGATTTTGACTATCTCTAGTTTCTTATTTGGAATTTTGTCTTTATCCTTATTTCTTCGCATCAAAGATACCATGTTCCCTCTATGGAAACCCATTCTGATAGAAGAAATATCTTAGGATAACCAAAATGGTAATTTGTAAATACTATATCATTTCAATATTAAAATAAATTAATTTATGGATATTAATTTAACAATATCCTAACTACAAAAGTTACCTAAGATAACCTCTGATACCAACAATAAAGACCAAGCCTTAAAACCTAACATAATATTGAATTATATGGATAATTAACATTGAGTATATTTTCAGGTTTATAGTTTT
Organism: Viscum album; assembly: GCA_963277665.1. NCBI lineage: Eukaryota > Viridiplantae > Streptophyta > Magnoliopsida > Santalales > Viscaceae > Viscum > Viscum album. The sequence continues at coordinate 1,584,599,854 of OY728152.1, read as the reverse complement.
AGAGAATTAGAACATAACTATTACATTACATCTCAAAAATTACAAATTTGACACCTCTACTCAGTATCAATTTTTTCATAAAATAAAAACTCTTGAAAAAAGGAGTCATATCTAGTTCTATGTTTTTGATATCTTAACATTATATTGATCCCATCCTTGACCCTATTCATCTTTATGTCCTGTGAAAACACATTTCAAAACATGGGATGAGCATTAAAATCTCATTAACGGTTATAAAATTAATAATGAAAACATTAGTTTATAAAAAGAAATAATTATAACATACCTCATGAAATCATAAGATTTATTAATACCACATATTAATCGAAAATCATAATGGTAACTTCTGGCATTAATAACATACTTACATTGTAGCTTTCACAAACACGTAGGGAGTTCCATTTTGAATACCAATCACATTATATTCCCTAAATATCTTAGGAGAAACATTCATGTTTACCTCTATCACATTACATAATGAATTGTAGAGCTATCTCAGGCTTTCCTTCCCTAGGTTTATCAGGTAACCATCCATATATATAAACAATGTCGAAGAACTGTAACATATTCCAAAAAAATAAAAAAACATAAAGAAAAGATTAAATTTCCAAATTTAAATGAAAATATATCATTTAAAAATATTGACATAAAAATCCATTATTAAAACCTTTTCAATACCAATATATGTAAAAAAAGATATGTGTAATTTATATTCCTATTAAAAACGTTAATGATTGTTAAGGAATCCATAGATAAATTAATACTCGTTGCGGTTGAAAAGGTCATTGTCACCACTTACATTAAAAAATAAACATTCAATTTTGTGGTTTAGTAAAACAACTCTTTGAAAAAGATTCCCTATGACTAAAATTAAATGTTAAAGGTGTTTATACACAGTGTAAATGAATGTCGTGTATAAAACAAAATATGGATCAATGAAAGGAGATTGAGATGAAGTCCCATACCTCGTGTCCGAATTGAACCGTTCATTCTTTAAACTCCTGAATAATAAACTAAAGATAATTTATAGTTTATTATTAACTTTTTTATATATTATTATTCATTTTATATCACTTATTTACATTTTATAAACATTATTAAATCATTTATGTTAATAATGGTCATTTTTTCGATATTTGGTACTTGAGTAAAAAAAGAACTTCTTATATTTACAAGTTTTCCATGTGGTCAAACGTTCAATATTTCCAGAACAGTATTCATGATTTATATATAATATATTTCATATATATCTTGTATATATATGTATTTATAATAGTTCATTACATTTGTTGATAAGAAATGAAATGCACCGTTCATGGAGACGGTAAGTCATACATTTGCATGAACACTACATTTATTTATATTTCATATTATGAATGGAATGAAAACATAATGATAAACAGGTATATTATAATTCCAGTATAATATCATATATAATTTCATTACCTTTAACCATTATATGTTCCATGTATGGAATGAACGAGTCATATCATTTTGAGGGGGCGATCGTCTCCACTTCCTCAAATAAAATTGTCGTAGTTAACCATTATGGAATCTATAATGGTATGCTATAAATGAAAAATAAAAAAGCACAGAGAAACTCTAAATATAATAGATATCACATATAAATTAATTTCTACCACAATGTAAACCATATAAGTTTGTAGTAGAATATTGAACAATCATCTTTTTGTGAGGCTGTAGTTCATTGTCCACAAAAACAATATATTTATTACACATTAGATGTTGTGTGTCTAAGTGTAGTTTGAATACTTCTCATAAAAACAAACTAGTATATTTAGGATACTATTTTTGTTATAAAATAATATAATTAAATGATTTTATGGGTCATATATGTAAAATAAAAGAATATAACATAAGAGAAGATGTTTCCTTTAAAACGAGTAACTTCCTTTGGTTTGAACAAAAAGGATTTCTTGAAGTGCCCTATGCATAAGGTAAGGCTTATAAGTGGAAGAGATTGATCTTGAGATATTATTTAGGAAGATTTTAGATGAGCCAAGGGGATTGATAGTTGTGAGTAATGGAGTAGAGGTGAAGGCTTTTTATAAGGGTGAGGAGGGGCTCATTAAAAAAGTTTTAAAATATTATTTTATTATATAAATATTTTTGGATTATAAATGTCCAAAACTTATTAAAGTAAATGATAAGATGACTATTGTTTGAAATAAAATCATCCAATAAAAATTCAACATGTTTGGGATATTTTTTTAATTTTTATAATCTTCTTTATTTAAATCATTCATCAATGAGATAAACACTCCATCCTTATTTTGTCATAAATAATTTTATTTATTTGATGTATAAAAATAATAAATAAAATATCATGATGTAGGAAATATTTTTTTATTTCTAATGAATATATATATTCAAATATATCAATTATATAACCACGCATTAAATTTGTTTTAGAAAAACAATACATGTTTATGATATTTTTATTTTAACTTTAAATAAAAAGTTATTAATATCATTATCTTACACATGTGGATTTCAAAGGCCAGAGGTCTCATCCATGGATTGTCTTGGTCAGAAATTACTCATCCAATAAGGTTAGGATAGTTGTTAATATAATTTTATATTATTATAACAATTTTTTTTACCTTGAATTATCCTATTTATCCTTAACTACAGTAAAAAAAGTCATAAGTTACTATTCACAAAAACGATTCATCTTATTGAACCAAGTTTTACTTAAAAATAACATCCATGTATGTCGGATTATCGAAATTCAATTCAATGTAGTTGTAAAATTTCATTTAAATGAAAGATTCAGTTTTTTAACTACTACTCAGTGTTTTCACTATTCATCTAAAAATGATGTTTAAAAAAAACAAAACTTTAGACTAAGATATATTTGATATTTCATATTCAAAAATGATGTCTATTTTATAAAATTATAATCATATAAGATATATTAATTAATATAAAATCTATTCCTATTGTAAAAACTAAAAACATATTTTTAAGAAATAATAACTATTAAAATATTGACTATTGTTTATTTCTAATTTCAAATTGAAATTACATACAATGACCACAATTGGATGAAATTGTATAAATATGATCTTAGTAAACATTACACCCAAGTAAAAAAGATAATATAATCATATAAATAAATTATATTAAGAGACAGTTTGGAATTATAATAATGTATTTTTCACTATTCATTAAAAATGAATTTTATTAGAAAGAATACCAAAAATTTAACCAATGTAAATTTTTAAGTCCAGATTCTAAAGAAGACTTTTATTTCATCAAATAAAATATATAAAAGTTTCCAAAACTAGATTTATAGGCTTTTCTCCAGTAAAAGATGGTAAATCTTCATTTTAAAGAATATTAGAGTATTTATGCTTAAAAATAGATTCATTCGAATTTTAAGCCTCTAATTTTGTTAGTGATAAATGTAAAAACAATTAAAAAATGTATAATCATATTGTAGTTAGTTATATTTATTCTCTCCAATACAATGGCTACACATTAAGTACAATTTAAAATGATATTATATTATTATTTTTCAGTATGACTGTGCAATGTGTGTAACAATAGATTTCAAGGAAACCTGCTGTTGCGTATCGGGTAGGCCATAAAACATAGAATCCCATTTTAAATAAAATTCATATTTAATTTTCAAATATTAATCAATATGAAAATGTATATTATTTATTTACATGGGATGTTACATGATGCAGTCCAATCTCTCAATGTCATAATCATTGAAAGGGAAGCGTGGATACCCATTTTTGAATGCATTCAGTTATCAATTATAAAAAATATGATGAAATCCATTCATAAAATCTAATAAATGTTTTTAAAGGAGTGGGATATGAAACAAATTCTTCTTCTATGAAAATTTATTCTATAGAGTATAAATTTTCTTAATAATTTACTCTATCTTATTTGGACACCCCATGTCATAAGCCATTGTTGCGATACGATCTCCTTTACTTATAATGTGGTATATGGTGAAGAAAAATCATTATATTGTGGACATTCATAAACATCTAGAATCATTAATGTCTTCACAACCACTAGTTTACACCAAGGTAATCATTAGATACAAACTGCATGAAAACATCATTAAATCATTTCAAATTACTCAAAATTTCTCATACATTGTCCTTGATGTAATCTCCCCTTAGACTCTACCTTTTCTATCCACTTGAAATCACACTTTTTGGATATTTTTATACACTAATTTCAATGAACCAAAATGAATTCATTGTTATGAAGATATATTTTTTGTCAAAGCAACATTGGGGAGTTGGGTTCCAACTCATCTCAATTAGTTAAACGTAATTTAATGTACTTTATGATCCAACATTTGTTTCTAAAAAACTACATTGGGTAGTTCCTTCGACAATATGATGACTTCATGATCATATTTTGACATAAAATTCAGTGTTATAGATATTTTCTCCACCATCTCCTTTTTGAAGTGATATTTTATCTCACAGTTCATTGCCCTTTAACAGTGGATATGATTTTTACTAATCTTAATATAATTCATTTTTTAAAATTAATTGGAATGTGAGAAGTCATTGAACACCCATATAATCAACATGTTTCTTTATTAATAATAATAGGGTGAATTCTTGATTGGATGAAACATTTTCATACTCCATGTTGATAAAATTTATCATATAAGGACCCAGCCTTAAAACATTACATAATCTTAAATTAAATTGACAATTCACATTGAGGATATTTTTAGGATTAGAGTTTTAGAGAATTAGGCAATAAATGTTACATTACATCTCAAAAATTACATTTTATACACTTCTATTCTGTTTCAATTTTTTTCATGAAATAAAAACTCTTGAATAAAAGAGTCATGTCCAGTTCCATGATTTAGATAGCATGCTTTTTTCCTTGATAACATTTCCACATTTCAATAAAAATATATCATTTAAATATATTGATATAAGAAATCCATTATCAAAACCTTTTTCAATACCAAAAGACGTAAAAATGGTAAATAGAAATTATTTTCATCTTAAAAACAGTACCGATTGTTATGGAATCCATAGATCAAATAGTACTCGTGACATTAGAAAAGGTCATTGTCATTGCTTATGTTAATAAAGAAACATTATTTTTTTCATTTAGTAAAAAATATCATAGAAAAAGGTTCCTTTTAAATGAAATTAAAAGTCAAAGGTTTTTATACACTCTATAAAATTAATTCATGTATAAAATGAAATATGCCTCAATGAAAGGAGATTGAGACAAAGCCCCTAACCTCAGGTCCGAGTTGAACCGTTCATTCTTTAATCTCCTAAATAATAAAATAATGTAAATTTATACTTTATAAAGAACTTTTTCAAGTTTATTATTCTTTTTATTTCACTTATAGCTGTGTTATAAACATTATGTAATCATTTATGTTAAAAATGATCATTTTGTTGATATTTGGTACTTAAGTCAAAAATGAACTTCTTATATTTACAAGTTGTCCATTTGGTCTAACATTGATTATTTAAATATATATATATATATTCATTATTTAGATCTCATATATATCCAATATATATAAATATATTTATAATTGTACATAATATTTGGTGTTAAGGAATTAAATGCACCAATCATTGAGACGGCATGTCGTATGTACGCATAAACATTACTTTCATTTCTATTTTGTATATATAATGAGATGAAGTCTTAATTATAAATAGGTATATTATAATTCAAATATAATATAATACATAATTTCATAAACATATCCCTTTATACATTCCATGTATGGAATGAGTGAGTCGTATCACTTTGTGGAGGTTGTAGTCTGCACTTCCTCAAATGAAATTATCACGTTTACCAATTATTGAAACCATAAAGGTATGATATAAATAAAAAATATAGTAGAATATAGACATATTAAATATAATATATATCACATATAAATACAGTTCCACCAGAATGGCACCCATAAGAGGTGGTAGGAGAATATTGGACATTCATCATTTCGTGAGGCCGTAGTTTGACTTCAATAAGAACATTATGTTCTTTATCCATTAGATGGAGGTGTGTGTAGGTGTAGTTTGTATCCTAATCATAAAAAAAAACTAGTATTTTGAGTAAACTGATGTTTTTATAAATTAATAGAATAAAAAGAGTTAAGGGGGTTGGAGATGTAAAATAAAATAAAATAACTTAAGAGAAGATGTTAACTTTAAATCGGGTAACTTTTTTGGTTTGAACCAAAAGGATTCTTTGGAGTGCCTTATATATAACTTAAAGCTTCTTTGGGGGAAGATAATAGTATTTAGATCTTATTTGGGTAGACGTTTGATGATCCAAGGGGCTTGAGAGGTGTGAGTAATGGGTTATAGGTGAGATCTTGTTATAAGGGGGAGGAGGGGCTCTTTAGAAATGTTTGATATTATTTAATTACATAAAAATTTACTGTTTATAAAAGTAAAAAACTTATTAAAGTATAAGAAAAGATTAATATTGTTCAAAATAAAATCATCCAATAATAACTGGATAGGTTTTGGATATTTTTTTAATTTTTATAATCTTATTTATTTAAATCATTCATTGATGAGTTAAACACTTCATCCTTATTGTGTCACAAAAAATTTTATTTATTTGATGTCTAAAAATTGTAAATAAAATAAAATGATGTAATAAATCATTTAATATTTATGAAGAATATTTATAGTCAAATATATCAATTATATAACCCCACATTAATTTTTTTAGCAAAACAATACATGTTTATGAAAATATTATTTTTTCTTTAAATGAAAAGTTATTAATTTCATTATATTACCCAAGTGACATTCAAGGGCCAAAAGTTTTAACCAAGGATTTTCTTGGTTGGGCATTACTCAGTCAATAAATTTAAGACAATTGTTAAGGTAATTTTATATTATTATGATATATTTTTTATCTTTAATCTCCCTATTTACCTTTAACCGCGACAAATAAAAGTCAAAAGTTACTATTCATCAAAATAAATATTTTCATCTTATTGAACCAAATTTTACTATATAATAACAAAAATTTATGATGAATTTTATAATTTTATTTCATTGAAGAATATAGTTTTCATTTAAATGAAAAATTCAGTGTTTTTAGTACTACTTAGTGATTTCACTATTAATCAAAAAATGATGTTTTTCAGAAAAATAACAAAAATTCAGGCTAAGCTATATTTGATATTATGAATTCAAATATGATGTCTATTTTACCAAATTATATAAATATAAGTTTGATTTATTAATTTAAAATAAATTCATTATGTTAAAACAAAAAGCGCGTTTTTAAGCTTAGGCAATAAAGGCCAGTCGCACTTCGGTTGTGGGTTCAATTCCCACAGCCTTGTCCGATGCGATGGGCTCTCACCCGTCCTGCAGGTTGTCCTTTTTCTAAAACTACATTACTATAACATCACATAAATAATATCAAAAAAAAGTTCTATCCTCAAACAATACTAACTTATGGTCAACATAATCCATTACAATTTTTAGGATTATCTAAAATACGTCGGTCCAAGCTCATAGTATAAAGAAAACAATTACTTGAAATGTCGTCAACCAAGCATGTGAATATAATAATTTATCCCCCATATATCTTGTTGGTCACATTCCAGTTATGTGAATACCTTAATCATGTATTCTCTTGAAAAATTAATACCCATTAAACCTTAGTGAAAACATGAATGCAGTTAATAGTTAACACTTTCCGCATACCAAAATCCCCAAAATTCTATATACTCAAACCATGATATCACATTGTCCTTATATCAATCATGAGCTCATGAATACGGTCAAACATTTCATTTTCTCGTTTTCCCTTCATTATGCGCATATCATCTTTTTTTTCCAAAAATATCTCAATCACATTCAATGGTTACCTGTACCATTGAAAACCACAATAGACCAATAGATAAATATTCCAATATTCCACGATAATATATACAACATTATTTTGGAATCCCATTACATAAACACTTAATCATTCCACCACATCGTTGTCATATTCAACATCACCAATAGTGATCGCATGTTACTTCCCTTTGTCCTTTTCTATAAGTGGTAGCTCATGTCGATCATCACTAACCCTTGGATTAGGGCATTTATTAGCATAATGCCCCATTTCTTTGCACTTGAAGAATTTAAGTGTTGGTGGTGCGTTATCTGCAGTCTTTTATTTATTCACATCATTAGAAACCCTTTTTCCATTACTTCAACACTCAGCTGCTATATGACCTTCTTTTCCACAGATAAAACATTTTCTAGTCCCTTTAAGACAATCTCCACCATGCTTCTTTCCACACATTGAGCATAAGGAAACAGTCATCTCCTTTTCACCATTATTCTGAGATTTCTCCTTGAACTCCATCTTTTGTTTCTTGTCAAAACTATGAGATGGATAAGTAACACCAACTTCCATTTCTACCTTGATAGCACAACACACAATTTTTTTCATAGCTACTGAAGTCTCTTATAGCTAATGTCCTTCGAAGATTTTGTTTTAAGCCACTGAAGAATCGATCGATCTTACTCTCAGGTTGGATAATAATACCAGAAGCGTACCTTGCATGTCTTGTAAAATTTTCATCATAGGTACCAATAGATTCATCATCCTTTTGCTTTAGTTCAAGAAACTCCTTCTCCATCATTGTTCTAATAATACGGGGGACTTACATATTGAAAAATAAGTTCTTGAACTCATCCCATTACAAGGACTCAATTTCATCCGTTTGCCTCGTATTCTTAATAAGATTCCACCATTGATCAACATCACCTTCCAAACGATACACTGCTACGATGACTTTATCATGTTCAGAACATTGAAGAACTGAAAATATCTTTTCAGTAGTACTAATCAATTGTTAGGAACTAATGGATCAGTAGACCCGCTGAATGAAGGTGGACACTGCCTCATGAAGGATTCAACAGAATGTTGCTCCTTCCTTTGCTCGTTTGGAAGTTCAGAATGATTCATAGCTTGTGTATGTATAGCAATACGATTTTTCACTCCATCTCACATAACAGTTGTTTGTTCATGAGGAAAATAATTCCATTGTCCAAGACATTGATCAACACGGTTCCTTCGGGTTCCAGCCATCGTCTAAAAGCCAAAATGAATAGTGTGAGAGGTAAAAATCACGCTAGGGAAAACAACATAATAAAGTGGGAGTACCATCAATATCTAACATCTTAAGTTACCTTAATTCTAGAACTATAGCCTATACTTATACTTAACCTTAGGGACATCCCTAAACATACCTTAGAAATATCTCTAGGGATCTCACTAAATTTCTCGCATCCTAGTTTCTAAAGGTTGACTAAACCTTTCCTCTGATACCAACTGTAGAGACCCGAAGCTTGACGTACATGGACATTACATTACTTTTTCGAAATACGTAGTACATAACAAAAACACACACACAAGGACCGTAATAGTTTAGTGTCTTTGGAAACTTGGAATATAATCTTCTAATCGTGGTGAAAGATCTTCAACATCTCCCATAATGATCTTCCTTTTTTTACCAAAAACCTTTCTTTATATCCTGGGGAAAAGAAAACAAAAAAGGGTGAGCTCAAATTCTCATTAAGGGTAAACAAAAGAAATATCAATCACATCATATTCATAAGAACATAACATTTTGGAAATCTTAACCTGCAAAAGATATCATAATATCATAACATGTGATAAATCATAGTAGTGAAATTTAATCCCAATAATCATAACATAAAACATGAAACTTTGTGGCATACACACATAATCATAGTGAATCATTTCATATTAGTCAAGACTCATTGCCAAGACTATCTTAGTGGACAAAGTCCATTTCTGAACTGAGTTCACTCCTCGTTTTAGTCCTATTTCACTAAACCGGTTTAACCTACCATTCCAGCCATGTCTATCTCATGTGATATAAAATCATTACCCAAGGAATTGGAGGGAGATATAGGTCCCACTCATCTCATAATGATACCATTCTTATGTGTGCCACAAAATCATAAACCATACAGCATACCATAACCCATGTAATAAAAATGGGAATAGAAAACATGGTGACATCATAAAACAATTCATATAAAATAATGTAATTCTTAAAAATAATTCCATCACAATATAATCAAATCAATGTAATAATAGGGATAAAAAAGGAACCCTTAATTATCTTAGAAGTAAGATAATTTTGATAAAACACTTGAACTCCATTTTTGAGGAAAATATCCTTTCTAAAAAAACACTTTTCCTTTCTTAACATGTCATACAATTCTAAAATAAAAGAAGATGATTAAAAATAGACTATAAAACTTTTAAAAGAAGCTTCTTGGAAATAATATATTTTTTTTAAAATTCATTCATTCCGTATAAGTTAAAAAAACATTCTTCTCGTTCTTTTGTCGGAAAAGTCAAAAAGTACCTCATACGAAAAACGACAAAAGATTTCTTTCATATCGTTTACTAAAAAATCACCGAAGGGTAAAATTTGATATAAACTATTTTAGAAGGATATAAATATTACTTATTGAGGAAACATTGATTTGGATGATAAAATACACCCCAGTAAATACCAAAGTATAATCAATCTCGGATAAAAATGAGATTGTGATATTTTCCCTTACTATTGGACTGATTTGCTTCGTAAGTGTCCGAAACTCCTGTATAATGATTGAAATAATGTTATTGTCTTATTCCAGAATCATTAATAATTTTATGATATCATATATTGTCATATTATTAGCTTCTTATTAGTAATATTTCATTACTACTTGTTTATTCGGGTGTTTATTACTTTTTGTTCTTATACGTGTTTTGTCAAATAAATTCTTATACTTCTTTTTAGGTTATAGATACCTCATTTCCAGAATGTTATTAGTGTAATATATATAATATTTATTCAGTCAATTAATTTATATAATCATTATGCAATGAAGATCATGTAGAAGGAGTCACATCTCATCATGGAGACGGTATTCCGTACGTACGCACGAGAGATGATATCGTTCCCATGACCGTGGAATTGTATTGGACTATATGTATACTATTTCAGAATCAATATCACTTTATAATAGTCGTATATAGTAATTATCTACACCATTATACCCATCCATGTAAGGTGGTGGTGGAAAATAGATTACACCACGGCTTGGAGACGGTATTCTGTACGTACGCACGCGCGGTGATTTCCTTTTCCGTAGGATGGATAGATGGTGAAATAGGGTTGTTTCATACATATAATAACATACCAGTATATGAGTGATACTTATGTTATTACTTCATAATGAAACAACTAAATAAAAAAAGTGGAAGATGAAATAAAGTTGAAAGAATTGGTAACGGACATTACCTCTTTTTTGAAGCGCCTCTTTGAGATCTCCTTTTAGGGCACTAAAATTGGTCATTGAAGAAGACCAGGATCTCTAGAATGTCTCTAGGGAAGTGGAGAGGGGAAATTGGCAGGGGTTGTATGAGCTTGAAGGTTCAAAGTGGTGTGAGGAAGAGGGGGATGAGGTGCCCTTTTATAAGGGAGGAGAGGGGTACCTTTGAAATAACTAAAACAATTATTTTCATCTCATTGAACCACTTTTTAGTTAATGAAATCAATCGTGTCTCTTGTATTTTTGAAATTCCATCCACAGAAGCGGTAAAATTCTGTTTTATGAAAAATTCATTTTTTTTAACTACCACTTAGTGGTTTCACTATTCATCAAAAAAATGAATGTTTCCAGAAAAATACCAAAAATTAGGCCTAAGATATATTTGATATTATGAACTCAAAAATGATGTCTATTTTACCAAATTCAAAAAATATCAGTTGCATTAATTAATTTAAAAATTAATTTCCGTCGTCAAAACAAATAGCGTGTTCTTAAGAGATAATAACTATCAAAAGATTGACACTTGTTTATGTCTTGTTTAAATGTGAAATTACATCCATTGACCAACATTGTATTGAATTGTAAAAATATCTTTTAAATATACTTTAAAACCACTAAAATTAATAATTTATCACTATAAATTATTTCGATTAAAAAGGTTTTTTTATTTAAAAATTAGTTATCTTCACTATTCATCAGAAAATGAAAGTTAGCCGAAAAGTACCAAAATATCACCCTAAGCTAATTTGGATATTCCGAATCCAAAAATGAAGTCAATTTTGAAAAATAAAATTTAAAAAGTTTTGAAAAAGTGGTTAATACTATTCATAATGGCTAGTTTTAATAATATTTTAATAGCATATCATTGTTTAGTGAAACTCGGCATTGCGTACTACACACGCTATTGAGGAAGGTTGCGATTATGTGTAATGCAAGGCAAGTCAATGATGTGTGTTGTGAAAGCTTCATTTGGTGTAGCGTACAATAGAAGACATTAATGAAATTAAAAAGAATATTTTTCATAAAATCTCGGGGTGTTACACATAATCATAACCAATAAATCACAAACAAATCTATTCACAAGATCCCTAAATATTGTAGGTACATTGGTTAATCCAAACAGAATAACCAAAAATTCATAATGGCCTTATCTAGTAATAAATGTGGTCTTTACAAAGTCTTATTTCTTTACTTTGAATTGATGGTACCTCGACCTCATGTCAATCATTAAAAAATATTGGGCTGCCAGGATCTAATCAAACAAGTCACTGATATGAGGAAAATGAAACATGTTCTTAAAAATGATGTAATATAATGCTCTATAATCAATGAAAAGTCTCATTGATCCATCATTATTTTTAAAAAAAGATAGGGGAACCACATGATGATGTGCTAGGTTGAAGGAAACCTTTATCTACAAACTCCTACAATTGATTCTTTATCTATAAAAGTCCAATTTGACCAAATAGATAAGGGGTTTCGAAATTGACTAAGAAAAAATAATTAATTCAAAAGTATATTCCAAATCCCAATATGGTATTATACCAAGAATATCATTTATAAAACATCAAGATACACATTTTACACTGCCATATCATTAATCTGGATAGTTTCTTTTTCTTTCAGCAATATGTATAAGGTAACATTCATTTCCATCTTTTACTAGTTTATTAGCTTCCTCATATATTATCACAAGTCAGGGATCATTATTGTACACAGAATAAAAATCTTTGTGAAAAGAAACCTCTCTAGCTCTTTAGTCAATCTTATCATGATAAATAGAAATTTAATCCATCCCCAAAATAACATCAAACTCTACCTGAGGCAAAACAATATGGTTTGCAGTTATATTCTTTCCGCAAACAAGGAAAATAATGTTCTTATAATTTATTTTTGTATTAAAATTTTCCCAATTGTTTTTACCATAAGTTCATGATTCATATCTTGAGATGGAATTACTAATTTAATTGAAAAATTCGTATATATGAATGAATGTGTAGTCCCTGAATCAAAAAACACATTGGAATAATATGAACAAACAAACATTGTACCATATAATACTTTATTTGATGGCCCAACTTATGGTGAAGTATTTGAAAAAGATTTCACCACCCTATTATGATTGTATTCTAGCTTCTTTCCCTAAATTGAGTTCATTTTTGGACACTCATTTGCATAATGACCCATTTAATTTCGCTTAAAACATTTTACTAACTATAAATAAGATTTTATCATACCATTACCCTAATCTTTTTCAGTGAAATTACGAGCCTTATTTCCAATTTATCACATCAGTAGCACTTTATAGAATTAAATTGACATTCTCCAACATTCTTTTTAAAACAATTTTCACAAACTGTAAACTTATGATTCATACCATCAAATTTTTTTGAAGAGTTCTTCCCATTCGTCTGAAACCTTGTCTCCTTATTTTGTTGTTTGTCATAGAACACTTGATCATCAGAAAAATTAATGTCCACATTCTTTGCACATCGAACTTGTTTTCTATAAATTTTCAATTCACATGAAGCTAAATCCCTTTAATACTTTGGCATTAATCCTGAGTAAAAATGGTAGATTTTACTATCAAGATTTCATTTGAAATTTGGTTCATACATTTCAAGTTGAGTGAAGTTTTCTACATAAGCTGCTACTGAGTCATCCTCCTACCTCAATTACAGGAATTTCTTTTACAACCTAAAAAAACACCTTAGGAAAATATTTCTCAAGAAACATACCTTTGAATTCAACCCTATCAAGAGCATCAATACCCTCAATATCCTTGATATTTTTCACCATAAACCACCACATTCTTCTACACCATCAAAACAGTAAACAGAATGACTATCCTTTTGGTGTTCTATACACCCCATAACATTAAAAAACTTCTGTAATGATTCAGTCTACAATATCGCTAGTATAGGGTTAGATGATCCTCAAAATGATGGGGTGTTTTTCCTCATGAAATTCTCCACTAATGGCATGTTCCTATTTGGTTGATATAGATGATCTCGTGCTTGGATACCACCACCATTTATATCATGAGTCAACTATTCCATCACTGCCAAAAACAATTCAGTTCTGATTCCAACCATCTCATGTCACTTATTTGGAAGGTTGTCTTTCTCCTAATGTCATCTCATTACAGCAGCCCAGTTTCCTCTGCGGAAAACCATTATGAACATATAAATGTCTTAGGTGAGCAACATGGTAATCTGTAAATGCTATATCATTTCAGTATTAACATAAATTAAATTATTAATATTAATTTAATAAAATCATAACTCCTAAAGATACCTAAATTGACCTCTATTACAAGATATACAGACCCAACCATAAAACATTACATAATCTTGAAATAAGTGGATTATTCACATTGAGTATCTTTTCGGGTGTATAGTTTTAGTGAATTATAACATAACTATTAAATTACATGTCAAAAATAAAAAATTAAACACTTCTACTCAGTTTCGATTTTTTCATAGAATAAAAACTCTTTAAAAAATAGTATTGTCTCATTCCATGTTTTAGATATCTTTAATTTTCCTTGATCCCATCCATGACCCTATATATCTTTATGTCCTGTGAAAAACATTTCAAAATGTGGGATGAGAATAAAAAGATTAGTAAGGGTAATAAAATAAATAATAAAAAAATTAGTTTATCAAAACATAATAATTTTAACATACCTCATGAAATCATAACATTTATGAATAACATATAGTAATCACAAATCATAAATGTATCTTTTTACATCCATAAAATAATTATGTTTTAGCTTTCACAACGACGTATAGAGTTACATTTGGAATACCCACCATAGTATATTCCCAAAATCTCTTTGGAGAAACATACATGTTCACCACTTTCATGTTACCCAATGCATTTGAGATTTATTTGTGGCTCACATGCCCTAAGTTTATCACTGAACCACCAGTATACATAAGTAATGCCCACAAACCATATCATATTCATAACACATAAAACAAACATAATGGAAAGATAAAATTTCAAAATTTCAATAAAAGTATTTCGTTTAAATATATTGATGGAAAAAATTCAATTTCAAAACCTTTTTCAATACCAAAATACGTAAAAAGGGTATATGGTATTTATTTTCTTCTTAAAAACATTAATGTTTGTAAAGGAATCCATAGATCAAATAATACTCGTTGTGGTTGAAAAGGTCATTGTCAACAATTACATTAAAAAAGAATCATTATTTTTTTCATTTAGTAAAACTAATCATAGAAAAATATTCCCTTTGAATTAAATTAAACATCCATGGTGTTTATATAGTATGTAAAATAAAGACGTGAATAAAACAAAATATGCCTCAGTAAAAGGATATTTAGACGAATTCTCTTACCTCGTCTCCGACTTGAACCGTTAAATATTTAATATCTTGAATAATATACTAATGTTATTATATAATTTCTTAAGAAAATTTTTCATGTTTATTATTCTTTTTATATCAGTTATTACAATGTTTTAAACATTATGTAATCATTTATGTTAGTAATATTATTTTTGTCGACATTTGGTACTTGAGTCAAAAATGATATTCTTATATTTACATGTTTCCCATGTAGTCAAAAGTTAATTATTTCAAGAATGATATTAATGATTTAGATATCATATATATAACATATCTATTTATTATATATATATATATATAAATTTATAATAGAACATAACATTTGGAGATATAAAATTAAATGCACCAATCATGGAAATGACATGTCGTACGTGCACATGAATGCTACATTCATTTCTATTTCATATATTTAATGGAATGAAAAATTATTGATATATAGGTATATTATAATTCTAGTATAATATAATATATAATTTCATTAACTTCATCCTTTTTACGTTCCACGCTTTGCATGAACGAGTCATATCACATTGAGGGGGCAGTAGTCCGCACTTCCTCAGATTAAATTATCGTGTTTACCCATTTTGGATACCGTAAAGGAATGATATGAATTAAAAATACACGAGAGTATATACAATATAAATATAATATATATCACATATAAATACAGAGTCATCATAATGTCCAGAATAAGAGCTGGTAGGAGAAGATTGAACAATCATCGTTTCGTGAGGTAGTAGTTCGCCATCCACATAAACAATATGTTTTTTAACCATTAGATTGAAGGTTTTGTAAGTGTGGTTATAATCCTTATCATAAAAACAACCTAGTATATTAAGGATACTTTTTTTATAAAATAAAGGAATAAATAGAGTTTAGGGGGTTGGAGAACTAAAATAAGAGAAAAGAACTTTAGAGAAGATGTTACCTTTAAATCTGTTAACTTCCTTTGGATTGAATGAAAATGATTTATTGAAGTGCATTATGCCTAAGGTAAGGCTCCTCGGTGCTAGAGAGGGATCTGGAGAGCATATTTGGGCAGAGTGTGGATGATACAAGGGGCTTGAGAGGTATGGGTAATGGCTTATATGTGAGGGCCTTTTATAAGGGGGTGGAGGGGATCTTTAGAAAAGTTTGAAAATATTATTTTATTATATATTTATTTTCGGTTTATAAAGGTCAAATTAGTATAAATGTCAAGTATACGAGGACTATTATTAAAAATAAAATCAATCAATAATAATAGGAATGGTTTTGGATATTTTTTAATTTTTATAATCTTATTTATTTAAATAATTCATTGACAAGGTAAGCACTGCATTTTTATTGTATCATATATATTTTTATTTATTTGATTTCTAAAAAGTATAAATAAAATACCATGATGTAGGAAATATTTTTATATTTTTAATGAATATTTATAGTCAAATATATGAATTATATAATCCCACATTTAAATTGTTTTAGTAAAACAATACATGTTTATGATATTTTTAATTTTACTTTAAATAAAAAGTTATTAATATCGTTATCTTACCCAAGTGTTATTCAAAGGACATTAGTCTCATTCAAGGTTTTTATTGGTCGGCCATTACTCATCCAATAAGGTTAGGACACGTATTTTGTTAATTTTATATTATGATAATATTGTTTTTACGTTGAATTACCTTATATATCCTTAACCAGAGTAAATAAAAATCAAAAGTAACTATTTAACATAAAATATTTTCATCTTATTGAACAAAATTTTACATACCAATTACCACCATATATATTGGATTTTCAAAATTCAATTGATAGAAGTGGTAAAATTTCATTTAAATGAAAATGTTAGTTTTTAACTACTACTTAGTGTTTTCTCTAATCATCAAAAATTGATGTTTTTCAGAAAAAAACCAATAATTCAGCCGAAGCTATATTTTATATTCTGAATTAAAAAATGATTTCTATTTTACCAAATTAAAAACATTGATGTTGGATTAATTAATATTAAATTAATTCCTATTGTAAAAACAAAAAGTGTGTTTTTAAGAAATAATAACTATCAAATGATTGACACTTGTTTATTTCCAATTTCAAAGTGAAATTACTTCTAATGTCAAAAACTGAATTCAATGTTAAAATAATAATCAAATTTTACATTAAAACCCATTAAAATGATAATCTAACCATATAAATAAATTATATAAATAGATAGATTTGAATTAAAATACAGTATTTTTCATAATTCATTAAAAATAGAATTTTATTAGAAAAAATAACAAAAAATACCAAAAGTAAATTTTGATGTTCGGATTCTAAAGAAGATTTTTATTTTTTCAAATAGAACATATTAAAGTGATAAATACTTGATTTGATGAGTTTTCTTCATTAAATGGCAGTAAATCGTCCTTTTAATGAATATTGGAGAATTTATTCTTAAAATTAGATTCATTCACATTTTAAGCCTCTAAATTTTATTGGTTAAATGTAAAAACATTTAAAATAGATGTATAATCATATTTAATTTATTTATATTCCTTCCCAAAAATACAATGGATAGGCGTTAACTACAATTTAAAATAATGTCTAATTATTATTTTTCAGTATGACTAAGCATTGTGTGTAACATTACACTTCAAAGAAACCAGTTTTTGTTTATTGGGTACGCCATCGAACACGGAATCCCCTTCAACATAACATTATTATTTAATTCAAAAATATTATTAAATATGAAAATGTATTATTCATTATTTATTTGGGATGTTATATTTAAAATCTAACTTTATTATCTTCCAAAATGTAAATTAACTCACAAGATAAAGGGAACCACTGAACATTGATTTTGGGTCATCTAAAAAACATTCTCAATCATCCTCAGTGAATTCCAATAAATTCACATTTCATCATTCTGATAGAACAACCAATTTTCTATTTTACAATACATATACTAAAGTATTCTTCATAGAGTTCTATGTTACATGATTTTGTATCACATTGGAAATGAGAATATTGATATGTGGAAAATAATATATATAGTTTGGTGGTAGTTAAATAAATTATAATTCTAATGATCTGGTGATCTATGTTTAGATATATCTTGTTAACTAAATCATATTTTGATAATTTTAACCTTAACATTTCCAACGTCACAATAGGCCTAGAGTCATCCATCTAAAATAGTATTAATAATTATTTGAAATATTTTTTTTGTGAGATAAATATCCAATCAAGCCTTTTAATAACCTAAAAGTCAATGAATAATGAAATTTCACTAATTAGAGACATATCTATTACTCACCACCTGTGATCAACAAGTTTCACGAATTTGTTTTCATTTGATCCTCTAAAAATAATTTCTTCTGCATATTTAAGAGCCAAAATCCATTATCCATTTTCCCTCACTATATAAAGATCATGATCACATCCTCCGATATAAAAACTATGATTCTTTCATAAATTTTTAATCTATAATTCCATGATCTATGTGATTTCATTGGGCCATAAAAATCAATATTCATTCAATACATAATGAATTCTTCTTCACTTATGATAAATAAATTTTGTTTCTCAATATATACTTCCTCCAAAAATAAACAATTCAAAAAAGAATAATTAATTTCGATTGGAATTTTTCTGAACCCCTTCTGAATTTCCAAGGCTACAAATTATTGAATTGTATCGGGACATGAAACTAGTGAATATGACTCATCGATATCACTACCACTAATCTTGGAATAACCTTTTTGAAAAATACATTATTTTTCCCAATCATGATTCCATATTAATTTAATTTATTTTTGAACACCGACTTGATTACCATAAATTTCAGGTCACCTTTCCATAGAACAACATCCCATGTATTATTTTTCTCAATTTTTTCATGATCATAATTTATATCTTTAAACAAACACTCATTGGTGGGAAAATATATAAAATATTTTCATTCAACCAAAGATAGAAGAGATACATGTTGTTGAGCTGTCATTCTTCTACTTTGGTCCAGAGATATTTTGTCCCAAAAAATGTTTCACTTTGTGATTTCATATCTTCATTGATGTCTCAATGTGAATACTATAATTTCAAGGATATATTCAATATCTAACTCTACATATGAGTTATACTCACGTATAGTATCCCCTGTAAACCATACAAATATTCATCACTTTCATATTCTAAAATATTGTGGTTGTCATGAAAAATCAACTCGTGTTTTTCTCTCATCCTTTCAACTTAAAATACAAATACATTATTACTCTCAATCTTATTTTATAATCTATTGTTGTAAATTTGATATGATTTTATATTTAATGAATATATATTTAATCATCATTAATCTTTTCAGTATTATTATTTTCTCTAATTTTTCATTAAAAAGAATAAATAATTTACTTCTAAACTCCTAGAAATATTTGAGATTATGTTTCA
This sequence comes from Viscum album, assembly GCA_963277665.1. Lineage (NCBI taxonomy): Eukaryota > Viridiplantae > Streptophyta > Magnoliopsida > Santalales > Viscaceae > Viscum > Viscum album. Next base: position 1,584,579,697 of record OY728152.1, on the reverse strand, counting down.
ATCCATAAAATATTTCATATAGTGTTCTAACTTCATTATCAGATATTAATTATCATTTTTAGACGTAAACAGCTATAAGATGTGTTTTTTAGTGTTTATTTGTATAATATATTTTTCAACCAACCTTGATTTATCTATGTGGTGACTATTTTTTTTCTTCTGTCCAAAACCCCATTTTTTGGTGCGTTCTGACATCAGATAATTAATGTTTAATTCATGTTTTTTTCATATATTCCTCAACTATAGGATTTATGAATTTAGTCCTATTATCAGTTTGAACCATATAGATCTTTACTCAAAGTAACATTTCATCATTAATTCTATATAGATTGATAAGTTTATATTCCACAGAATCATATGTGACATGCATAATCCATTACACTTTTATGTATTCACATATAATCAGAATGTATTTCTTGATTCAATAGATTTATTTTAGGGAAATTGACCCATAAACATCTATTTGAGATGGGGAATTTCATAAGAACCCTTTCTTATTACCATATATTCAATGATAGTTGGATCAAATGGATGATTCATTCATGACATAAAATATTTTATTCTTTTTCTCAATATGGAAAACCATATGGGTCTTGTAATGTCACGACCCAGCTCACCTCTAAGACAGTGTCCAGACCAAAGTGTCACAAGACCTCAAGCGCATCTCCCCGAATGTCAGAGCCTGCCGACTAGCAGCGAGTGCCTTTTTGTGTCCAAGGGGGAGACTATCCCTCATATGTAATAGGTATTATCACAGTGGAAGTAACCAAAAATTAATAATAAATAGAGGAAGAATATAAAAGAATAAAATACATAAAAAGGAAATAAATAATCCCATATGAACACATAATTAATGTGGAATATGATAAATGAAACCAAGTATAAAAACTATGTCATGAAATGATGTATTTCTAAACTGAAAGTACAGAAAATAGAACTCAAGCATGCTATCATATAAAAAGAAAAGAAACAAAGTGCGACAACTGCATCATGAGCAAGGCTCGGTCTTCTGCCCTCGTTTCCATCTTATGAAGAAACAATAAATCAATAATCATATGCGGAATAGTTCCATTTATCAATACTTGCAATCATATAATCTACTCCGGTGTCAACAACACCCAAACATACTGTGAGACAAAATCCCAGTAATTCGGCACCCAAGGTGTCTAAACCATTCCATTTCGTGCAATAATAAAATGCAGTGTGCCATTATATAATAATTTCATATAATTAATTAAGTGTAATGGAATAAATAAGTCATCCTGGGTTCCAAACGGTACCCGTTCCTACTCATCTGCTTCGGCCTAAGCCGGATGTCTGAAAAGAGAATGCAAGTAGAATAATCATATGCATATATATGAATCATAGAAGAGTAAGGTAAAATTATGAAGAGTAATATCCCCAAGATTGTTCATTAAAATGGGTTCTATGTCATGTGACAACCTGGTGTGCTTCAACATACTAGAAAATATCTCAAAACTCAAGATACTAACAACAACATTAATATAATCCTTTAGTGAATCATTATTAAGGTTCTTGTTGAGTGTTGGAGTCTAAGACCGTCTGGAAGGCATCGCTATGGAACATCCTTCAATTATCCATTACCACCGAGCCCGTCTAAGGAAATATTTCGAAAGACCATGTATTGCTCGGGGCATGGCATTACCCTGAGTCTGTCCCAATCTCGCAAAAAGGGGTCAAGTGTCATCCGAGTATAGCTTAGCCACATTTCCAACGGATCCATCTTGATGGGCCGTTTTGGAACCAGTGTCACTCATAAGTATTAGAGAGCTCGAGGAAGTCTCGATCCGGCAGAGCCAAGAACACCACCCCCCGACACATATAGGTAACCATCAAGAATGAAGGGTCTAATTGTGGATTCAATACACGACCCACATATTTTCCCTTCCCTGGATTTAATTAATGTTTTCATAGCAGTAGATATGATATCAACATATATAATTGGTGCTTGAAACCGAACAGGTACACCAATGCATCACACAGTGCAAATTAAATATTCCAGCATAATAATATTATCAAGGAAAAGTACCACATCAACATAAGCAGATAAATTCACTTTTAAATAAATAAATAAATTATACCAACCAACTACCAAGTTCTAACAATTCCAAAGTTCATAAATAATCTAAATTAATTATTTAAATAAATCACATCAAAATAGGTTATCCAAGACCTGCAGACAAAGACACTATTTAATAATAAATAAACCAGCACAACCAGCTATCAAAGATTCAACAATTCAGGATTCAGAATTAAACTAAATTAATAATTTAAATCGAACACCACAAAATATAGGCTGTGAAAAACATGCAATTAATTGAATTAAAAGTATGAGCTAATAGAAATTATACCAACCACATCCGCACACCCCAAGGGGTGTCTTACATTGTTTCAAAAAATGAAACAATTTAATAAATGATCATTATGGCTACAAAAAATTGGCGAAACAATGTAATTAATGAATTTGGGTGAATTTTCACAATGTCGGTAGGCACTGTCTAACGGCACAGCAGTGCGTTTTTATAAATTGTGATGAAATGGAAGGAAAGTGAGTAGATGACCTACCTTATCGTAATAGAAGATCCTATGATCAATGATAGGCTTTGATTTTACCTAAAATAGAAGAAAATATAAGATTTTAGAAAAACCCCCAAAATAAGGTAAAATCCTTCCACGAAAAACAGCACAAAGGATTTGGAATGTCATCACATGATTATTGGTGCATGTGATAAACCTTACTAAGAGGTTCATAACACAGTAGATGGAGAAGAAACAGACGATGAATGGAGGCACGACATTCTTCCGAAGGGAGGAGAAAGTGGTACACATCACCTAGGGAGGAGAGGTGCACCACACACATGAGAGGAGGATGAGTGGATGGGAAAAAAGAAATAAAAATAAAAGGAAATAAAATAAAAAGGAAACCAATAAAAATGAGATAAATAAATAAAATAAATAAAATAAAATGGTGGAAGAAATGAATTCAATAATTAAAATAGGGTTACCTCATTTTAATTATTTTTAATTTCTCTCCATCTATATCTATTTTATTATATATTTTTATCCCTCAATAAATTTCATTAATTTTCTCTAATACTCTAACTGTACTCTTCATTAAGTGATGAGAATGTCCCCTCTCTTTCCTTCAACCTTGATTCACTAAGATATCATCTGTCTTACGCCATGTTAAATAATTAAAATTGGTTGGGATTGTTTAGGGTGTTTTCCTCAGTGTTGCAAGTTGATGCATCATTCTTATCGAGGCCTTGGTTAGTCTTGAGTGACCTTCAGATTTATGTGTAGGAATTCATTGGATTAACTCTCATACACCATTTGTTTCTTCCAACGTGACCTCCAGCTAGATGTCACTCTAAGCTCAAACAATGACATGTTTTGGACGTATTGTCTTTGTACCAACGTATTACTCATAAGTATGGAGTATGGGCTACCTTGAGATAGTTTAATTCACTCTAATTCTGTGAATCCATGTTTACCCCAGACTTTTTGCCAGGATGAGTGATGCCTATATCAAAAGACATCCTCGAAGGTGAGGTTCGATCTTCGGTGGATGTGTTCATGGTAAATGTGAGATACCTTGGAAGAATACATCACAGTTCAGTTGTAAAACACATATCTTCTACGCCGGGCGTCTTCTGAAATGGTTGTTTGTAGTGACTCGAATAGTTATCTCAATTATTCAGTGAAGCAGTTATTAAAATACCCTTTTTCGGGTATGTCATCTTATGAGATGATTTCGATTTGCATTTAACAACGAATTTCATAAAATATTTCTCAAATTGGGTTTTATGGGCGATGGGGAATCGACCATTTTTTCCGTTTTAGAAACCAAGTGAGAAGCGTCGCTAGAATAGTTATGGGCATGTCATATATGAAATTCCAACGGAGGAAGGTGTTGTGAGATGGAATTTTCCTCTTTCAAACTTTAAAACCTATGGTGGGAAGTAACTTTGAAAATAAGTTAATGAGACCAAGAAATGGTTTTGTCTCTAGAAGAAAGAGCCTGGATAAATATTGTCTCGATGTTTCAATTAGAAAATCATCATCGACTCAGACCTTAATATCTTAGGAGCCGCTTGCCTATCCAATTTTTGAGTGTGTGTTGGGTGTTTAGATACATAGCATGATCTTTTGCATGAGACTGCATGACCCTGTAGACCAGGTGGAGGTTACATTTTTTCTAAAGGCTTCTCGGGGACGAGTAGTTTTAAGGTGGGATGGTTGTAACATCCCGTGTTTTGAATGACATGAAAAAAACCCATGAAATAATTTTTTTCCATTAACTAGGAAGGTCGGTTCTAAAACTAAGAGTAAGAGCACTTTGATTTTGATATTCGAAACTGCGGCGTTCATAGAATAAAAATTTTAAGTTTATTTTCTTGATTCTTGTGTTTGTTTTTTTCAGAAAATTTACTTATTTTCTCTCAAACGGTGTGTCGTATGAGAAATATGAGACTACAGTTATATCCAGAACACCAGGTTTACCCTAGGTAGGGTATAACCATGATTCACATTAGGTGTTTAGCATCCTCTCCCTTGATAATACTGATTTATTTTTAATTAATTATTTATTATGATTTTTAAATAATAAATAATTATTTTCACTCAAACCGTATGTTGAATGAAAAATCTAACACCAACAATTGTTTCGGGATGTGGGGTTTACCCTATGTAGGGTATAACCATTGCAAGCGGTGGACATTTGGTCATATCGCACCTAATGACAATTTAATTCTGTTAAATATTTTTGTTGGCCATTAGAAATAATAATAATAATTTTATTATTAATATTATAATTTGTGTTGATGTCAACTAATGAAAATTCACTACCACAATTAAAAAATTGTGTTGTGGTGTAAATAATAACCCGGTAATGTAATAAATATGATATTATTAATTTTTCCAATTTAATAAAAACGCGTAATTAATATTTATTTAAAAATTGTTATCCTTTTTATTAACAGTTGTTTTCATTAAAATATTAATGGCGTCTTTGATGGGTTGAATTAAATAATTTGTAATATTTTAATTATCGTTATTATTATTATATTTGAACATAAAAATTTATGTAAATATATATGAGGTATGTCTATATATTAGGGATGATATATATATATATAGTTATATATACCTCTCTGGGTATATATATATAAATTTGCAGATGTGTATATATATATAACACGTATATACATGGGTGGATATTTGTTATTATGTTAGATAAAATATTATTAATTACCTACATAAATACATTTAACATGTCAATATAAATCATGTTGTGAAATTTTACGTTTTTAATCCAAATCTTTAATGTGAACGAGGGCGCGCACCTGCGCACCCTGTTGTAGGTCCTAGACAACTATTAGAATTAATTAAATGATTGATCATGCTTTATGTAAAATATTAGGTCACGCCATAACACATTGTTCAGTTTAAAAATAAAAAAGGATTAAAATTAATCAATTGAATTTAATGAAGGATAAAAATAAATAATAAAATAGATACGCTTGGAGAGAAAATAAAATTAATTAAAATGATTTAAACCTATTTTAATTATTTATTTCATTTATTCCACCATTTTATTTTTATTTTTTTATTTTTTTATCTTATTTTTATTTTTTTTCCTTTTTCTGTTCTTTCGTTTAATTTTTATATCTTTTTTTACTCTCCTCCTCTCATCCACCTCTATAATGTGTGGAACACCTCTCCTCCTAAGGTGGTGCACACCACCTTCTCCTCCATTCGGATGATCATTGCATCTCCATTGATCGTTTGTTTTCTTTGTTTACTGGTGCGATGTGAATGTCTCGGTAAGGCTTATCCAACACACTAAGAATCGTGAAATCTCATCCCATGTCCTTTGCCTAGTTCTCCACAGAAAGATTTTACCCAATTTTGGGTTTTTTCCAAAATCTTCCATTTTCATACATTTTATGTCAAATCAAAGCCTACCAAGGATAATAGGATCATTTACCACCATAAATTAGGGTGTCTACTCTCTTTCCCTCTATTTCGTTATGATTTATAAAAACAAACGTTTGTGTTGTTAGTCGGTGCCTTACAGTTTTGTACAAATTCACCCAAAATCATTAATTATGTTGTTTCCGCAAGTTGTTCTAGCCATATTGTTAATGGATCAATATTTTTAATTTGTTGCAAAAATGGCGAACACCGCTTGTGGTGTGCTGATGTGGTCAGTATAGTTTTTGTTATCCCATAAATTTAATTTATTTAATTGCATTTTTTGTGAAACCTATATTTTGTTGTGTTCGATATAAATAATTTATTCAGATTAATTATGAATATTGAATTTGTTGAATCATTGGTAGTTGGTTGTGCTGGTTTATTTATTATTAAAAATGGACTTTATCTGCATGTTTTTCACAGCCTATTTTGTTGTGTTTAATTTAAATAATTAATTTAGATTAATAATGAACTTTGGAATTGTTGGATCTTGGTAGTTTGTTGGTATAATTTTTTTATTTATTTAAAAGTTCATTTATTCTCTTATGTTGATGTGATACTTTTCCTTGTAAATATTGCTATGTTGGAATATTTAATTTGTACTGCGTGATGACTGGGTTCACCAATTTGGTTTTAAACTGTAATTACATATGTTGATATCATATTTGCTGCAATGAAAACATTAATTAAATTCATGGTGGGGGAATGAGGTGGGTCCCTTATTAAGTGACATGATTAGACGCTTCGTTAATGATGGTTACCTCTATGTGCAAGGGGTGGTGTTCTTGGATTTGTCGGATCGAGACTTCCTCAGGAATTCTAATACTTATGAGTGATATCAATTCCAAAAGGGCCCATCATGAAAAATCCATTAGCAATGTGGCTAAACCAGCCTCAGATGACACTCGACCCCTTTTTGCGAGATCCGGACGGACTCAGGGTAAAACCATGACCCGAGCGATACTTGGTCCTTCGAAATATTTCCTTGGATGGGCTCGGTGGTATTGGATAATTGAAGGATGTTTCGTAGTGTTACCTTTGGGATGGTCTCAGACTCTAACTCTCAACTTGATCCTTAATAATGATATAGTGAAGGATTAGATTAATGTATTTTTTGTCTCTTTAGATTTGACATATAATATGGTATGTTGAAGAACACCTAGTTAACACATGAGGTAGACCCCTTGTTAAATCACAAGCTTGTGGATATGCCTCTTATTGTTTTTACCTTACTCTTCTAGGATTCATATATATTCATATGGGTATTCTACTTAAAGGTACTCCTTTCAAACTTTTGGTTTAGGACGAATTAGGAGATTAGGCACGGGTACCGTTTGGAACCCAGATCGACATATTTATTCCATTTTACATTATTAATTATTTCAAATTGTTATATAATGGCACACTGTATGTTATAATTGCACAAAATCGAAATGTATAGACACCTTGGGTGCTGGCCTACTGTGATTTTATCTCACACCCTGCTCAGGCATTGTTGACAGTCGAGTATATTATATGATTACAGGTATTGATAAATGGAATTGTGTCGCTATTGATTCTTGATTGATTGTTGTTTCTTAGGATAGAGAGTGAGGAAGAGGACTGACCATAGATCGTGATGCAATTGTCACACTTTTTTTCTTTTCTTTTTAGTTGATAGCATGCTTGGGTTCTATTTAATATACTTTCAGTTTAGACATACATCATGGCATGAAATTGTTTTTATAACTGGTTTCATTTAACATCTTCTGCATTTGTTATGTGTTTAGTTGGGATTATTTATTTCCTTTTTCTATAGTTTATTTGTTTATATGATTCCTCTATTTATTATTAATTTTGTTTACTTCCGCTAGGATAATACCTATTACCTATGAGGGAATAGTCTCCCCCTTGTACACATGAAGTCCCTCACTGCTAGTTGGCAGCCTCTGGCGTTCGGAGAGATGCGCTTGAGGTCATGTGACACACCCTTCTGACCACCATCTTTGTGGTGAGCCGGTTCGGGATGTCACAGGTTTAGAATTTCATTTTTGTGGTATGGGAATGAACTATCATGTCATACATTTATTTCCCCAAAATGTATGGGATATTTCGAGTGATTGTCAATCATATAATTAGAAACATCAAATAGTTCCCTTAATCAATATCTATTATGAATCTATTTTTTAATGGAATGTGGTAATTGGGAAATGTATTCTATATCGCTTATGGACTCACATTTTCCAAGATGGTCAAATTTCATTCTCATTGATGATTTTAGGGAAGAATTATTTCCTACTTATGCACTCTCATATAGTTTTATGATATAGTCTTGAATACAATATTAAATTCCAACTATAGAACAAGTCCCCATTATATTATCATTCAATTATTAACTTGTATTATCTTTAGAATCATCTGTATGTATATAATTTTCCTCATCGATGGGAATAACTATATGTATATGAGGCTTCCCATAAATTATAAAAATATTATATGGATTAAATATTATTCATTCATTTATTACCATAATTCTTGTTTTTATTGTCAAAGTGGGTTTGTTTTGAATTAGTCATTATAAAGACGACAAAAATTTTTATAGTGTTTGGATCGATCCCATGAGATGGGATTTGTACATATCATAATGAAAGGAATAAAAACCCATGTAGATTTGTGGAAATTATTAGGACAAAACATTCTATTTATGGTCATGTGATAATGACCAAACTATCTAATTTAATGTATAGTTTCAAGGAGAAATGTTCCTGGTCAAAGATGGTGTTTTAATTCCAAGGAAGTGCCCCATGAAACCTAGATGGTATATAGAATCTTAGTATTGACATGACTATTAAAAATAATTTAGATTAATGAATATTAGGATGAATTTTTGTTGTTGGGTTCTAACATCATGGAGTCTTCATAGAAATATCTTTTAGAAATGAATAAAAACAAATATTGCTTAGAATAATGGGGCATAAACCGATATAGGATGACATAGATATATTCATTGGAAATATTTACCTTTAAATTATTTTTTCAAATTTAATAAGGCCCTTAGATAATATTGTGATATTTTTTGTAAGAATAAACCTAGTAGGAGTCCCTCTCAGTTACCTCATTAGGAATTACCCTTTTAAGGGGAGATAATATGGTTTTGGAATATACCAAATTGGTGCCATGTGTATATGATGAGAAGAATTTATAGAAAATGGAACTCTTGCAAAATATATATTTGATCATGTGGGTTTCAGAACCTCCAGTAACCTTTTTAAACATGTGATTCCTTGTTTGAGAGAGAAATTAAAGGTAGTGGAAGATTTGTAAAACCAAATAATATCTGTCATATGTTGGTGGGGGAGTGAAGGTATATATAAGTTTGGGGATTTACCTATAAGGAATAATAGGGTATTACTCCAACAATGATTCCATTAGGTGAAATTTACTCTTTTCCTTATAGTTGATGTGGGTGGAGTCATTCATAAGAATCAAGGATAGAGGAATGGATTTGATGTGCATATCTCTTCTCTTATTTTTCCACCTTGAGGTACCATCATTATCATAATGGTTGAGATCCTCATTACCCCATTAACTCATAATTAAGATGAATTTTTTGATCCTATATATTAAGAAGAATAAATACTCAACATCCATTACCACATGAGTGTATAATAAAGAAGGCACACATATGTGACCTATTCACTAATCTGATATACCTAGAGGATATGGGGAAGGTATTGCATTGGTGAACCTAAAATGGGGAATATCATGATGGATTATCTCTACCATTTATTACATGAGTTTGGTCATTAATAGTTTCTTTTATAGGTGAGGCTCGAGAGAGATAAAGGTGATTTCATGTAAGGTGGGCTTGGGTGAGTTATTTGTGCTTCGTGCAAGGTGGACCTAGGAAAACAAGAATTTCTTCATGTAGGTCAGGCCTGGGTATCGTGGAAATTAAATTTTGATAGTTGAATACATAAGTGATGGCACTTGGGTGAGGACTTGTTCTCATCTCCAATAGTCCCCTCATGTGTCTTTAGATGGGTCTCTACCAAGCCTAAGGTTAGAGAAAGGTAATTCAACCTAGTTATAACACCCCATGACATTACAATATTTTCATATAGGAATAAATATTATTTTTCTCCATTTATAAAAAATATTAGGTTAAACTTACACTACACACCACACTGGGTTAGCTTTCATTACAGAGAATACTTGGTTTAACCACCTTTTAATGGCACACCAATTTTAAAACTAACTTTTTGAAATTTCATTAATATTATTTCAAAAAAATTCATTTTTTTATTTTTAATGTCAAAATTTTAGGAGTATATGTTTTTGGTTTTTTATTTAGAATATATATTTTTTGATGAATAGTAAAAAATACTACTTCTTAGTGAAAATCTGCCTTTTAGTTTAAATATTTATTAATGATAAAATATATTTTAAATTTGTATTGGAGGCAAAATTGATCAATTATACATATATTGTCCCAATTTATTTTATTAGAGTCATTATTATATAATATTTGGACCTAAAAATGTCTTTAACATTTGAATGTTTCTACATAAAAACCTCACTTTCTTGACACAACATTCATATTAGCGTTAATCTTAATATTCCAGCTTTTGTGATTTGAATATTAAAAAAAGACATAAATTGTTGTAATATGTAAAATATTTATGGTATAATAATATCCACATAATTTATGTCCAATAATATTAGTGAATGCGATTAAAATTAATTATGGTGATTAAGGTATGATTATACCTAATAAGGGACTAAACCTTAATATTAATCACCAAAATGAAATGTACAGTTGTATAAATACCAAAGTATGCTAATAATTCGACCATATACCTACATGGATTGAATTTTATGGTTTATTGGGATATTATTAAATGAAATTCCCTTATATAAATGGTTTCAATTGAAAAAAGAAAAATCTGGATATTTCTATACATTTAATATTTACAAAACCATGAGATATGTAAAAAACGTCCTATTTTATGCTATACATATCCTATTGACATTTTATATAGGTTATGATTATCATAATAGTTTATAAATAATTTTAGATATGGTATAATTACTTAAAATTCTTATGAAATTCAAACATAGTGAAAATTTATTTAATAACTAATTATAATAATTACTACTCTAATTATTAAAAGTCAAGTGAATTGATTTGATTGTTGTAATTTTTTTAGATGATTATAATATTATAAATATCATTAAAACTATTATATTTTAATTAAAATATTATATTTATTTTTTAATATTTAATTTAAATAAATAATATCAAAATTGACCATATTCTTATTTTATAATAAGTGGTATTTTAATTAAATGACTTAAAATTAATAAAATTACTATATTCATACCAGTGATTTTATAGTATTAATAAATTCTAAATAAGATCTATCAATGGAAAAATTTATCTTTTATAATTAACATATAGACCCATATATTGTAAAAACATTTTTAGCATGGTTTGGATTAAAGTAGTCTTTTATCACGACACATGTTCTTGTTTTAAAATTATTTTACAAAACACAAGGGTTTTTTATTTTACAAATTAGATAAAATATTAATAATTTTATTTCTATATATATTCTATAAATCTCACTTTATTCTAGTTTTAATTTTCTAATTAATTTGGTTGGAAAAATTGGTTCTTTAATAAAACCCAAAATATAAAATTAGGGAATCAAAGAAGTTAACGAACCAAATTATTAAGATGAACACATTTTTCTATGGTGGGGGTTTTAAGAGACCCGTTTTACCATTTATTACATTTTCTTATTTTTTAGGAACTTGAGGTAAGGTATGCCTCCAATTAATGTATATCCTTTTGGCATTTACAAGAATACCACTCCTCCACCACTACGAAAGTCCACCACCTCTCCCAATTAATCATAACTATAAAACCACACAAGATTAGACAATATCATCCAAAATAGATTACCAGCATCCATAACCTCATCATTGAATCCTCCCATTGGGAATAAATCCTTCCATGGAATCCCTTTTCTATAAACCAAAAGGCGTTAGCTATTTTTAAGGTAATGATTTCCAATGGTAACCTTACATTCAATTAAATTGCCACCACCTCAAATAATCCTATTAAATGTTAATATAAATAAAGTGTCATATATGTAATTAAAATTTTATATTATGGATTATAAATAAAATTACACAAACTTCTATCTAATGGGTAATCAAAATACTATTTCTACGTTCGGCGTGCTGATACCTCATGAAATGATGATTGTTCATTTTTTCATTTACACATCGCATGGTTCACATTATAATGGAAAATATATTTATATATTATATTTATTATATTTAATATAATAATTACAGTTTTATACAATTTTATTCCTATTATAATACATGCCTTTAATAATTCCTATTTTTTATTAAAATGATAACATCATTTAAGGAAGTGTGGACTACCGCCCCAACAAAATGATTTTATTCAACAAAAATATACAAAGAACATATTAGAAATTATTTTAATAATCCTATGAAACATGAATATTAAATATATGATACATAAAATATAATATTCATATGTATCAATTATTTCTCAATATATTAATATGACAAAGAAATTAAAGTTGTGTTAAACATTACATATGGCCTACCATCTCCGTAAATGGTGCATTGTATTTCTAATGTCCAAATTTTATGGGATTTTATAATTTCATATAACATGAATATATATGATAATTGAATTATTTTTTACATTATACTGATGATGAAATCATGAATTATGTAATTGGAAAAACATGTAACAAGTCAAAACAAACATGGGAAAATAAGGTAATTAACACCTGAAATAGATAATATGATGAAAGGGTGTAATCAAACTGGTTTTAAAATATTTTTAGGCATTAATATTCCGATATTATAGCATGATTATGTTTCATATATAAGTTAGTAACATATTTTAAACTACTATATAGATGGATAAATAATACACAATTGAAGGAAGGTTATGGTAAGGGATTTCGTCTCAATTTACATTCAATCGATATTTATTTTTGTTATTTAAATATTCACTATCTCTGAAATATGTAATACCATTTGACAAGTTATATCATGAATATTTTTATTCTCATTATATTCTATGTTTCATTTAATTCACTTTTAATTATTATTTAAATGCTTCAAAGTTGTATAGAACATGTTGGAATGTTTTATGAAAATGTTACCTCAAGTATGAATTAATGTCTGAAAACCGTATTGTTAATTTTCCCCTTATTTTTTATTATTGATAAATAAATATTATTTATTAATTATGGATATATGATAATGAATTTTTTCTTTTAATTAAATTTTTTATTCGATTCAAGGAATGGTTTGGATATGAAAAACATGAGTTTGGGACTATTTAAGGTAAGCCCTAAGGGTAGGGGACCGATTAATGAAATACCCACGATGTATTAGTTGTCTCATTGTTCAAAATTAGTTTGGAAACCCCATTCAAATTTATAATTATTAGGATATAAACTATCTTGAGAATGTTCATGATAGTTGGGTTATGGCTGGATGACCCAAATTTGTTTGCAACTACTATGTTTTTAACCATCTTGTGAAAGGCATTGACAGTAATGTTTTTCTATACCTAGGAATACTAGTGTCCAAAAAATAAACATTTCATTTCATTAGAATTTAGTTATGATCATATTTTATTCATGGTATTTTTCATCAAAAAACCTATGGATTCACATATTTCTCAGTTTATTTATTAATTGAACATGTATTGGTTTCATAACTTTCGATATTGATATTTACTTATCTAGTTATATGAATGGCATGTGTAATCAGTTATTTACATTTCGATGTTAATTTAATCCCATTGATTCCTTATTTATTCTTCTCTAAAAACCTTTACCGAGCATTTAAGAAAACCCTTATTATGTTTCTGTTCCCCGGGTTATGTAGAAGAAAACATTGAAGAATAATTCATTGATGTAGTTTATTTCATTTCATTATGTATAATGTTTTATTTTATGTTTCCTAATGTATTATTGGTATCAAATATGTAATCTATATTTCCAATGCCGCTAAAATGATCAGTCCTTCAGTTTTTGATTCCTTATAATCATGCCAAATTAATAAAATAATTCCATGGCTCTGGTGTTCTTGGGTCGGGACATTAAAGATAGTATCAACGTAAGTTTAAAAAAAACCAGGGATACAATATTTATAAAAAATATTTTATGGAACGTAAAAATAGATATACATTAATGATAATTATATATTAACATCCTATAAATTTTTTATCATAAATATTAAGAGGGTATTCCTTGAAATGCACCCATGTCTGGATTCTACATGTGAACAAGGATCTTGAAGAGATTTACATTAGTGTAATAATACTAACACGGTGTTCCAAGCCTGACTCAGGGTAACCTAGTACAGGATAATTATCCACACCACATACCTGGTTAGAAACTCTTAAGGGATATGCATAGGATAGTTCACATTTTCATTTCCTACCATTATTAAGTATTTAAATGTAATGTTTCTCCATGACATAACAAATTTTTATGATTCCAAGATTTACTATACATAAATTTAAGTTATAGACTATAATATATATATATATAATTATATATTATGAGCTAATCCAGTGTATGATATTGTATAGTAATGGCACTCGAAAGGAAGAAAATTATCAATACACCGCGAAAATAGAAGGATTTCACTCCTAAAAACCCTATACGACTGGTATTGGAATTTAAAAAATTATAGAGATACTAGGAAAACAAAATTAGGTTATTGTGATTAACCTCACTCATATAGAGATACAAGTTTCACAATGAGAATCTCTTATGTTGAATCTCATTATCTGATACAATCTCCCATCGTTTTGTAGGACTTTTAATAAATTTTAATGTGAGAAATGGGTATGTATCTAGAAAATATATTTATGTATTGGGGATGTTTTCACAAAAAAAAGGTTTCACTTATAGTGAATTTTCTCAAATATGATGCTAATAAATGGTGGTCATTGATCTAGAATACTAGAGAGGGTGATGAAAATGATCTCATGGATGGAGGACTTTTAAGGTGACATTCATTAATAAGTACTTCCCTCTTGATCAACAAACAGAGATGAAGATGAAGTTACTTAGATTAATGAAAATGTATGAAGAAAGTGATTTAGATTATTATAATACATTTATGAGGTTAGTTAGATATGATTTAGATTGTATATGCAACACTATATGAAAAATTTAACACTTATTTGAATGTATTAAGATAATCCATCAAAGGGTACTGATTTCTCAAACCTTTTATACATACGACGAAATAAATTTATGTGCTATCAAGAAAGAGAAATAATTATCTATGTATTATATATGCGAAGGGAATCTTGGGAGGAAGAGGTAGGTGGGTTAAAATGGATAAGGGAAAGAAGATAATGAGGTATTTTCTTATATGTGACAATTGTGTAACAAAACACCATGGTATATGCTTTTATGGAATGGGAGTTTGAGATATGTTTGTATAAAAAGGCCACAATGTTCATGATTATAATGGAAATAAGTAAAATTCCAATGTGAAGTGATTATAATATTAGTAGATCGATCACTTTGAAAATGAATTCCCCAAACATCAAGGTAAAATACCTTAGAATAATCCAAGGGAACAATGTCATTCTTATGTTATTAATATAACTAAAGTGGAATGAGTAATATGGATATGTTTTTGGATCTGATGTTAATGTAGTAAATTTATTTTATCTTTAATGTATGAGTAATATGAATAATAAAATCAGTAAGGATTCTCCTATAATTATTTTTTTCTTAAAATTTGAGAATCGTATGTTGATTGTGGCTAAAAAAGTAATTCAGTAGAATGTTAATTTATTTAAAAAACATATTATTGATGGAAGTACACTCATTAAAGTGTTATTAATCTAGATATAATTATGAATAAATTATTTATTTGGATGTGATTTGACTAACTTGGAACTAATTAGTGACTTTGGGACAAGTGGTTTATACAACACTTTTGGATTTATGGAATTTATCCAATACCATGTGTCTTACACATTCATAAAGATGAATTCATTTTCCATTAATTTTTTATTATGATTTGAGTTATTCATATATTTTAAGATGATACATGATGAATTTGTTCACATTTTTTAAATTTTAAAAAATTGACCTTCTTTATTTTTATCAAAGGCCAATGATATGTTCATTTTAAAAATTTAGTTTCCATCTTTCTAAAGTGTTGGATCCCAATAATTTTGAATGTTTAACCATTTAAGAAATTGATTAAGGTGAAGTTTAGATGTGGTTTTGGATACTGATATATTATATCACTATATGATGAGTCATATTATATGACCTGAAATAGAAATAGTTCATGGTATGACCCAAGTATAAGAATGTGCATATAGAAACATAACAAGTATGTATATTTAATTTAATTATTATACAGTGAAATAATTCCACGAATATATGAAAAAAATTTCAAAACGAAAATTTTTACCCTAGTACATTATTTTCTACTGAGTCAAATATCCAATTAGATTATCAAGGATTTAGTGAATTTTATTTTTAAGGTTCTCCTAACAATGTCCTCTATCACCCTTCTTTAACATTCATATAACATTTTTATAGGTACAAAAAATCATCTTTCAGATTATAAATATTATTTTAGAAGATAAATAGGTTATTTTTATCCTAATAATTAATGAATAATTTTTATTGATGTAATATTAGTCTAAAATCCATAATAAAATCCTATATAGTGATTATTTTGATAATATTTAACTCAAATTAATGTTATTATTAATACTAAAAATGATGTGAATTGATTATATTATTGTATTTATTTATTTCTGTTGCATAATATATCTTGATAAAAAATCTATAAACAAAATATAATTTAATTTCAATATTATATTGATATTTTAAAATTACAATTAAACAAATAACGTCAAGATTGATAATATTTTTATTTTACAATAACTAATATTTTAATAAAATGAATTAAAATTAATAAAAATAATATATTAATCTAAGTTATTTTTTTGTTTTAATTAATATTACAAGTTATCTGTTTATTTACTATTTTATATTTCATAATTGATATATATATACCCATATATTTTAAAAACATTGTTAACGTGATTTGGGTTTAAGTAGTGTTTTTGCACTTACATTGTGCTTGTTTTAAAATTAATTTCCAAATAAAATGTTATTTTTTTATAAATTATTTATAATATTATTAATTAATATTATTTATGATTTATAATAAATCTCACTTTAGATTAGTCTTAATTGTTAAATTATATAGGTTGGAAAACTAAATGATTTAATAAAAACCGAAATGATAAAATTTAGGAAACTTAAAAGGTAATGAACCAAATTATTAAAATTATGACATTTTTTTGGGTGTTATAGGTTTTAAAATACCATTATTCCCATTTAATAATCCATTTTTTTTAAATTTTTTATGTATGTTAGGTATGGTATACCTCCCAGTAATGAATACATTTTGGTATTTACTAGAGTATCGCACCACCTCCGCTTTCAAAGTCTGCTACTTCTCCCCATTACTCACACATATCTAACCACATAGGTCCAAAAAATATCTTCCCAAATGGCTTCCCATAATCCATACCATCTACTATGAATCCTTTTTTTGGTCATAAATCCTTCCATTGAATCCCTTTGTTATAACCCAAAAATAGTTATCTGATTTTTAATTAAATAATTCATTACGATCTTTTTTTTAATTTACTTTAATCCAACAAAACATTAAATATTAAATGATCATATAATTAAATAAGTATAATAAATATACATATATGTTTGTATACTATTTTTTAAACCTAAAATTACACTCACTTCCACCTAATGGATAAAAAACATGATGTTATTGTGTACGGTGAACTAATGCCTCACGAAATTATGATTGTTCATTTTTTCGTTACCACCTATCATCACGGACATTATGATGGAATACCTCTTTATATATGATATATATTATATTTTTTATGTCTTTATACATCATTTATCATTTTATAACATATACATTTAATGCTTACCATTTTCCATTTGTATGATAACATCATTTGAGGATGTGTGAACTATCGCCCCTCGAAGCGGTGTAATTAATTCTTGATATACATGGAGTGTATTAAATATGATTTTAATAAAACGATGTAGAATTTATAAAATATATATTATGATTTAACTATAATATAAATTTTTATAATTTATTTTCCTTTCTATTAATATTAAAAATAAATGAAAGTAGTGTTCATGCATATGTAAGGCATAACTTCTCAAACAATAGTTCATTTAATTTATTATCTCAAAAATTTATAAAATATTAGGAATACCTAGGTATAAAATATATAATATAATTATTTCCTAAATTAAATTTTTCATATAATAAAATCATTATCAAATTAATGGGAACAACAAGCAACAAGTCAAAACATAAATTATAAAACAATGCAATTTACACCTGAAATAGATAAAAATGAAAGAGTGTTTGAAAAAGGGAAATAAAATTTTGTAATAAGTTAATATATGATATTAGTGCCTGATAATGATTATTTTGTATGTTTTTAACATATTTTAGACCACTATACATGAGGATAAATACCACAAAACATAATTAAGTTTAAGGTAATGTATTTTGTCTCAATTTATATTCAATTGAGACTTATTTTTTTTATGCACCAATTCAATTTTTTATGTTATATGTACTACCCATTTACATGTTATAACTTGAATATATTTATTCTAATTATATTATATGTTTAATTTCATTTATTGGAAATTATTATTTAAAAGTTTCAAAGTACAATGGGACACATTGAAATCTTTAAAGATTATTTTTCCTCAAGAATGTTTTATTGTCAACAAACCTTATCGTTACATATCCTCCTATAAAGAATTATAGATAAATACAAATTATTTATTCAATATAGATATATTATAAGGAAACATGTTACTAATTAAATAAATTAATTGATTCAAGGAATTCATTGGACATGTAATACATGTGTTGGGGACCGTTTAAGGTAATCCCTATGGGTTGGGAACTGGTTCATGGAAGCCCCTTGAGGCATCATTAGTCTCATGGGACAAAATTATGTTTGAAAATTCCATAACATTTGTAACCATTATAATAGAAACTATCTTTATAAATGTATCTAGAGTGCATTTTTTGTTATAAAACCCAAATTGGGTGGTATTCAATATTTTTTAAATTATCTATTGAAAGGTCCTGATGGTAATGGTTCCACATACCTAAGAAACATAGTGTATAAAAAATAAGAACTTCCATTATTATGAATTTATTTATTATCATTATTTATCCATCATATTTTTTATCAACATAACATGGATTAATTTATTTCTTAGTTTACTGATTAGTTTCACGTGTTTCTATTTTTTACCTTACTATATTGATATTGCCTTATCTAGTTATTTGATTGAAATGTGTTATCAATTATTTACCCTCTCTTGATAATTTATTCTCACTATTTCAATATGTATTTTGATTCAATTAACCTTACTGGGTATTTTAGATCACCCTAATTGTGTTTCCTTTCCCTACATTATGAAGAAGAAAACATTGAATAAGAATTCAGGGATGTGGTTAAATTTATTTATAATGTGTCATGTTTTATTTTCTATTTACCAATATTTTATAGGTATAATTTCTGTAATCCAGAATTCCACGACTAATAAAATAATGAGTAATTTAGGATTTTGTTCCTTATAATCATGTATATGTAATTAAATATACATTTATTCTGTGATTCTAGGGTTAGGGGATTACATTAATGATCTTGTATTGTGGGGCGGTGGCCCATCATGTTGTTATTCTGAGTTTCACACACTAGTGGAACTATAATACCACTACCCTCATTAAAATTCTAATATCTAAATAAATTTAAATCATACTAGAAATTTATTAGGACCTATGTGATTTAAATGGTTGGAAAGAACCCCTATGATTCTTCGGGACTTCTTATAGGGTCAATTGAGTATGAAAATCATCCGATTTTTTAGAACCCACAGTGAACATGATATCACATGAAGGAATTTCATGATATGCCTCACATAGTTGTAACCAATGTTAATGTGATTGAGTTTCATTGGAATATGTGTTTGGTCTTTTGGGATGACTCTAGGAATTAATTCCTGACTAGAGAAGTGATGTTGGGTTATAGGCTTGACATGCATGGTAGAAGCTAGCCCGGACTTTTAGAATATTAAATGGGAGAATTCATGTTTTCCGTGATGTTATTAAATTCTGTTTATATGTCGTATTTTTTTTGAATCCTATTATCCACATGTGAAAATGAAGTTGCATGAAAAACCACCCCCGCTGTATAATATTGGATTTGAATAATAGGGAATGATTTTGAGGTAGATAAAATGGATGACCAATCATTTTTTTGCATCCACATGATTGTGTACATTCATGCTTGGGATAGGTATATAGATAGGAATTAATGGAGTATACCTATTTTGATTGATCATATATAGTCTAGTCACCATCATAAAGTGAAAATTTAGGCTCTTTCTACCCATCCGTTAACCATGATGGAGATTTCTCAGAAGCCATGTAAAATCATGGAGTGTAGTATACTTCATAATTAGCCGGAGAAACATAGGTTTACATGTGACTAGAGGTTGTTCAATTTTGGTAGGAAACACCATATAAGATTCATTACTTATGATCACTTATCCAAAATGGCTTATAGATTTCATGAATTTGGGATCCTTGAACCCCACATGACCAAGATATTGATCTAAACCTATTTAGTTGAGAATAAAAATGTTATATCTAGAGATTCTCATTTATGACATCAATAATCAGATCCAAGCTATAAGGTGATTGGATGACATCATTAATTGGGGTGGGGCCTAAGGGTTTTATTAACATTACACTAATTAATTGGTTGAATTCATTAATCCTTAGTATGTATGTGTTTCCCTTTCATGATTCCTATTTAAATATTTTATTTTTTTATATAAAAATATTCAGAAAACATTTACTATGATATGTGGCAGGTAAAGGGAGAATCAGACAGGATCTCATCACTGAAATGTACCATTAAAGGTACACCTATCAGGGGTGATGTAATGCCTTGAACTCGCACTTTTGGATTCAGCACTAAAACATGTTGGAAATTTATTTATATACTAGATAACTAAAAAATAAAATGTTTATTAAAAAATATGTAATTTTTCCATTATAGGTTTTGGAGATTAAATAATAACTTATATTTATTGAATCAAAGTTCACAAAAAATAATAACTACAATATAACTAATTAGAATCATCTGCATTAGCACCTTAACTATCCTTAGAATAACTAGTAATTATGTGAAATCATTTTAAAAACATGGTATGATCACAAAAAGCTTAGTAAGGGATATATATAATGAAAAACCATTAGTCTAGTGAAAATATTAAAACCCATTAAAACCCCTTTTCTGGAAAACTCAAAAAACATGAATAAAAAAATCATGTAATTCCATTGGGATGTATTTTATATATCACTCTTTCAATAATAATTTAACATGGAATATCCCTTTGTTGAACTTCTATCCTTAGGGAACCCAATGCATTAGAGAGCTATAATGGGGATCACCCGCCATATCATGATCTATAATGGGATCAACCCAATATATCATTAGATATAATTGGCTCAAACCAAAATGTATTGAGCTATAATGGACTCAAACCCACATATATTCATCTATAATGGGCTCAACACTTCATAACTATGTCCATGGAAAATATCATTAATAAAACAATTGGTAATACATTTGATCTTTAGAGAAAATCACATTACTATTTTCAAAACTCACTTTTCTTTATAAAAATTTCTTTTAATATATAAAAACCATGCTCATAAATATAAAATAATATTAATAAATGTATACCATTTAAATATATAATAGAAACATTATAGTAATAAATCACCATGAAATTATTAGAATAACTCATTCAATATAAACAATCTTTTTTAATTTAAATATAGATTCTTTTAAAAGGATTTTAAAAGGAAAGTTCCTTAAAAGTGTAATTGGAGTGAGAATTAAAAGAATGGAAAGGATACGTGTATAAAATATAAATACACATAATTTAACATAATATAAATAAAAAATAATCCCACAAATAATCTGAATACCTCATAATTAATAATGTACAATGACAACCTAAAGAATGTATAATGGGTTAAAAAATCCATCACTTCGGGTTTTTCTAACATAAAACATGTTTAAACCAATTGTATAATGGTTAAAATAGTTTTATTAATATTATATAGAATCATATTAATGTTTATAGCACCTTGGATGATCATTTTATAATATCATTCCACCCATTCATTAATAATTTGTTGTTAACGCCATTGTTTTCTGGTGCGTTCTTCCCAAGGATTCCATGATCAGTTCATGATGGATATTCTTATTGATTGGAAGTGAAAAAAATATAATTGTAATGTTATGGTGTTTATATATTTTGATAACCATAAATTATACAATTTATCATTTTTAATTCTCAAATGAAAATTATTCATAAGTTAAAAAATTATTGATATTTGTTTAGGTCATTTTAGTGATTCTTCTATCATAAAGAACATATTTTATTCAAAAAACATAATAAAAAATGTAAAGAATGATTCAATAACCATACTTAATATATAATAAATTAATTATAATCTGGTTAAACCATAAAAATGGTTTCATGAAAAGTCTTTAAGGATATAAAAGATATTGATATCACATCATCCATGATTTCGGTATATCGACATATCATGGATGGTGTTTTAATTTAAAGAATAAGTGATAGAGGAGAATAATAGTAATGGTTAATCTTCCATAATCATGTTGAAATCAATAATATGTAAGATGTTGGATCATTCAGGACTCTTTTATAAAGGGAGGTTAGGAAATAAGAGGAATGGAAATGTAAATGAAAAATATAATGAAAACAAAGGAGGATGTTTAACTCTTGCTCTCTTCACCTTTAGATCCTTTATAAGGCCCTTGGTTTTGGCCTTTTGGTGAGACTAATAGGTTTTGGACTTGGTAAATGGGCTTTAATGGAGTATTTGGAAGAATTGAGGCAAGGCTCAAGGCTTTAGAGTTGTGTGAGGATGAGGGGGAAATTAGTGGTATTTATAGTGGAGGATCTGAGGAGTTTTCCATTATTTTTATTATTATTTTATTATTTTTCCATAACAATAGAAATAGTTATGATTCTAAGACCAAAAATAGTGATAAGTGCATGTGATTTTGAGATAAGTGTTCTTGCATCAGCCATGATGTATAAAATAGTGAATTTAACTAATAATTTCTATATATATGTATTTTTTACCATATTCACTATTAATAAAAAATTCATGTATTTCAAAAAATCCCAAAAAATTCACCCAAACCATTTTTCTTCTTGTATAATTTAGAATTGAAATCAATTTATTAAAACTAATTTAATGAATATAAATAATTTAATTTTTAAATAAAATAATATTTTATTCTATAAATAACACTTCTAAAACTTGTATTTTCTTATTCCAAGATATGGGTATTTCATAACATCAATTAATGCTTATATATATACTATCATAGGTGAGGTTACTATTCCTAAATGTTTGTCACTTTTCATAATGTTATCATTTATATTTATAAGTCTATGACACTATTCAAAAAAAATTATTTTGGTATTATCATATTCTAAATAACATACTGATCGCAACCACATGTGTCCATTTTTTGAAATTCAAAACACATAAGCGGAAAAAAAAAATTCAATGGATATTGTATAAAGGTCACATAGTATATTTTAGTACCTTTAAGAAAATAGTTTTTCCTTTTAAAATATGAGGCTGCTACATTATCCCCCCTTAAATTAATTGCGCCCTCATAATTCGTTCACTATACTTATATATCTGAACTTACATATCGATAATTATGAAAACTATTTTATTATGTGTAATTAATTGAAAAGAAGTTTCAAAGTAAAAACTCTCACATATATATTTCAAAAAAAAATAACAACATCTAATTTCCAATGTTTTCAAGATTGTTCCTCTGATACAAATTGTAAATCCCAGAATCCACACTTCTCGATTCATTACTATAACATGCTATGTATTTTTTTAATAATATATAACTGAGAAATACACAATAAATTACACAAATTAGGACCTTTCTGGGTCTAGGTTTTGGAGAATTAGACAATAACATACATACATTGAATGAAAGTTTACAAAACATAATTACTAAATAACTAATTGGATTCATCTTCATTAGAACCATTTCAATCCTTTTGAACCTCTAAAGAATCCTATGAAAAATATTTAAAAAATAGGGATTATAACAAACATATAATTAGGGTATATAAAGAATGAAAAACCTTCAGTCCCATGAAAACATGAAAGCCCTTTAAAATCTATTCATGGAAACT
Organism: Viscum album; assembly: GCA_963277665.1. NCBI lineage: Eukaryota > Viridiplantae > Streptophyta > Magnoliopsida > Santalales > Viscaceae > Viscum > Viscum album. Next base: position 1,584,555,239 of record OY728152.1, on the reverse strand, counting down.
CATATGCATGCATATAAAAATCATGTAGTTCTGTTGGGACATATTCATCATAAAACTCTTACAATCACCATTACTCATCGAATAACCCTTTGGTCAACTTCCATATCTAGAGTACCCAATGCTTTGGGGAGATATAATGGGGCTCACCCGTCATATCTTGAGCAATAATACGCTCAAACCAGCATATCATGAGCTATAATCGGATCATGTTATCATGTATTGATCTATAATGGGATCAACCCAACATATCTTGAGCTATAATGTTCTTAACCAAACATATCAATTTCCAAGGAACATGACATGGAAAAAACACTTAGTAAGTCATTTAAACCCTTGAGAAAATAAAATTAATGTTTTCAGAATTCCCATTTAGTAAAATAAATCACTTTAAAAATATAAAAACTTGCACATAATAATGAAATCATATTCCTAAAAAATAACCATGTCATCATATAATGGATACATCATAGTAATAAAGCATCATGAAATTAGTATAACTACTAATTCCATATAAACAATCTTTTTGAATTTCATTAAAGATTCTTTTAAAATAATTTTAAAAGGAAAGTCCCTTACTAATATAATTGGTACAATAATTAATATAATGCGCTGTATATGTGTATAAAATAAAAATAAGAATATTAAAACATAATATATTAAAAAATTCATCACAAATATAATCTTAACACCACAAAATGATTATTTTACAATGTTAACCCAAAGAAAGGAAATTGGGTTAATAATTCTCTTACCTCGAGTTTTTCTTACTTAAAACATGATTAAACATCATGTATAAAGAATGAAATAGTGTTATTAATAACATAAAAAATAATATTCATGTTTATCACTCCTTTCATGATCATTTTATGACATAATTCCACCCATTCATTAATAATATTTTCTTAATTCCAATGTTTTCAAGTACATTCTTCACATGGTTTGCATGATCGGTTCATGATGGATATTTTTTTTGATTGGAAGTGAAACTACATAATTGGAATGTAATGTTATTTAAATATTTCTAGAACCATAAATTATATAATTTTTCATTGTGAATTTTTATATGTTGATGATTCGTACGTTAAAACATTATTGATATTATTTAGGTTATTTTAGTGATTCTCCGATCTTAATGAACTCATATTGTTTCAAAAAAATAGAATTTTTAAAAAATGATTTTAGTAGAATAATTAAGATATAATTCATAAATATAATCTGGTTCAACCATAAATATTGATTCCTAACCATTATTTAAGGATGTAAATGAAATTGAAATAACATTGTCCCTAATGTTAGTAAATAGGCACATCACGTACGGTGTTTTATTTTCTAGAATAAGTGGGCGAGGAGAATAAGTATAATGCTAAATCATCTATAAACATGATGAAATCATAAATATGTAAGCTAATGTATCATTAATTAATCGTTTATTAATGTATGTGAGGAATTAAAAATCATATAAAAGAAACTGAAAAGAAATGAAAGAAAACTAAAGAGGATGTTTACCTCTTTCTCTCTTCACCTTGATATCCTTCTTAAGGCCCTTGGTTTTCACCTTTTGATCAGACCAGTAGGTCATAGACATTTTTAAGGGTATTTAGAAGAGTATTTGGAAGAACATAAATAACTATCAAGGCTTGAGAGGTGTGAGAGGAAGAGGGGGAAATGGGTTGTCGTTATAGTGGAGTAGAGGAGGAGTTTCCCCTTATTTTAATTATTATTTTATTATTTTTCGACAAGACAAGAAATCTTTATGGTTACAATACCAAATATAGTAATATATACAAGTGAGTTTTGGAAAAGTGTTCTTTCATCAGACTTGATGTCAAAATTAGTGTATTTAATGGATAATTTTTATATACCATATTTTACTATATTTCACGATTCATAAAAAATTCATGTATTTCAAATAAAATACCAAAAAACCACACTAATCTTTTCTCAAAATTTATATTGTATAAATGACTCTATTTTTTAAAAAATAATTTTCTTAATATAAATATTATAATTTTTACATAAAATATTATTTTATTCCAAAAATAACACTCTTGAAACATATATATACTTATTCCAAGATATGGGTATATCATTACTTCAATTAAATCATATATATATATACAATCATATATGATTTAAATATTCATTAGGGTGTGATACTATTCATAAGGGTATCATTTATATTCAAAGGGGCATGTCACTATTGACCAAAAAAGATGTTGGACTAACCAGACTCAAAATAACTTACTAATCGCAACTGTGTATGTCTGTTTTTCGAAATTGAAAATAAAAAAGAAGAAAAATTATGTTTAATTGTTAGTTTATAAAGGTCACATATTATTTAGTAGTTCATTTATGCACAATTTTGTTTTCTTTTAATATCATGGTATGTTATAACTGAGGAGACAAATATGGGATCAGTAGAATTATCCCAAGGCCATATAATTATAGGATTTGATATATGGGAGATTATAAAAAACTTCTACCTCCATTACCTCCATTTGAGGATGTATGTGTTATCCTCCATCCGTCAAAAGTGAAATAAAAAACAATAATAAAGTCACTCTCCAAGTGGAACATTTTTTTGGTATGTTTTCATGATCACATTCATTGGTCGTATGTCTATAATATATATTTGATCATACAAGTGGGATACAGGATCCATCTCACATTCCACTCTCGAGGGGATCAAATATGAACAATTGATAACTAAAGAGGATATTCTAGATGAGGTACAAATTCAATCCATCAAGTCCTTCCCTTCAATAGGATATGTTTCATGGGAGTATACCACATTTGTTCACAATACTATATGGAGGGAGGAGGATCATGTTAATGGAAAATGTGTATCTTAAGGTGTCATGTACCAATCACTCTCTTTTATTCATTATGATTTTATTTATTCATCACATACACAAGCTGGACCTATGAAAACTTCTAATAGTCCTTTCACCACTCCTAATGGGGTTTATAGGGAACTAGACATTCTGTTAAAGGTTATAGAGATAATCATAATTTGGAAGCTCTCGATAAATTTGTTCCAACTAAAAATATATTTGGTGATATTGATGACAGATCCAATTTGGTTCCTCATCCAAGCATCACAGATACCCCAAGTTGTAAGGATGATGAGTGTATTGGAGTATTATATAATGTAAACTATTAATATATTTATCATGATATTGATATTATGATATCCATTTATGATTTTTTTTGTACAATAATAAGGGATTTCAAAAACATGAGTTTTCCATTTCCGATGTTTTTGGAACATGGCTAACCTTTTTATGTTTGATACCTTAAATCAAAGATTAACTTTTATATCATTTACCATAGAAAAATTTTAATCAAGGAGATCAGTGATAAGGTTTTAATGGTTTATCTGAATCCTGTTGTTGAGGGTTCATTCTCCTGAAGAGATTCCTATGTGGTATATTTTTTGTACCCTTACTTGGAAGGTTCCAAGATGTATATTAAAGATTCTCTACATTAGGAGATCTCTAATCAAACCACTGTGGTCAAGAAATCCAAGTAAGAATCCAAAAAATAAACTAATCAATAAATGGTTGAGTGAGATCAACTACTCTAATTTCATTTTTTCCCCCTACTATCATCTAACATCTAAAACTAATTTAACTCACCTTTAATTTCAGTCATTCTTGGTGGTATAACCCGATGTAGAGTCCCTAGACCCAACTCAAAAAACGATGAAATATGAGCATTATATAACTCCAGGAAGGGAAACATATCTTACTTCCATAATATAACTTTTTCTAGATTAATCCACTCCACCTAAGACCATCTATGGGGTAAGAAAGGATGCTCGAGATGCTTTATATTCGTGTCATCGATTCATTAGTAGGACATGTGGGATTTATTCTAGATGAAAGATATAGAATATCAACCATTAGAATTGTATTCTTAAACTAAAAATGTTTATCATGTTTGGATATAGAAGATTTGATTACCACATGTTGTACCATACTATAAAATAGTTTACTCACGGATGAGAGTAAAATAATTAGTCAAAATCCTACCTTTTCAATGAATGAGTTCTCACTAAGAGTGATGAAATCAATGTTGCATTATTATATGAGAAGATCCACATTCCATTAAATTGGATGGGTTTAAAAAATGGATTGGTGTGAAATCTTGTTAAATAGAGAACCTAAAAAAGAAATAGACACCACTAGAGGGGATGTATTAAAACATCATCATTCCTTGGATGATTTCTAGACTGAAAACAATTATTCCTTTTCAACCATTATAGAGGAGATCAACATTGAAAAAGTCATTGAGACTACAAAGAAAATCAAAAAAAATAGGCTGGTCAAAATGTTCAAGAAGCCCTTCATCAACTCAAGAGTTATGTTGATATTATTTTGTAAAATATGATGGAGAGTCTATAACTTGTGGATGATCTAAAGACATTTTCTCGATGAATGAATGGAATTTTATTCCCAATAGTCCTATCTTCATCCATATTTTCCACTATAATTATAAAATCTCACTAATGGTGGTTTGTTTAGGTAAATATAATTATTTCAATGGGTTGTAATCACAATGTTATGAATATTAGGGTGATGTATTATTTTCATAGGTCATTGTACCTAGAAAACATAGTTTGAATATTTCTAGAATTGTGTTATATATCCTATGATATTTTGGGACTTCTAAATGAATAATATATTTTTCTGTAATTCAGATACAAATAATACTTATTATGTGAGACTTGGATTTTTCATAGCCCCCCCTTTACAGGGCTTTAACCTAAAATGTTTTATCACACATTTATTTTATTACCAAAATATTTTTTACCCAAACCACGAGGTGTGTATGTCTAATGAGTGACATCTAAACTATTTACAATGGTAAATTTTTTTGGGGGTTTCTAATTGGGGAGTACGATGTCTCCTTTCATGGTTTGATTAGACTAATGAATGTTGGAATAACAAAACTAGTGTTTTAGGTTCAACATCTTTAACCATGTGTAATGGGAGTAACAAATCAGTAGTGGTTTGATGGATGAGAATGTTTCGACATTATTTAGGAATGAGGAGTGAAATTATAAGCCATTTTACTGTTATTTATAGATATAAAAAACAATAGAAGAAAATTATGCCTGGGATGAACTTATATGAAGGTTTTTAATGTGGTTTACAGTGTGTTATTTTTTGTGATTATGGAGATATAATAGGTTTCATCAAAGTATGATGGTGCCTTTGGTTGAATGGACCTGTTTTAAGGGACATACACAGAGCGAGACTAAGGAATATTACACATTGTCAAAACCATGAATTCCTATAGTAGTTTACATTATATTTCTGATGGAGAAAGGGAGATTATGAGGATCTAGATATCCCAAGACCATGATGATTAGTTTGTGAAAGGATGGTTGTTAAGAATTATAGAAACATATCGGTCAACATTGGCCATTGATTGAGAAACTACTCCTATATAAATTTATTTTTATATAAAGAATGGGAAAAATATTTTGACAACAAGATAATAAAAATAGAATTTATGGGAAAAATCTATAACATCCAATGTTAATTTGGTCTATGTTCATGAATGTAGGAAACCAAATGTTTCGGATTCTGAAAAATATGGCCCAAGAGTAGTGGATCTAGGTATCACTATGTTTCTTGATGGAATGTGTATCATTTCAAACACAATTATTTGGGAGAATTTAGTGGGTGACCGACATAAAAATGAAAGACTCCTCCCCAAAAAGGGATGAAGCATCATGCCATTTAATGTTGTGTGACTAGAAGGTTTACTATATAGTTTAACATATTATGGAATGGATGTTGAGGGAATACATTTATTCTTTATTAATTTTTAATGATTGGTTAGGAATTTGTCATTAAATTTTTATATGAATTACAATGTTCCATTATTTTCAGGAGTGATGATGAAATGTTGTAAGAAATGATTTGGGGGATTCCATATCAAAAAAGTAAAATAGGACTTGTATGCAATGAATGATCGTAGAAAATGTAAAAAAATAAGTTTTCAGGATAAGGAATTTGGGTTTTATTGAGACATAAGATTTTTATTTCTAATACAAGGGTTCATATGGATGATTGGCCTTTTGAGGGAACCATATAAAAATATAGACTATGATATGTCGATGTATAGTATAAAATAATGTTTCTTATGTAATAAGAAATTATATTAATGATGGTTAGGGAATTATTATGGGGATTAGGAATACCATAGATGTAATGTTTTATTTCTGTAAGGAAGGGTCTTGAGTATGAAAGGAGTATTTATACTGAAATAAATGAATAATGGGGAATATATTCCCTATGCAGTTCTAATCCTAATGTATAGAGGGGAATATTTTTATATGTTTCAGCGTGGAAAAGATGTAGAGTTCGGTGATCGATGTATATCCCAATAGGATGAGAATCAAGCCTGATGTAGTTCTTAGATGAATATTCCCCCTATTGGTTGAACCCACATGTAAAAATGGGGAATTTGTTTATAGATTTGTGGTCCTCTTAGGTGATGACCATAGAAATATAGTGTTTTATATTGTCTATGAATCATCAACTGTGTCTTCTATCATTGATTAGTAATTCTTTATAGTGTTACTTTTGTGGTATTTTATCCCATAAAATTATAACCTTGACATTAACTGATACATGTGGATCATGTGGGAATCCATTACCAAAATTTATAAGCCCACATGACTTGTGATCTGTGTGAAAAAAATGGAATGGCATTGAATTTTTTTACAATAAGATTAAAATTGAATGTACTAATAGTGGAATTTTTATCATGTGGTGGATGGACCAAAATTTAGGCTATGGGAATACCTAGTCATCTCATAGAGGTGAAAATCATGTCATATATAGTTATAGAGAAACAAAATTTCAAATGAGGGATATAGTGTTTATCAAGCCAAGGATATTTTGACACAGTTAGGATGTGGAGAAGAAAAATGTAAACATTGATCGCCGGGGTTCTTATATTATGGTGAGTGATATAGAAAAAATAATGAATGTAATGGTTGTCGAATATATTTTAAATGTGGTTTAAAATAGGATTTCATTGTGGATTATGGAGATATACGTGGTTTTTCCCAATGATAAAGGTGTCTTCAGTGAATATTCCCTCTGGGGAGACATATTCAAAGCCAGACTGGGGAATATAGATGAAAATAAAAAATAAAGGTTCAATGTGGAATTTTACATTCTACTTTTGATGTATATAGAAATATTATGGAGATCCATGTTTTCCTAGGATATATATTATGAATTGCAGAAGGTTTGAGTTTGAGAAAAAAATAATAATTTGTACTGTCATTGGTCGTGTAGTGTGAATTTTCATGAATATATATATATATATATGAGAAGTATAATTTAATATACCTTGCGGCTTGGGATAGGGAATAAGGTTTCTGGGTCACTTTGCATCTCATTCTGATGGGAATCATGTCATGCATAGTTGTAGGAGAAATTGCAGTGACATTAACCATGAAATTTTTCATCATGTGGTAAGGATGAATGATGACTTTCACTTTCAGGTCATATTACTAAGTCCATAACTATGTAAATAATGACTGACATAGGGCGTAAAAATTCAACGATGTTCTTACACATTTTGAATGTGGATAATAAAATTGTAAACCATGATCTTGTGAGTTCTCAGATAAGGAGAAGTGATATAGGTAATGTATGTAGGGAATGGATATAGAAATTTTTTTGATATAAGCATCTAGTATCATTTTTTCAAAACATTTGATGATATAAGGGGTTATAATGAGATTTAAGGAGCCTCTCATTGAAAACCCTTTTTGGGGGGAATAATGAAATGCTTGACTAGGTGGTATCGATGTATAGTAAAAATGAAGATGTCTACTTGATTTAAAAATTCTATCACCAACGGTTAGAGAAAGCTTATGGATATTCCATTTTTTTATTGACAGGGATTGTGATATGTTGATGGAATGTGTCATGGCACAAAATATGAATTCAGATAGTAATTATTCATGGAATATGAATAAAACTGCATATATTTAATTTTATTATGGAGAAGGAGAATTTACCATAAATTTTGATTGGTCCCATTGAATAAGGTATATCAATCACTATGTGTCCCACTATTATATAAATATGGAAACATGTTTTTATGGGATGAGGGTGTGGTGGCAGACAGGGATGAAGTTATGTGATCTGCTCAATCAAAGACTGAAATGTTATTCATTTTGATACCCTGACAAACGGATATAAACCGTGTTGTTTTATATAATGAGGAAATGAAATATTCATAAATTTTAATATATTTTGACTAGGATTTTAGGTTAAAATTTTATTTTATTACATCTTATAATATAAGGTATTTTTCTTTTAGGGAATATGACTAGAACCATAGCTCATTCAATTTATGGTCATGTAATGAAGACCATAGATCATGATTACACAAAGAATCTCATGAGAAACCATGAATTGGTAGTGGCTCTAAAAATCTCTCCATACTTCAAGATCATGGAATAAATTATATTTGACTGGGTATTTTGTATGGAATAAGTTTCTCCCCACATTAGCTCAAGATTTTGAGGTTACTTCAATGGTTTCATCAGGGTCCATAGAACCAGTACCAGTTCTACATGAAGGATCCAACATAGGAAAAAATTCATGTCCCAATCTCATTTTATCCAGTTTTGGTGAAATTCAATGGGATAAAAGGTATGATATCTTTTATCATAATTTCAGTCCAATTCATCCTATCATTTTTTAGATTTCTATTTAGTTGAGAGATGATCACATATGTCAATGAAAAGTGATGGAAATTGGACCTCAATGGGATTGACTTATTTTTTCTTGTATACCAATGAATATGGGGTTTCATGTGTCGCCATGTGAGTTTTAGATCTTAATACCAATAGTAAACATATATATTATCATGATAATTTTTTTATCTTCATCCAACATCTTCTAGGGTATGTTTGATAATTTATAGTTGAAGCCCTATATATGTCCATTAGTTGATGCATAATAGTGAGATGAATGTTTGTATTTTATATTATACTTATAATATATTTTTTAAATATCATAAAAAAATATTCATCCTGTTTTCCATCATTATTATATGAGGGAAACCATATCTATTCAATAAACTAGCTTTTATGAAGCTTTCATATTTCCATTTCCCTGAATTTTTTGAGGGGCACCACCTCTACCCACATGGAGAAAAAGTTTTTTGCAGTGATAATATACATGTACTACATGGTTGTAGTGGGTTAATATAGCCCTAAAATAATAATTACCCAAATGGAAATTTTAATGAGTATTTGGATGTGTGTAAAATCTATGGGAGTGTATGGATGATGTTTATTCTCACTTCGTGGGAATGAAATCTTTTGGAGAATTTTGAGCATTCCTATATCATTGATGATTAGAAGTTTTGAAGCCTTACAATTAGATTGGAATTCCAAAGATCTTCTTGGTGGAAACATCATGACCTTTTATATAATTATTTCATGACTTAAACAATATATTCTATATCAATTAATATGATAAGGTCAATGTCCAAACCCCATTTATAATGGAATTTATGGTGATTTTGGCCAACATAAATAGTAAAGTTGGTCACACATCAATGAATTTTCTCTTTTTTATCTCTATTTCTTGGGATAAATCCATATATAATATATTCCACAATGAGAATGAACCAACCAGTCTTAAGAACCTATATTTCAGGGATAGAATTAACCTCATCAATTTCTTCCAGGTCGTCATGAACAAATTTTAAGTCCATTTGATGATGCATAATGTTGATGATTGTTTCATCCCATTGTGGGTCTATAAAATCCATATCTGTATTAACTAAGTCATATTCTGGTGTATTATATGATCATGGGATTTGATTCAATGTAATTTCCAAGTGTAATTCATCTATTCTCCATTGAAGATATTCACCAAGGGAGAATAGCATGTGTTTTTAATGTCTTAGTCCCCATTGATCTGACTGATTACTAAATTCGAATTTATTTTTCCCTTCAAGTGGTACATTTGAATTTTATGTTCTAGTTCTATCCCTAAAATAAGGGAATGATATTCATATTAATTATCTATACAGACTACTAAAAAATGGTAATAATAAGGAAATGAAACATTTTCTGCGCATATGTGTATGTACTCTAACTAGATACTAATAAGGATGGAATATTCTACTCTCTTAAATTTTTAGGTCTTGGATGTGTTATCAAAATAAATCTTCAATATCTAGGGTCCCTCTGGAATAGAGAGGATCTCTTTATCTAGAAATTTAGTATTCAAAAATGTTGTTTCTGCAGATGGATTTCTTGCAAGTAAGTATGTTAATTCATGGCCTTTAACATAATTCAATGTCATAAAATACATATTATGTCCATAATGTAGTCAAAATTTTATAGTTGAGGATGTATTTAAGAGGGTTGTCCTAATAGACATGGTTGACTTCATTATGTTTTAGGTACTGCCTTAGCTTCTGAACCATAATGATTAATTCCAGATAGATCATATCAATATCTAAATAATGTGTATCTACATTGAGCATTGCTTAAATGAGATAATAGAGGCTCTTCTCCTTCGTGATTTCATTGTCTTGACTGTGAAAACATCATAGTGAATATTCTTAGATGTGTTACATGAAAAATTATTGGTTTTCCCCCAATAGGCATCGTTATCACCATTAAAATAAAAATATATTTTTTTTCTATTGAATTCTTCTTGATAATCATCATTATACTAATATGTGACCACCTTTACATTAAATTGGTGAAATGAAAACACTTTCAAATGAGGTTTTCAATAAAACCACAAATTTTGGAAAGGTGTTGTTGTAATCTTATAAACAATTTGAGGTTTTGATGAGGTTGCATTTCAATTATATTATTTTTCTTCTTGGGGTCAAAATCAATTCCATTATGATATACTAAAAAACTATGAATCTTTAATGGTGTAACATCAAAGTCACATTTTAAGGGGTTTATATTCAAGTTAGAATATCATATTTTATTGAATATAGTCTCAATATTACAAGGTGGTCATAATGCTATAATGATTGAAGTACTATATCATCGATATAGATCTCAAAATACCTTTTCAAAATGGTTTGATAATGTGATTCATGGAACATTTTTATGCATCACCATTATTATTTAAGCCAATGGGAATTATACTCTAAAAATAAAACCCTTGGGTGATCTAATCTTAGTGTATATTTTTTATTTTTGGGGACATATGGATTTGATTTTGCAATAAATATTCATCCATGAAGTAATGAGACTGAAATATATCTACATCATCAATTAGTAGTTCTATGATCAGAACCAGGAAATCATATTTCTGATAAATCCTGTTGAGATCTTTGAAATTGATGTAGATCCTAATATTCTCATTCAAAATAATTATCAGGAGTATATTGGAAATCCATCTCTAATATTGAACTTCCTAAATGAATTTTTCCATGATAATATAATCAATTATAGACTCAATTTTAGCATTGTGAGTCAATTTCGTCCCTCTAGATTGTTTTTCAACCTTGATGGTTTCTGGAAGTCCTATATTATTAGTGGACACCATAGGATCAAAGAATGAAATTTATATATAGTTCGATGAATAAATTTAGGTATTTTATTATAAGTAATATATGTAGATATTTTTTACTCCCAATATTTGGTCATGAAAATAAAATTGGTTCTTAGTTACTCCTTAGTAGGTGGATTTATTATTCTTATTTCATCAATAGTTATAGAGACATCTTCTTAAAATATTGGTGGGAATCCCTAAGTTCCTCCTCCTATTATTCTTCTTCTTCCAATTTCTCATCCTCCTCCACCTCACTCTTGGTAGATGTATGAAATGAAATAAATTCATTATATTTAGGAGAGGAGTGAACATTCTTACATACAAAAGTGGAAGTAACTTCCACTGAATCGACTAAGAGGAAGGTTTCCTTGGATTATTTAGAGGTGAGAAGAGTGGTTTAGAGGAAGATTCTACACTATATTATGGGGATATTATAACCTTACCTATTTTAGATAATGATTAAAGGACCTATTGAATATTATGGTACTGAATGGGGGAATTCCCACTTCAGATTATAATACTGTTTATTGGGTCGATGACATTTTTAGTGCTCCGAGGCCCAATTTTCATGATTGATAACATCATATTCATTGAATATATTCATAAATCAATACATATATCTTAAATATAATTTATGAGTAGTATAAACAGTTCACTGGTCAATTACATGGTATTTTTTGTTGTAATATTCAAATAATTACGGTTGGGGACCTAAGTGATACCATTGTCCTTGTGTTAATTAACATCCTATAAGAAGAATCTTGCATTAATTATTTTTGGTATAGAATATTAAAAAGAGAATTTATCTGCATTAAACATCAAAATATTACAATTAATATGGTATTGAATAATGGATGGTATACTAAAGGGTACATACCCATGTCAATGAAACCAAGTCCGTCCTAGTAGAATTTTTAGGTCGTATGTTTATGAACAACCAGAAATTATGATTTGGATATAAGGTCCCCAAAATAATACCTACTATTGATTATTACAAGGGGAATTTTATCACTTTTTTCATTATAACATTGAATTATTAAGGAAGGTGACAGATGGACCTTGTTGTAACCCAATCGATGAATTGTTTAAATTCTAAATATGTTGATTCATAAGTCATTATCAACTAAATCATATCAAATATCAACAGTATTTGTTATACCTGACACATAAAAGGATCAGACGTATCACAATATAATTGAATCACTACATTGATTCCTGAATTATATGATCATGTGGAATAATACGTGGTTGATATCATCATGATTTATATCTACATATTATATTTCAGTAGAATATTCCTAAGCTTTAAACTACTGAGTGCTCAACAAATATTCTGTAAGTTCTTCCAAAATGACTTTTGATAGACATAGATAACACAAGATTGAAATCCAAGCCAGAACAAGGGATAATTGCATAAAAAATAATAAATATGGAGTAAAGGTCAACACCACTTATTATGAAGATTCTCTTTAACATATTCTATAGGAGAAGATGTATCTTTTTAAGGATAACTATTCTTTGGAATATAAGTTGAATGTTATCTTTTCCTTATTGGATTATGGTGAATTGGTATTCATGATTTCTATAGCTGAACAAATAATTTCCCCACCTCTAATTTAACATATAGGATAATCAAGGATTCAAGATTCCTATAATAGTATTGGGAACATTCATACTATTTCTTGGACATTAGAGGCCTCCCCCTTGAGTTTTAGTAGCATAAACAGTACAAGCAAAGATGTGGCTGGAATATTAATTTTTTCCAATAAACTGCTCCCTCTTTAACCTCAACCCATATGAACACATCATATAGTTCAACAATAGGGTGCACTAAACATGGATTCATGTCCATAGTCATTATCAGAAAATGGAACCATGATGATAAATTTCTTACTGGATACATAAAGTTATTTCTCATCAGACCGTGATTGATTTTCAGGGGTCTACTCTTGTGGTACCAATTTGGGGGGAAATTTTAATCTCCTCTTAGATTAATGCATAAATTATTTGATATATAAGGATTTTTTTGGAATTTATATAGGTCCATATTTTCATATGTTAGTTTTTATTCATTGATTTAAATTATTCTTGTAGTATTGGTTCTTAAAGGTCCACAATGTCGATGAGGTTGCTAGTTCCATATAATGAGTAGCAGGGGGGAAATTGTTTGATTCAACTATTCATTGAGAATAGATTGACTTTTATTTATTGTAATAATTTTCATTTACACAATTAATTCATTATAAACATTTATAGAAAATTAATTCCACTCACTATCTTCCTATGGGGTAGTAAAATGAACACAAAACACTCATGCTGGTGACCGTTGAGACCAACATGTCATGGCCATATGATCTTTGGAATGTTGATTAAATTATTATCCAAATTTTCTATGAATTGTCCCAAAACACGATCATATCAAAAAAAATAAACATTATTCCTTTGTTTCAAAAAACATATTTTTTATAATTACCCCTTCGGCCAGCCTAATGAGGAGGGAGTTGTTGTTGAATCTATTAAGGGGTTCCACATGATATTGTGTGGGTTTCATATTTGGATATGGTGTAGAATTTGTTTTACTGACTGGATTAAATGTGACTTCATAGTGTCTAATTTAACTATTCTATTTACTTGAATATGTTTAATTAATCATCACGTTTACTTCATTAACAAGATAGAATATTACAATCCCTATGGATTTAAACCATGATCCTAAAACATGCCCGTATAATTCATAGGGATGAGTGATGTTAAAAACTCATCAGGAATGCTATCTGTATAGAGGGAAACAAAAAAAATGGGCAAGCACTATGTTTATGGAATATGTAAACCCATTCAAAGTATAAATTAAATCAAAGACACTACCAATATCTTATTGTTTTCAATTTCAGTAGTAGGGGGTTGTTTAATTTATGCACATTGGGATATATTTAAATAGATAAAATTAATAGAGATATTTGCATCCTAAAACCAATCTGAAATGTTTGTATATATCTTATGAATGTTGGCCCTTGATTTGTATTGAATAATCTAAGTTTTACTACTTCTTACTATGTATTGGTTCCCATAATTAAATCAAAATGAGACATTAAATGCAACAAATGATGTTATTGGTTCCCTAAAAGATTAAATATTTGGGATTTAGGCCTCTAAATATTCTGTGGTGGAAGGGCCACATCCATCCATTCTGGGTAAGGATTCCTTTCCATATCAATATATGTACGCCTCTCCACAATATCTTATAATTTGTAATTCAATAACTCAATTTTGATGATAATCACAAGGAAATGTTTGGATATACATGAGCTTGAACATGGGCACAAACAATCGGGCATGATGTGTTGGCTCCTCCAATATATATGGTAAACACCTATATATGAATAACCATGGATGGGTTTCATAGTTAATTTTTCTTCATAATAGAGGTAATTCCAAATATGCTACTCCAATTGGGTTTAAATTTTAGTTCATCTATACCCATGGAAAATCTCATGCTCTGGATCCACTATCATTGATATGATGATCCCTTTTAATTTATGGGTATCTGCCAAGATGTCCAGATGAGGATCCACTAAAATAAAATATCCTATATGAACATTTTCTCTGAGTAGTTGGACATTTAACTTCCTCATATCCCGCATTTATATATCATTTCATGTTATCCACTCTTTTATTCCTAGTGATTAGACTCTTTATTGATGATGATGGTATGTTATAATTTCTCTACCATTTTACTTATAGAAATATCATTGAGGTAGTGGTGGTGTAACATTCATAGAAACCCACAACAGTTTTGTGAGCCTTTAATTCATAATAGAAAAACCTTCTTCATTTTTTATGTATGGAAACATTTCCAGATGAAAACACCCTCCTCTCCCACCTCAATATTAGTTTCATTGTTTGAGTCATTCATAGGAGTAGTTCTAATGATGATAATTAATACATAGTTCATTGACGGTGTTATATTGGATGTATAATGATAGTGTGGTGGATTGGCCTTGGGACATGCACTAAAGGAACTATGATTTCAAGGGGATGTTGAACTCTTAATAAATGACCTTTTTTGTGATTATTTCCGAGATTCTATTTGATCTTTATCATAAAGGGTTACTCTAATGAAGCATCCACTTAACATTATCATATGTTCTCCTAATGTGGAATCCAAGTCATTATATGAGTTGAACTAGGAGGGTTTTTTAGTGATCCTATAAAATATGAAGAGGCTGATAACTAAAGGATTGGAGGTCTAAGTAAAAAATCCCCAACCCTATGAGATATCGTTTCTACAATTATACTTTTTTGATGGATCTGCAAAAATTTAGTGTCCTTGAGTAGATATATAGTGTTAAAACATCTATCAGCCCTATTGGATGGGTCTATTCCAGTATCATAGATTTTCCTATACCCATGAAATCTCTCTTTATTTTTCACATTATTGTTCAAGTGTGATCCATGTAAAATTTATGTTCTTCAAATGATCCACTTTCCTATGATGAAATAAATGGTTGGTGAAAATTATTTTCCCTTATGTGAGAGGATTTATAAATTTCTATGGATGCCTGGTGCATGATTCATTGGATAAAATTCTTTCATCTATCCCATCACCATGGTTAATTGATTGAGACCTATAATTTTTGAGTATACCATATTTAATTAGTGTGGATATCATATGAGAACTGACTAGAATAAATAAAATTACATGATTTAACTAATGGTGGATTTTTCTCATCAGAGGGAGTGGTGAAATACAATGTCACTTGTTCACCCCATCTAATAACATGGAAACCAGATAGAAATTGATGATCAGCCAACATAATTAGGCGAGTGAATTGAGGCTTGATAGTTTAATTGCATCCTGTTTTTTACCAAAATTTATCCATCAAGTAGCTGGAAGTGACACCAAATAAATTTTATGATGATGTCCTTTTATTAATATAACATGGTAGATATACCCTTTATAATGAAATAATTTTATATTGTAGTGGTGAAGTGTTTTAAAATAGTTTAGAGATATACCGTTCATGAATTTTCATGATGGTGCCTTTGGAATGTCAAATTTAGAAGTGGTTGTGGACCACAACCGGATGAGTATATTATCATTATACCGATTTCTCCCCATATGTAACAAACCATACCCAGTTTCTTCTTAAGATTCCTCAAAATAATATTCCAAAAAGGCCATTTCCTAGATACTTTGTTTTATAGAATGGATTCATTAGGTATACCATTTATTTTATTGAATATATGGATCCAAGAGTGGTTTAAAGAATGGGCATTTCATTGGGATGTATTCTGGTTGAGAAAGGATATAACTTGTAAATGACGAGGCATAAAGCATTAACATACTCATTTAAACAAGTATCTCATGATAGGTGGGTGTTATCATAACTGATTCATCAAGGGGAGGACCTTGTTGACAAACTAAATTTTCAATATGGGGAGGACCTTCATAAATTATTCCATCATGTGGAGGATAATAATCAGTTATTGACATTTGACTGTAACTAGGAATTTTATTGTGTATACCATGGGGTAGACCAACATGGTTAATGATAGTAAGGGGATTCCTTCCATGTTTTTTGATCTTTTGGACATGAGGAGGTTTTCCATGCTACTCGTTAGAATATGGGTTCTCCTTATTGATCATATTGTGGGAATGAATATATCCATCATGGAAAGACATGTGGGTCGGTCCTACAGAACTATTAATAGAAATGTTGAAGGTATGAAATTCATAATTTCTATTATTATGTCTAAAATGTAGTAACAAATGCGTGGGATCCTAATCCACCAAATAGAAATGTCTGAGTGTTTTAAGAATAACTCCATTGAGAGAGTGGGATCACATTCTATCTTATTATTTTCCAGTAAACCTTGTTGAGGATTCTTTTTGGATAATATCTTAGGGGAAACTATGGATTATTTTTATGGATATCAGGTTTCATATATGAGGGTCTTGATTGAGTAAATGATGTGATTGTTCAATAATTTACTAGTAGATTTAATTAATCTTGGAAAGTGTATATTTCTACACTGGAGTGGCCACTAGGATTGACCAATGACCTCTGTTTGGAATGGGGACATTTGACTCATCCAGTTTTCAATTTATTGTGGAATTTCAACAATGAACATATAGAATAGGGTCATATATATGGATATATTCAATAGTATCCCTCACATTACATTGAAGATTCACCCCAATTGCATGAATATTATTCTGTGTCCTCCCCTTAAACATTACATCTTCTGTCATTATATCATAATGGGTTTTTACGTTGTGGGAAATAATTTTCATCTTCACATTCATCATTTTATTAATATATTGAGTGTATTATGTTAATGGAATAATGATATATGACCATTACATGATTCGATCAGGGGTATAATCATCCTCCTATCCACTATACAATGCTGGTATATAACTACAATATCAATGTGTAGGGTTGGATAAATGGGCCTCACATGTTTTTCTGATTGAATTTATTCTGTGTTTTCACTATGTGCTTTTATATTTTGTTGTCATGCTTGATATGCATGAGAATATATTTGTATCTTCTCGATGATTTCCATCATATTTAATTGACGGGACCATTTGGTATCTTCTAAGCTTTTTTTGAAGGCTTCTGGAGTACAAGATGACATTTCCATTTACTCGTAAGTTTCCTCCAGGTTTTGATAGAAGGAATCATTAGAAGGAATATGGTTTGTCTTTTTTCCCATGATTTTTTATTTCCACCCTCGATAAGCTACTCTAATTTCATTCTTCATAATGACCTAATTTTGTGTTCTTAGGTCATTTAATCATACTTCGGAGGACTTTATGCCATGAGACGTTATTGATGGAAACGTCAGAAGGATCCCCTTGATGGGACCCCTTATTATCAGTATTAGTACATTAGTGACAACTTGACCAGCTTCCATAAGACAAGGGATGATTCCATTGATACATTCTAGGTAATGTCTCATACAATGGTTCAAAAAAGACAACTATTGTAAACTCGTTCTGACCCACCAGTCATCATTGAGTGTATAGTTTTGGGGATTCATGTGATTGAGGTCTTGTCGAGGGGCCTCTAGAGTCGGGGTACTATAATTGTGTAGGTATTCCTAAATTTGTGAATTTGAAATATGAAATTAATGGTGTAGGTTAGTAAAAGATTCCTCAAGCTATATGAGGACCCATCTTGTGCAGTAGTCGATGAGTATGTTCATATTAACTAGAAAGAGTCGATTGGATCGAATGGAGTTCTTATGAAATGTTCCAGATTATGTATGAAAAATAGAGATAATTAAACCCAATAAAATCATATTTAACATAAATTAATGCATGTGTAATAAAATTATTTATAACAACTCTTGGAAAACATTAATTGGGTCCGACCATGAAAGGGTCCTAACATTTGGGAGAGAATTTCATTTTGGTTATGGATTCATGTTGGGTTGACCATTTTTTCAATCAAGAATACCATGTGGGGCTACAATGGAATTTTGTGGTGGTGGTGAAATGAACCTTCATAAAGGAAATTTACTTCCACATCTATTCTGAGTTGTTTTAAATAATATTCAATCATGGAATATGAAATTATAAATACTTTCAGTATTCGATATGCCTGATAAACATACATTATAAAGGTATGTGGTCACTGGGAAATTGATCCAAAAATTAATTGGGACACTTATTGGTTGAGAGTATGGGTGTTTAGGATCTTCACACCTTTTGGGGGGAATTTTTACATACTATGAGACTATATTTTATATTTAATCCATATTCATGAATCCATTACTAGATCACAAATATAGAATGTTTCTCCTTTATATCAAAAAATTGTTTGTTTGCATGTATTTTCTTTACAGTTATCTATATGAATATGAGGTTACCCATTAAGGGTAAAATCTATATTTGACCAAAGTTATACAAAAATGGTACCTTTTAGAAACATATTAGATATTATTATGCCATTTATTACCACGATGCTATTTTCAATCCATATTATTTCCCACTCTAGAAATTGTCATCATCTTAGAAAACATGAGTTGTTTTGGTGATAGGATCTAGCCCATGAAATGGGATTCTAATGTATAATTTTTAATGGAATCATAGCCCACGTAGTTCAATGCCACTTAACATGAAACATTATACCTTCTAAATTATTGTGATAAGGACTAAACTGTGTAGTTTAATTTCATGCGACACAGACATCTAAGAGAATGGTGCCGAATCAAGTCTTATCTGGGACTTGTGATGAAGTGATCTAAGGATCCTGGAAGGGATATGTCATCCTAGGTTCGACATGAATCTACTAGTAATATCTCTTAAAAAATATGATGGTTATTTTAGGGAGTTGTATTTGAACCACATGGAGTCTTCATACGTATCCCTTTAAAATTATTCAATTCACACATAGTTCAGAAGGTTGAGGATTATGCCTATGGAAAAGGCCCTAGATTGCATCATTTACAATAAAGTCATTTTATGGATTTTCTCAGATGTAATATGGCCCATATAAAAGATGGTGACATGTTTTTGGGGGCTTACTCAAAATATTATCCCCTCTAGGTTTCTTCATTGAGAATATGACCATTTTAGGTGGTGACAAAATGGTTGGGGATTTAACCAAATAGGAGGACCATGTACAAGGTGATATGAATTTATGTAAAACGAATATATGATGAGATGGGCATTTGATCATGTGGATGTCCTTATTATCATTAAACTCCAATATCAAATGAGTCATGATAGGTGTGAGAAACTAGGGGGAGTGGATGATTCATATAATTAGACAATCAACTTTGTTCTCTAGTGGATTACGAATATCATACATAAGGTTGGAGAATAATAAAAAATTAATACTAGGGGGTTACATAAAAAAAATATTTCCTAAGGTGAAATTTATCCATATTCAGCATGTAGATGAGGGTGGAGTCATTTTTTGTTGTTAGGGAGATAGATATAGCTTTGATTTTCTCGTTACCTCTATTATATTCAACACTAGGTTCTAGTAATTTCCCCTAAGGATTAGATCATCGTTACTACCAAAATTTACTATTGAGAACTCTCGGTGGACCACATATATTATTTAGTCTAAATAAAAGAACACTATTTCCATAATAATTTATAATCGATAGTGAACACTGATATTCCCTACCCTCTAATAAAAAATATCTTGAGGCTTTGGTGGGGTCTTTTCTTCATCCCCTAAGATGAAAGATCTATGAAAACATGTTCCCTAAAATTTATGACACAAAAGTGGGCTCGAATGGAGTCTGGAATATGTGAGTCTTGGGTGACCCAAATGGGGTATCGTGCAAGGGGGAAGTGGGTGAGCTAACAGTTCTTCATGCTAGCTAGACATGGGTAGGAATATATTACTTCACATAGTGTAGACCTAGGTGAGATGCATTTGACCATTATACAGTGGAAAACCAAGAAAAAAACACTTTTTTGAGGCCAAGTTCTCAACTGAAAAGGTCTTCTCATATTCTTTTAGAATTGACTTGTGGTAGTCTTTCACTTTATAAAGGTACTTTACCCAAGATCCCTTATACTAGTCAGAGGTGGATCATCACACCGGTCATTTTTATTTCACATACTATAGAAAATCTAATCACACTTTACTCATTTTCTTAATCCTTTTTCATGGATTATAGTTCTACATAGATATTTCCAATGACCTTGGAATAGGAATATGGTGAAATGATCTTTGAGGAATATTTTTTTCATCCCATAGTGTCAACTAAGGATCCTAATGGTCTAACATATTGTAAATTTATGGAACCTAGGATAAGTATTTGGCTTATATTGGTATGTAATTATAGGTCTTGAGAATTTGTAACCAATTCACACCTAGGCATGTTTCATAGGCATGCATGTTCAGTCATGCATGATTACTCTATGGGTGTAGACTTTCCTTGCATAGTGATGCCAAGAATATAGTTTTGACTTGTGTGGTGACATTGGTAAAGCTTTATGTGATGACATAGTAGAACATGTTTGGTCCAAAAATTATTTATATTCTCATTAACTTGTCATAATTCCATTTAAAACATCGCATCATCATGTAAAAAATGCACTATCAACACACTTATATAGTAAGTATTAATAGATTATATTCTCCCAAGTTATTTAGATTTCCCTTGGTAATTTTAAAATAAAAATAAGGCAATAGTATTTATATTTAATGAATCAAGCCTTTGGATTGAACTCCATCACACGTACATGGTCACATAATTGACTAACAATGGTAATATTTTGAATTTTCCCATCTAAAAATATAATTTTAGATCACCTTACATCTATTCTTACAGTCTTGGTTCTTTTAGAACCAAAAAACATTTGACCATCATCACTCTTAAAATAGATGATACCATCATTATTCTTTTTTAAAAACTTTTTGATTTCATTATTAATGGTCATATGTGATGTGAATCAACTTCCTACAATGAAAAATATTTACATATCCACTTCACATAAGGAAAAATCCATGAAATTAGAGTTCTCCAAAATTCATTTCATTTCCCATGTTAGTGATTAGTATTCCTCCAAAACAGAGGGATTTATAGTCTCTTCTTATTCCATTAAAATTGAAAATATTTTATAATATTTAAAATTTTATTAATGATTATAGCTTCTTATTTCCTAGATTTAGTGGTATAATAGATGTATTTTTTAATAACTTTAATCATGAAACACTAACTTATTTGTGTTTTTCTTGGTAAAAACTTAATATCCAATAAAATAAAAATAATGATAAAATTTTCTAATTGCATGGGTAGAATATGGTTTCTCCTAGATATAACTCTAATAAATAGATCTCACATGGTATTTATGTCCCAAAATTCTAAATAAAAAAACTACAATAACATGATACATTAGAGTATTTCATGACCACATGTCTTGATACCGTTCTAATTTAATGATGTTCTTTCTTTCCTAGATTAGTTGGTTCTATATTATCATCCTCATATTTTCCATTGAATCATTAAATATTTGAAATGGGTTTTTATTCCTTATTTTGAAATTATTTTACATGACTTTATGAAGATCCTTGTATATTGTTTTTCTTCATTACATGTTTCAATAGTTATTCCATACCTTCTCCCTTTAGAACCCGGTTCATAAAATGTTTTTCATACTTTTCATTCCTCTTTACTCTATCATTAATAGTTTTTTCTAGCCATTTATTATTCTTGTAGTATCTCAAATCATGTGTTTCAAGTCAACTACCTTACCTAATTTTTTTGAGTATCCAAATCTATGTTTTTTCATCTTCATAATTTTGATATAACTTTTATTATTATTGGTATTTCCAATAGATAATGGAATCATTTTCCACTACGTTTTATTTCTCTGTCACTCCTCAGCATATATCTTGTTCTTTATGGGCTTCCACATGTTCCACATGCAGATCAAACATTCCAAAAACTCACTCATTCGCATAATCATTATCATAATCTCGTGGAATATTTTAAATATATATTAAACCATCTTCAACATTATAGTTTTCAACTTATTTTACCACACATTCCCTGGAAATATCTTCTAGTCTAGAGAGAATATTTCTTCTTTTGTAGGACCACCATTATGAATTCTATGAATAATTTTTTTATTAAGGGGTTTATTTTTACATTATTTTTCATTATAGTTTTTGGAAAATTTCATAGTGGTTTGTACCACTTTTCCTCACTTGAAACGATCATGGGTAAGTTTACCTAGAAACCATCATTATCGTCTTTTATGATTATAGTAAAAATATGACATCTCCTCATTAACATAATCATATTTTAAACATTACAAGAATTGGAGTCTCTCCATAAAATTATATTTCACCTCCATAGGGGTTTCCTTTATTATAGACTCATTTTCTTCATTTTCCTTTCTACATGTCTCTAACATGTTATACAAGTTATCAAGTGTAATTTTTATTGGATATTTGACTTATAGAAGTGATACATTTTTATTGAAACCAAGTGGAAGTCTTATCATTTTCTTCTTTTAAATATATTCATAATTGAGGTCTTTACTGAGACCACACATATCCTAAATATGATCATTTAGTAAATTTAAAATTATATAATATATTTCATTGGATTTAATCCTCAAGTCATCATACATTTTAAACAAGAACTATAGCTAGGAATCTCATTAAATTGAATCTCATTCATTCATGGTCACTAGATATTATAATGTAATAGGATAAGTTTTACAAGGCATTACCTTTTTAGAGTTGTCATTATCAAGATAACATCCAATGGAATTTAGAGAATCAAAAGCATTATCCAATTCTCGATGATATCATCATGTAAATGATTTAATTTCAATATATAATGTGATTTCATATATTATTACTATATAACCATCCATGAAAAAAATATTTGAAATAATTTTGGATAAATATTTTCCAAAAATTAAAATTACTACCTTCAAAGATGGTTAATACTAAATGATTAATCATTCATATGTTTACAATACAAAAAAAGAATAAAACACCATGGATACTGGTTTTTAAAATCATATAGATGTTAACACCCTGAGAGTGGGGTGGAAGAATCAGGGTATAAATAATTATTACATAAATTATAATATTGTTATCTCAACATGAGGATTAAAATTGATATCATTATTAATTTCTCCCAAATGAGTGATGAATGTTGAAAATGAGATAGACAATTTTACATGGAATTCACACTTGAATAAATCATTGTTCTCACTCAACAAGAATCAAACTGCTTAGTTTATTGGATATTATTTCACACATAAAAATTTTCTAAACATAATCCAATTTTGGGGTTGTTGTTCAACAAAAAAATTTCAATTTCAAGTGAGGATTAGACTCCTAGAATCAATTATTCACCCTTCCAAATTCCAATTGAAAATGGAACCAAACCTATGGAAGTATTCTTCAGTAAAATTCCATAGCTCCTCTTTTTCTCTTTTATAGCTCCTACATATTTGGAAAATACACTTTGTTTCTATTTTTTTAAATCCATTGATTTGGATTGATATTTCTATTCTAAGGATTATTCCATGAACTACAATGAATGTAAGTGTAATCATGCACCATGAAATTCAAAATAACCATCGAGGTATTTAACTAAAGATACCCATTGACTAAAACAGATAAAATAAAAATCCCCTAGGCTATGGAATTGTATGAGGTACTATAGTGTATCACATTATATTTCTTAGTGTGGAAACTATTGCTGATGATCTGCAATGAGGAACTCCATTATATCTAATCTATTACCAATAAAATTGTGGCTTGGAGATTCATTTTTTACTACATATAATTGCTTTAATGAAATAACTCCTCTTAAATCTTTCCAAAACTACTGAAAAATATGTCACTAGGAGTTGGTTGTGAACTGAATTACTTAGTTTCAGTGTACCATCCTATAGAGTAGAAACCCCATTAATCATCACCAATACCATATATAGACACTTCACATTTCTAGGCCTTATTGTAGAATGGAATCCTTTCCATCCAAATAGGGCTACAATGCATCACCATTGCAACTATGTGGACCCCCTAAATATCCACTAGAACTGAAATCCAAATAACACCTGGTTATTCCATAGTGATCTTGGGATGTGGAATAGTGACAAAACTCTTTTTCAATGATAAAAAATTATTAAATTCTTATCATAGAATATATGTTAACTCCATCCTTCTACCATCAAAAATTGAGTAATGTGGATGGTTCCCAACCTCCTACAGTTTCATCCTACACTGTGAACCATGATCATTGTGTTACCACTATGGTGCAGACCACAACATGATGAGCACCTAGACATGTGTGTAGACTTTGATTCCACCTTAGTTCCTCCATTGATTAACTGGCCCAATATTTTCCCTACATGGTTGAGAATTCACCCACATATGTAGGGTTGAGTTGGTGTGGTTTTCCAGCTTCTAATGACACTTATTTTTATGGAACAACAAACTAGTATGTGTCATAGCCCCTTTACTATGGTTTAAGACATTGAACATAACATGTCCACTTCATCCTTATTCATTTTTTAATAATACATATTACTAAATTTTAGAATACATTTTTCCTGAATAAATTGTAAAATCCAAGATCAATATTCCTTAAAAATTACAATTGAATGAAACTGGATGTGAAGAATGTGTACCATACACTATAATAAGTTTTTTACAATAAATATTTTATTTATTGATTAATATCATTAAGGAATAACAAAAAAATTTATTCCCTTTATGTTATATTCTTATAATTTACAATTTCAACGAATGAGTTATGGGTATGAACATAAAAATATCTATAATATACTAGTATCTTATAGTGCTATGGAGAATGTAAGAATAATTATTTTAGAGGAAATTATTAATATAAATATTATTATAATAGGATTATATAATCAACACATGTAAATTTTTACTTTATATAGGCTATGAGGACACTCTTCAAGACCATAAGTATCCACATATATTTAATAAATGAGTAACTAATTATTTCAATTAAATCTCATGTAAACATAGGAAACAAAATTTACTATATGATTAATATTTTGAAATGGACTGACAAAATATATCTTATTTGTAAGAGATTCATTTGAAAACTCATTAACACTCTAATTCCTTTGGGAATCATGTATGTTATAAATTATTCATATTATACGATTCATGGTACATTGATTAACCCATTCATATAATATGTCTGGAATAATTAGATGATATGATATCCATATATAATGGAATAATATATACTTAAAGTATCAAATATAACAATATTTCTATATTTATGTTATAATATATGTAATTCTATATTGTATCAAATAATATCACCTATTTTTACTGCATATTACTTTCATGTGAGTTGTAGATGGTAATTATATATATGTGGTTCCTTGTTGTTGTCTGTATCTTTTTTATGGAATATGATATATAACTTAAAAAAATTATATTGATTATGTGAATAAGTTGATGTCGATGTATCATCATGATAACTAAGTGATTAATATATAATAATTTATTTTATTTTTATAGTAAATAATTATTTATATTAATAATTTTTTTTATAGTGTTTTGAATTAGTTATATTATCATGGTTGATGATAAGTAGATAATTTATGATTGAAACAAAAAATGGAATGTGGTAAAAATTATTATTTCAGTGTTAGAAAAGAATTTATTGGTAGTGAAAATTTAAAATTTTGTGGACTATTATCCAGAGGGATTTGGATGGATGTATTAGTTAAATATTTGGATATATGATATATTAATTAAGTTGGAAATATTCTATTTTTTAACTATTGTTGTGATAATGTGAGGAAGTGATGTGACTTAGAGGTTGATTATTGTTTCCCTCTTATATGGAATAATGTTGAAAAAATGAATTAATTAATAAGATGAAATATGAATTGGATTTTTGTTATTATAAAAAGTGTTGTATAATTTTAATTAACATTGTGAATAATATTATATTATAATAGATTTAAAAATAAATAAATTATGATAAAAGGTGTAATATGTTGAAGTTATTTATGGATTTGAGGAATGTTTCATGAAATTAATTTATCATTTGATTTGATGATGTTAATGTGTAGGGATTAGAAAAAACTATTCTGGAAATGGAATTAGAATCAAAAATAAAATGAATTATGTAACTATTGTGTGGTTTGGGAATTATTACATTACGTGTTTAGAGATGGAAGTAGTTATTAATTTATGGTGTGATAATGGGTATGGATATAGAGGTTATTTAAAAGGAATTGGACCCAAGGTTGAGATTCTATAGAGACCCAACCCTAGTTACCCAGATTCGGTGAATTATTACACAACATTGGCATGATAACAAAAGATCATGTATCAAAAGGCCGATTAGTTAGGTATCCTTCGAAATACTAGATACATACGTTTTACATTACATTATAAAATGAAAAACTACAACCACATAGTCTATATAGGCCACACTCATATCCCTTAGACTAACCCTATAGGTCATTCATAATATACTTCTACGCATACTAGGAAAAAAACATAGAATGGGGTGAGCTCAGATGCTCAGTAAGGATAAAAATATAGAAGAAAATTTCATAAATAAGCAAAAACATTTAAAGAAATGTAAGAATAAAACAAAAGTCTTTTTAACATGAACATAATATTAATTTGGAAATGATAAAATCAAATAATTCCATTTACTTATTTATATAGATATTCTACTAGTCAAAAAATCCCATGCTATATCAGTAACCACTTTCATAATGATGGAATGCCTAATGTGAGACATCATAAAAACATACTCAAGGTCTTATTCCAAGAAAACAAATAATATTTTGTCAAGGCTTTGTTCCAAGACACTGGTTTGTCTCACAAGATCTATCGATGCATCGAGGAGCTATAGTGGGCTCCACCCGTCACTTACTAAGTCCAATGCATTCCTCATATGAAAAGTTTTAAACATAACATAAACATTTGTATTAAAGATAACATATGAAATGTAAAAACATTATCAATAAACCATGGATAATATAAAAATAACACATCCATAGTCAAATGTATCACAAAACCTTATTTACAATATGGATGATTTGTATCATATTAAATCAACATCAAATAAGATAAAAATCTACAAAAGGATGTTGACATAGATGAAATCAAAACATTTTTTAGAGAAATATCACATTTTATTTTGAAATCATTTAAATGTCATATAATTATAAATGAAAAACATTAATTTTTAAATTACGCTTCTAAGATTTTAAGGGAGGCTGTGATGATGTTAGAACAGCGAAAGATAGTTGCACCCTCTGTATATGTAAAAAAACATTCATACCTTAACTTTGTCTGAAAGGTCATAAATTACCTTTTTTGGAAAACAACAGAAAGATTCCATTCAAACCATTTTATAAACTGTAAAACAAGGGTATAAATTAATTTAATCCATTTTATAGTAACTATTAAAAAAAATTGGAATAAATTTTTATGAAACATGGATGTGGATGATAAGGAGGACCTCGTAGATTCTTACGTAAAAACAACCACAGATAATAAAGAGATTGTAAAATTAACCTTAACCTTGTACTTTTCCTTGGTTGAGGTAGATTAACCTCATATATAACGGTCAAATAATTGTTATTAAATTATTCAAGAACCATATACATTAATATGATATCATATACGATCATCTTATGTTGTTTTGTTAATGATATTTCAGTAGTATCATCGTTTCAGGTGTTAACTGATTCGTCTTCCTTTATATGATTTGTTACGTAAGTAATGTTTGTTTTGGATGGGATATATCTTATTAATATTAATAATGATATTAAGTCTTTAACCATTATTATTTTAAAACATCTAATGAAAATTTCTCTTTAATGGATACGATGGGTAATGAATTTCATCGCGTTTGTGGAGACGGTAATCCGTACCTATGCACGAGCGACAATATCAATCTTTTGATATTAAAATAGTATATAATTGGATGTTATATCATATATAAATAATCATTACCGTGTTATATTTATTATTTACATCATTTATACTCATTATTATACCCATCCAAATGATGAAATGTTTAAATAACAATGTACACCACGACGTGGGGACGATAATCCATATGTATGCACGTATGGGCCTTTGTCATTTATAGGATGGATAGAATAATGAATATGGATGTAAAATATTTATAATAACATCACAGTATATAGAAGATACTGGATATATTATGTCACAATGGAAACAAAAAATAAAGACGTAGGGGAAGAAGAAAATAAATTGAAAGAGGTGATGAAATATTTACCTTTTCTTCGGGTTATTCCTTTTGATTTGATCAAAAGGGCTCCTTAAGTTGGATTTAGGACTAAAGTAAGACCTCTACGATTTAGGGAGGACAGTTTAGAGGATATTTGGGACAGTTTTTGCCAATAAAAATGGATTTGAAGGTGTTAATGTTAGAGAAGGTTAAGTTTCCTTTTATAAGAGAGGTGAGTGTCACTTTAGGAAATGTTTGAAATATTATTTTATAATAAAATAATTTTCGATTTCTATTCAATCAAAAATGAATTATTTAAAGGCTACGGTGGGGACGGGTCGAAAATCAGTCAACAGAAATATTTTAGATAGGTTTAAGTCATCATATTAACCTTATCTTTTAGATTGAACTCTTAGTTAAATAGTTTGACATTTACCATGTCTCTTTTTATTTTTATATTATGTTGTTAATAAACATACTATAATATTCAAATAAAAAATAAAGTGGTTCATTAATGAAATATATAAAATTATTGAGGCCCCATGGATGAACGATAGATTTTTAGTAATATAAAATCAATTAATAATATATTATTTGTTTCAAAAACTCTTTTATGTCAATTTTGACAGTTTTTGGTATTTTGTTTTTGTTAAATTCATAACAGCATTATTACTTCGAATAAAATTCATTTAATCATCCCTAACATGTCACATTATTCTATAAAATTAGTGCAAATCACTAAAAGTCTCAAATTACATTTATTTGGATATTTATAATATCAATTATTTTAAGCATTCATTAATAAGTTATTTACTACATCATCATTTTTTCATAAATAAATTTAATTATTTAATGTCTAAAAATTATAAATAAAATACCATTATGTACAAAATAATTTTTTCTTTCAAATAAATATTTATAGTAAAATTTTTATTTTGTATAACTCTATATTGAAAGTGTTTTTCTTATTAAACATTGAATTTAACTGTTTTAACTTTTCTTTAAATAAAAAAATAATAAATGTCCTAATATAATCCTAGCGGACCTAAAGGATCATATTTTATTCCTAAGGTTGTTTTTGGTCGAATTAAACCTACATAATAGAATTATAACATGTGTTAGGGTAATAATATTATCATTTTTACCCTTAATTACCCTTTTTACTTTTAACTGTGGTAAACAAAAGTAAAAAGTTACTATTCCCCAAAAACTATTTTCATCTTTTTGAACCACATTTTCATAATGATATCAAATGTGTCTCTTGGATTTTTGAAATTCAAATCACAGAAGTGGTAAAATTATGTTTTATGTGAATTTGCAAATACTCCCAGGAGGTGGGTAAAAGACGGTAAAAAGATTAATAAATTTTTATTTGTCAAATATTATTACAAAATGACTTGAATGAATTATATTGAACATATATAGGTATTATGTATCTATTTTGACAAAAAATAAATTTATATAAAATAAATAATTATTTAATTAAAATGTCAGTTTTAAACATCAACGTAGTGTTTTTAACTATTCATCAAAAATTGAATGTTTTCAAAAAAATACCAAAACATCACCCTAAGGAAATTTCGATATTCCGAATCGAAAAATGAAGTCCATTTTGAATGATAAAATTTATAAAATTTTAAAAAGTGGTTATTACTATTCATAATGGCTAGTTTGATTGGTTGTGGGGTTTTTGAACTCAAAGTAGTGTACAACACAAGATTTTTATTATTCTAAGGGAAACGTACCTTGGAAGCTTGGGGTGTTACATTCTCCCCTCCTTAAAATAATTTCATCCTCAAAATTTCTATAATATTACTGCATAAAATGATTCAGGATGTTCTTCATCATAAGTTCCTCGGGATCCCATGTTTCCCAATCCATCTTATGGTTTCTCGATAGAACATTTACCAGATGAGTCATCTGGTTTCTCAACACTTGTTATCTAGTTAAAAAAAATTTGATAGGCTCTTCAAAATAAGATAGATCAGGTTTTAGTTCTAATAATTCATAGTTGAGTACATGTGTTGGGTCAGACATGTCTTTTCTCAACTGTGAAATGTGGAACACATCATGAACATTAGAGATACTTGGAGGAATTGCCAAATGATAAACAACAACTCCAATTTGTTCTATAATTTCAAAAGGTCATATATACCTGGGACGGAATTTACCCTTCTTACTGAAACATATAATACCCTTCCATGGAGATACCTTCAAGAAAACCTAGTCTCCTACTTGGAATTCCAAATCCTTCCATCGGTTATCGGCATAGCTCTTTTTCATACGTTCAGATACTTTGATGTGGATTTGGATAACCTTCACCTTTTCTAATGTTTCCTCGACAAGTTCGGAACCTATGAGTTTTCTTTCACCAACATCATCCCAACAAGTTAGAGTGCGACATCTCATTCCATACAACACTTCATATGGTGCCATCGAAATACTGAAAAGTAATATATTGATATAGGGAAATTATACCAGAGTAAAATATTGATCCCACAAACCATGAATATAAAGTGAGAAAGATCTCAACATGTATTCTAAGGATTGAATAGTTTGTTCTGATTTTCCATCAGTTTGAGGGTGGTAGGCAGTGCTCAAACAAAGCTCAGTATCTAGGGCTTTCTGAATACATTTCCAAAATCTTGATTTAAAATGGGGATCATGATCAGAAACAATTGATAAGGGTACTCCATGAAGTCTTACAACTTCATTAATATATAGTCTTACTAGAAATTAAAGTGGTAAAACTTCACTTATAGCTAGAAAATGTGTTGACTTGGTACAACGATCAAAAATGACCCATATTGTTTCATTACTTCTAGGAGTCTTTGGTAGCACCATGAAAATGTCCATCGTAATATTATCCCATTTCCACTCATGTATTTGAAGAGGATGAAATACACCTCAAGGCTATTGCCTTCCAGCTCTCACATTTTGACAAACCATACATATTGACACAAAATCAGCAATATCCCTCTTCATGTTGTTCCACCAAAAATGTTCCTTCAAATACCTATAAATCATGGTGATACCAAGGTGTATAGAGAAATTGGATCTATGAGCATCATCTAAGAATTCTCTTTTCAGATCTGGTACTTTCACAACACAATGTCTCTTCCCAAATTTCAAAATCGCGTCTTCAAATATGAAGTCTATAAATCTCCCATCATTCAAAGGTTTAATTTTCTTTTAAAATTCCTCATCATCAGTCTAAGAACTTTTTATCTTTTCCAGTAATGATGGTTTGGAAATCATTAGAAAAATAATTGATGTGTAACCTTCCATGGTTCTTCTAGTATCCATCTTTACTAGATCCAAGAAAATAGGATGCCGTTTAACTATTATATTGTTCAAAACTCTATGATCCTTTCTGTTCAATTCATTTTACACCTTATGTTCCTTCCCCAAGTGGTAGTTTATTGTTCAATCATAATCCTTGAGTAGTTAATGCCCTATCCTTTTCCTCATGTTGTGTTCTTTCTGTGAGAAAATGTACTTAAAACTCTTGTGATTGGTATATATCTCACATTTTTCACCATATAAATAATGTCTCTATATCTTCAATGCAAATATTACAGCTACTAACTCAGGATCATGAGTAGAATAGTTTTTCACATTAATTTTTAGCTTTTGTGATGAATAGGCAATAACCCTATAATTTTGCATAAGGACACAACCAAGTCCATTCATTAATGCATCACTATAAATAACAAATCCATAATTCCTTGATGGTAGAGTCAAGATAGGAGCATTGACTAATCTTCTCATCAATTCATCAAAAAATTATTCATAGACTTTTTTCCAAACAAATTTATCCCATTTAGGGGTGATATTTATTAATGGGTTATCCAATCAGGAAAAATTCTAGATGAAATGTCGATAATAACCTGCTAAACCAGTGAAAATATGTACCTTATTTATACTCATTGGTGTTGGTCATTATTGTGTTGATCTTGTCCTAGAAGGATAAGTGGAGATTCCATCCCTTGAGAAAATATAGCCATGAAAAGAATTATTTTTAATCCAGAATTCACAGTTCCTAAACTTCCCATATAATTCATTTCTTCTTAGGGTTTTCAAAAAGGTGCACAAGTGATTTTCGTGATCATCATAACTTTTGGATTATACCAGGATATCATCAATAAATATAACTAAAAATTCATCAAGATATTCCTTGAAAATAATATTCATTAAATACATGAAGTCAAAGGGTGCATCAGTCAATCCCAATGGCATTGTTGTAAACTCGTAATGCCCATACATGGTTCGAAACGCTGTTTCCGGAATGTATTACTTATTCAAACACAATTGATGATATCCAGATCCATGGTCAATATTCGAAAAATATTGTGCTCCATAAAATTGTTCTAATAAATAATCAATGTGAGGTAGGGGATGCTTGTTCATTATTATTATAGCATTGATCTCCCTGTAGTCAATTCACAACCTCATAGATCTGTCATTATACTTAAAAAGGGACATGGGCTCCACATGGAGAAAAAATAGGGAATATAAATCCCTTATTTCTCAATTACTCAAGAAGTTTCTTTAGTTCTACGGATTCTATAGTGGACATTCTATAAGGGGTCTTCGATATGGGCCTTGAACCATGAATTAAATCAATGGAAAACTCAATTTCTATTTCTGGAGGATGTCCAGGTAAATCTTATAGAAACACATCAACATATTCTTGAACAATAGGTATGTTATCTCTTTGAACATTCATTTTATCACCCTCAGTTATTTCATTCTATTACTCCAAATAATTGAATTTTATTGAGCTATTGGGGGTGTATCTAGATAATAATCGGATGGTGACATTTCTGCTCTAAATATAAGATACTCATTCTCATCATCGAAAATTATAACCTCCTTCTTCTTACAATAAATTTTTCCAGCATGGTCTGAAATCCAATCCATACCGAGGATTATATCAAATTCAATCATAGGTATGATGAAGAGATCAGTAGATAAATAACATTTATATGACTTAATGGGAACTGATTCACAAAACTTTATTGCATTGATACTTCCCTTAGTATTTTTGACTAACAACTCCATTGTTAAATAAACTAGGAAAAATCTAATTTTCTTGCCATACTAAGAAGATATGAAACAATGCGATAATCCAGAATCCAATAAAGCATTTGTTAAACTTGAGGAAACCATTAAATTACCTTCCACCACATCTTTTGGAAATTCCACCTCAGCAGTAGTGATAGAATAAGCATATCCTTGATACATTGGCTATTTCTGAGGTATGTTTCCTTGGTGCTTAGGAAATTCATTTTTATCATACCACCTTTCTCTACAATTTTATCATTCAACATTGATAGCCTCTTTATTCCCCTTGCAATCACGATCTTGGTGGCCTTTTTCTCAACATGTGTAATAGACTCCCATTCCCTTCAGGCAAGTACCGGGGTGTTTCTTATCACATTTACTGTAGGATGGATATTCAAATTTTACCTTATTTCATTTATTTCCATTTCCAAGGTGTTCAACATATCTTGTCTCCTCTTTCTTTTCATTAAAGTTGTAAGACATAGGGAATTCCATTTTTGTTTTCATAGCACCTGTTACAATATATTAGGATGATGAGAAGTATTGTGAGACTAATTCCTGATGGAAAAATTGATTGAACCCATTAAAGAAAGGATCAATATTACTTCTTGGTTTACTTATACAATATGTAGCATGCCTTACTAAGCATGTATGGTTAGGCTCATACATTGCGAAATTCTATTCTGCTTTTTGCCTCAGAATCAAAAACTGTCTTTCCATATCTACTCGATGGTCACAAGGAAAGTATTTTTCTATTAAAATCTCATTAAACTCACTCCACTTCATATTTGATACTTCATCATCTTATTTTTTTTTTGAATAAATGACCACCATTGATCTGTATTTCCCCAGGTGGTAGTGTATTTTTCAATCATAATCCTTGAGTTGTTCAAGCCCTATCCTTTTCCTCATGTTGAGTTCTTTCTGTATGAAAATGTGCTTCAAACTCCTGTGATCATTATATATCTCACATTTTTCACCATTGAGATAATGTCTCCATATATTCAATGCGAAGATTACAGCTGCTAACTGAAGATCATGAGTAGAATAGTTTTTCTTATTAATTTTTAGCTACTGTGATGCATAGGAAATAACCCTATCATTTTACATAAGGACACAACCATGTACATTCATTGATGCATCACTATAAATAATAAACCCATAATTCCCCGATGATATAGTCAATATAGGCGCATTGACTAAACTTCTCATCAATTATTCAACACATTCTTCACACTCTTTTGTCCAAAAAAATTTATCTCCTTTATGTGTGATCTTGGTTAATGGGTTATCGAATAAGGAAAAATTCTAGATGAAATGTCGATAATAACCTACTAAACCAATAATAATATGTACCTCAGTTATACTCATCGGTGCTGGTAATTCTTGGATTTC
The DNA here is from genome assembly GCA_963277665.1 of Viscum album. Classification (NCBI taxonomy): domain Eukaryota; kingdom Viridiplantae; phylum Streptophyta; class Magnoliopsida; order Santalales; family Viscaceae; genus Viscum; species Viscum album. The sequence continues at coordinate 1,584,519,483 of OY728152.1, read as the reverse complement.
ACTTGTCTTAGAAGGATCAACAGAGATTCCATCCTTAGAGACAATATGGCCATGAAAAGAAATAGTTTGATTCCTGAATTCACACTTTCTAAACATCCCATATAATACATTTCTTCTTAGGGTTTTCTGAAAGGTGCGCAAGTAATGTTCATGATATTCATATCTTTTGGAGTATACCGGGATATCATCAATACATACCCTCATAAATTCATCAAGATATTCCTTGAAAACTCTGTTCATTAGATACTTGAAGTCAAAGGGTGCATCAGTCAATCGAAAAGGCATTGCTGTAAACTCATAATGCCCATACCTGGTTAAAAATGTTGTTTTCGGAATGTCTTCCTTCTTCAAACACAATTGATGATATCTAGATCCATGGTCAATCTTCGAAAAATATTTTTCTCCGTGAAGTTCATCGAATAATTAATCAATATTAGGTAGGGGATACTTTTTCATTATTTTTATTGAATGGATCTCCCTATAGTCAATTTACAACCTCATAGATCTGTCTTTCTTCTTAACAAAAAGGACATGGGCTCCTCATAAAGAAACTCTAGGGAAAAGAAATCCCTTATTTCTCCATTCCTTTAGTTGTTTCATTAGTTCCACATATTCCATAGTGGTCATTCTATAAGGGGTCTTCGATATGGGCCTTTAACCAGGAATTAAATCAATGAAAAACTCAATTTCTCATTCTGGAGGATGTCCAGGTAAATCTTATTGAAACACATCAACATATTCTTGAACAATAGGTATGTTCTCTACTTGAACATTCATTTTCTCACCCTCAGTTATTTCACTCTATTCCTCCCCAATAATTGAATTTAGTTGAGCTACTGGGGGTGTATCTAGATAAGAATCAGATGGTGACATTTCTGCTCTAAAGATATGACACTCCTTCTCATCATCGAAAATTATAACATACTTCATCTTGAAATAAATTTTCGCATCATGGTCTGAAATCCAATCCATACCGGGGATTATACCAAATTCAACCATGGGTATGACGATGAGATCAGCAAATAAATAACATTTATATGCCTCAATGTGAAATAATTCACAAAAATTGTAGTTATGATACTTCCCTTAGGATTGTTGACTAACAACTCCCTTGTTAAATCAAATTGGAAAAATCAAATTTTCTTTCCATACTGGGATGATATGAAACAATGCGATGATCCAGATTCAAATAAAGTATTTGTTAAACTTGAGGTAACCATTAAATTTCCTCCCACCATATCTTTTGGAGTTTCAACCTTAGTAGTAGTGATAGAATAAGATTGGCCTAGATACCTTGGCCTTTTCTAAGGTTAGATTCCTTTTAACTTAGGAAATTAATTTTTATAATGCCACCTTTCCCTACAATTGTAGCATTCAACATTGAAAACCTCTTTTTTCCCATTACAATCACAAGCATGGTGGCTTTTTTCACAACACTTGTAACAGACTCCCATTCCCTTCAGGCAAGTATCGTGGTGTTTCTTCCCACATTTACTAGAGGAAGGATATTCAAATTTTATCTTATTCCCTTTATTTCCATTTCCAAATTTTTCAACATATCTTTTCTCTTATTTCTTTTCTTTAAAGTCATAAGACATAGAGAATTCCTTTTCCGTCTTCATAGCTCCTGAGATAATATCTTATTATGACGAGAAGCATTTTGAGACTAATTCCTGTTGGAAAAATTGTTTGAACCAATCAAAGAAACGATCAATCTTACTTATTGGTTTACATATATAATCTGCATTATGCCTTACTAAGTATGTAATGTTAGCCTCATACTTTGCGAAATTCTGGTCCTCCTTTTGCCTCAGACTCAAAAATTTTCTTTCTATATCTGCTCGATGGTCACAAGGAAAGTATTTTTCTATTAAAATCTCATTAAACTCGCTCTACTTCATATTTGATACTTCATCATCTTCTGTTTTGTTTTTAATCAATGACCACCATTGATATGAATTTCCCGCAAGGCGATAAACTGACATGAAAAATTTTTCCCTTTCACTACTCCCCAAAGCATGAAATATTTTCTCTAGGGAATTTATCCTCATCTCAGATACTAAAGGATTTGTTCTCCCATTGAATGTTTGTGTTTGTTCCCTCATGAAGCGGTCTAACATTGATCATCTGCATTGTGGATTAGGGTTCTCTATATGGGTAAGGTTGTTATTCATATCCTGAGTGAGTTGTCCCAGTATAGTGAAAAGATGATTAGCATTAGATGCTTCACCAACTCCACTATAATTTTCTTGAGTAGGAGGGAAATCCCTATATGTATTATGTGCATTGATATGGTTTCCATTCCTTCCACTATGCTCCATTTCTAAACTATGTCATTCACAAGAATAGTTTTGGAATCGTAATACGTAATTATATTCTTGTAAAACACATAACATAAATTGAACAGTTTATGGATATAATCCATAATAATAAAAATGTTTTCCTTTTGGATGTATATACTCTTAAAAACTTCATAATGTTTTGTATAGAAAATGATAATTATCCAAGCATATCCCTCGAGAGTGTCGTAACCAAGAGTGTAGCAAGACCCATTGTCGTGCACCAATTCCCGTTTGAGTCTAGCACAAAGCGGTGATTTCATGTTTTACCCCTAAGCACATATATGCCAAAGCCTCTTGTACCTACTCATATCTAGATAGGGATGTATTGCTTGGAGAACACACAAAATCTCTATAGTACCAAAATTCTAGGATGTTCCTCTCTACTAATACTCAAAGTTTATCTTAGGGTAATGTTCTCTAATCGGAGTTTTTCTAAATCTAGTTTCTGATGTTTGTACTAGAATCCCTCTGATACCAACTGTAACGCCCTGACCCTAGGTTATAAGAGTCGGTGCATTATTACATAAAATTGGAATGATCACAAAATATCAATTCTCTAAAGACTGATTAGTTTAGTAGCCTTGGAAATTCTAGATACATTCATAAGTTTTACAATACATTATAAAATGATAAATGAAAACAACATAGTCTCCACAGGCCACACTCATATCCATTGGACTATCCCGATAGGGTAGTCATAATATACCTTTTCGCATCCTGGGAAAAATAAAATATTAAAAGGGGTGAGCTCAGATGCTCAATAAAGATAACAATATAGTAGAAACTTTAACAAATAAGCATAAAAATTTAAGGCAATGTAAGACTAAAACAAAATCCTTTTAAAAATGAACTTCAACATAATATGGTAAAGATAAAATCAAATAATAACATTTACTTATTCACATGGATATTCTACTAGTTTAATAATCACAAGAAATATCAATATCCACTTTTATAATGATTGAATGCATAATGCTAGACTTCATAACCACATAGTCAATGCCTTATGCCAAGACTAAAAATAAGATTTTGTCAAGGCCTTGTGATAAGACACTAGTTTTTCTCATAATACCTACTCATGCAACGAGGAGCTATAACAGGCTCCCCCCACCACTTAATAAGTCCAATGTATTCCACATACTAAAATGTTTAAATATAACATAACAATTTGTAGTAAAACTAACATACGAAATGTCAATACATTATCCATAAACCATGAATGGTATTAAAATAACAAATTCATAGTCAAACATATCACAAAACATTCAATACTATATGGATGATTTTTATCATAATAAATCAACTTCAAATAAGATTAAAATCCATCAAAGGATGTTGACATAGTTGAAATCAAAACTATTTTTAGAGAAATACCACTTTTTGTTTTCAAATCATGTAAATGTCATATTATTATAAAATAAAACATTTATTTTGAAAATATTATTTAAACATTTAAGTGAAGCTTCATCGATGTTATAACAGTAGAAAATAGCCACACCCTCTGTATAAGTTAAAAAACATTCTTACGTTAATTTTTTCGAAAAGGTCATAAAGTACCTTGTTTGGAAAACAACGAAAATATTCCATTAAAACCATTTTTTTAAAAGTCAAAAAATGATAGAGATTACATTAACCCATAGTCTAGTAAATAGGAAATTTTTTTTTGAATACATTTTTATGAAACATGGATGTGAATGATAAAGAGGTCCTAGTAGATCCTTATGTAAAAACAACCTTGGATAATAAAGAGATTGTGAAATTAACCCTACCATGTATTTTTCCATGGTCAAGGGTAGGTTAACATTTTTTATAATGTGAAATAATTTATATTAAATTATAGAAGAACCATATACATTAATCTATTATCATATATGATCTTCTAATATTTCTTTGTTAATGATATTTCAGTAGTATCATTGTTTCGGGTGTTAATTGATTCATTTTCCATTATATTATTTGTTACATAAGTAATGTTTGTTATGTATAGGATGTATACAATTCATATCCAAAATGATATTAATTATTTAAATAATTTTTTTTAGTCATGAAACGAAAATTAGTCTTGAATGGATACAGTGGGGAATGAATCTCATCGCGTTCGTGGAGACGATAATACATACATATTCACAGGAGAATATATCATTCTATTGATGTTAAAATAGTTTATAATTGGATGGTATATCATATATAAAGAATCATTATCATGTTATATTTATTATTTACATCATTTATAATCATTATTATACCCATCCAAATGATGAAGTGTTTGAATAACGAACTACACCACGATGTGGAGACGGTAATCTGTACATACGCACGTATAGTGAATTTGTCATTTATAGGATGGATATAATAATTAATATGGTTGTACCATTTTCATAATAACATAATAGTATGTAGAATATAGAGGAGTTTTATATTTCAGAATTTAAATAACAAAGAAATAGGTAGTTGAAGATGAAAATAACTCGAAATAGGTGATGAAATATTTACCTCTTCTCCATGTTCTTCCTTTTGATTTGATCAAAAGGGCTCCATAGGTTGGATTTCTGCTAATGTAATTCCTCTAGGATGAAGGGAGGACAGTTGAGCGGACATTTGGGAAGTGGTTGTCCAAGACAAATGGCTTTGATGGAGTTAATTTGAGATAAGGGGAAGTGCCCTTTTATAAGTTGGGTGAGGGTCACTTTAAGAAAAGCTTGAAATATTATTTTATAATAAAATCATTTTTGGTTTCTAATGGATCAAAAATGAATTATTTAAAGGCTAAGATGAGGATGGGTCGAAAACCTATCAACCAAAACGTTTTATATAGGTTTAATTCATCATATTAACATGATCTTTTAGATTTAACTCTTAGTTAAATAGTTTGACATTTATCATGTTTCTTTGTATTTTCATATTATATTGTTAATATATTTACTATAAACATCCAATAGAACCAAAAGTGGTTCATTAATGACATATATAATATTATTTAAGCCCATTTACTAAACATTAGAGTTTTAGTAATATAATAGAAATTAATAATATAATATTTGTTTTAAAAACTCTTTTATGTCAATTTTGACAGTATTTGGTATTTTGTTTTTCTTAAATTCATAACAGAATTATTACATCGAACAAAATTCATTTAATAAACCCTAACATGTCAAAATAACCTATAAAATTATAGGAATTAATTAAAAGTCAAAAATTATATTTATTTTTATATTTATAATATAAATTATTTTAGTCGTTCATTAATAAGGTAATTAATGTATCATCATTGTGTCATAAATACGGTTAATTATTTAATGAATAAAATATATAAATAAAATAACATTATATATGAAATACTTTTCACATTCTAATGAATATTTACAGTAGAATTTATAATATATAAAACCCTATATTTATAATGATGTAGTTATTAAACTTTGAATTTAACTCTTTTTACTATTTTTTAAATAAAAAAATTATAAATGTCCAAATATAATCCAAATCGACCTAATGGATCATATATTATTCCTAATTATGTTTTTGGTCGAATTAAACGTATCCAATAGAATTAGGACATGTGTTATGGTAATAATAATATCATTTTTACCCTGAATTACCATATTTACATTTAACCTAGGTAAATAAAAGAAAGAAATTACTCTTAACCCAAAATTATTTTCATCTTATTGAACCACATTTTTCTTACTGATATCAATTTTTTCTCTAGGATTTTTGAAATTCATCTCACCAAAGTGGTAAAATTATGTTTTATAGGAATTTTCAAATTCTCCTAGGAGGTGGATAAAAGAAGGTAAAAAGTTAAATAAAATTTTATATATCTAATATTATTAGAAAATGACTCCGATGAATTATGTTGAACATATATAGGTATTATATATCTATTTTGAAAAAAAAACAAATTTAAATAAAATAATAAAATATTTAATTAAAAAGTCAGTTTTAAACAATAAAGTATTTTTTTCACTATTCATCAAAATTTTAAAAAAGTTTTCAAAAAAATACCAAAAATTTACCATAATCTAATTTCTATATTCAAAATTAAAAAAGGAAATCCATTTTCAAAAACAAAATTTATAAAATTTCAAAAAGTGGGTATTACTATTCATAACAGCTAGTTTGATTGGTTATGGTGTTTTTGAACGTGATGTTCTATACAACACAAGCTATTGTATTATTGAAAGATAAAAGTACCATGGAAGAATGAGGTATTACAGATTGTGTGCTATTATATTACCGTTATATATTTTTTCTATAGAGAACCACCAAAATTGAGTAAAATGACCAATGAGATTTTGAGATATTATGTACTAGATAAACCCTCAACATTAAGGATAAAGTTATCCAGATGAATGAAAAATCCCACTCTCACACCCTTCCATATTACCATATTGTTGTGATGTGGTAGTGGTATTGGATATAGTATGTGGGTTATTTTTCTATGTTACGAGGTTGTGGTATGTAGAAACTATACATTAAGGTGGACAAATGTTGTGCTATAGATATGGGATGTTATGGAAATACTAAGACATATTTAATCGGGATAGTAGTGTGAATTGACTAGTGGGGAGGTGTGTAAAAGTCACCTTCAATGAAATAATTTATCATATATATATATATATATGAATGTGAAGTGTATTCCCATGGTGAGATGGATTTATTTATTGTTCCTGATGGGGACATGTGTTGGTTTAACTACCTATTCTCAAAGAATTTTTTTGATTTTTACAAATTTTAATTATAGTTTATAGGGATTAACATGTTGAAAATTTATTTATTCTCACTCCTACATCTATATATAGTATTTTAATAGATTATCAGTATGTTGTTCGTTAGTAGGATGGAATTCACTAGATCTAGGTTAAGGAATCAGTTGACCCCATAGTACATTCACATAGTGGTTATTTTATATAGGGACTTATATTTTAGGGATTTTATTTAATTTTATATAAAATTATATGAATATTTATATCATAGTTGTTATTTTGGGATTATTTCATTGTTTTTAATGGTGGTTTATATTATCTTAATTGTAAAAAAATGTAATACCAAAATATTATGTGTTTTATTCCATTTTTCTTATCACTAAATCATGACCTATTTGATGTTGTATTTGGTGGGTCACATTAAATATCTATACCGACCCATGATAAGTTATAGTTTGTGCGGTTCATGACTATGTGGTATAAGAGGGATTGTTTTCATTTCAATGGGGTCATTAGTAAATGATGGGGAAGACATCATTTTCCTTAGTAAGAAATAATCCATTCATACTTAAGATGTGATGTAGACCAAGGATTATAACTAGTTGTAAAAGTGATATTGAAATATGAAGAAAGAAATATAATAGTCTACCAAGAATACATAAGAAAGCATATACTAATTATCTATTATTAACCTAGGTGTAGAAAATATATCATAGTTTATTCAAATATATTTGAAATAGGAAATTTTATAGGAAATTAAAGTGAAATTAATTAAATGAATTTAAATAATATATATATATCATAGGATTAATATTTTCCATTAATATTTACATATAATGGGTCAATTATTGGTTTTCATAGTTTATCTCAGAAATTTAGGGAAGGAAGATTTGGTATATCATAAAAGGATTGATTTTGCATAGGATAATTCATTAAAAATCCCTAATTCATTTGTCAGCATCAAAATTGGATGAGTTATAATGAAGTAAAATTTTATTAAATATAGATAGTTGATTAGTGGAGGTTTATATCCTATTTAGATTGATTAACCCTATAATAGAGAATCAGAATCCCTGATAAATAATTTTTTGATATGAGTAACTTAATAGTTATGGATTCTTCTACAAAGTGATCCTGATGAGTCAAAGGTGACATTTTTGAATTTCATGGTCTAGTTCTATTCTATTCTTATATCATCAAAATTTAAGGTCGTGTGAAGATAGTAATTGTTCACTATTCTAGATGTCAATGCTATCGTGTGAGAGAAATCAGGGTGAGGTTCATAATCCTTCTCTATTACACTATTAATATTTTCCAAAAGGGTGAATTGAGAGAATGATAACATGAGGATACATTACAAATGAATATTTTGAATAGTGGTTGTTCTTATGGAATTACATTCACATATAAAGGTATTAATAGTGGCCAAGCTGGCCTGGAATTTTATATAATGGTAGGATTTTTCTCAGGTGGTAAGTCATAAAACCGTTATAAAGGGTTAATCTATGAATATAGGTCCTGATATTTCATGGAATTAAATGTTTTGACATAGAAAGAGTATGAAGAGTCACCCTCAACCCCATTTTTCTAATTCTATAAAGATGAATGTGTTATAAATTATTTTAGGGGCTTAGGTGTCATCTTTTGTTTCTACATATATAAAACACATTGGAAATACCTATTCGTGACTATCCCAATGGTCATCAAGGATTTGGTGAGGAAGTAGATAAACCCTGATGATTTCAGCATTATTTACCACCTAAACCTTATCAATAACTACCTTGTTCAATATTATTTGTGTTTAAAATGCAATGATCGCATATGTAAAGTAAACCCCAAGATATTATCCATCCTTAAGGACGTAATGTGGAAAACTGATTAGGTGGTGGATTATATCAAGGGAAGAAAGGTAGAGGAGGAGGTAATTGTAAGATACATGTGATAGATCTAAAGGAATCTACAAAAAAAAGATAATTTGAGAAAATATTTATCTTTAGTTTACATTTTTTTGTTCATTTATCTTTGTGATATCTTTTTACCCTTCCATTAAACGTTTTTTGGATCTAGTGTTAGAACATGATAATGATATACATTCAATTCCCTTGGTGATATCTACACTAGTTGGATTTATATATTATTTTTTAGAGGTATGATAGGGGTGTAAGATGGTAATGGAGTAGAATTGATCTATGGTATATTTATAATTATTATATATACAAAAATATAATATCATTTATAAAATATATTTTTTGTACATTGGGTATGATATAATTTATTTCAATTAATGGGAAATTGTTTTCATTGATGTGGATGATGAATACTTGGATTTTATCATTGAGTGTGATCAACATATGGATTATGTATTCCATTATCATATCATTCCTCAACTAGTAGATATAATTATATGTTTACATTAAAAAAATAAATTATTTTCTAAGAGTTTTGAAACAATTTCAAGATGTTTTTATCAAACATATTTTAGCACTAACCTTATGATGTATGATCGAGATTAGGATATAGTTGTAACCTAAAGTACCTCTGATTCCTATTTTTTATAATATAGTGCCTAAAAACCTAGGAGAGTCATGAATTAAGATTTATTAATAAGGGTATATAGGTTTCAAAAGGCCTATAATTTCTCCACATGGATTTATAATACTATTTTTAATGAAAATAGATTATAGTTTATATTCTTATGTTGATTAGAAGTGATCAGACATACTGATGGTGAAGAACCTCAACCTTATCCTAAGGTACATTGATATAGTTAAATAGATGAAAGGATATCTTTTTATATTGAATATAATTTTATAGTTTGGAAATCATGAAATAAGTTTAAATGAAGAATATGGTTATATGAATACATTCAATTTTCATTATTGACTTTTTGATCTCATACTAATGATATTTAGATTCATGAATACTCCAAATGATTTTAGGGGATTTATAAATACGAAATACCATTAATTATTGGATGATTTTTTAGTGTTCACTTATGATATGCTATTTTATACATGGATATAGCTAGAATAGGATACCTATTTCAGGTTAGTCTTATATATCCTTCAAATACTCATATTGTGTGGTAATTTATCCAAGAAAGGGTTTTTATTGCATGAAGATCACTAACCTGGACATTTCAGGACCCAATATTCTATATTTATTAATATTTTAAAAAATGATTCCAAATTTATTATAACTCTGTACAATTTAATTCATTTTATAAGATAATATAAGGAAATTCTATCAGATTTTTATTAGATTATGGAACCATTTTACAACCTTTGTCGAGAAGTACCATCCTTTTTAAGGATACCTTAGTTTCTATTATCAATTGGATATATAAAGTAAGAGTTAATTTTTTATCATAGTCTTCACATTATTGAGTTTGGATTGATGCTCCATGTCTATTACGGTGCTTTTTATCTTGATCCGGGATTTTTTGGTGAAGGATATAGTTGATATTTTTTATGAGAGTTAACATTTGAAACCCCGCAAATATAATTTTTTCACCCCTAATCATGAGATTAAGGTGGAAAAGTTTTCTTGGAACATGTAGAAACATTAACTTATATTATATTTATTTGTAGTTTTTTAATTATAGGAGCCTATATTATATATCCTCATAGTGGTATTTAAATTTATATCACCATATAGGGCTTTATCTCTTATAGGATAATGGATTTAAAATACATTAGCTTCTAGAAAAATAATAATATATATTTGATGCGTTAATTAGGAAGAAGAATTGTGATATTTATAATCATTATATTGATGAGTTAAGGTTGATGGATAACCCTAAGACATTACATCATGATATATAGTAGGACTATAGAAGATTTTTCCACTATCAGATAATAGTTCATTACTTCTTCTTTAGAAAGAAAATGATTCTCAAATGAGAGATTTAAAGTAATAGGATTGTGTATATCATATCATTCATTGAGATTATATTCAGGGTTGTAAAAAAATGTTTATTATCATGTTCATTTTTAGTTAAGTGTTTTGTTTTATGGGTGATGTGATAGGTTTTTCTTCAAATGCTTCATAGATCACCACAAGTACTATGTTCTAATAATTCTAAGATGATCATGCCCTGAAGGATTAGTTTTTCTGGAATCGAATAATGATGTAAATGGTGGTGTTCATATTAATATTTCACTTATATTAGTTCTATAAATATTAGAATTTAGTTACATGTAATCTATTTCATCAATTTAATTCTCCTCAACTGAAATGGAATGACATATCAAAGGATTTTATAACTGGGTTTCGATAATATTTTAGAGGATATGATGCCATTTGGTGGGTTTGAACAAATTGATGAAATAATAAAATTTAATGGATTTCATTTTGTAAACTGTAATGGATTCATTAATAAGTAATGACATAGAGGACGTGTTCTAAATTTATAGTGGTTTGAGGATGCACATGTCATATTAGGATCTATATTTTACATTATATGAAGGGAATAATTTTTTTTCTTCTATAATTAAATTTTGCATTAGTTCTTCTTTTCATCCTTTGATAAACAAGTATATGATGAAGATGATTCAAACACAATAGGGAATCCAGTGGTCATGTGTTCATGATTGTTGAGGTATTTGTATGAAGTATATATCATTTGTCAATTTTTATTATAATAAATATTATCACTAATCCTATTTAATGAAACCATTTGAGGGGATGTGTGGGTCTTCATATATATCACCATTAGTTTGGACATGGTTGTGGAGTTAGTGATCCATAGAATATATATTATTATATGTATAAAAAACAAACTTTAATCTATTTTAGAGTGGATGAAGGAAACTTATGATTATCATAAATATTATACTAATTATATTATGATAGCTCAATTATTCATGGTTTATGATAATGGGTATAATAGTTTTAGTTGAGAAAATATGATTACTATTTATTTTGATTAAGTGTTTAGGGTTCTAGACTTATTCTTTATGGAGGAAATCTTTTGGGTGTCATACCCCTATTTGGATCAAATTTATGATTCATTCCATCTGTCATGGTTTCAAATATATCTCTATAAGGGATATCATATCATTGATTTAGGTATGTTGAATATAATGTGAAAGTTAAATTCCTGGAGTAAATTATTTTGAATTAGGATCATTATAATAAGATGTTTTGGGGACATTTCGTTCATTTGAAATAAGAATTATATAGTCATATGCCTTTGAGGAATTCATATGGGATAAATATTCATATATTTGGACATAATGCCTAAATTTATTTTTAAATTTATAATTCTAATGAAATATATGATTTATTATTATATGATGTTGTAAATTGTAACATCTAAATATTATAATCAAATGTTTCTTTTTAAAAAATTTGATTTCATGGATAACTTATGTGACACGTAATAATGAGTTCATAAGAACCACGTAACATTATTAAAATATCATTGCCTAGATTATGGATTGTCATATATGAATATTAATAACTAAATTATGAAAATTAAATGGTACAAGAATTTACCAAATGAATTTATTAATTATTAATAGATTATAATAAAAATATAAATTATTTGAAAATAAAAGTGGTATTTTTTATGACAAATAGTCATTACTCACATTATGTATTTTATATCAATAAACTTAAGTAACATATATTTTCTAATAATTTTAATGAAATATCTACCTTAATAACATGATAAAACGATTTAAAAATTCAAGAAATATTTTTCTATGAATTGGAAAAAAGTAAATCCAAGTTTATGTTTAAAATGTATTTTTTTTCTTAAATTTGATTCTTTCTCATTTTGTGCACTTACATTAAACATAATTTAATCTAATTGAAGTTATTTAATTAGATAATATGAATTAAATTTTTATAATTATGAGTTCATAATTTGTAAAATATGATCCTTTTATTTTTGGTTGACATGAATGGTTACCACTATAAAAATTTATCACCTCAATAAGGGGTAAATCGGGTGAATCTAGAATAAAAATAAGTTATAAGGCCATAATTTTTCATCATAATTATTATTGGATGTTACAATTTGACACCTATTGATATAGTTTATAAATTAGTTAGTTTTATGTTTTTATTAATTATATAATGAACATATTTTCTTATGAACCACATATGTAATATTTCTCTAATTAATAAAAAAATATAATAAATAATTTAATAAATATAAAAATATATATATTTTAGTTATTTAATGTGTTAAATGAATTTTATAGGTTATTAAATCATATTAGGGTTTTTATAGTTTTATTTGTGAATTAAAATTTGGTATATATGTATATTATGAAAAATTGTCTGAGTAATTTCTAAATTGACAATAAATGTATTTTATGGGAATATTATTTTATTAAATCACATAAAAAATTAAAAAAATAGAAAAAATTATATAATAAATAGTCTAAATTTTTATCCATATCCCATTTATTAGATTTTTGGAACCATTTGTATTGAGATTGACATAATAAAATTTTAATCTTTTAGGAAATTCCATGACTGTCAATCCCATCTCTTATAAAAGGTAATGTCTCGTTTATCATCATCAAGACATGTTGTGACTTCCTACTCAACAAAAACCTAAAAAATTATATTATCCAAATTATTATACCTATTATAGGGGTGTTATATTTTCCAAAATTACAACTCTGGGGACCTTAAGAGTTTATCTAAATGGTATATTTCCAGTTAGAGGTAATCAACTTAATTATTCACATTATTTTATAATATTCTTTTACTCCCTCAAATATATTTTATATATCATAATATAATAAATATATTATATAAATTATTCTTAAATTTTATTTTGAATATTAAAAAATTATTTTTCACTTACGTACCTATCTAACAATAAGTGCAAGTTTCACTCGTGTGTATGTTGGCCATACCATCTCCATGTAGGGATTCAATTCATCTTTCAACACCATCTATTATGGTTGGGTATTATTATGAGTCTAATATTTAGATATGATATTAATTATATAATTATACTTCTAAAAATATAGTTCAAGGTCTATCTTCTTAACATCTAATCCTTTGAGAAACAATAATGTTGTTTGGGTGTACATGGGGACTACCACCGCCATGAAACAATGTGGTTCATTTTTAACATACATTATAACTGTTTGGTAATGATGATGAATTTGATGAATATATATAACATATAGGAAATAAAATTGACTTCTAAATGGTGCATTATTATTTTCCTTCTTGTCATTCCATCAGTCAAAAAATGGAAAAACATTATTGTGTATGTACGACCTATAGTGTCTATAAATGGTGAAATAAATATTCATATCTATAATGCTTAATATATGACTCAGAATATGTATATTTTTATTTATATCATATTTATATCATTATTAATAACCTTGTGGGAATGGAACTAAGAAAATGTACATATAGAAGATCTACAGAACTGCAATACCACTAATACATGAAATAGTTAACACCATAAAATAAGGATTACAATAATTAATTATAGATTAAGGGGGTGTTGAAATTTTATAATGGGATCATATGTATTGTTATATGTATGAACCAGACTTTTATATTGAATTATAATAAATTTAAATTTATTATACAAGATGAATGTGAGATTTTGTTGCAAGGAAATCTCTCAGTATGGGTTTTATTTCAAAATCTCATCAATATTCAGGATAGATTATTCCCAATTATATATTTAGATAATTATTTATCATTATCTTCCATATCCATGATCTATAAAAAAATTCAAATGTTAAAAAAAATCCCTAATGAATTTTCAATTTCATTTTTACTGATGTTTTGTATTTTCCAAATTTTTTTTAAAGGAATCATTATTAATTTAACGAATGAGGTACATTTTGAAATTATGAAATGATTTTATGTAAAAAATTATAGAAATTGAATTTTTATTTATGAAATAATGAATGATAATTTCATTGGATATTACATTACCATTTCTTGTGGTTGTTTTCATTGAAAAGGTTCTCTTTATAATTATGCATATTTATTAAAAAACTATTTTGAAAATGGAAAAGTTGTTTTCCAAAAAAGTAATTATATGTGATATTTCAAATTTATTTTTCTATCTAAGATGACATAATTTGATGTGACATATTATTTACTGGGATATGATCCAATGATAAAATCATTATTCATTATTATTATGGTTAATGTTTATAATGAAAAGTAAACAAAATTAGGAACAACATTTTTTTCCCCTAGGGTTATGTTATGATGAAATTTTTATAAAACCGATTAAATTTCATGAGTTCTGATATGATGAATGTTTTGCGATCTTATTTTTCACATATTAATGATTTTTATAATGGGATGTGTGGGATATAAATCTCCTTCCAATGCAGTGGATAATTTATTAAATCTCTTCATATAGTTATAGAATAAAAGTCGATGTGCTTGATCCATTATGTGAAACTAGTCAAACTGCTTGATCTGTTATGTGAAACAAGTTGATGTGTATGATCCATAATCTGAAATAGGTATTTATGCTTGATCTTCTTGTATTGGTAGTTAATATGGATATATTAAATGGTTTTCCTACATATAATTATTCAATAAACTGTTATGAACAATTTTATTAGTCATGATTGAGTTATTATTACCTCTCATTCATATCATTCATGACATTTGAAATGATAATGGTTTATGTGAAAACTCATTATTATGATATTTCTATAATTTCATATGAACATTTTATGTTACATTCATCATTTTATACCCTTATTCTTATATTATTAGTTCATGTTATTATCGATGGATGTTTCCCATTTTTACACTTAATAAGTATCTGATTTCACTATTTTTATACATTTATTTTACCCATGTTATGAATTAATTTTTTAGTAGGGTATGGATATGACAATTACTATGAGTGAAGATATTTTAGGGATATGTTGATTATCTTTCATTAAATAAGAATATTTTTTATATAGTTTTAAACAATAATAAATGATCAAATTTTGGTGTGTATCATATTTTTATGTATTGAATATTCCAATAAATGGATGTAATATTTATGTTTGAAATAATTGGTTGAATACAATGAGTAAAAGAGGAGGTTTTATTCAATATTTTGATATTTGGGTCAGATATTTTATATGAAAACTCTATGGTATGTCTAAGTATAGGATAAAATACTAATGTTTTGTAATGATCACAAATGCACTAGTTTAAACCTATGGTGTCATAGAAGAAGGGGTTGTGATTTAGATATTATATAATGGATTAATCAAGTTTATTTAGTTTCCCACTAAATATTGTTTCTCACAATATGATTTTTTGTTTTACTAAGTGGTTGGAAATTAAAATTATTATGTAAATACTAAATATGATAGAAAATAAAAACTATTTTCGATCTGAGGCACAACATGTTTTGGGATATGGAGTTTATAATATTACTTATATATTCACACAAATTTATCAATCTATATATCATAAAAACATTTAGAATGACCAAAGGAGGTAAAAATGTACCTTTTAATATTTCATGAGGAAACATCCATCCTCATTTAGTGGATGAATCCATTGGTTCATGTGAGGTAAATTTTAGAACATTATAAATGCATGGAGATGGTTTTATTTTTAGCTTTGAATGTAAAATAAAATGATTCTATAGTGGGTTAAAACCATGTCTCCAAAACACATTATCTATAAGAGATAGTATTTTATAAACAAAATCCTTCATGTGAACTAAATTTATAAATGTAAATTGGAGATTACCACTAGTCATATGTTTTTTATATGAAAATAATGATCCAGTCTCATGAAAACAGGAATAAATAAATTGTGTGAATAAAATTAGATCCATATTTGTTCAATAAATGTGGGAGGAAACATCTCAAGAAGTGTTTCAATGGAACTAATAGTTTCCTTATATGTGGAAAGGGGAGTTCTAAATCCCATGAATGTCAAATGGTGATTAATTGTTGAGTTATGGAATTGAAGGAAACAAAAACTCCACCTATTGTACCACCTTGGATCCAATCCATCAAATGAAGGGAATGTATAAATTTTACCAACCAGCACTTGATTCCGATGGTTTTTAATGATTAGTGTTAATAACTTCTTGAGTATAATGTCAAAGGTGAAGCCCTTACAATCAGACATTTCGAATGGGGTTACGATATGGATGTGGTGAAAGGTACAATTATCATACACACTAGAATAACTGGTGTCTTATTCTATTCAATATTCAAATGTTCATTTATTTACAAAATTTTTTTCTAAGGGTATCACTATATCTCCCAAGAGATTATATTTTTAATTAGCTATTAAAATGCATAGTGGAAGAAGACTATCCTCTTAAGTATATAGTTCCACTTCAATTGATGTTTCTGGGAATGTGGACCCTAAAAAATTTGGATTCTCCCTTTCGTTCAATTTTATGTGATTCTTGGCATGGATTAACTATCTCTATATATAACATATATAAATTAATATTGATATTATGTCAAATAATATTTCTTATGAACATGTGAACATTGATCAATGTGGGTATGAATATGATCTACCAATATAAGTTCCTTCCATCTTTTTGGTCTTAATTGCTATAAAATAATGTTATCTACGTCAGATCATTTGAGAGAAATGCAATATCAGGATTAAAATATTGTAAATGATCTTTTCGATTCATTTCATGAAGAATTTCTTGGCCTTCCACTAAATTGTGATGTTATGTTTTCAATATAACTCATACCAGGTTCTATGCCTATTTGAAGGACTCGTTATATAATATCCCCAATTAAGGTGTTGTAATTAAAGAAGTAACTCTAGGATACACTTGATTGGGGATGTTTTCATACATGTTTGTATCCATGGGGTGCACCTCTTATGTTTTTTTAAAATAAATATGGTTCAAGGTGACATTTCATTGATTATAAATAACATTAAAAAATCAATATCAAGAATAATTATCATATAGGCCATATTGTTTCCCTATATGACCAACTATAATGGTATAAATACATTTACAAAAATTGCCTATTTTTATATCATCAATTGCGGGTTATGAAACTGGACTTACCTATGATGAAATTATGTACAATGTACAGACAATATGAATTTATAGTGACGCCTTTTGGACTTACTAATTACTACACTTTATTCATGTATATAATGAATAAAATAATTAGATATCAACTTTATCAATTTTTTCATAGTATTTATATATGATATTTGTGTATATATAATGAGAAATAAAGAGCATGAATTTCACTTAATTATTGCGCCAAAACCATGAGGATGGAGAATCATCATGATAAAATTTCTACGTATGAAGTTTGGTTTCTGAAAGTTCCATTCATGGGTCATATAATCTGAATTGATGGTATATCAGAAGATCCATAAAAGAAAGATTTTATTGAGAAATTTACTAGACTAACAGTATTAACTACTTCCATATATTTTTTGTTTAGATGGATATTTTCAATTATTTGAAGAAATTTTTTCTCAGCAATTGAATCCACTCACAATGTTGTCTTGTAAGGGATCTAGGATCCTATGGATTGATGAATTTTGAGGAATGTTTTATTAAACTAAAGAGAAGGCCAGCCAACATGCATATGATTACACTACCCTATAGAAGATGAGATGTTTTTTAATCTATAGAGATGTTTCATAGAGGGTACTATGATGTATTCTCATGAAATTCAATATGGTTATAGCTTATACCTTATGAAAATTTATGTTCCATGAAAAAAACTACCAAACTAAGGATTTGGAGCCACATATGGTTATCTTTTTAATAAAATATGGAGTAATCATCTCTATTGTTAATGTTTTGACATATATAATGGTCACATAAGAGTATTGTATTTTTTCACTTAAAAAGAGTTGAACATAATCCAATGAATAAGGTTATAACTGAATAATGATTATCATTTCTCAATACATTACCACCATGGGAAAGAAAACAGTGAGGATGATGATCTATGTTGAAATGATCATTATATATTACCGATGTTGAAGATCAATAATAAAATATTATTCACATAATTGTAAAAATTTTATATTGAAATAATGAAGGAAGGGTAGAAATAATATATTTCACAAATAACTGTTTGGATATATATATATATGGGATGATTAAAGAGGTGAAAAATAATGATATGGAAATGAATATGAATATGAGAAAGGATCTTCAGTTTAACTTTGATTTTGAGAGAATAATAATGTTTAAGAGCCATGTATATTTATCAGACATAACAAATTAAAAGAATGATCTCTTTTATAGGGATCATATTTTATCAATAGCAATACATTATAGAGCCACAATGATATATGGATACTTAAATAAGTATCTTTTTATAGCCTGAATTTGACATAGATGTTTCATAGTATTTTTTATATTTCATGGTATGTCATCAAGTTGAGGATGGTAGATATAATTCAATAATGTTTCTACAACCATTTTCCATACTAAAATGGAAATGGGAAAACATTACCAAGGAAATCATTGTCAAACATACCAAATAATCTAAATTGATCAGAGATAAATAGATTGTAGTCAAATTTTTTAAGATGTCAACTCACATTATTTCCATTAGAGGAAATATATATATAGATCAACATACATAAATATACATTATGTAAATGGTGAGATTGAATGGTGTACCACTATCAATTATATGTTATCCAGATCTGAGGTTTTCCTCAAGGTTGTGGATATGTATGTGTAGGCCTTGGGAACCATGTTATATTTAAGCCCTTCTCATCATCCTTAGATAGATGGTTAGTTTGATGGAACCACTAATACTCTGTAAGACAGGTTGAGGTCTTGATTTATGTATTTAGAAGTTGTTTTGGATTAACACATTCTTTTGGAGGAAATTTATTACAACAATAGATTTCACTCAAGAATTTAAATTTCACAAAGAGTATCCTATGAAATTTTTCTATTTAAATAATTTAATTTCATTTATTTTTTCAGTTACAAGATAAAATGAGTTTAAAAAATCAACTAAAAGTATTAAAATATTATTTCCAAGCAGTTGAATTTGAGTGTATGAATTATAAAAAATAAATTTTGTAAAAGTTCTTTCTATATATTTTTTTAAATTAATTCATTAGTTACCAAATAAATAGATTTAAAAAATATATTTAAAATTATAAGTGATATATTTTTCGAAAAAAAAGTTTTAATGAATGTAATTTATTTTACATCAACAAGATAAATTAATCTCTATTAGTGAATAATTTTAATTAAATACATATATTATTTACATGGTGAAATTTTTTAAACATTTATTTTTTTCCTAATCATTAGAAAAAAATACATTTTTATGTTTAAAATATATTTTTTCTTAAAAGGTGTTTCTCTCCCATTTTCCCCACAAACATCAAAATTAATTTCATCCATTTATATTTATTTAATTAGATAAAATATATTACATATTTAAAATCATTGGGAACTAATTTTTTAAATTATCCCCTTTTCTTTTTGGTGAATTTGAATAGTATGCTCGGTAAAATTTATAATCCCTGTAATGGGTAAATTAGGTTATTATAAATTAAAAATAAATGACATTTCCAAAATTGTTAATATTAGTTTTTATTGGATGAATGAAATTTTACTATTATCACCATAGGCTCATTTTTTTGATTAATATACACATATCCCTGAAAATGATAACATATTTTCTAAATCAAATAATTTTACTAAATTTCACTCTCTATATTTTTAATATATCTTCTATTTACAGATTGTGATTGAAGAAGATTATGAATTAATATAAGGGTATATTTTGAGATTAAAGTAATTATTTTCATGATAAATGTTTTTTTATTTTCAATAATTATATAATCTCCCTAGGTCATTATGAAACACTGACACAATATTTCTTCAATTAAAAAAAATATAGTAAATGATATTGAAAATATTAAATGAAATATAATTTAAGTGGGAGAATGTGTAAAACTAATTTTATAGGTGATAATATCTTACCATTCCTATTTTATAATATTATATTCTAATTGAAACATTGTATTTACATTTTAAAGTCAAATTAAGTTAATATGGTATACAATTAAAATAATGATATTTTATGAGAATAATATTAAATTAAATAAAAAAAGTAATAAATATATTAAAATAAAAATTTTTGATAATATATTGACAAAAATATCAACCATTATCAATTTATAGGTTGCTTATAACATTTTTTCCTTAGATGGATTAATTATATTTTAATCTTATAAGAAATTATAAGATTTCCACTACTATAAAAATGGGTTTATCCCACGCTAGAGATTTAATAGTGCTATTAAAAATAACTATTAAAGCCCTCAGTTATTATCACTAGAAAACCAATGGTTAAATGGTGTCATTAAAACATATTTAGTAGCACTATTTAATGGGGGTCCTTAACACTCATGAAAAAATTATAATGGGGATCCTTTATTATTGGTTGTCAAAAAAGTGATGATAAATCCACCCACATTATCCCTAATAAAAAGTGATGATAAAGGGAGGCCCATTTATCATCCTTAGTAAGAGAGAACTAATAAAGGGGTCCTTTATAATCATTTTTAAAAAAGATTTGATATAGGAGGGACATTATCTCCCTTTTTTTACTAGCGCTGAAAAATGGTATATTTCAAAACAATATTTCATTAGAATAATATATTAGTATATAAATATATTTTTATTGATATTAATGTAATATATTCTTTTTTAATATGTTTTTGATAATGAAAAATAAGAATTTATACTTAATATATATGATAATTATTGAAAATTGATTTTAAAGTAATTTAGAAATATTTTTAATTAATAATTTTCAAATTATTATAGGGTTATATTCATTTATTTATAACATGAATAAATGAAATCAAAATAATAATAATAATAATATATGAATATTTTTGAAACCATAACTCCAACTTCAAACAGACATAACTTTTTATTCGGGTGTACATTTGGGATCTACCACATAACAAATCAATGCTTGCAATGATAGCTACCCTGTAGTGACATAGAGGGCCACCTATCACATATTTTGAGTATAAAAAAGACTTGTAAGGCCTCCCAAACTAAGTTGTAAGTTAGCTACCCCAATGTTTTTACATTCAATGGAGTTTTAGGAATATTATGTCGGTCTTATTGCCTTTTTTAAGAGACTTTTTTTCCATGTAATACAATCATATTGATATTATGGTTTTGAATTTTTATCACATTTCATGTCGTACGTTTATTTATAATAAAATATATAAAATTATATAAATAATATATATAGATATTCAGACATAAAATATTAATTTTACAAACTAAATAATTTTACATATTTATATATAAAATATATTTCTCATTTATATTCCATATCTAAATAAAAAAATATCCATTTATTTTAAATAAAAAATAAATGAATATTTATATACCCATAAAATTAATAGATATATATATATTGTTATATACATACATACATATATATATATATAACTAAGTGTGTATTTAATAAATGATATATATTTATCTGTATATTATAAAATTTTCATATAAATATTAATATATAATATATATAAAAATCTATAAATATGTATAATTATATTTATAGATGTATATATATATGTATGTACGTATGTACGTATTTATAAACACATATATACACAGACACAAAATATTATATATATATATAAACATGTATATTAATATATAGATAAAAAATGTTACAATATATATATATATATGAAAACATGGAAAACAAAATAGTATAAGTGTGTGAAAAAGGAACTGGAATATGAGATGAATGTATCAGGTTAGAAACATACTGGAGGTAGGGGTGTGTGTGGGATAGTTGAATTATCAACAGTGTTGATAAATGGGGGGTGGGGAGTGCCCAATATTGTGTTTAAAAGTGGGTAAAATTGGGTGGGGATCCATGATAAAAGGTGTTGATGGTTCAAATAAAAAATTATCCCACTTTATTAGTGTGGGTGTTATTGTTTTATTTTTTTAGGAATGATAAATGGGGGGCTTTAACAATGCTAAAAAGCGAGCTAATAAAGGTAATTATTATTATAATTTTTTACAATCAATATTAAATTCCTCCCTTTAACATCTCTTTAATTTTCATAACTTATATAGCACTCCTAAATGCCTTTTAATAGCATTGTTAATGGATCGACTTATTTTAGTGTGCCCCTACCCTCTCTTAGGAAAGGCCACTTATCCATTCTCATTTTGAAATCATTTTTAACCTACTAGATTGAAACACCCCTAAAAATTATATTCTCCACATTCCTATCAAAATTATATTGGTTCTGGTATTCTCAAAAGGACAACTGTAGGGTCCTTAAGGGGAGATCTAATGGAGTTATTTCAAACAAGACATAATCACCTTAACTTCAAAATTTATTTAATACTTACATTAACACCTTTAAATTTATGTTATTTGTAATAAATTAAAAATTTGATATCCAAAATATTGTAGAATGTTATTATTATTATGAAAACTCAATTTTAAATCCTCATTTCGATCAAAAATGAAGTGACTGTTTCACTTGTTCAAATGTATGACTAGATGTCTCCAAATAGTTTTTCCATTAAATTTTCAACAAAATATTTGATTGATGGGTATTATTATAGATATAATATTTATGAATGATATAAATAAAATAATTATACTTCTTGGATGATAATATCATGTCTGACTTCTAACCATCATATCTTTTGGGAAACGATAATGTCATTTATATATATATGAGAAATTCCACATCCATAAAGTTATGTCATTTGTTTTTCATATTATTTTAAATTGGATGGTAATGATAATAAATTTTAATTAATTTATATGATATAATAATTATTCTTGGAATTTTAATTACAATTTAAATTTCATTCTTTGCATATGTTAAAAAATTGAAACAATGTCCATGTGTATCAATGGCCTACCATATCTATGGAAGGTTTAATTCATTTTTGTATCTCTAAATTTTATAGATGACTCTAGTTTATAATAAGATGAAAATATTTTAAAGTTATCTCATTGTTAACATTCATTAGATTATTAAACCATGATAAATTTACATCTAAATGGACTATTAAACCAGAATACTCATGGTAAACAAAACACTAAACACAAATAAACAACAATTTTAATAAGTAAGTATTGATAAAATGGTTTTTTATTTGTTATAAATGTATCATATTTCATTTTATAATTTTGAAAATTAATTCTATATACAATTATAAAAAAACAAATTTATTATACATGAGGTTAGAGTGCTCTTGAAAAAAGGTGAGCTTGAGGTAAATATTTTATTTCACAAACATATCAATATATAAAATTTTGTATAATTAACACTATGATGGGAGAATTATTTGATCTTGGTCTTAAACTTCCATGTTTTATAAATCAATTAAATAATTTTTAAATATTCCGCAATGAATTTTGACATAAATATTCATACCTTTTTAATTTTTGAAAATTGCTCTCAAATGAATCTTTTGATGTTTTCTGAATGATGGGTGTTTTGACATTCTAAGAAGATTGTTCTTTAAATTATATGACAGGAATAGATTCTCCCACCATCATGACTTGTATATTAATTGAAGATTTATTTTAAATTTCCCATTTCTATTTTCAAATAAAAATTATTACATTATAATATATTTTTTTGTTAATAATTTATGATTTCAAAATGGAAAGGGTATTTTCCTCGGGAATTATTCCACGTGATCATTCAAATTCATTTTTCCAACTAAGATGACATAAATTGAAGTAACATATGATTTTCTATGATCAGGCATTCACAATGAAAGGGGCATACTCTGTTACCTTTTTAATTAGTAATTTTTCAAATTTAAATTCTCAAATTTGAGACTCTATTATACATTAAGATATATATGGTTTTTCATTTTAATTCCCTCAATTAATTCATACCTCATTAATGATATTATGTAATAAAGTGTAACACAAATTATTGTTACCATGTTGTATCCAAATGGGGATATCTAATCCTTGTTGTGTTTGGGTTGTCTCTAATATGATTTTATCTATTATATAACACAAATTAAAAAAAACAAATATATCCCAGAATCCTATTCTACATACCAGCCAGGTTTTTATACTACATCACACAAGTTTATAAATGTTCCTTAAATATTCCCTAATGAATAGGATTTCCAATCTACTATGGTATTTCACTAGATCAAAATATTAAATATTATTCCTTATTGAGATTACTCAATGAATATAAGTTAACTATCTATATGTACATTCATGATGGACTCTACGACACTACTAAAAGAAAATATTCATCTTAAATAATATCGACACACAAAACATTAACTGGTAGAATAAGCATCAGACTTTATCAAGTAATTATGTCTGATCTTCTTCTTCATCATTTTCAATGATATAGAAATATCATAGGATAAGAATTTTCTCAGGTTTTTCTTTTATCATTATTCTATTCATATTATCTTCTTATTCTTCCTCAATTCTTAAAACCATTTTCTATATTATCATAAAATAAAATTTATTTGATATAAAATTCCTTCCATAAAATTATAGTATTGGGTTTTCTTTTCTTTTTCAATCAAAACAATATTATCTATATATTTTTAGAATCTATTATGAATACTTTTTTATAAAATTGTTTTTAAAAAACTACAATCTTGGTACCTTAATTAACCACCTATCACCATCATCAAAAAATAATTTAAATTGATGTAATATCTCTATAATTCTCAGTACAATCTAAACATAATATAAAAAAATATCACAACTACATATTTCAACAAAATATGATATTACTTAACATCGTCATATTCATTATAATAATAGTAATATTTTCATAGAAAGAATGTTCCTTCAACACTCTCTCCATCATACATGGTAGCATGATCTTTATCTAATGGTGTTATTCTCATTCATCTTATAGACCAAACATCTAATTTTGACTCATTATTAGAATACATGTCAATAAGAACCTATTCATCAAGTTGTGGAATCATCATAATTACATCATTCTCCTTAAATTATCAAACTCAATATCCTTGTTTAGAATCATTGATTTTCTCTCAGAACCTATGCGGATGGCACCCATGTCTTGAATACCCCAAAACAACCTCTAATAGGACATGGGATGGTTACCGGCACTGAGTCGGAATATCCCACAAATGGGAGTATTTTTTCGAAGTACCAACACACACACACACACATATATCGCTAAGAGAAAACAATGACACTAGAAACACTATGTAAACAAATAAGCATACAACTAAGATACCAACCAAGTTTATAATAGTTGAAAACTAAAAGTAAATGGGTTTAGAATACAAGTCCAAAAAATTGTTATAGTACAAAGGTACAAGTCCTAGAAAATTTTTCATAGAAAACCCTACCTGAAGGGTAGGTTCAAAAACATTATCAAAATCCTACAAAATCACACCTTGTCTTTCAGACCCCTATAAGAATCACCTATCCTTGGTCTAATAAGGAAACTATCAATTCATTGAATAATCTATACAATCCAAAAATCCCGTGCATGGGTGAGTAAAAAACAATACTTAGTAGGACACCGAGAAACACGATATAAGGGACTGCAAAGGAAACAACAGTAAGAGTATGTTGTCAGCTCAATATAGGTATATTTCTACAACATATATAACAATAACACCATTGTATACATATACTGTATTCCAATATTCAATGTCTCATCCAATTCCATCCATATGGTTCCATTCATAGCACGCTAGTTCCGTGAGGTCTCACTCCTTGAGCTATCTCATAGAAGCATGTAGAATGGGTATACTAGAAGTATAAAAGATTTCACATGGTGTTGATACACCCCCAATGTTTCACAGGGACATCTGGTATCACTAATACATAGAGTCTCAATATCCCAACAAAAACATTATCCACATGATTCCACTCGACGCATATTCTTTTAAAGAGAACTCACTCATCGATGTTTGATAACATCGAAGAATCTTACAAAGTGGTCCCACTAATTTTGGCGCTCCCCAAATGGAAAACAATGGTCAAAGTCATGGTATAAATAGAGGGGATCCTTCATAGAGAATACTGACAACCAAATCAATATTACCCCAAAATGTAGGGGTTCCTTCTCAAAGGATACTGACAACCATACTAATGTGGATAATAATGTAAGGGATTCTTCTTAGAGGATACCGAAAACCCTATTGATATAATTCAGTATAAGGAGGACTAATTACCAATGATCAAAGTCCATGTCAATTCCCTAAAAACAACAATTGGTGTGATAGTGGATCACCCTAGTCCCAAGGTGGGAAGCCACAACTCTATTTGGGACTCCGCCTCTAGAGGGAATTATGATAAAGGGTAGAGGACGTAATGTCATTCTGAACCATTGAGGAAAAATACAATGGAAAATACTCACCTACACTAGTCCATAGAAACATACCCACCAATCTATCTGAAAGTGTTACCTTATCATAAGGGTCTTAATGCAATAGAAGGCTCATCAATCAAAGCTTATGTTTGAATGATAGGACCAATTTAGTGAAAAGGGGTCATTTCCGACTGACCTGACCGACCCCAATTTCATGGGATGCTGGACAGTGGCCTAGTTTTTTCCAGTATAACTAGCATGAGTATTATAGCACTTCTCTTGCACATGGACCAACCACATTCACTACCCGATCGGCACAACCACCACTTTTTGTGGGTGTAGTGCCCTAGATCCTCCTATGAAACATGCACTACAGTCACTGCCACGATGTCCAGCGGCCACTGGCGCATCCTAGTCAGTGCACGTGGAATCCAACTCTATGGGCCCTCCTCCACTGCGGTCTGGATTGACCACTTACCAACACTATTATCCACCCTTTAGGTGAAATCTCCTGGTCATTTCTAGTAGCCTTCGTCATCGTAGTCCATCTTGCCACCATGTTTAGGCCTTCCCCACGGGCAGCCACCGCCGTCAGCCATCCTACCGGTGGTTCCCATTCCAGTTCCACGTAGCCCAACCACATTTTTGGGTCGTTTATACCTCCACCATCAGCTGACCTGCTAGTGGCCTCACATCACCATGCTCCACCTGAAATGTTTGGAGCCAACTCCTCTGGTGACTGCCTTGCACTACCACTATACTTTCTCTACCATGGTTTTGAATTGGTGTTGTAGAGCGTGATAATGAGGATTGAAGATTGAAGAACGGGGGAGTGTAAATTATGAGAAAAACCTAAATGTATGGATCATTTCCATATTTTTATCATCATTTTCTGTCCATGTGGGAAGTGGAACAAATAGTAAGAATAAATAATTTCTAACACGAATCAACCTGATAAAAATTCTTCTAATAGAATAAACTCTACCCAAAATACACATGACCTGTGGATTAGTCCGTTCATTGACTAATCCACATTCATCACATGGATAAAGTACAGGGGAGGAAAAATCAACACAACTCACACCCTACAAAGGGTTTGTATCGGTCTTTGATGAAGAATGAGTCAGCATTATCATCATTCATCGATGCTTGATCTGAGTTCTGACCTCCAATATATCGTCACCGGTGAGAGGGACTCCTTCTCCTTGCCTTAGATAAACACTAAGGTTATAGAAATAAACCTAAATATATAAAATGTTTTTTTAAAAATAAAAACTTCCAATGTATCTTCATTTCATGTTATATAAAATATTTTTATTAAAATATTTTAACGACGTTCATATCCAAAATCTATCTTTCACATCTCGCATTCACTAGCCAAGGTTATGACTAAACTAAGGAAAAAACCCCCTTATGAACTCAAAAGTGGTCTCATATTTATAATTGAATTAATGTTTATGAGTTATTAAGACTTGAAAAAATAAAATAATTTTATTTGCTTATTTTATTTTTGATTATTACATTTTTTGGGTTTTCCATAGAAGACCATTAAAGACTAATGAAAATTAACACTTTCGTTAAAGCCACTACTTTGAACTCAACAGTTCCATTATATTTCTAATTTTGGAACATATTTAGATGGTATTCTCATTTTTTAGGAAAATCACTAGTGAGAGTAGTTTAAAAAAATTGATGAACCGTTCTTGGCACACAAGAGCTACAAATCTCACACCATTTTAGAAATAGTTCTCCAAATTTCCCCATAATGTTTCTAAAACATGTGTTGATAATTTGGGTCATTACATTCTCTACACCATAGGGATTTAAATCCATGAAACAAATAATCAATTCTACCCCCAAATATTAGGGTACTGAGCATTAATATGATCCTCCGCTCTCAAGTCCTCTCTAAGAGATTCTCATGATTCCACTGAATTCACACCAAAGGAATCGACAGCTCAAAAGGATCTGATCGTGTTGATCATCGATCTACACAGGGTACTCTAAAAAGTCATCCCAATTAATAGTGTGTGTGGAATCATTTATCTATCCCCTTAGCTGAGACATGTGTAAGACTTCACGTACCCAGTATAACTATGGGGGTATAGCCAAGCGATACACCAACTCAGAAATTCTACACAATATTAGGAAAGGGCCGATGATACTCATATATAACTAGTTATCCTAGAAAACTCGCTCTATCCCACATCGAGGAGGGACCCTAAGGATCGCATGGTCCCCCTTCTCAAACACCAAATTCCTCGGTCGGTTGTCATAATAAGATTTTGGAATATACTATGTAGTCTTCATCTACTCTTAGACGACCAGTAACTTCACTGGAGTTGGCTAGAGTAACATTGGCCCCATGAATGCGGACTCTCCTAGGTTATTCCAACAAAGTGGTGACCTTCAGGGACACCATTAAAAACTCTCAAATGGTGTCATATCAATGTTTTAGGGGACGATTTTATTGTGATCAAACTCCACCATATGTAAGATATCTTCCAAACTATGGAATAATCATTTACATTCTAGCCTTACCTCAACCCACTCGATCATCCATGGTGTCTTCCTTGACACCTAGATGAATATCCCAATGCATCTTTCAACTCTATGCATCCACCATTACTAATATGTATCCCCTGAAAAGAATATATTTCTCCCCACCATTCGATTATCCATTACGGGCATTACCTATGGACATCTAAACATGTAATTTATCATTTTCGGAATCACCAATCTGTGCCACCCAAAAATAATGCATCTGTGGAGGGATAGAAACCATATACTAGAGGTAAGATATTCCACCTTTATCCATAGAGGATATCTGTAACAAGAAATCCAGTCTTATTCCTTGTTCAAAAATTTCGAACTAGATATTATGCTAAGAGCATCAGGTTCCACATTCCCCTTTCCAAGATAATAGAATGTCTCCATGTCATAGTCCTAGATGAACACTATCCATCCATTTCCCCTATCTCAAGTTTAGGACCTTCTGATAGTATATATAATTAAGACTCTTGGGGTCAGATTATAGGGAAAAAATCATTCTCCAATCTAGAATTGTCGCCACATGTTTAATGTGAATACTACTCTTATGATCTCAAGATCATGGGTTGTGTAGTTTGGCCCATGTGGTCTCAACTGGAATAAACTATTTTTAATTAGTGATTTCCTCCACATCAGTTAAGGAAAAAGTTTGGTTCTTGATGCACCACAAGACACTATGTATCTGACTTCCTCCTCTATAAAACTCAATATTAGGGCACTCGTCAAACTCTGTCTCAATTGCTGAAACGATTTCTCGAACATCTCTATCCACATGAAAGGATTACCCATTAAATTAAAGGATGAAATATGTAGTTCATGAGTCCCATTAATATTTTTAGGGAATTCTTATTGTCAAAGGGTTTCACCATGTAATCATAGTGGTTATAGAATAATCTGAAAGTTATATTCAGAATATCCTCATCCTCTACTCATAATTAGTGATAGCTTGATCGAATGTCATCCTTGGAGAACCACTACAACCCTGGGAACTAATTTACGTAGAAATAAATCCTTTGGCAGTGGATACATGTTCTCCATGGTCACGTGGTTAAAGAACAGGTAATCAACACATAACCTAAACTAAAGGGTATTACCAATTACTTCCTCTCCAAGTCCCACAACTGCACCCTATGAACGTGAAGCATTGAGGAATCCATATGATATAATGTTGTTGATATTAGAGCCTTTCTGTGGTGTATAAAATGAAGAATTATATATATATGGGGAGGTAATATTGTAATATATTTATAGAAGTAGTCCTAGTAATCTATAACTACTGATGGAAACATGAAAATTGTAACATCTACTGCTCTGATTGTTAGGCAAGTAGACTCATGAGTAATCATATGCACCCTCCTATGCATGAGTCTATCTTGTGATGCATGGGTTTCTGTTTTCACCAAAAAATGGAAAAACTCATTCCATATTTGTGGAAATGCCTCACCCTTTTCCTAAAATAGTCAATATAAGTATGGATTATCGATAACCTTTCCATACAAAGAATGATTTCATAAGACCTCAATTCTTCCACAAAGTGGTTCCATCCAAAACTATCACCTCATGGTACAAAACACACTGTATGTATAATAGTGATTATCATGTCTCCATTCATCAGTATCTCTATAGGTAAGGGTAAATTCAATGGTTTAACCAAAACTATAGTTATTTAACATGATTCATGATAAAAAATAATTATTAACAATTTTTCCTATTAATATGGTAACTACATGTATACATAGAGCATACTTTTAATCGTTCTTAGAAACCATGGGTCACATGGCTTGACCACATGATTTTGTCCCCTCCCTTGTCATCCAGCTCCCTGAGCCTAGGGTGGACATCATTGGGGTGGGGTGGTAACATAAAAAAATGTATAAAACAGCCTACTACTCTCCAAGCACCTCTACCACATTTATAGCATATAGATCCATCTTTTCCTATCACTATATCTTCCTCAGTATCCCTTACATTGTTTCCCTACTAGTATTTTTATGGGTTGGACAATCTCTAGTGAGATGTTCCCAGTAATCAAATGAAAATAATTTCTTTTCTCCTGGATGACTAGACACACTCTATAATCCCTAAGTTATAGATCCCATGTATTGGGACCTATCTTAGAACATCTCACACATCCAGTGTCTAAGACTGATTTATGTTTTGTACTCTCGAGGTCTCTACCCCTACATTACCACTACTAACATTCACTTTCTGTATCTTCTCAACTAAGGGACATTCAACCACAATGGTTTTCTCTAGCTGTGTTGCATAATTAGGAATTAATATAGGAATAACGATGGCTCACATGTTCCTTAACACATAATTCTCGATGGTATAAGCCCTATAGAACATGTTGTGTAAAGTTTTCATCAAGTACATAGAAATATATGTATGCATCAATGAATACTCAGATACTGACATATCATCCTACCAGATCTATAGAATCTCTTGGACATGCATAGCCCTAAGCTTCAATGTTGTGAACTCATTCTCTGAAAACATTTCTCAAGATCTGTCAATAGAAGAATCACCTCATCATAATATCAGGTAATCCAAACCCCACCATTACCATACTAAGCAATTTATAAGGCTCACCTCCATGGCCACCAGATGATCTGGTAGTTCCCTAACTAAATCGAAAACTCTGTCATCTGCTCAATCCATTCCTCAGTCTCCTAAGAGTCAGGTTGTCCTCAGAGCCTATGGGTTCTTTATTGCATAAAGTTGTGAATTGTGATATTCCTAATAATCTCATCCACTGGTACTATGGGTTCTTTGTTCTACTCTATATGTGGTGGTACAGCTGGTACACTACCCTGATGTGTTATCTATAGTAAAAATCCATATATAGATATTGCATCACCACACATAACATCTATATGATCATTCAATGGAATCCTAGTTGGTTATCTACACAGAATCATCTTAATGTAAAACAAAATGAATCAGGGTCAATAGAGTATACCATGTGAGATAACTCATGAAGGACATGGAAAACACAACCCATTCCTATAGGATGCAAGAACCATCAATTTTCTCCAATAACTAGTGTTTTCATGTAATGAGTGAAAAATATAAATTTAGGGTTCGTGTGTATGGATACATCGGACGCTACACCAATAATGGATTTCATATCCAAAAATTCAAACATGACAAATTTAACATTTTCCACAATCCAAAAGGTACAGTCTCTTGGTCCTTAAGATATAACTAAACTCCTCTAATACCACTCTTTAATGACAAAACTGAATGGGGCCCTAGTTTTGACTACCATAATCCCACCTCACAAAGGATAAGGGCTAGCAACTAGAAATGAGTAGGTATTTCCCATAAATGGGAGAAATTTTCCACAGTACTTGTACACACACATATCTCTAAGAAAAAGAATTGAAAATGAAAACACTAAGTAAACAAAAAGTAATACAACCATGATACCAGCACAAAGTACAATAGTTGAAAATTGAAAGTAAACATGTCCGGAATACAGTCCTCATAAAAAGTAAAACTAAAAAGGTATAAGTCCCTGGAACTCCTTTGTAGAAAGCCCTACCTAAAGGGTTCGTACAAAATAGTTGTTTGATGATGTAGAAGAACACCTCATCTATGGGTTTTTTTAAGAACCAACTAGCCATAATCCCCCATGTACTCCTTCTATGTGTCTATCATCCACACAAAATACGACACATGTAGGAAAAGATGGTGTAGGGGTGAGTAAAACTATACATCATAGGACACCTTGAAACATGATGCAATTTACCACAAAGGAAACATCAATAAAAGGATACAATTATAAAAATTTATTTATTTTTCTACAAAACATAAAACAGGAACATATAGGTATACTTTTAATTTATTCCATGACTCAAGGTCTCCTACACTTTTATCTATATAGTTTTTTTCATAGCACAGTTGTTCCGAGAGATCTCACTCCTTAAGCTATCTGATAAAATTACATAAAACGGGTTTATGAGAAGTATTTTAGAGAACACATAGTCTTGATAAATACTAAATATTTCCTAAGACATTTGGTCTCACTAATACATGAAGTCTCGAAACCACAAATAAACCATATCCATAGTGTTCTAATGGAGTAATTCTTATTTATGGATTCCTCACTCCTTGAGCCTTGATATCATTGAAGACTATTATAATAATTTCCCACTAATTTGGCCCCTACAAAAATTGAAAAAAATGGTCATGGTTATGGTATATTGCGTGCATATCCTTCCCATTGGTTACCAAAATCCCAATCTCCATTACCCCACAACACATTGGATCCTTATCATAGGATACCGACAACCCTACCGATGTGGTTTGCAATGTAGTGGATCCTTCTTAGAGGATACTGAAAACCCTATAGATGTGGACCACTAGATAGAGTATTAACACCCTATGATAGGAGGTCATGTAAATTCCCACAAAACACCATCATGAGTGATAGTGGAAATCTCTCATCCCATGAAAGGATGCCCCAACTCTATCAGGGACTCGTCTTATAGAGGGTATTAATATTCAGTTAAGAGAACGTAATTACATACTGAACACATGAGGATTGATCCCAGGGAAATTACCTACTGATATTGGTCCATATAAAAACCATAAAATCCATATCAAAATAATTTCCTCATCTCAAGTGCCCCAAGGCCACAGATGGCTCATCAAACGGACCTTCAGTTTGAATGTTATGGCCAATTTCGTGAAAAGGGGTCTGGCCTAGTTTAGGTCTCACAAGACCTGGTCTGTCAGGCCATTGGGCTACCCGAGTGGAACTGCATGGTTTCTAGCATGGATAGGTTGAGCAGGATCCCCTGTCTCATGGGCATATCCTAGCTGTGTGTGCTTCCCGGTTGGTGCATCCACCACGTTCAACAGAGGGGACTCCCCAGCTCCCCTCGTGTCACCTGCCCCATGTACACCACCACCGTGGTGTCCTTGTGGCTCGCCACCATGTTCCATGGACTTTTCCACATCATGGTCACTGACACAGCCTCCGTCCACTTCCCGTTTTCTGCCTACGACTTCTCCCTCTACTGAAAACCCCGTCGGTGGCCTTTCCTGGTCTCCACTCGTAGGCTACACCACCGTGGGACATCGTGCGACCACGGTCATTCCTAGACCACAGGATTCCACTACCGCTAGACACCCTTCCATCAGCCACCTATTTTGGTCTTCTTTGTTAGACCTACTTGTCCTTCCATTACCACCACCATTGATGATCGTGACACTACTGACCTCACCTCGCCTCCGTCCACCTGAAACAGCTAGATCTTTCACCACTGGTCACCACATGCAATGTGGCATCCCTTACACTGCCATAAGCTTTAAATTTCCATCACATATCATCAACTATGGGGAACATTGAATGATAAAAGGGGGAGAGGAAAGCAC
Source organism: Viscum album (assembly GCA_963277665.1). Classification (NCBI taxonomy): domain Eukaryota; kingdom Viridiplantae; phylum Streptophyta; class Magnoliopsida; order Santalales; family Viscaceae; genus Viscum; species Viscum album. The sequence goes on along the minus strand of OY728152.1, from coordinate 1,584,484,190 downwards.
ATGACAGCCCAAAATGGATGGATCTGGGCCTTTTCAGGTCATCTTTGATCCGTACAAGTTAGAATAAGAATGAAGGGGAAAGAAAAATGAATTTATAACATGAATCATCCTTATAAAAATTCCTTCAATATAATAAACCCTACCCATAATACGGATAACCCATGTATTAGTATTTTAATTGAATAATCCACATTTTTCATATGAATAAATAATTTTGGATTAAAAACAAAAAAAACTCACACCCTCCCAGGGGTTAGACTAAGTCGCTGATGAATAATGAATCCAAATAATCATTGTTCGTCGATGATTGATCCAAGTTCTAACCTCATATCCATTATCACCAGCAAAGCTTCATCCTTCTCATTTCATTTGGAAACTCTAAGGTTATGGAGATATCCTTGTATTTTTGACTAGGATTATTAAAAATAGAAACATCCTCAGTGTCTTCTCATAACATTAGTAAAATCTTTTTATTAAAATATATTGACAAATTTCATGTTCATAAACTATCATTCACTGATATACTTTTCCTACCGAGGAAATGCCACACCTAAGGAAAAAAACCCCTTTAAAACTCAATAGTGGTCACATATTTCCAATCCAAGTTAGCATTTATGAGTTATAGGATTTTTGAAAATAAAATAATTTTATTAAATAATTTTTTTTACAGTTATTTCATTATCAGGGGTTTTATTTGAAGAGGACATACACCAACTAAAGTTAGGTGGCACCTTGGGTAAATCAACTATTCTAAGATTAATGGATACTCAAATTTCAGATATAGGAACCCTATTAGAAGATATTCCAAAATTTCATGAAAATAACTTGTGTGCACTATTATGAACACAACATTATTGTTAAACTATTCTAGGAACACATGGCCTCAGAATTACACACTATCTCAATGCCTGGTCTTGAAATTTTCCTAGAAATGGTCTAATTAAATCTATAAAATCTGAGTCCTTACATTTTTAAACTATTATGATATTTTTTCTTGAAGTACAAAACAACATCCTAAGAATTGAATATCTATATATCATGTAATTTTCATGAATCAGTAATATGACCAAATCATTTATTATGAAATGGATATATCATATCCTATGATTTTCGTCATCCTCATTAGTATCCAATATGTATGATACATTTTTCCATTATATATTCACTTATTACCCCTTCACATCACAATGAGGACTTGGTACATTTGTAATTTTTTTATGTGAAACCCTTAAGTAATAAATTATTTCTCATTATTTTTACAATATGACTCAATACATTAAGGAATTAATTTTATCTACTCTAAGACTTCCTTTGTGTAATTCATTTATATTATTCTTATGTGTCCTAAAATGGATTTTTTCTTTTCCTGTTATTATACTTAATCACAGAGGTACTCTAACGTATCACAATGAGGTTCCTCCCTCTACTATTTTTTAGTATGTGGGCCCTGGAGAGCCCCTATGTTTTATCTAGTGATATCTATTATGTATTAATTTAGAATTATTCGATTTCCAACATTATTAGTACACACAAGAGTAATAATTTTACATTTGTGTTAGTAAACTCTTCCATATGTATATAATGTTTTTTAATTGTTCAAATTTCAGGATGTTCCCTCAAAAATAAATTTCACATTTTTCTAAAATATATCATGCATCATTTATGATTTTTTCCTTTCTCATATTTTTGTAGCATACATCATTCATAAAGAATATATATTTCATATTCCAATAAGATAATTGTATTTCATTTTTCACATAGTTGTTAGAATTATTCTTACATATTGTCCTAAAAAATATATATGACTTTGTTTTTTTATTTCCATTTTAAACTTTTCTTTTGGAAATATTTAATGTTTTCCTAAAAACATTTACACATTCATTGGGATTCTTCTTTTAATTTCTCATAGTATACACCTGTAAGTTATTATCTAGAATTATTTTTTGGAATTATTTTCATGACTGATTTACTTAATTCATATATTATCATATGGATTCAATTGATATCAGTCTCCACAACCCATCTAAAACTAATGCACAATAGATTCTGTCATTATTCTTAGGTTATATTCAACCCACCTATCATCTGATGAACATATTCCATAATATATCGCCTCATTATTTGATTACAATCATCATCTAATTTTGTTTTCATGTAATGAAATATCCTTCATATTTAATAATATTTGAATGTATTCTCAATATTTGAGTTTACTATACTCATTAAATCGAAAAACCAATTTTTTATCAATAAAATACAACTTATAAAACTTATTAATAACATTATTTAGATAATTATTTCTTCATATACTTTACTTTTCATTGATTAATATAAAAATATCAACTCTACAATGATCATATGTTATTGTTAATTCATTCCAATTATCATCTCAGGTAAAATTAGTTTCCAAAATATGAATAGGTCTCCATCCACCTGTACAATTGAAGATAGCCTCAATAATATTAATATATAGAAATTAGAAGATATAAACATATATATATATATATAACAAATTAAAAATCATTATTCATATTGGGATATTTATCATAAACCAACAAAAATTGATATTGACATTTTTAATTATTAAAATATTGATGATAAATACAACCAATGAATCTCCCTTCATAAAAATATAATTGTCAATATATATCTCTCACTTTGGATATATTTTCAAGAGACTATTCACATCTACCCATTACAAATGTTAATATTATTATCCTACATTTTTACAATAAATAAAAATGTTCTATTGTAAGTTGTATTCTTAATTATCTCATGCTATTATAATTAACTAATCTGAGCAACTAGGTCTAATATAGAGTACCACAAGACATCATGTGTACCTCTTTATATGCAAGATGTTGTTGACTAGTATGTGGTTAGGATGAACACTTTCAATTTGAGGACTAAACACTCAATATCTTATCCATTAATTAATAACATAAATAAAATATAATAACATGAAGTAATCATGACAATGTAATGAATATCACATGGACCATATTTCATACAATAAATATATATACTCCCAAATTGGGAAAAAACCAGAGTATAAGAACAATAGTTAAATATATAAAATGTTGTGGAGTCCTTTAGAGTCCACCTCATTCTACCACCTCCTCAATGATTCACCACTAAGTTGTCTACCATGTCCCATATTACCATTCTTGTATTTGTATATATAAAATAATCATGATTATAGAGAATGACACGTTTAGTATGAGTAATAATCCACGTAGGACACAACTACCAACTAGTTTAAATTATAACTATACCAATATACACATACAAATAATTTTCAAAACAATTGGTATAGGACCCCAATTAATAATGTTTCTCAATAAATATATGTATATCCCCTTTATGTATAGAATATAACAACATTTTATGTAAACATTATTATAGAGTATTCTATATAAATGGTTTTAAAAAAATTTAAAGACAAATGATATGCCAATAGTTTTAAAAAACTATTGATATTGCCTTCCTATATTTTCCACATTCACGAGCTCCCATCCTCCCATTTCATTCTCATACATATTCAACCCTATACACAAGCATCCTTTGATTTTATTTACTACCCATGGATATCTCCCCTATGTTCATGTTTTAATTCCATTCATCCTAGAAAATAAATTGGTCAGTTCCAAATCATTCATCTCTTCTATCAACCATCATTTTTTTTCAATTTATAAAACAACAACATCAATTTCTTTTTCTCGATTCAGGAAGATTCATTGATGAAGAGAGACTATTGATTATTAATTTTTTATTGTATTTCATAATAAACCATATTATATGTGATGTATTTTTAAAAATTAGTTTTCTCTATACTTATATATAAATAATTTATGGACTTATTATTTTCTTCCATATTTATGATGTAAATATATAAGTATTTATTTTTTTATATTTTTTTTAAAATATTAGGTGATTTTTAATTTAATAATATTAGTGTTTTTTAATAATTCAAAATTATTTATTTATGGTATAAATCATGTTTTTATATAAAATGTATTATATGGTTCACATTTATAAATGTGTCTTTTTTTCATAAAAGGTTGAATTTAGATAGATATTTCTTGTTACATTAAAATCCTTCTTATATTGATTTAATTATTTGAAAACTGTGTTTATATAAAAAAACATTGTTTTATTCATATATAATATAGTTATTGAAAACCTTAACTACTTACATTTTTTGTTTATAACTGTTGTAAATTAGACCAAAATATATTTTATGGTTCATGTTTGACATACACAGTTGAATTTTATCTTATAAATATAATATTTCCAGGTATGTATGTTATTCCATACTTTTACATTATTATGTTGTATTATTTATAATTATTATTCAATCATATAATGGAATACAATATTACATTAATATATATATACTATATTGTCATCTCATGGGATTGTGATATTAAATTAAGGTTATGGGTGACAAATATATTGTTAGATTTATTTCGAAATGATTTTCCACTTATGAAATTGTAATTTTCATTATAAATAAAGTTATCTTTGTAATGGTGTATTCATTATTGTTTAATTTTTAATTTGTTCTCAAATTTCAATAGATAATTTAAATTGATATCATTTGAATATTGGTAAAAAGTTTTTTAACTTAATGAAATAATGTGAAAAAGTTATCATTCTTTAAACATATTTTGGATATTACATCAATAACATTTCAATGATTTTTTGATATGAAATATATCCTTTTTTCACATAATTTATTGCATTTATATTTTTGAAGGATATTAGATCTCAATCGAGTTTCATGACTTTGGGGGATTTATATTGGTTTTTAATTTACCAATGCTTCATGTAAATGTCTTGTACACTTCCTATGAAATAATTGTTTTAGAAGACCTTGTTTATGTTTTGAATAAGATATCTACATTATTAAAAAATTCAAATAATATATTATGACTAGAATCACAATGGGGAGAAAGGAAAATCTCAAAATAATTATTATGCAATATATAAAAGTTAATTGAATAATTTATTACACAATTGGTTTCCATTTATTTATCATCATGAGGACTAATGGATTTCAATACAAGAAGAAAATGATACGAGTATACATAATGCATGTAATGTAAATTAGGTTGTTGTTATGTTGAAAAATTGAAGGGTTCTACCAGGACTTCATTATATATTCAATGCAGACAAATTAATAAGATATAATTTTTAAAATGAATATTTATTGGGAAAAACAGGTGTGGTACTTTTAATATTTTCATAAATTATATTCATACCTTTTGACGGGAATTACTTGATTTTGATGTAGATATTACCTTGAACCTTTATATGGAATTAAATTTAGTTAATATACCTGAATTTTTTTTTAAAAAAAAATAATTGATTTACCGAAGTATTGAACCATATTTTGGAATAAAATTGGTAACCAAAATGAATAAATAAATTGTATAACATCTTCATAGAATCCAAATTATGATGGAATACTATTTCATGTTCTTAAGAATATAATGTGGCCCTTTCCATTTATTCCTAGACTCCAAAATCATTTAATATCTTATTAAATATCAATAAATATGAGATGTGATAATACTAATAGAATGAAGGATAATGATATCTTCATTCATCCAATAGGTACATTAGCATGTAAAACATTTGATTCTTGATATCTATACTTTGAAACTGAAAAGTGTAATGTGAGGTTAGTTCAATCATCTGTTTGTTTTATTCCATTTGGTCAGAATCTTACATCATAGAAAAAAAATCCTTTTTTCATATGCATTTATAACCTTTCTCTATTGATGTGTATTTAGAAAAATTTTATTTTCATGAGTATACTCATATCCGGACCTTTTGATCATGGAAATGATATAGAACTATATATGAAACCATAAATAAAATGGTACAATAATATTAGGAATTTGGGTGTGCATACATATGATGCTTATTTAAAATACATATTGTTGATGTCTGTTGAACTTTTATAGATGATCAGTATTTTTCTTTCTTATGAAATGATGTATGGATAGAGAAGGATGGGATAAATTTTGTTTCCCATTTTTATGAAGAATACATGACATAGAAGACTTAAATATCATCATTGTTCTACTTTTATGTGACATTAATGATTCATAGAAATGGATTATCCATATAAGAATTCTTTTTTAAATGTTTGACAATATAAAAGTAATTTTTTAAGGCATGTATCATCTTAAAAAAATTAAATTTATTAGAATGATTTTGTTATAAGAAACACTGAGCTTAAACAAATCCTGATATGCTATTAAATCGTAACATTAACATTTGAATATTATTGAGACCATTTCGAATAGTAATGGGACCACTAGAATAATAATATCACATATGAATCTATAAATAATATTTGGGTATCTCATAAAATAGAATATTATATAATTATATCCCTTAACAAGTAAATTACTATATTAAAAATGATAAATTATGTGTTAGTATTTTTTTGAAACATAAATGTTTATTTAATATTTTATAATTTATATAATCTTATAAATGAAAATTTATTTTCCTAAAATAGATTCATATATTAATATTTTGTTTCATTATAATTTTAATATAATATTTTTATATAATAAAAAATTGTTCAAGTTTTATGAAATCGACTATAATATTAAATTCTATATTTTCCAAAAAAATGATGATCTAATTAAAAATAAATCTCATTTTTTAAGAATTTTTTTTAAATGGTTTCCATTTTTTGAAAATTACACTTCAAAAAATTGATGGAGTAAATTTGTGGTAATTTTCTAAAATAGTTGAATTTTTCATGAATAGTGAAATATGATAATTTACAATATTTAAAAATATAAAGTAAAAACTTTTTTGAATCATTTTGGATGGAAGAACCCATTAATTAGAACTCACAAGAAGTAGTCATTGTAATTATTCCCAAATCACACATTCTAATATATCAATCATGACTAAATTAAATTAAATTAAATTCCAAATCATCTTCCTCGTATTCAAGACCATATATTATTACCCAAATATCAAATCGATGTGTCTTAAGAATATTACCAAGGAGACGATATACATGAGGTATATTCCTCTTTCTATCTTTTTTAATTTTTCTATTTTTATTATCTTCTACTCACCACTCCCTTCCAAATTGGAATGGTACCTATATAATAGTATATATATATATAATGTCATTTTATTTCAACAATGGTTTATATGTCATCAAATCCTATCTACCCTCAATTAATTGCAAAAAACTAAAACATCATATGTGATATGTCGATTCACCACCTTTGTGGATGATGAGTTTTCATTTTCCATTACCGCCTTCCTGTATCATCAAAAAAATTATTATGGTTGATTAGTAGTTTAATATACATATTATAAATAATATAATGTTATAGAACCAATATATAAACATAATATTAAAAAAATGACACAAGTTGATGATTGTTGTAAAAACTACACAAAACATTAGGACATTTTCATCATCATTTTATCTAATAAATTTTTAACGCCTCGACTCTAGAATCCAGGAGCTGGTGCATTATATTAATACATTGGGATGATTACAAGGAATAAAGTCCAGAAATACTGATTAGTTTAGTACTCTTGGAAACAAGATATATACTTAAGTTCCACATTACAACGTGAAATGAAAAACCACAGTAATTTATTCCATTATAAACATCCAAGCTTCCAAGATTATTCTTGAAAGTCACTCATAACTAACTTATTCATCTCCTAGGAAAATGAAACATGAGAAATGGGTGAGCACATATTATTAGTAAGAGTATGAAATATATCATAAGATAATATAAACATCTAGCACGGTGAATAATTGAATACACATTCCTTAAATATTAATATACATGAGCACTTTATTGTAGGAATATGAACTGAGTAAATAATTCGATAATAAAACATAGTCATGGGTGTTCTACGAGTATAATATCCACATGAAATATCAATACCTAATATTATAATGATGGAACGCATAATGTCAGACATTCTGAAACATTTGGTCAAGGGCTCGACCAAGACGTCTAAAATTGATTAAGGCCTCGGCCAAAACCATATAATAGAAATTTGGAAAGGCCTCGGGCAATTCCACATCTGATTGTCTCATGAGACCTAATGATGCATCAATGAGTTATAGTGGCCTCCACCCATCACTTTCTAAGTCCAATACATTCCTCATATGAAAATATTGAAACATAATCTGGACATTCGTACTAAAACTAGCATACGAAATGTCAATAATTTCACCACAAACTATGAATGGTATTAAAATAGCACATCCATAGTCAAAGATAACTCATTAAATACAATATAAGATATTTTATTATTATAAATTAACCTCAATCGATAATAATTAAGGACATTAACATAGATTAAAATAATCATCAAAACTATTTTAGAGAAATATCCCCCTTTTTCTTGAAAACATTTAAAAGTATCACTATTTATCAAGAAGCCATTTAAAATGGATTTTTGAATCAAATATTCCCATACCACATTGAAACTTTTAAAAGGAATTTTAATATGAAAACACTAATATCCAAATAAATAAATCCTTAAACCATTTTTAAAACATGGACATTAATGCGAATGATTTAGAAGAATAAATCATTAAAACATTTAAAATGATATTTTGGTTAGAGTTCCTAACCAAATGAGATACACATGAATGAAAATATTTGAGATAATAAAAACATTATAATATCATATGAAAAAAGTATTTCATGATATAATATGTCAAAAGATAGTATATACACCATATAAAAGTGAATTGGTGCATAACAATAATGAATTCTCAATGGAATGTAAATCGAGATAATGCCCTTATTAAAAAAAATATCCTTAGGTTAAAAATAAATCAATGACATAATTATGTGTGGAAAATATAAATACAGTAAATATGATTGTATATTTAGTGTAAATAAATCAGAGTAAATTCACAAATATTCTTGTAAAAACAGCACCAATGACATGGGTGATTAACACAATGAATGGAAATTGAGGTAAGATTACTCTTATCAGGTTCATATCAATAACTTCATATTTTATCAATGGATTTATTATCTGTATCAAAATTATATCTTCACAAAGGGGAGTGTAAATTATGACATAAATAATAAGCAGTGATTCCTCACATAATCTTGGAGAAAAATAATCAATGAAGTATGCGTAAATCCGATTGAGTGGAAATTAAAATTTGAAATTCCTTTTCTGATTTGGTAACTTACGAAACATACACCCCATGAAAGAAGGATAAAAAAATGATGATGTAAATACCCATAAATTAAATTATATTACACAATTAATTCAATCATGGATAGTACATACTCCACACAAAATGAAATAGTGGCCAATATATCATGGATCTCACATGAATAAAAAGTGAGATGAAAAACCCTTACTTTATTGTAATCAATCGAGTCGTATGACCAAAGGCTAATAACAACCAAATTAATCAAATAATACCATGAATATAAAGTTAATAATGATAATTTATATCAAATTGAAGTACACAATACATGACATGTAATAAATAAGTGGTGATCAATGGAAATCTCATAGAATTAAAAGTGAGATAAGAAACCCCTTACCTCAAGTCCGATTTGTCTTGTATGTCCCATGTTCTTCCTGAATAATAAAAATAAGTTGATTTATAATTTATTAAGAAAATAATTAATTTTTATTATTCCTTTAATATCACTTGTTACCTTTATATAACAATTACTTAATTATTTGAGCTCATATTGGATATTTTATCGTTGTTCGGAACTTGATTCAAAAATGAACCTGTTATAATCACAATTTTTCTGTGTGGTCAAAATTACATTATCTCCAGAATTATATACATGATTTAGATATCATATATATATTATATATCCAGTATATATATGTATTTATAAAAGTACATACCATTTGGATATAATAAATGAAATGCACTATGCATGGAGATGGTAAGTCGTATGTACGCATGAACGCTAATTTAATTTCAATTTTGTATTTTAAGGGAATTAAAAAATAATTATAAATAAGTATATTATATTTACAGTATAATATCATATATAATATATATAATCCATACTTTATATGTCCCTCAAAGGTCATTAAAGAGTCATATCACTTTGAGGGGCGGTAGTCCACACTTCCTCAAATGAAATTATCGCGTTTTACCAATAATGGAAACCATAAAGGTATGATATAAAAGGAAAATACAAAAGCCCAAAGAAAACACAAACATAATATATATCATATATAAATATAGTTCCCTATTAATTTCCACCATGAGAGGCAGTAGGAGATAATCGAACAATCATCATTTCGTGAGACATTAGTTTTCCAACCACAGAAACAGTATGTTCTTCCCCCATTAGATGGAGGTGTGTGTAAGTTTAGTATGTATAATTCTCATAAAAACAGCCTATTATATTGATTATACTGGTGTTATTATAAAATATAGTAATAAAGAGAGTTTAGGTGGTCGTAGAAGTAAAACATGACAAAATAATTTAAGAGAAATTGTTACCTTTATTTTGGGTAACTTCCTTTGGTTAGGAAAAAAAGGACTTTTTGAAGCGGCTTATACCTAAGGAAAGGCTTCTAGGTATAATAAATAGATCTTTAGAGCTTATTTTGGTATGGTTTGGTCATTCCAAGGGGTTTGAGATCTATGTGTAATGGGTTATAAGAGGTGTCATTTTATAAGGGGGAGGAGGGGCTCTTTAAGAAAATGTGAACATATTATTTTATAATATAGTGATATTTGGTTTCTAAAGGTCAAAAACTAATTAAAGTAAAAAATATGATGAGTCATGGTCCAAATAAAATCATAAAAATTAATTGGAAAGGTTTTGGATACTGTTTTAATATAAATAATCATTTTTATGTAAATCATTTATTTATAAGGTAAATACTACACCATTATTGTGTCATAAATAATTTTATTTATTTGATGTCTAAAAATTATAAAAAAATACCATAATTTAGGATATCATTTTATCTTTCCACTGGTTTTTAATAGTTGAAAATATTACTTATATAACCCCACGAAAAAATTATTTACTAGAAGATATCTGTTTATGTCATTTTTTACTTTACTTTAAGTTAACTAAAATAAAGTGTCATTATCATTCATAAGTGGATACATGGGGTCCCAAAATCGTCCCAAGGATTCCCATTGTCGGCCATGACTGATCAAATAAGGTTAGTATATGTTTTATGGTAATTTATAATTATTATAATATTCTTTTTACCTTGAATTACCATATTTACCTTTAACCGCGGTAAATAAATGTCAAAAGTTACTATTCAAAAAAATATGTTCATTTTATTGAACCACATTTTACAAACTAATAACAAAAATGTATCTTGTATTTTTGAAATTAAATTCACATAAGTGGTAAATTTTTATTTAAATGAAAAAGTGGGATTTTTAACTACTACTTAGTGGTTTCACTATTCATAAAAAATTATAGTTTTTCAAAAAAATACAAAAAATTCATCATGAGCTATATTTGATATTCCAAATTCAAAAATTATTTCTATTTTACCGAATTCAAAACATATATGTTGTATTAATTAATTTAAAATTAATTCATGTTGTCAAAACAAATAGTGTGTTTTTAAGAAACAATATCTATCAAAAGATTGACACTTGTTTATGTATAATTTCTAAGTGAAATTAATTCCAATGACAAAAATTGAATTAAAGGGTAGAAATATAATCTAATTACACTTCAAAACCAATTAAAAATATAATCTAAACTTATAAATAAATTAAATTAAAAGGAAATTTTAAATTAAAATACAGTATTTCTAATTATTCATAAGAAAATTAATATTATTAGAAATATACCAAAATTTCATCCAAAGTAAATTTCAATTTTCCGATTTTAAAGGATTATTTTATTTTGTCAAATTGAATATGTAAAAGGGTCAAATATTGGATTTAAAAATGGTACACCATTAAAATGTGGTAAAATTTAAAATTTTTGAAAAATACATTTTTATCTGAAAAATTTAATTTGTTCTTATAATATGTCTAACAATCACATAATACATAAGTTAAAATTATATGGAATATAAAAAATTAAAAATCCATTTAATACTATTCTTAACCACTTTTGAATGACTATTTTGGTAGTTTGTGGTGCGCTCGAACACGGCGTTGCGTGTAGCACAAGCTATTGAATTTAAAGAAAATAACTTACTTTGAAATCATGGGGTGTTACATTCTCTCCTCCTTCAATAAATTGAATCCTTGATATTTGAAATTGTTCTTTGAAAATAAATGTTTATAAATAGAAAATTACCTTTGTGGGAAACCCACATCTGAAATTGGTTTAATAATATTTAGTCTTAATAAGAGGGAAAGGAAGATGAAAAATTCACCAACAAATTATGCTCACGATTAGCAGATCATTGGTGGAAATTAGAGACCCATAATTGGATGGAAAATGTAAATATTTATAGGGATTTAATGATGTCATTAATCACAAACATGTGGAAAATTAGGGCCTCAAATCTATTAATCTATGACGATTTAAAATATCATTGGTTTAACAAAACATAAAGCATTAGGATAACACATTTCTGGTTTTAAGATCCCTTCCCTAAAGTTTAATAATTAATTTATTCAATGAATAAGAAACAAATATATGTGACATGTAGTGTTTCATCCTTTATATAATTGTTACCACAAACTCATCTTTCACTCCAAATGATGAGTATTAGAGATTCCTTGGTCACACGTGAAGTTCTAGAATCAACTAATAATGAATCACACAATTCACAATGTATGAACTATATATTTCACTTTTCTGTAGAGATTAACCAAACAAATGGTTAGTATAATATCAGATGATCCCAAAAGGATAATACTTTAGAGAAATAAATAATAATCTTAATTTCTAAAATTAAACCAACAATACCCAAAGTTCAATAAATACCATTCAATAAACAATTTTCTATAAATTTTTCAATATAATCCAAACTAGTATTGAAACCCATAACTGAGAAGAATTTTCTTACATGGTCTTCCACGTTAAATTGTATCTCCAATTAATATCGACTAATCTTAAATTCAAATACAAAAAAGTAATTAACCTAATCACATATTCTCTTTGATAAGTTAATCATTTCCATAAATAACCCAAATCTCTATAAATTCATAATAAAAATATAGGTAAAAAAACCATTACTCATCAAATTAAATCCCATAGTATTCTAGTTTCCTTAGGCATATAGTATTCCCAATAGAGTGCACATCTACCAAAATAACATTTATCACTTAATCACCAAATAAGTTTCCTATACTAAGGATATCCATTTGAAAAGGAATAAGATCCCAAATCAACTTATTATTGATTAATAAAAACATTTAACTAAAAATAATTAGTCACACTAACCAGGGACTTCACGTAGTCCAGTGGTAGAGGATAAATCCCAAATGCACTATGGTTGTGGGTTCGATTCTCACAGCTTTTTCTGACGCGATGGGTTGTCACATGATCTGTGTTTTTCCCTTTTTCAAAAACAATATAGTATTATAATATTCCAAAAAATAAGATTCATTCTTCCAAGTAACTATAACATAATTTAATCACAAATTTTATCTCATACCTTGCATTTTAATCCCAAAATGTATTAACTTGTAATTTCATCAAACTCAATGATCATATAAAACCAAAAGGTTATTTATAACTATATCTACAAGAAAAAAAGACAATTCTCCCTCAAATATGATTTTCACATGAAAAACTGTGGGGTTACAAATACAAGATAAAATTTTTCCAATGTAATCACCTCAAGATAGAGCGCTAGTAATTTTTAAACATTTCACCTTCCATTTATTTCCACATAGATTTTTCCTTTACCAAGAAGATATCCTATAGAAGAGGGCATTCACTCGGGTAATGGAAAGGTCCCATACATTTAAGGAAAATGAATGTAAATGGATTCTTGGGACCATTTTTATTTTCTTCAATAGTACAATTCATTTTTCTAGAGAAATTACTTACTTTATGTCCATAATTACCACACATAAATCATTTCATTGTTCTATTAAGTCACCTTCTTATGTGTCTCCTTCCACATTTCCTGTATGATGGAAAATGAGCTTTCTTTTCTCCATGGTATTCACTACTGGAGATCTTATCATCCACCAATTTTCTCTTCTTTATTGAGTCTGGGAGTTGGTTAATATATATGTTGTTGATCATATTTTTAAAAAACTAATTTGGAAAAAACACGATATCTTTTAAACCAATCAACATTCCATTTCTTTTCTCATTTCCACCATTGTGACCACCTTTTACATCATCTTCAATGTTACTATGACTTCCTTCGAATACTGCCATTTACTAACACAAGAAAGTATAGTGTCGGTTATTAATTCACTTAGAGAACATCCTAACACTATAATTAAAACCTAAAACACCTTAGGATTAACCAAGGTTATTTATTCTCATATTATATTAAAATAATACAAATCGTTTTGTAAAGAAAATGTGATTTGTCCTACTCATATTCCTAGAGAGTGTCATAACCAAGGGTGCGGTAAGGCCCGTTGTTGTGTACGAGGATACCACAGGTCAAGCCTGAAAATCCTTGTCTGAGTTTTCACTCCTAGGTACATATGTTCCAAATCCACCTCTACTTACTCGTTTCCATAAAGGGATATATTTCTTGGAAAATACACAAAATCTCTACATTACCAAAATTCTCTGAAGTTATTCTATACTAATCCTCAAAGTCTATTGTAGAGACTCGAAGCATAACGTACATAGACATTACATTACTTTTTCGGAATACTTAGTACATAACAAAAACACACACAGAAGGACCGTAATAGTTTAGTATCTTTGAAAACTCGGAATATAATCTTCAAATAGTGGTGAAATATCTTCAACATCTCCCATAAATATCTTCTTTTTTTTAAACCTATGTCCTTTATTTAGGTCCTGGGGAAAAGAAAACATAAAAGGGTGAGCTCAAATGCTCAGTAAGGGTAAAAAAAAGAAATATCAATCACGTCATATTCATAAGAACATATTTTTTGGAAATCTTAACCTGCAAAAGTGATCATAATTTCATAACATGGGATAAATCATAGTAGTGAAATGTAATCCCAATAATCATGACATAAAACATGAAACTTTGTGGCATACACACATAATCATAGAGAATCATTTCTTATTAGTCAATACTCATTGCCAAGACTATCTTAGTGGACAAAGTCCCTTTCTGAACAGAGTTCACTCCTCATTTCAGTCCTGTTTCACTGAAAAGGTATAACCTACCATTCCAGCCATGTCTATATCATGAGATATAAAATCTTTACCCAATGCATTGGAGAGAGATATAGGTCCCACCCATCTCATAATGATACCATTCTTATGTGTGCCACAAAATCAAAAACCATACATCATAGAATAACCCATATAAAAAAATGGGATTCTTAAACATCGTGACATCATAAAAAAATTTATATAAGACAAAGGAATTCATATAACTAATCCCATCACAACATAATCAAATAAATGTAATAATAGGGATAAAAAACCCTTTTATTATCTTAGATGGAAAATAATTTTGATAAAACACTTGAACTCCATTCTTGAGGAAAATATCCTTTCTACTTCAAAAACACTTTTCCTTTCTTAACATGTCATACAATTTTAAACTAGAAGAAGTTGATTAAAAATAAAATTGAAAAATTGTAAAGGAAGCTTCTTGGAAATAATTTTTTAAAAATCCATTCATGTCGTATAAGTTAAAAAACATTCTTCTCGTACTTTTGTCAGAAAAGTCAAAAAGTACCTTGTATGAAAAACGACAAAAGATTCCTTTAATTTATTTTACTAAAAACTCACCGAAGGGTAAAATTGGATTTAAAAAATTGATGTTGGATGTAAATAATATTACATATTGAGGAAACATTGATGTTGATGATAAAATACACCCCAGTAAATGCCAATGTATAAACAATCTTAGATAAAAATGAGATTGTGATATTTCCCTTACCTTAGGACTGATTTGCTTCGTATGTGTCCGAACCTCCTGTATAATGATTTAAATAATGTCATTGACTTATTCCAGAATCATAAGAATTGTTATGATATCATATATGGTTCACTTATGGCTTTATATTACCCGTTCTTTTGTAAATTCCATGTTAAAGAGCATTTTGGGTAAAATCATTTCATTTGTCGTCCGTATTTTGACTTGTAATTATTCATATGATTACTTAGATCATGATTACTTAATTCCAGAATATAAAACATGATTTATATATAATATATATTCAGAATATATATATATAATAGATCAGTAAATGGAAAGAAATACACCGTTCATGGAGACGGTAGACCGTACGTACGCATGAACACTGTTTTCTTTTCCTTATTGAGTTGAATGGAATTATGTAGATGACATATATATATATACACATAAATACAGAATCATTATTATGTCATATATTTCATTATTAATTATTATATATACTTTATAATCATTCATGAATGGATAACGTGGGTAATGAATCTCACAGCGCTGTCGAGATGGTAGTCCGTACGTATGCACGAGCGATGATATCGTTCTCATGATCGTGGAATTATATTGGAGTGTATGTATACTATTTCAGAATCAATATCACTTTACAATAATCATATATAGTTATTATTTACACCATTATACCCATCCAAGTAAGGTGGTGGTGGAAAATAGATTACACCACGGCTTGGAGACAGTATTCCGTATGTACGCACGCGCGGTGATTTTGTTTTCCGTAGGATGGATAGATGGTGAAATAAGGTTGTTTCATAATTATAATAACATATAAGTATATAAGTGATACTTATGTTATTAATTCATAAAGAAACAACCTAATAAGAATAAGTGGAAGAAGAAATAGAGATGAAAGAATCGGTAACGGACATTACCTCTTCTTTGAAGTGCTTCTTTGAGACCTCCTTTTAAGGTACTAAAATAGGTCTTTGAAGAAGACCAGAACCTCTAGGATGTTTCTAGGGAAGTGTAGAGGAGAAATTGGCAGGGTTTGGCCGAGTTGAAGTCTCAACGTGGTGTGAGGAAGAGGGGGAGGAGGTTCCTTTTTATAAGGGAGGAGAGGAGCTCTTTTGGAAAAACTAAAAATATTATTTTATTATAAAGTCAAGTTCGGTTTTAAATAGCTCCAAATTGATTTATTTCGAATATAAGGTGGGGATGGGTCTAAATCCTCTCATCCAATATAATTTAGACAAGTTTACGTTCCTATTTTAACCTTATCATTTATATTTATCATTAAGTTAAATAATTTTACTATTACCGTGTCTTCTTGTGTTCTTATACTATATGGTTAATAAACTTACTATAAGCAGCCAAACGAACCCCAAGTTGTATATTATTAATATATATAACCTTATCTATGTCATTTGGCCTAACCATAGATATTTAGGAATAGAATAACAATTACTAATATAATATTGGTTTTAAAAACTATTTTATGTCAATTTTGACACTATTTAGAAATTAATTTTTGTAAAAATAATAACAGAATGATTAGTTCAAAAAAAGTTAATTAAATAAATACTAACATGTCATATTAATCTATAAAATTAGTGGAATTCATAAAAAGTCTCAAATTACATTTATTTTGGTGTTTATAACATCAATTATGTCAATATTTCATTAATAAGATAATTATTGTATCATCTTTGTGTCATAAATAAATTAAATTATTTAATTTCTAAAAATTACAAATAAAATACCATTATGTTGGAAAGCTTTTTATATTTTTAATGAATATTTATAGTCGAATGTAACTTATGTATAACCCCATATTAAAAATGATTTACTTATTAAACTTCGATTTTTACTATTTTAACCCTTCTTTAAATAAATTAATAATAAATGTCCTAATCTAATCAAAGTGGGCCTACATGGTCATATTTTATTCCTAGGGTTGTTTTTGGTCGAATTTCACTTGTCCAATAGAATTAGGACATGTGTTAGGTTAATAATAATATCATTTTTACCCTTAATTACCATATTTACTTTTAACCGTGGAAAAAAAAGTAAAAAGTTACTAGTCACCAAAAAATTATTTTCATCTCATTGAACCACATTTTACTTACTGACATCAACCGTGTCTCTCGGATTTTTGAAATTCCACTCACAGAAATGGTAATATTAAGTTTTATGAAAAATTCATTTTTCGTAACTACCACTTAGTGGTTTCACTATTCATCAAAAAATGAAAGTTTCTAGAAAAATAACAAATATTAGGCCTAAGCAATATTTGATATTATGAACTCAAAAATGATGTCTATTTTACAAAATTAAAAACATATCATTTTCATTAATTAATTTAAAAATTAATTCCCGTCGTCAAAACAAATAGCTTGTTCTTAAGAGATAATAACTATCAAAAGATTGACAGTTGTTTATGTCTGGTTTAAATGTGAAATTACATAAAATGAACAACATTGTATTAAATTGTAAAAATATAATCTAAATATAATTTAAAACCAGACAAATTAATAATTTATCACTATTAATTATTTCGATTAAAAAGGTTGTTTTTAATTAAAATTTAATAATTTTCACTATTCATCAGAAAATGAAAGTTATCCGAAAAGTACCAAAATTTCACCCTAAGCTAATTTCGATATTACGAATCCAAAAATGAATTCCATTTTGAAAAATAAAATTTACAAAATATCAAAAAATGGTTATTATTATTCATAATGGCTAGTTTTAATAATATTTTAATAGCATATCGTTGTTTAGTGAAACTCATTATTGCGTACTACACACGCTATCGAGGAAGGTCCTGATTGCGTGTAATGCAAGGCAAGTCAAGGATGCATCTTGTGCAAGCTCCTTTTGGTGTAGCATACAACACAAGACATTAATGAAATTAAAAAGAATATTTTTCATAAAATCTCGGGCTGTTACATTCTACCCCGCTTAAAATGAGTTTCTCCCTCGAAATTTGTCAGGGTTATAAATGGTTTACTATTCAAAAGTTTCTTTAATAGAAACCCACATCGTAAAAAGGAATACCAAAACCAATCTTTAAAAAAAACTATGAATCATAAAGGTTACCCAAATAAACTAATCACTGTTTTTCTACATAGGTGAAAATATGGATATGGAAGAGAAATATAACCATCATGTTCTGATGGGGAGTGGTAGAGAACATGGCTATGGAAAATACAGCAATCAAAAAGCCATAAATTTGTGACTATCTAAGGTACCATCTGATTCATCAGATATAAGAGCACTAGGACTCCATTTTTGGTTTTCAAGATCATTTCCCTAAAGTTGATGAAATTGGAATTACAATAAATACTTTCGTGATTTTGGTATAGTCTCACCGTTTGTCATTCTTTGGAAAATTTCCACTTCATCTCTTAAATAAATAAAGTTGAATTTGTCATTTGTGATGTGTTAGCTTATCATGTGATAGAATGATGGGTCATTCTATCTGTCTCAAACAAAAGGTTATAAAAGTTATCAAAAAATACATAAGTCCATCTATAGGGAGATTAATCATATATGGTTCCTAAAATGGACTTATACTTCATATATCATACTGCTTAATATAATAAAACTAGTTTCTACTAAACAGGGACTTCCTGTAGGACAGTGGTAGGCGATAAAGGCCAGTCGCACTTCGGTTGTGGGTTCGATTCCCACAGCCTTGTCCAACGCGATGGGTTATCGCCCGTCCTGCAGGTTATCCTTTTTCTAAAGCTATATTACTATAACATCCCATCAACAAAATCAAAAAAAAGTTTTATCCTTAAAAAACACTAACTTATGTCCAACATAATCCATTCCAATCTTTAGGCTTATCTAATATACTTTGGTCCAAGCTCATAGTATAAAGAAAATGATCACGTGAATGCCATCATTTATCCCCCATATATCATAATATATATCTTGTTGGTCAAATTACAAATATGTGAATACCTTAATCATGTATTCTCTTGAAGAATGAATATCCATTGAACCTTAGTGAAAACATGAATGCAGTTAAATGTTAACACTATCCACATACCAAAATCCTCACAATTCTATATCCTCAAACCATGATATCACTTAGTCCTTATATCAATCAGGAGCTCATGAATACTATCAAAAATACTAGATTATATTTATCCCTTCATTATGTGCATATCATCTGCTTTCCAAAAATATTTCAATCACTTTTCATGGTTCCCGATGCCATAAAATTATTGAAAACCACAATAGACCAAAACATAAATATTCCAATATTCCAAGATACTATAGTCAACATTATTCTGGAATCCCATTACAACAACACTTAATCATTCCACCACATCATTTTCATATTCAACATCGCCAATGGTGATCGCATGTGACTTTCCTTTGTCCTTTACCTTAAGTTTTTGCTCACATCGATCATCACTAACCCTTGGATTATGACATTTATTAGAATAATGCCCCATTTTCTTGCACTTGAATCATTGAAGTGTTGTTAGTGCGTTCTCTGTAGTCTTTTATTTATTCACATCATTAGAAACCCTTTTTCCATTACTTCGACACTTAGCTGCTCGATGACCTTATTTTCCACACTTAAACCATTTTCTAGTCCCTTTAAGACAATATCCACCATGCTTCTTTCCACACTTTGAGCATAAGGAAACATTCATCTTCTTTTCACCATTATTCTGAGATTTCTCCTTGAACTCCATCTTTCATTTCTTTTCAAAACTATGAGATGGATAAGTAACACAAACTTCCATTTCTACCTTGATATCACAACACACAATTTCTTCATATCTACTGAATTCTCTTATAGCTAATGCCCTTCGAAGATTTTGTTTTAAGCCACTGAAGAATCGATCAACTTTACATTCAGGTTGGATGATAAATCTAGATGCATACCTTGCAAGCCTTGTAAAATTCGTTCTGTATATACCAACAGATTCATCATCCTTTTGCTTTAGTTCAAGAAACTCCATCTCCATCTTTTTTCGAAGAATACGAGGGAAGTACTTATTGAAAATAAGTTATTGAACTCTTCCCATTCCATGGACACAATTTCATCTCTTTGCCTCGTATTCTTGATGATATTCCACCATTGATCAGCTTCACCTTCCAAACGATATACTGCTAAGATGACTTTATCATGTTCAGAACATTGAAGAACTGAAAATATCTTTTCAGTAGTACTGATCCATTATTCAGCAACAAGTGGATCAGATGACCCACTGAAAGAAGGTGGATGTTGCCTCATGAATGACTCAATAGAATATTGTTCCCTTCTCTGCTCATTTGGAAGACCAGAATGATTCATATCTTTTGTAAGTATAGCAATAATATGTTTCACTCCATATACCATAACATTTGTTTGTTCAGGAGGACAATCATTGCATTTTCCATTGCATTGATCAACACGGTTCCTTCGGGTTCCAGCCATCATCTAAAACCCAAAAAGAATAGTGTGAGAGGCAAAAATCATGCTAGGGAAAACAACATAACAAAAACGGAGTATCCTCAATATCTAACATCTTAGGTTAAATTATATGATCGTTACCGTAGTTCTAGGACTGTATCCTATACGTATACTTATCCTTAGGGACATCCCTAGACAAACCTTAGAAATATCTCTAGGGATCTCCCTAACGTTTTCGCATTCTAGTTTCGAAAGGTTGACTAAACCTTTCCTCTGATACCTACTGTAGAGACCCGAAGCTTATCGTACATAGAAATTACATTACTTTTGCGGAATACTTAGTACATAACAAAAAAAACACACACAAGGACTATAATAGTTTAGTGTCTTTGGAAACTCGGAATATAATCTTCTAATCGTGGTGAAATATCTCCAACATCTCCCATAAATATCTTCTTCTTTTTAAACCTAAGTCCTTTATTTATGTCTTGGCGAAAGGAAAACATAAAAGGGTGGGCTCAAATGCTCAATAAGGGTAAACAAAAGAAATATCAATCACGTTATATTCATAAGAACATATCTTTTGAAAATCTTAACCTCCAAAAGAGATCATAATTTCATAACATGGGATAAATCATAGTAGTGAAATGTAATCCCAATAATCATAACTTAAAAATGAAACTTTGTGGAATACACACATAATCATAGACAATCATTTCTTATTAGTCAAGACTCATTTCCAATGCTATCTTAGTGGACAAAGTCCCTTTCTGAACCGAGTTCACTCCTCGTTTCAGTCCTGTTTCACTGAACCGGTATAACCTACCATTCCATCCATGTATATATCATGAGATATAAAATCTTTACCCAATGCATTGGAGGTAGATATAGGTCCCACCCATATCATAATGATACCATTCTTATGTGTGCCACAAAATCATAAAACATACATCATAGAAAAATCCATTTAATAAAAATGGGATTCTTAAACATCATGACATTATAAAAAAATTCATATTAGACAAAGGAATTCATAAAAATAATACCATCACAACATAATCAAATCAATGTAATAATAGGGATAAAAACAGAACCCTTTTATTATCTTAGATGGAAAATAATTTTGATAAAACACTTGAACTCCATTCTTGAGGAAAATATCCTTTGTACTTCAAAAACACTTTTCCTTTCTTAACATGTCATAAAATTTTAAAATAAAAGAAGTTTATTGAAAATAAACGTGAATAATGGTAAAGTAATATTCTTGGAAATAATGTTTTAAAAATCCATTCATGCCGTATAAGTTAAAAAAAACATTCTTCTTGTACTTTTTTCGGAAAAGTCAAAAAGTACCTCGTATGAAAAACGACAAAAAATTCCATTAATATCTTTTACTAAAAACTCACCGAAGGGTAAAACTGGATTTAAAAAATTGAAGGTGGATGGAAATAATATTACATATTGAGGAAACATGGATGTTGATGATAAAATACACCCTAGTAAATGCCAAAGTATAAACAATCTCGGATAAAAATGAGATTGTGATATTTCCCATAACATAGGTCCGATTTGCTTCGTATGTGTCTGAACCTCCTGTATAATGATTTAAATAATGTCAATGAATTATTCCAGAATCATAATCATTTTTATGATATCATATATGGTTCACTTATGGCTTTATATTACCCGTTCTTTTGTAAATTCCATGTTAAAGAGCGTTTTGGGTAAAATCGTTTCATTTGTCGTCCGTATTTTGACTTGTAATTATTCATATGATTACATAGATCTTGATTACTTAATTACAGAATATAAAACATGATTTATATATAATATATATTCAGAATATATATATATATATATAACAGATCAGTAAATGGAATGAAATACACCGTTCATTGAGACAGTAGACCGTACGTACGCGTGAACGCTGTTTTCTTTTCCTTATTGAGTTGAATGGAATTAAGTAGATGACATACATATATATACACATAAATCCAGAATCATTATTATGTCATATATTTCATTATTAATTATTATATATACTTTATAATCATTCATGAATGGTTAACGTGGAGAATGAATCTCATCGCGTCGTGGAGACGGTAGTCCGTACGTACGCACGAGCGATGATATCGTTCTCATGATAGTGGAATTGTATTGGAGTGTATGTATACTATTTCAGAATCAATATCATGTTACAATAATCATATATAGTTATTATTTACTCCATTATACCCATCCAAGTAAGGTGGTGATGGAAAATAGATTACACCACGGCGTGGAGACAGTATTCTGTATGTACGCACGCGCGGTGATTTCATTTTCCGTAGGATGGATAGATGGTGAAATAAGGCAGTTTCATAATTATAATAATATATCAGTATATAAGTGATACTGATGTTATTACTTCATAATGAAACAACCTAAGAAGAAGAAGTGGAAGAAGAAATAGATATGAAAGAATCAGTAACAGACATTGCCTCTTCTTTGAAGTGATTCATTGAGACCTCCTTTTAGGGTACTAAAATAGGTCTTTGAAGAAGACCAGAACCTCTAGGATGTTTCTAGGGAAGTGGAGAGGAGAAATTGGCAGGGGTTGGCCGATCTTGAAGGCTCAAAGTGGTGTGAGGAAGAGGGGGAAGAGGTGCCCTTTTATAAGGGCGGAGAGGGGCTCTTTTGGAAAAAGTAAAAATATTATTTTATTATAAAGTCAAGTTCGGTTTTGAATAGCTCGGAATTGATTGATTTCGAAGCTAAGGTGGGGATGGGTCGAAATCCTCTCATACAAAAGAATTTTGACATGTTTAGGTTCCTATTTTAACATTATCATTTAGACTTAACATTAAGTTAAATAATTTTACTTTTACTGTGTCCTCTTGTGTTCTTATACTATAAGGTCAATAAACATACTATAAGCAGCCAAACGAACCCCAAGTTGTTTATTATTAATATATATAACCTTATATAGGTCATGTTTCCGAACATTAGATTTTTAGGAATAAAATAACAGTTACTAATATAATATTTGTTTTATAAAGTATTTTATGTCAATTTTGACACTATTTAGTAATTAATTTTTGTGAAAATCATAACAGAATGATTAGTTCTAAAAAAGTAAATTAAATCAATACTAACATGTCTTATTAATCTAGAAAATTAGTTTAATTCATAAAAAGTCCCAAATTACATTTATTTTGTTGTTTATAAAATCAAGTATGTCAATATTTCATTAATAAGATAATTACTGCTTCATCTTTGTGTCAAACATAAATTAAATTATTTAATGTCTAAAAATTACAAATAAAATAACATTATGTAGGAAAGATTTTTATCTTTCTAATGAATATTTATAGTCGAATTTATCTTATGTATATCCCCATATTAAAAATGAATTACTTATTAAACTTTGATTTTAACTATTTTAACCCTTCTTGAAATAAATTAATAATAAATGTCGTAATCTAATCCAAGTGGGACTAAATGGTCATATTTTATACCTAAGGTTGTTTTTGGTCGAATTAAACACGTACAATAGAATTAGGACATGTTTTAGGCTAATAATAATATCATTTTTACCCTTAATTACCCTATTTACTTTTAACCGGGGTAAAAAAAAATAAAAAGTTACTATTCACCAAAAAAGTATTTTCATCTCATTGAACCACATTTTACTTACTATAATCAATCGTGTCTCTCGATTTTTTAAATTCCACTCACAGAAGAGGTAAAATTGCGTTTTATGAAAAATTCATTTTTCTTAACTACCACTTAGTGGTTTCCCTATTCATCAAAAAATGAAAGTTTTCCAGAAAGATACCAAAAATTAGGCCTTAGCTATATTTGATATTATGAACTCAAAAATTATTTCTATTTTACCAAATTCAAAACATATCAGTTGCATTAATTAATTTAAAAATTAATTCCCGTCGTCAAAACAAATAGCGTGTTCTTAAGAGATAATAACTATCAAAAGATTGACACTTGTTTATGTCTGGTTTAAATGTGAAATTACATAAAATGAACAACATTGTATTAAATTATAAAAATATATTCTAAATATAATTTAAAACCACCAAAATTAATAATTTATCACTATTAATTATTTCGATTAAAAAGGTTGTTTTTAATTAAAATTTAGTAATTTTCTCTATTAATCTGAAAATGAAAGTTATCCGAAAAGTACCAAAATTTCACCCTAAGATAATTTCGATATTACAAATCCAAAAATGAATTCCATTTTGAAAAATAAAATTTACAAAATTTAAAAAATTGGTTATTACTATTCATAACGGCTAGTTTTTATAATATTTTAATAGTGTATTGTTGTTTAGTGAAACCCGTTATTGCATACTACACACGCCATCGAGGAAGGTCGTGATTGCGTGTAATGCAAGGCAAGTCAAGGATGCGTGTTGTGCAAGCTCCTTTTGGTTTAGAGTACAACACAAGACATTAATGAAATTAAAAAGAATATTTTTCATAAAATCTCGGGCGGTTACATTTATCTTTGGTTAATGTTCTCTAATCAGAGATTATCTATATCTAGTTTCCATGGTTTGTACCAAACTTCCTCTGATACCGACTGTAATTCCCTGGCCTGAAAATCTCGGATCCTGTTAATTATTTTTATACATTAGCATGATTTTAAGTAATCAAGAACCAAATGATGGATTAGTTTTGTATTCTTGGAAACCAGATACATACTAAAGTTCCACATTACATCTTGAAAAGAAAATCAACATTAATTTATTTCATTAGAAACATCCAATCTTCCACGATTATTCCCAAATGTAACACATTAATAAATTATCATATACAAGGAAAATAAATCATGACAAAAGGGTGAGATCAGATGCTCAGTAAGAGTATGAAATACAACAGAAGATAACATAAACATTAGGCATGGTGAATAATTGAAAACAAAACCCTTAACGAATAATAAACATGATCACTTTATGGAAGAAATATGAGCTGAGTAAATAATCCCAAAATAAAAAATAGTTATGGGTGTTCTACTGGTCGAATAACCACATGAAATTTCAATAGATAATCTCATAATAATGGAATTCATAATGTCGGACATTCTGAAACATTTTTTCAAGGCCTCAGCCATGATGTCTAAAAATGTTTAAGGCCTTGGGCAGCACCATATATCAAAAATTGGGAAAGGCCTCGGCGAATTCCATGTCTAATTGTATCATGAGACCTAACGATGCATTGAGGAGCTATAATAGGCTCCACACATCACTTACTATGTCCAATTTCATTCCTCGTATGAAATAATGGAAACACATTCCAGACATTCGTACTAAAACTAGCATAGGAAATGTCAATAATTTAACCACAATCTATGAATGGTATTAAAATTGAACATCTATAGTCAAACATAACTCATTAGATACAATATGGAAGATTTTATTTTAACTAATTATCCTCAATCGATAATAATGAAGGATATTTACATAGATGAAAACAATCATCAAAACTATTTGAGAGAAATATCCCCCTTTTTCCTGAAAACATTTAAAAGTCTCACTATTTTTCAAGAAGCCATATAAAATTGATTTTTTAATCAATGTTTCCCATACCACATTGAAAATTTTAAAAGTAATCTAATTTGAAAACATTAATTTCAATATAAAAAAAATCCTTAAAACGATTTTTAAAATATGTACATTAGGAGAATGATTTAAAAGAATAAGTCTTTCAAACATTTAAAATGGTATATTAGTTAGAGTTCCTAACCAAATGAGAGATGATTGAATACTAATAATTGAGATAATAAAAACATTAAAATATCATGATAATAATGGATTTCATGATATATTATGTAAAAGGACAGTATATACACCATATAAAAGTGAATTGGTGCATAACAACCTACAATTCTCAATGGAATATAAATCGAGATAATGTCCCTTATAATAATTTTATCCTTTGGTTAAGTATAAATCAATGAAATAATTATGTGTGAAAAATATAGAAACAGTCAATATGAATAGATATCCAATGTAAATCAATCTGAGGGCATTCACACATATTCATGTAAAAACAACACCAATGATTTGGATGTTTAACTCAATGAATTGGAATTGAGTTAAGATTACTCTTATCAAGTTCATATCCCTGAATCGAGACATTATCAATTGAGTGATTATGTGGCTAAAAAGTATATACACACAAAGGGGAATGGACATTACTACATAGAAAATAAATAGTGATTCCTCACATAATCATGGAGTAAAATAATCAATGATGTATGCGTAAATCCGAATGAGTGGAAATTGAAATTTGAAATTTCCTTACCGATTTGGTAACATACGAAACATACACAATGAGATAGAAGGATCATACAATGATGATGTAAATACCCATAAATTAAATTATATTACATATTGAATACAATCATGGACATTACATAGGCCACACAAAAGGAAATAGTGGCCAATATTGCTTGAATCTCACAAGAATAAAAAGTGAGATGGAAAACCCTTACTTCATTGTAATCAATTGAGTCGTATGACCAAAAGATAATAACCATAAAATAAATCATATAATACCATGAATATAAATATAATAATGATAATATATTTCAGATGGCAGTACAAAATATAACACATGAAATAAATATGTGGCGAACAATGGAAATATCACAGAATTAAAAGTGAGAAAAGAAACCCCTCACCTCAAATCTGAGTTGTCTAGTATGTTCCCTATTCCTGAATAATAAAAATAACTTAATTTATATTTTATTAATTACATTTTTAAAGTTTATTATTCATTTTATATCACCTATTACATTCCTATAACAATTAGTTAATTATTTTATTTCATATTGGATATTTTATCGATGTTCGGAACATGAGTAAAAAATGTACTTGTTATAATTACAATAATATGGATTGTGGAATAGATGTTTCGTATGTGTTTTCGAGATTGATGGAATCAATGTCACTTATATAGATATCCCCAATCCCACTAGACAATTAATCATTAATGTTAATGAATAAGATTATTGGAGATATTGAATGAAAATATTTTTGTTAAATAAAGGATTTGATAATTTCTTCATCGTAACTAGAGATTATAACATCCCTAAAAAGAATGTTACTACTTTTACAAATTAAGAAATGAAAGAGTTTCAGTTGAATTATATGGTTAGAAACATTTTATTATTTTCTATAAGTAAAAATATTTATTGTTAGATATCTTCTCACGATTATTAAAATAGTATTTAGATGAAGTTAGAGATTAATAATTTTGAATATTCAACGGATTTTGAAACCAGAAAATAAATTCATAGAGTTGACTATCAGGAATTTCAATTCCACTTTAGAAAACATGTTGAAAATCTACAACATTTTTATGAGAGTATTCAATAGTTTACTATATAAGGGAGAGAATGAATTAAGAGATTAAATCCTGGTGGAAAATATAATTGATATCACTCCCAATTTGTTGGAATCTAAGAGAATAGTTATTGATGAATCAAAGAAGATAACAAATATCAATCATTATTATTTATTTTAAAACATTTTCCAATTTAAGGGTAGGATGGAAGGGTAATAAGATGAAGTAAAGAGAAAAAAATAGTGGATTCTCTATTATTAATACATAAAATCTAATAAAATATCATATTCCTAATTAATTTTTGATTTTTAAAAATTAATATAAATTTATTTCTCAATATGGATTATGTGATTCTAAAAATTCTGAGAAATAGCTAACTAATATTTCTCAAAGATTGAGCATGACAGATGTAATGAAGTACTTTCAAAATCGTTATAATAAAATTAATAAGGATAGAAATGAAGTTAAAGATTCTGATTTTACTTTTTATGAGTGAAATAGAGCATTACATATTTGACAATGCTATAACATGTTATAAAGAAAATACAAGAAATAATTACATTCTGATAGGAATTAGAAGATTTTTAATTTTTCCAAAAGCAAGAAATTTATTAAAACTTTTCACACATGGAGTGCCAGTGGATTTGACGCTTCAAAAAATTCCTCAGATAATGAGTGTCCATATCATATAAATATTGAGCCTCTTTCAAGAATAACTATGGAAGATTAATGTTTTATAGAAAAGATACAGACAAATGATACCCTAAATAATATGTATTTAAATAAAAACTATCTTTATGAGAATAATTATACATCGTCGGATGAAGGATCACACTCTTATGGTGATAATAATATCATTCCTTCTTATTTAGAAGTTTTTTTCTTCTAAAACCTATTAGAAAATGTGAATTGTAAAGGGTGAATAAAAAATGCTATGGATAAAGAAAAACATTTCAAATATAATTCATGAATTTTTATTTTAAAAATTAATTTTTCATTTTATCAAAATATAATAATTAATCATTTTTTGAAAAATATACTATTTATAAATATTTAGAATACGTATCTTCATAAAAGGATATTTAGAAAACAATTTTTGAGAAAATCGATTCTAAAACCATTAATCAAAAGGTTAAAAATCTAGTTATCAAACTATAATATGAAATTTCTTATTTAAGAAAACTTTTTTCAAAAATTAATTCTAGTAAGGTTTATTTTTATTAAATATGTAAGAAAATACACCTTATGGTACTAGTTCTGGAACATGGAATACAAATAGAAACCTTTTTTTAGTACCAATTAGTTTGTTCCAAAAAATGAATCCTTTTATGAAATATGTCAATGTGGTGGACACTGAAATAAAAATTGTTCCTTAAATAATGTTAAATCACTTGGCTTTAAAAAATCACATTTTCTTCAAAACAAATATTCATTCCTAATTTTTTTTAAACATTTACAGACCCAATGAAGTTGTGGTTTTGAGAGTCTAACTATTTTTTATTTGATTTTTCTAAACGTTTTTTAGGAATCCAAAATACATTCCCCATTCATTTTTGAAAATCACTAAGGAAGATATATTTTAATTAATTGGTAGAGATTTAATTTTAGGTGTGAATGTGAACCTAATGTGGATTTTTTAACTTAAGGGGGAGTTATTCAAATTCATCATTATATTATTGTGAGTTATAAACAAAGGGAGAGATGATTATAATTGTTATTTCATAATGCGATTTAATGTTTCATATCCATTTATGTTTATTGGTGTGTGATTTCCAAAATGGGGGTGATTGTTGAGTCAAAAAGTTATCCTATGAACATTTTCATACCTTTTATTTTTAAATCACATACATCATATAAATTTATTTACATTCTTGTACAATATGTTTTGTAAATTTTATATAAGAAAAAATAATCTTTTTATCTTACTTACAACATGATTTAATGAGTTACACAAAAATTCCATTTCATTATAATTATAGTAATGAGATTGGATGCGATAATTATCATACCCATGTTTATCAAAAAGAATATATTATCTATATTTTTTCATACTAAAAATGACTAATATTCTGAATGATAAAGATTCAATTAAAATCATACTCAGACTCAAATAATTTATAGTAATTTTTTTATTTTTATCTATCAAAATGCATTATTTTTAGTATTGTACACAAAAAATATTATTTCTAATATTAAAAATATGGTTTACTCTAAAAATGGTTTATACAAAAAATGATGTTCGAATTTTCAGTATAATATATCTATTAAAGTTTCTTGTGTCCGATTCATCATGAAAAGTCTTAGCAATATGATCATTGTATAGTAAATATAATTGGTGAAGATCTACCTATAAATACACGGCCATTCAATGTCTTTGGAGTGAAGTTTCGATTGATTTCATTTGAAAATTTATCCTTTGTGGGAGCTTTGAATATTGCAAGTGTATTCATCTTTTTCATAGTAATTTAAATCATTAAAAGCCCTCTATTTTGTAATCATTGTACCTGATTGTGTGAATACAATCAAGGTATTAAGATGATATGAAGGTGAAGATATTGATCATTTTATAGATGAATCATGAGAATAGAGAGGCACACTTATCATTGTTTCGAGGGTTCACGGGAATATCAAGATAGGCAGATCATCATATCGAGATCTTCATGGGATGACAAGACAGACTGATCAACGAAATGAGGGATCATTAGGATAGAGAGATAGACTAATCTATATATTTATGGCTTACCCTTGTAAGGGAAGGGAATAAATTCTTTTATGTATAAAATACAAGTCCTTTAACGTAGGTTATTGGATACCCTATTATTTTGTTAAAAGAAGTGCATTCCTTTGTATTACTTATTTTATTACAAGAAAATTATTTTTAGCTACATGTAAAAGATTGTAATACTTTTATATTCATCTTTATGTTTATATATTACTTATCATAATATCTTTGATTATGATAAAATTGTTTTACCCTAAATTATTCTATGAATTTGGAATTACCCGGATTATATTTCTATACACTTTAAGAAAGAATCACAACTTTTGTATTAGTTTGATTTATCATAACAATTTCGATTATGGTTAATTTTTTTTACTCATATTAATAAGTTTTTTAATAAGAATATGATAAATCTTTTATTTCAAAACAAGTATTTAATGATCACTATTCTATACAATGATAATGTAGAATGAATTTTTAATTATGACTTATGGACTTACATATCAAAATCTAATTTATTTTGATATTATTATCATCATACCCAACGCTATGTGCAATTAACATTTTAATAATTAAGAGGCATTTTTTAATATGATTTGTTTAACCTTGTTTAACTAATTTTTTTAAACATAAAAATTACAATTTTTAAACCTACAATTCACCCCCACTTGTATTTAGTCATCTTAATATAAATTATGATTCAATAACATCTATTCCCTATTTTATGTTTCATTATTATATTAATTATTCATTTACATTTTGATGATGTTTTCCAATGAAAATATTTTCTACTATAGTTGTGTATATTTTCAAATAAATGATTATTAGGAAAAGTGGTATTTTACTAAAGAATTTATCCAGGATTCTATTAGAGTATTTTTATCCATTTCAACACATATTTATGTATCTTATTCTTAATTGGGATTGATCTATTATGATACAATCTATCATATATTATTTAATTTTTTTGATCAATTTATTATGAATATGAAATTGTGATACCATTCATCATATTACACTATATGGTTTATGATTATATTACATGTTTGGGGAATGTTATTAACATTTCATATTATTGTTTCAATATGATTATATATGTTGATTATCATTAACCCCTTTTACATGTGAAATTCAATGGACTTAGTATGTGAACTATGGGGGCTCCTATAGCCCCTCGATACATTGGTATCTGTCATGGGATATAGTAGTTTGTGTATTTTCCAATGTCTTACATGGTCATGTATGGTGTCTTGAACAAAGCCCTAATGTATGTTTATGATGTCCCATATTATTAAATAACTCATTATGAGATAAGTTATTGATATTAGATGTGATTATTCAACTAGTATAATATCCATGGTTATGTTTCATTGTCATGATATTATTTATATGACATTATTTTATCACTAGTATTCTTTTCATATTATTCATAGAAATATGTTGTAGTCATTTTTTATTTATTCACCTTTAATTTAGTATATATTCATTTATGGTAGCTCTCAATGAATTCTTACCCTTACTGAGTAACTATGCTCACCCATTTCTTATGTTTTTTCCCCAGGATACAATGATGTATATTATAATTGACATTCAAGCATGATCTAAGAAAATAGGTGTTTTTCTAATAGAATTACCATGTTGTATTCTATTTCAAGAAGAAATTCAAAAATTATGTTTGTATCGAGTTTCCAAAGCTTCTAAACTATAAGGTCTTTTGGGATGAGATCACATTCTCATAGTACTAAACTAAAAAAAAGTAAGGCACCCCGGGCTAGTACGGTTAGGGTATTTACATTAAAAATACCATTGAGACGAACAAACCACCATGGAATAGGTTTATCACTGATGTGAGTATGTAATTAAAATATGGATTTTTTATTTAGTAAATTTCATATGAAATATATAAATATTAATAATGTTTTCAAAGAATCAAATTTCAATTAGTATAAGAAATATATATTCATTAAGTGTCCTTATTGGCCTACCAATTTGTTACATAATTATTTAGGTGAAATGTACAATAAATAAATACATGTGAAATGTTTCATTAAATTAATCAAAATTTTAAGGGGATGAAAATAATATGATTTACGATCATATCATGACCTGATGTATTGGGGTGTGAAACCATAATTTCATCCTTTGGGAATATGGAAAAATTGATTACTTAGTGTGATTCATATATGATTCAACTTGCAGGAGAAAAATAATTCTTTTATGTCATATAGACTATCAGGTTTCATAATTCATATTCACAGAAGAAATCGACATATTTCAAAACAAGGGAGTTGAGGCTGAAATAATTGAAGAATCATGGTTATCATATCCTTCTTCATAAGTTGATTCTAATAGAAATATTTCATATATATACCAATAATGTAAGGTTGTAAGTTATTGTATTATTATTTTTTATTGAGATATTTGTTATAGAATGTTATGAAATTATTTAAAAGAAATTAGGAAGATGCACCAACATTATTGACTGGTTTATAAATTTTTTTACTCCATAATTTTTCACAAGCATGTTACTTCCATCTATCCATCTTCCAACTAATATAATTCTTGGATAACATCTTTTTTTTAATTGAATTTATCTTAAAAAAGGAAAAGATATACCAATTGACCTATTATCACCTAAATAGGAATAATCTAGAATGATGAATTATGAATGGTTACTTTTATCAAGATATAATTTATTTCTATTTTCTATATTTTTATGATGTGACTCTAAGATAGAACCAACCAAAAAGAAGCTAATAAGTTATATATGTGAAAATTTAATTCATTTATTCATCAGTTCCCTAAATATAGAGAATTCATTAATGGTATATATTTACTACATTAATAATCAAATAGTGGGATATTTCACATAACACGTGTTTGTTTAAAAAGGATTAGTTCAAAGAGTACATCATGTATGAAAATTGAACATTTGGATGTTATCTCATTCCATATAATTGTACATTTTTTTAATAATTTTCCTTTCATTTATAGAGATCATTAAATAATTATAAATATAAATCTCAAATCATTATGTTTTATAATGATACAGGATTCACATAGTAACGAGTTTTCTTCTTGGTTGAAATTAATTATAGATGTATTACAATAATAAAATAAGAAAATTAATATTTAGTTAATTTTGAAATTCATTTATATTTATGTTATTGAGTTTACATTCTGACTTTATCTTTTATGAAATATTTTCTTTTTATTTTTTTTCTAATTATGTGGTTTTTAATTAAAATATATTTTGATCAATGGGCACAAATTTATTATCACTAGACAAGTAAGTAATATTAGAAGAAAAGATGATGGTGTAAAGGTACCTATCAAAAAATACATTCCTAGATGTATATTTGATAGTAAAGTTAGATATGACAATATATCTTAAAACAAAGGTATTGAGAAAATACAAATATTAGTTTAATAGCCCTATTTTCATGGTTTTTTTGATGAAATGAATGTGTTTTGATTTAATAAAGATATATAGAGTATTTATTTGATGACTATGGATTTTTGTCTATGGATATAAATATCATTATTCCAATAGATGAGCCATATAAATTGCAATCAAAGGTGAATCACGTTCTTTAAGTGGTTGATTATCAATTTCCTAATTTTTGTGCCATTATTGATGTAATTCCATGAAATATTTTTCATTGTGGTGGGTATGAAATCGATTCCATCAGGGGCCCCATTAGATATTCTCAATTTGATACTTATGATAACTCCAATAGTTAAATTGTTAGATTTTGCTGTGGACATAATTTTATGGAGAGATATATATAGAATCATTCATTTGCGTTATTAGTTCTTTTTTATCAAAAATTGTGTAATTCAAGTTGGATCGATTCAAATTTATTCAATGCAGATGTTTATGCATTCTAAATGAGAAAGAAATAATTTTAAAGGGATGAAATACCCAAATCATGTGTGTTATTTTATCTTCAAAACAATGGAAGATAAATTGGCTAAAACACATAGATCATGTGTTATTCCAATGGATATGACCATGGGTCATGCTCATAGAATGATCTTCTTAAGATCATGTGAAGCTACCAGGTAAACCCCCTTGTTCGTGTAATGGTGTCCAAGACCTTCGCAGATGAAGTAGTGGCTTCTAAATGAAACCCTTTGAGCCACATGAATTATCAGATGGTAGGTTCATAACAATAATCCAAAACCCTTGAAAAATATAGGGTAAAATATATAGAAGGCCGAGACCTTATGTGGATGCTGATTTTCTTAAGACACTCTCATATGGTTTTTAAGTCACCAATGAACCCTAGAAACATGTATTCCTTGTCGTTATGGAGCATGTTAACATTTTACCCCCATCATTAGAAGGATTTTGGACATGTCCAATCAATTCATCACTCCCACTTAAACTCCATAGACAAACATAAGTGGTGCCCATGACAATTCATGTATTTAAACGCAAGACTCAATATTTTTCACATGGTGCCTCGCATATAAGGTGAGAAATTATCTTTAAAGACACTAACATGGAATCATGAGGTCTTCTTCCCTTGTAAAATATAGAATGAAATAAAAAGGGTAAAAGGGATATGATTATTTCAGTGTGAAGGGACTTTGATCATCAAACAATAAGAGATATTCACCTTGAATGATCCCCATTGATCATGGGAGGCCCTCTTGACAAGGATGGATGGTCTGAAAAATGCTATTAGACATAATGAGCTAACATCATGATGTCTCCCTTTAAAACAAAACATTCTCTCATGAGCCCTTTATACATGCCATCATGCTCTCATTGAATCCAACCATTCAAGTCACCATTGTCTCATGATGATCCCCAGATGAGTCATCTTTGATTATCCATAACTCATTCCACTAGCATCGCTATCATACAAAGATTATTAAACAAGTCAGGTTAACCTTTTAAAAGCTAATTTATATGCCCCCATAATTCAGAAAATTTCCATTGTTCATCCATGATCCAACTAATGGGGCTATGAGGGGATGTTATTATTGTCAATGAATATAATGTGAATCCACATAAAGACATATAACAACATCTTGTGAATCATGTGTCACATGTAATGACCCGACATTTGGAATAAATTTTTTTTCCTAACATTGTGTGTTTTTTTATTTTATACTCAACAATACTTTTTCATTTAATAAAATAATTATAATTAAAATATAACTGTTGGGTTTCGACTGTTATATTACCATTGTTCAATAATACCATGGGAAACTAAATGTCATGATTATTGTCTATAAATACAAGTGATCTTGATTAATTAATATAGAAAGAAGATTCAATGGCCCCATCAAGTAGTCCCGGGCAGATTGAAACCCATCTAACGGAACTCGGGAAGGAGGTAGCACCTTTTGGCTTTTCTCTAGACCAAACCTAAGTCAAACTTCATGGTGTGAAGCTGTAATGGAATATCCTTCGTGGGAACTTCAAGATGATAGAAATCACTTGTCTGGAAATGATGGTTGAGCCACCCTAAGATTCTATCACCCTAGCACACCTTACTCTTAGGTCATATGATGGTGTTATAAGGGGCTATGTAACGAGATCATAACTGCCTTGTGTAATCCTTTGATTTAAATAAAAATTGTGATTTCTTCTTATCGTGAAGTTTGTGAATTTTCAAATGTACGAATAAATATAGTATGCATATTATTGATGAATTTTAGAAAAAGTAAATTTGAAAAATATTTATAAAAACCTTGAATAATTAATATTGTGTAATGATTTTCAAAAAATAGTCTTGTATATTTATGTTCAGTAAGAAATTTAGAGTCTAATAAGATCAAATAATTTTTTGATGAATAGTAATTTATGAATACTGATTTTACTTATAGGATTAGTAATGTGACTAAATGGATTAGTAATCTCACTTAAAGAAAGTATCAATATAATTTAGGCACCTTGATTAAGTAATGTGATTCAATAAAATAGGTAAATAACTGTTTCAAAAATTATTGGTTAAGTTTTAGTTTTTTCAGGTGATTAGTGTTTCTTTATTTAAAATTTATGTTAAAAATATTTAGAAAATTATTTTCATAAAGTGGAGATCATTTTTGAAATCAGAGCATCGATATTTGGTAAAGGTGAATTTTTGGGATTTTTTGAGAAAGTTGAATTTTCATTGAATAGTGTTGTTATTTAAAAATTAAATTAAAAATATTTAAGAAATTATTTTTATAAAATGGATTTTATTTTTGAATTCAGAGCATCGATATTATGTTAAGGTGAATTTTTGGTATTTTTCTAAAAAAGTAGAATTTTCGGTGAATAGTGAATTTTTATTTTAGAGTATGGGTTGTTTAATGACATCATTAAGGATGTAATAATTATGTAATAATTCTGGTCGATTTATGATTAGTAAGACAAGGTATTAGATTTCCCAATTTACCAATACCATGGGCAAATACCATGGTCAAGCCCATGGTTTTTCCAATACCACCAATGAGGTGCCCCATGGCCATTAATGCATTGTCCCCTCACTTCCAATATAAATACCAAGCCTTTCCCTCATTCCTTTCAAATCCAAAATCATCATCAACGAAGTTCTGGTCTCCTTACCTTCCATGGAGTCCTCCCAAGGTGCAGTTAGGCCTCCCAAGGACCCAGACTTCAAGATTTCAAAGTAACTATTCAAGGTAAGGGATCCTACCTCTCTCTTTCTTTTCTTGTATTCTCCATTATGTCATTTATTTTAAACTCCATATTATTATGTTGAGGATGTTCTTTTATATTCATCCTACTATCCTTTTCATTTTCATGTTATTAGATACCCCCTCTTTCTCTCATCAATTCATTTTATGACTGTTTAAGTGGCACTGTTAGGCTGCCATATTTTTGTAAGGGATTCTTTCACCTTCTAATTTCAAGTTCTATTTTCATGCCATGTCTTTCAAGTACCATTTTATTATGTTGGGGTATGATATATATATCCATCATAATATTTTTTTATTTTCATATGATTAGTTACCCTATTTTGATCTCATCAATTCATTTTAATAATGTTTAAGTGACATCGTTAGGCAGCCGAATTTTTGTAAGGGATTCTTTCACCCTTCCCATTTTCAAGTTCTATTTTCTTGTCAAGTCTTTCATGTTCATTTTTATTATGTTGGGGTATGATCTCTATATCCATCATACTATTAGTTTATTTTCATGTGTTGTGAGACCCTATTTTTATCTCAACAATTCATTTTAAAAATGGTTAAGTGACGCTGTTAGGAAGCCGAATTTTCATAAGAGAAATCTTATTTTTGTCTTCCTTCCATGTTTTTCATTTCATATGGTTTTTCTTTCAAATTTCATTACCATGTTATTTTTTCCTTTATATTCTATCTCTATACTATTTTTTGGATCATTTATGAGTGGGTACCCATGTCCCCTCTCTTTTCAATGTTTTCTAAAACCCTGTAACATAGCCGTTATGCTGCAGAATTTTTCATCTCAAAATTTCTCTCTCTTTTTCTCAAATTCTTTTATTTTATTAATTGAATACTCAATGATATTTCTTATACAGGGTTATTCACATGTATATCAAAATGTTTTGTTTTAATTCTGGGATTTACATACATGAAACCCACTTTCTTTTTTTCATGGATTTAAAATGACCTAAATATCATGTCTTAAAAGAAGTTTTTAAAACGTTATGATTATGAAATGAAACTAATTTATTTTATACTATATGGGTTATTTATGAAATGTTTGATGATGATATAGGTGGATCACATGATGATAAATGAAAATTTAAGGGAGTTACCTGATAACGCTCGAATGTATTCGGTAATGATGTAATCTCTAGGGATTACAATTTTAACGATACCTTGGGGAATAACCTGTGTAATTTTTTTATGACACCTTGGGGATGGACCTTGGTGAAATAGAAATTATTGTCTATGTTTAATGTTTTTTCCACATCTTCAATTTATGAAACATGTTATTTTTATTATGATATCCCTCATGATCTAGTTCTCATTCATTAATGTTATTTATCATGACTTTATTGATGAATCTCATGTTCACATGTAAAATATTTCTCTTGTTTCCCTTACTGGGCCATTTTTTCACCTTTTACATTAATGTATGATCCCAGGTTATGAGATGTTTTTATGAACGTAGGATGAACAATGAATAAACCTTTCATGTTTTTAGAAGACTTTTTTTTGTTTTCATGTATTATGTTCCTGATTTCGAAGACAGTAGACTTTAAAGATCCTCTTTTTGTAAAATGTAATGAAAATTTATGTATAAAAAAGGTGGGATGCCATAGTTGGTATCAATGTATAGTTTAGTTATTTATGGAAATTATGATACGAAAACTTTAGGAAGAACCTTATAGAAAATTTTAAATATAGGAAATCTTCCTGGTATTTTGGTGAGTATTGAGTAAGTAGTTTATCAAGAAAATACATCCTTGTCTGGATACGAGTAGGTAGAGGTGGCTCTAGCATAGATGTACATTGGGGTAAAACCTGAAAACACCACATTGAGCTGGAATCGAATGAGAACCGATACATGACAATGGGTCTTGTTGCACTCTTGGTTATGACACTCTCGAGGGATATGTTTGGTTAATCGCATTCTTTTTATGAATCATTATGAAGGAATTATAGAAAAAATGTAATTGTCTAAGCATGACGTTTTACGACATAAAATCCTTTTTAGTTAAGATATTCGTAAATCAAATAAGTATCTCATGATGGATTTATTCTTTTAGAAAATATCTCCATCATCTTGGAATATATTGATGTATTTCTTAATATGTTATTCAGACCTCCCCCATAAAGAGAGGTAGAGTTCTCTATTGAACTCATACATGGATCTCATCCGTTGTCAGAGACCCCCTATAGGATGGAAAATGTGTAACTAGAGGAGTTAAAGAAACAACTCCATGATCTTTTGGAGAATGGTTTTATCCCACCATGTGTGTCTCCTTGGAGAGAACCAGTTCTCTTTGTAAAGAATAAGGATGGAACAATGCATCTATGCATTGATTATAGAGAACTGAATGGGATCATAGTGAAGAAAAAAATACTCCCTTCCAAGAAATGATGGCTTATTTGACCAACTTCATAGGAATCAATTCTTCTCTAAGATTGATATTCATTCTGGTCATCATCAATTGAGGGTCAAGAATGATGATATTCCAAAACTGCCTTCCAATAAAGATATGGGCATTATGAGTTTGTTGTTATAACCTTCGAATTGACTAATGCACATGATATTTTTTTGTATTAATAATTAGTTGATTTTGGAAACTTATATTTTATCAAATGGATATCCTTTGTATAGGAAACTTATTTGATGATTAAATGATAAAGGTTAATTTGGATGATGTTTTCTCTTTTGGGGTACTATATGCCTAAGGGAAATAAAATACTGCATGATTTAAATTGAGGAGGAATGGTTGAATTTTTTTTATGATGTTATGTAATTATTGTGTACAGATGGTGATTTGGGTTATTTCAAGGAAATGATGAACCTAGCATAGAGAATATGTGAATATGATAATTACACATTAGTATGAGACTATAATAGTAGTCAATATTATTTGGAGATAAATGTTATGATTTATTGGGGAAGACAATGTGATTAAATCCTTATGAGTTTTGTGTTCCAATCTTAGTTTGGATTATTCTGAATAATTTTATGGATGGTTGTGTATTAAGTGGTCTTTCTGTAAAGTTGGGTACTTTTTGCTGAATTTTGGAGATTAATACTCATATTTATTTTTGTGAAGGATTATCCTTTTTTTTATTATATGATCTCGTACTAAACGTTTTAGTTTTAGTTGATGACTAAAGGCAAGGGAAAAATATAGTTATTCTTTTTTGGATTATGTGATTCACTAGAAGATGATTCTTGTGCTTTTAATGAGCCCAATTCTTTTTCAATTTGCATAAAAGATTGTTCTTGGTGGAAAATTGTTAAGGGATGAAACTCTACTTTAAGGTAAGTATATTTGCTTAAGTTTTTATTCTATGTAGTAAATGAATTCCTCAAAATTGTGAAAAGGAACGTAAAACAAAAACTTTTTTAGTTTACGTTTCCTACTCGGTAATCAAAGACCATTTAACACATATTAAGTTTGTGATCTTCTTGTGGTTAGTTTTATTTTAATAATGTTTTCTATCACTCTCCATCAGAACTTGATCCCTGGTTTTCTCTTCCATATCCATGTTTTCCTGCATGGAATCGTAGTATGGGTTAACTCGGGTTACCTTTGTACTTCCCTTTATTTCTTTTAAAGTAATTGTTTTACTGACTCTTTTACAATTTTGGACTTTCAACAAAATTTCCATGCCCCATTTTGAAATTGTGAGGACTCAATTTCTTAAGGGGGAAGATTTTATCAACCCAAAATTTTGAATATTTTTTGTTTCCTAACATTGTGTGTTATATTATTTTATACTCAACAAAACTATTTCATTTAATAAGATAAGAATAATAAAATTAATACTATTGTGTTTCGACTGTTATATGACCTCTGGTCAATAAGATTGTGGGAAACTAAATGTTATGATTTTTGTCTATAAATACAAGTGATCTTCATTAATTAATATAGAAATAATATTCAATGGCCCCATCCAGTAGTCTCGGGCCGATCGAATCCCATCTAACAGAACTCAAGAAGGAGGTAGCACCTTTGGGCTTTGCTCTGGACCAAACCCAAGACGAACTTTATCATGTGAAGCTAGAACAGAATTGCCTTTGCGAGAAGTTCAAGATGATAAAAATCACTACTCCAGAAATGTTCCTCGATCCGCACCAAGATTCTATCACACTAGCACACCATACTATGAGGTCATGTGCTGGTTTTATAAGGGGCTATGTAACGATCTCGTAACTGCCTTGTGTAACATATTGATTTCAATAAAAATTGTAATTTCTTCTTATCATGATGTTTATGAATTTTCAAATGTCCAGATAAATATAATATGCATATTATTGATGAATTTTAGAAAAAGGAAATTTTAAAAATATCTATTAAAACCTTAAATAATTAATAATTTTTAATGATTTTCCAAAAATGGTCTTCTACAGTTATATTCAG
The DNA here is from genome assembly GCA_963277665.1 of Viscum album. Taxonomy (NCBI): domain Eukaryota; kingdom Viridiplantae; phylum Streptophyta; class Magnoliopsida; order Santalales; family Viscaceae; genus Viscum; species Viscum album. The sequence goes on along the minus strand of OY728152.1, from coordinate 1,584,441,643 downwards.
TAAAACATTAGTGTCTAATAAGATCAAATTAATTTTTGATGAATAGTAATTAATGAATGGTGATTTTACGCTTAGGATTATTAATGTGACAAAATGGATTAGTAATCTCACTTAAAGAAAGTATTAATATAATTTAGGTACCTTGATTAAGTAATATAATTCAATAAAATAGGTAAATAACTATTTCAGAAATTATTGGTTAAGTGTTAGTTTTTTCAGGAGAATAGTTTTTTTAATTAAAAATTAAATTAATTTTTTTTTGAAAATTATTATCATAAAATGGAGCTCATTTTTTAAATCAGAGCATCGATATTTGGTTAAGGTGAATTTTTGGGATTTTTCTGAGAAAGTTGAATTTTTAGTGAATAGTGTTTTAATTTATAAATTAAATTAAAAATAATTAGAAAATTATTTTTATAAAATGGAGATCATTTTTTCATTCATAGCATTCATATTATGTTAAGGTGAATTTTGGGGATTTTTCTAAAAAAGTAGAATTTTCAGTGAATAGTAACTTTTCAGTTTAGAGTTTCGGGTGTTTAATGACATCATTAAGGATGTGATAATTATGTAATAATTCTGATGCACTTATGAATAGTAAGATAAGGTATGATTTTTCCCTAGTGGCCAATACCATGGTAAAATACCATGGTCAAGCCCACGGTTTTTCCAATACCACCAATGAGGTGTCCCTTGGCCATTAATGCCTTTTCCCCTCACTTCCCTTATAAATACCAGGCCTTTCCTTCATTCCTTTCCATTAAAAAAATCCTCCTCAACGAATTTTTGGTCTCCTTACCTCCCAAGGAGTCCCCCCAAGGTGCCCTCAAGCCTCCAAAGGTCCAAAACATCAATATTTCAATGTTACTCTTCAAGGTAAGGGATCCTACCTCTCTCTTTCTTTTCATGTATTCTCTTTTTTGTCATTTATTTTAAGCTCCATGTGCTTATTTTAGGGATGTTCTTTTATATTCATCCTACTTTCCTTTTCATTTTCATATTATGATAGACCGCCTTTTCCTCTCATCAATTCGTTTTATGAATGTTTATGTGGCGTCGTTAGGCTGCCGAATTTTTGTAAGGGATGCTTTCTCTTTCTCATATTCAAGTTCTATTTTCATGTCAAGTATTTCAATTTCCTTTTAATTATGTTGGGGGATGATTTCTATATACATCATACTGTTCTTTTATGTTCATATTATGAGAGACCTAATTTTTATCTCATCAATTCATTTTAAGAATTTTTAAGTGACGTCGTTAGGATGCCGAATTTTAGTAAGGGATTCTTTCAGCCTTCTCATTTTCAAGTTCTATTTCCATGTCATGTTCTTAAAGTTCCTTTTTATTATGTTGGGGTATGATCTATATATCCCTGAAACTATTATTTTTTGTTTATATGATGATAGGCCCTATTTTTATCTCATCAATTCATTTTAAGAATGTTTATGTGACGCTGTTAGGCTGCCAAATTTTCATAAGAGAAATCTTATTTTTGTCTTCCTTCCATGTTATTCATTTAAAATGGTATGACTTTAAAATTTCATTACCATGTTCTTATATCATTTATATTCACTCTCAGAAATGTTTTTATGGATCATTTATGAGTGGGTAACCCATGTCCCCTCTCTTTTCAATGTTTTCTAAAACCCTGTAATATAGAAATTATGCTGTTGAATTTTTCGACTCAAAATGTCTCTCTATTTTTCTCAAATTATTTTATTTTATTAAGTTAATACTAAAAGATAATTCTTCTATAGGGGTATTCACATTTATATTAAAATTTTATATTTTTATTCTAGTATTTACATACATAAAACACACCTTTTTTTCGTGGGTTTAAAATTAACTAAAGATCATGTCTTAAAAGCAGTTTTTAAAATGTTATGATTATGAAATTAAACCCATTTCTTTTATGCTCTATGGGTTATTTATGAAATGTTTGATGATGATATATGTGGCTCAGATGATGATAAATTCAAATTTAAGGGTGCACCCTAATAGGGCTCTAATGCATTGGGTAATGATGTAATCTATAGGGATTAGAATTTTAACGATGCCTTGGTGAATAACCTGGGTAATTTTTTTATGACACCATGGGGATGAAAGTTGGTGAAACAGAAATTATTGTCAATGTTAAATTTTTTAGCCACACATTCATGTTATGAAACATGTTATTTTTATTATGATATTCCTTATTATCTATTTCTCATTACATAATGTTATTTATCATGACTTTATTTATGTATATCAAGTTCACATGTAAAATGTTTCTCTTGTTTCCCTTAGTGGGACTTTTGCTCACCCTTTCCTTTAATGCATGCTTCTAGGTTATGAGATGATGTAATGAACTTATGATGAAGTATGAATAAACCTTTCAAGTGTTTAGAAGAATGCTTTTTGTTTTCATGTATTATGTTCTTGATTTCCAAGACACTGGACTTTAAAATTCGTTGTTTGTAAAATGTAATGAAAAGTTATGTATCAACAAGGCGGGATGCTATAACATTGAAACATTACATAGAATCCATATTAAATCAATGTGATACATGTAACAAGATGAGACATATAACTGGGTAAGCGATTCCGATAAAACCCTCTACGTCATCACAAAAAATCAATCCATGATTGATCTCACATGGGAGAATAGAAGGGGACTTCATGTTGTGGCTATTCACTTGATCACAAAGGAATTCTGATTTATAAAATCAAACAAAGGAAAAAATGGGTCACACTAAATGGACTTCTTCTTTGTGTGACCATTTTATAGATCACATGATGGAATTCTGGAAGAGTATTCATATTATGATAATAATTTACTTCTTTTCATATTGGTCACAGAAAACATAGTGTAAGATAATACTATGAAAAGTTGAGTCACATGTTCAATAGTGGATGAAATAAAGACTAAGCTATTAGAGAATTATATGAAGAGAGATTCATTGTCCTTTATATGGTTCTCATGACTCATATAGATCATTGAAGAACATTGGGGCATTTCATTCAAGCTCTATGGATATCCATCAACATGCTATTTGGATCCTATGATATCACATGGACCAATTAATATCATTATCCAATGTAATCCAGACATGTCCTCCAAATCATGTGACAACCTCTGGACATGTTATCCAAGATCATGTGATGGCCTTCTAGATTATTCATCTAGGTCTTATGATTTTCTCTAGACACATCACCCAATCCACGAGGCACCCATTGGATTTGTTATTGTGGATAACGTGATACCCTCCAAACATGTCAGTAGATATCATGCGACTCCATCCAGACATGTCAGCCCTGGTCCGGTGATATACTCTAGACATTCCATCCGGATCATCTAATTTACTGTAGACATGTCATCCAAGGTCATGATATATTCTTCATAAATTTCCAGAAATCCAAAGACATGCCAATAAGATAACCATGAAATGTCAACCAGGTCTCTCGAATTACTCAGAATAGTCATCCTTGATCATGTGATGACCTCCAATCATGAAAATACAGTTTAAGTAATTTCCTTCAGAAAATTCAACTAAATCATGATATTTCCATTATACATGTACTCTATGCAACCAAATGTGTTCTGACATCATTAGATATGGCTGTCAGACAATCATGACATGATAGAAAGAACATAATTTTTTGTCAAGTAGGCATCATGGAGCATGATAAACTTTTCTAGTGGATATAGATAGCGACACATGATTGGGTAATAACTAATCAAACTGAACATTGAGTATAAGGCTCTGGCCTTAAACATTTCATAATCATATGTTAAGTCAATAATTTGACATTATCTCACAATGAGGATATTTTAATAGTTAAAAATTTATATAATTTTCCCAATAACTCATATATACCAACTCAAATATTAAAGATTAAACACTACTAATCACAATCTATTTTTTCATAAAACAAAAACATTTAAAAATAAACATGGGTTTGTGTTAGGTTTAATCATAATTATTTTTCCATGATCCCATCCTTGGAATTATTCTCCATTAAGTACTATAAAAACATTATAAACATGGGATGAACATAGAAACCTCATTAAGGGATACACAATGAAGGAAATGATTTAGTCTTGTGGAAACATGTAAATCATGACTACATTATCATAATGTAATAATTTTCACCATTAATAAGATGTTTATACTCATCCCTAAATTTGAGATAATTTATTACACTTTTTTTTATAAATATATCAAAAAACCCAATAAATAAGACATATATCATATAACGGTAACTTGGGATATAATCCTACTTAAATGGAATAACCATACAGTTGACATACACACATACAACTCTAACAAATAGAATAGAAATACAACTGACTTCCATTACCAATGCATTAGAGGTTATAACGTAACACCTATCCTTGGTTTATCATTATGCCACCCATATTTGGTTTATCATATAACCACCCATATTTGGTTTATTAGGAAACCAACCATAAAATTTCCATGTACCATTATATAATCATAACACATAACTGATCGTAATTTACAATATTTCACTCATAAAATTTCATTTTCAATCACATGAAATACTTTCTATATTTTGAAATAGTCATTCCGTTTTCAAAACCATCTTCAATACCAAAGTAAACAAAAAATAGAATAAGGGGTTACTTTTTATAAATCATTATGTCTTATAGATGAATCCAAAAGTCAAATAATGTTTATTAGAGGGGAGTAGTCATCATATCCACATATGTAACAAAATTCCATTATTTATTTTGTAATGAAAGAAAATAAAATCATATAAAAAGAATAATTTTGAAAAACATTTTTGAAATTAAAAATAGGAATAAACTTTCATTTATAGTCCTTTGATATCCATATACATAAATATATTAATTATTATCCTAAAGTAAAATATTTGGGAATTCAATATTTCAACATTCAAGGTGTCCCATACCACTTTGAACATTTAAATATTAAAATACATTACGTTATAAAATTTAATAATATTTAAATAAAATTTTTATAGATAAAATTTGTATGTAAAATATCATAGTGGTCATATATAAAACTATTAAAATAATAGAGGTGCATGTTATCAAGAAATGGCTCAATGAAAGATGATTGATATGAAGTTCCTTATCTCGAGTCTGATTCGTCACCCGTGATATTTATCTTCTAGAATAATAATATTATGTTTATTATGATTTTTTTATTAACATTTTCATATTTATAATTCATTTTATAACAAATATTACCATGTTACTCCATTATTTTAGTTCATATGGGACATTTTATCAATATTCAGTTTTTGAGTTGAAAATAAACATGGTATGATGTCAATAACTTATGTGTTCATAAGTACATTGTCTATAAAATATAAAAGATGTTATAAATAAATTTTATATTCATTATATATGTATTTATTACAATCTTTGTAGTAAATCTCAGAACACTATTCATTGAGATGGTAGGTTGTACGTACGCAAGAACACTATTTGATTTCATGTCGTACGAATGGGAAGAATGCTAGATGAAAGGTCTATATATATATATATTTATTTAAATTGTCACTAATATACAATTTATATCATATATTATAACTAAAACTATCCTTAACACATTTTGTGTGATGATAGAATAGATCATATTATTTTGAGTAGGTCGTAGTCCACACGTCCCCAAACGAAGATATCATTTACCCACCATTTAGAAAGCATGAAGGTATGTTTAATATAAAATTTCAAGAATCCTTAATAGCTTATAATATAGATATTAAAATATTATTTTTTTATAATAAATTTTTTAATACCATCCATACATGTGGTAATGTTAAAAGAACAAAACATTTATCACGGAGGGGATTAAACGACAAAACTTGTACAACAATTTAGTTTCATTGAATAAGATGAGGATAGAAATGAAACGGATATGAGATATTACTTAAGAAACATTAGACACAAATTTTTAAATGATTCTAGAGTTATCAAGAATTTATTTATGAAGGATGGGACAATAAAGTATAAAAATAAAACTAATTAATAGAGTTACTTTGAGAAAATTACCTCTTGATTATCCAATACCTGAAAGACCATGGAGGACATTGGATTTGGACTTTTTTGGGGAAGACAAGTAAATAGACCTAAGAAGAGTGTGTAAGAGAGGTTTGGATTGAAATTTTAGGAGATACAACGATTTATGGGTCAAAATGGGGATGTGAGAGTTCTTATTTATACTTGAGGAGAGGTGTGTTCTAGTGATTAATTTATAGATTATTTTATATTAAAAGCTAACAATAAATAATTGGAATTATATTCCAAAATTTTTTCTTTTAATCATTGTTATAAATTATTTTTATTGTCGAGACACACCTCAAAAACCCATTAAATGTGGTATGTTTTAGGTATCATAATCACTAAACCTTTAATTTTAAGCCTTGTCAAAATTTTACTTTTAATACGGTAAATAATTTTCATACCATGGTAACATTTTAATATATACAAATTAAATTGATATAGAACTTAATTTTGAAATTATGATTCTAAATATTGAATCCATTTTACATAATTCAATTCATAGAATTGGTAAAATTAGATTTAACATTAATTTAGCAGACAAAACAAACAAGCGGATTATTAAACTGAAATATAAAAAATATTGCAATGATTTTATATCTAATGTAAATTTGAAAAATCATATAATGTACATAATTAAATTAAATGATAAATAAATAATCTAATTATATCTTAGAATCATGTAAAAGTATAATCTAATACTATAAATGAATTAGATGAAGAGTTGTTTTGAACTAAAATGCATTTTTTTAACTATTTATTAAAATACAAAATTTATCATAAAAACTCCAAAAGGATATCCAAAGTAAATTTTGTAGTCCCAATACCAAATAACAATTTTTTTAAACTATAACATATAAAAGTGTAAAAACTAGAAATATAATGGGTTCACCATCAAAATGTGGTAAAAATACAATTTTAAAAATACACTTATTTTATCATAAATTTTTATTTGTTTCTATAAAGAGTCTATAAAACATATAAGATTAATTTCAAACATTAAATTGAATTTATATTTTATTAATATAATTTAAAATTTTCTCTTTGATTATTTTATATTAATAATTATTCCTATTTAAATATTTTTTCCTTGAAAAACATCCTTTATATTCAATTGTTTTTTATTTAATTTCCTAATTAATTTATTATTCAATGAATCATTATATAAATATTTCTAAAAATATTTTACAAATTTAGTTAATCATTTTTATTCCAACCATTGTAATGGATATATGATAACTATTATATTACATAATTATATTAATTTGTTTATTTCATCTAAATATGGTTTATTGTGTATGATATCGAACCTACTATTTCATTTTATAATAGTGGGATGTTAGATTATCCCCCCCCCGCCCAATTAATAAATTAAATCATTGAAATTTTAATTTTAGGAAATTAACAATTGTTTGAATTTTTGAAATATGTTTATTGTCATCCGTTGTTATAAAAAGGATTAACAATACATATACATTAAAAGATGTAAATGAAAGTGCAAAGGAAACCTATAATAACACATAATAGTGATAAATGTAGCAAAACATGGACGTGGAAAAGAATAATGAAGATTATTTTTAGATGTAGAATAATATAAAGAAATGTAGGAAAATATGACAATCACAAAGCTAAACATTATTTATTGGCTAAACAATTTTTCACTTCATAGTAGGAAAATTAAATAGAAAATGATTTTATTTTAAGATCCTTTACACATATTTGTGGAATTCATTTATGAAATTGACAAAATATAAAATAAATCATATTTACATTTCATGTAGGGTTTCATCTTTTAATAAATTTCCCCCACAAAGTCATCTTTTTTTCCAAACGATGAATATTCAAGATGATTTTTTATCTCAATTAGAATACTTGATTCAACTTCTAAATAATGAATTAATCCAAAAATATTGACTATATATTCATCCTATCTTTAAACATTAACCTAAACCAAAAATCTTTGGTTAAGATCATATAGTTCCCCTAAAAGAATAAATATTATTATGATGAAAAACATATTTTAATCTCCTAAATTAAAAAGTAATACTTGAAGTTCATCATATACCATTTGATAAATAAGTTTCCATTAAACTCTTAAAACTAATACAAACTATGATTGAAACCCAATAATTTGAGGGATTTTATAATATTGTATTCCTTAATAAAATTTCATATTTATCTCCAAATAATCACTAATCACTCTTAAGGTCCCATACCAAAAAGAAGATTTCCAAAATCACATATTCCACAAGATATGTTAATAATTTCTATAAAAAACTTGAATCTCCATTTCTTCAAAAGTAAATGTTAAATTATTTAAAAATATACCACCACCATAACTCCTCAAATAAAATCACATAGTATTCTATTTTCATAATATATATAGTTTTCCCAAAATATTGAATATCTTGGAAAATAAAATTTATCACATAATTCCATAATCATATTCTAAATCCAAGGATATCCATTTGGTAAAAAATAAGTTCCCAAAATAAACATTTTTTTATTACATCAACTCATTTAACGAAAAAAATCATATTAACTAGGGACTTCACGTAGGCTAGTGGTAGTTGATGCACTGTTCTCTCCCTTTGGTTGTGGGTATCATTACCACATCCTTTCCTAATGTGACAGGTTTTCACCCATCATGTGGGTTGTCAATTTTATAATAAAATATAATTCTTATATAATTTCAAAAATGAGATAAGATGGCCAAAAATAACCATAACATATTTTAATCTCCGGTTTTATATCATACCTTTAATTTTTCATCTTAAAATGTAATATCTGATAAGTACCTCAAAATAAAAGGTCATATAGACCCTAAATTTTATTCATACCATTATAATTATGTCCACATAAGAAAAGAAAATTCTTACTTGAATAAAATTTTCAAATCACAATTTTCAGGGTTACACATACTAGAAAAATTTATCCAAATTAATCCCACAATCAAAATAACATTAATACTTTTAACATTGCATCATCCATAGATCTAACATAACATTGGAATCCTTTATATAAATACCACTTAATCATTCAAAATTCATCATGTTCCCCTAACCACAAATATATATATTTTTACATAATAATTCATTCATAAAAAAACATGAATCCTAAATTATGATTCTATAAAATTAAGACATGAGTCAGGAAATAATCCATATCATTAATATGGCATTTTCAGTTTCCTCATCCTTAATTGGAATGGAATTAGGTACTGCTAAAAGTATATTTTTACGATATTTTAGATCATATTCTTGATCCATATTTGTATAACATATTATTCAAAATGAACATACTCTTTACGTTTAAATCATTCAATTGATAACTTGAAAATAACTTCATTTCATTTCTTAGAGCAAACTGAACGCTTCATTTTTTTCCATCGAAGGTTATTTCTTTATGATGATCATTAAAACATTTATAACACCTCCTCATCCAATTAATTAATTTTCTATCATGTTTTATTCCAAATACATGACACATATTTTATAAATTATGATTACATTTATGATCATAATTACCTAAAAAACAACTACGATTTTTTCCCTTAAATATGATTCATCAAAAAAATCAATAAAGTTCAGGTGGTTTATCATTACACTTTATAGTTTTTTAAGAATAACCATAAGAGTTCTCATAGAAATTCCCATTTCATTCATTTTCTTCTTCATAAGACCACCACATTTTCCTCCACATCCATTTTTACTTTCATACATGGTGGATCCAACCATTTACTAAACTGAAACTGGTCATCCTAAGTATATCAACAAAGTCATCATATACTATCTCAAGAGGAAGATAATCACTAAGATAAAAATATTCAAGTTTTCTAAAACAAATATAATTTATCTAAAAAGAAAATGAATCTTTTTATTATTATATAAATTTTGGTTATATTTAACTTTTAACTTAGGATTAAAAATCATCTTATCCTCTAATGTTGTCTATACATTCCATTGATACCATCTATAATTCATCAACCATAAATAATACATAATCTTGATTTATGTCAATAATACGACACTAAAAAACCCTGATATTCATTTCATGATTATATCATTAGATAATTACTCCATAACTCTTACGTAAATACTCAAATATTATAATGTAAACACTTCTACTCACTGTACATTTTATTCATAATACACAATATTTTAAAAATAAACATGGTTTTTCTTCATGTTTAATCATCATAACATTTCCATGATCCTATCCTTCACTATATTATATTTTAAATACGACAAAAAACAATTTAAAATTTTGTATGATCATAAAAATATTAGTAAGGGATACACGAAGATGTAAAATTGTTAGTCTTGAGGATAAATTTAATCCATAAATATATTCTAATAATGTAATACTTTTTAATTTTATTTATTAAATAATCATCACTAAATATAATCACATTTCGTATCCTTTTTGTGAAAAATGTTTCCACAATACCCATAAAAATACCATATAACATAAAAAAGGTAACATTTCCCATAATCTTACATAAATGGAATACCCAGATAGTTCACTTTGAAAAATATCACTCCTAAAAATAAATTAAGCATATGAATCACTTCTATATCTAATGCATTGGAGGTTATAACATAACGACCCATCCTTGTTTTATCACAAAACCACAGTTATTTTTTTTATCAAATAACCACCCATAGTTTCTTTATCATGAAACCACTCGTTAAATGTCCAGGAAACTTTATATAATCCTAAAACCTAAAAAATTTCAATTATCCAAATTTCACTCATAAAATTCTATTTTTAATCATAATAAATTAATTCAATACATTAAAATAGTAAATCCAATATAAAACCCATTTTCAATACCAAAATACCCAAAAAATTAAATGAGGGATTTATATTTTTATTTTAAAACCATTAAGGAATATAGAGGAATCCAAATAACAAATAATAATTATGGTGGAAGAGAATTCATTTTTGTAACACACATAAAAGAAAAACATATCTTTTTTATTTTGAAAATAATGTAAAATGAATTTTATAAAAATATTAATTTTTAAAACCATTGAATGAATATCATAATGTCCATAAAAAAATTATAATGATTTTATATACATATAAATAAATATGTGAATTAATATAATAAAATAAAATATTTGGTAATTATATCATTAAAAATTCATGGTGTTCCATACCACATTGATCATTTAAATATTATAATCCATGACTTAATAAATTTACCAAAACATTAAATAAAACTATTATAGATACAATATGTTTATGAAAATACACCGTGTCTCTATATAGACTAAATAAAAGTATAAAATAGGATATTATCAAGAAATGATATCATAAAATATGAATGAGATGAAGTCCCTTATCTCGAGCCTCATTCATCAGTTGTGTTATTTACCTTCCTGAATAATAAAAATGGGTTATTTTATTTGTTATTGATAACCTAATTACTATTAATTATTCATTTTATATCACTTATTACCATGTCTATAATTCCACAACCCTAGTTACCATGTAACACCCCATGAATTCATGATACGCTTCTCTTTCAAGAATGAAATAGCTTGCATTGTACGCAAATTCGAGATTCTAACACACCGCGACCAATCAAAGTAGCTGTTATGAATATTAATACCCACCTTTTGAAATTATATAAATTTTATATTTCAAAACAGACTTCATTTTTGTATTCGGAATATCAAAATTATCCTAAGTTTAATTTTTTGTAAATTTCTGAGAACTTCCAATTTTCTATGAATAGAAAAAATACTTAAAAACAACTTTTTTAATAAAAATAAATAATAGAGATAAATTATACTATTTATTGGTTTTAAATTTCAATTATAATATATTTGTACCATTTTAATCAATGGTGGTCATTAGAATTAATTTCACATTGAAATTGGACATAAACAATTGACAATCTTTTGATATATATTGTTTCTTAAAAAACACGCTATTTGTTCTGATATCAAGAATTAATTTTTAAATTAATTAATTCAACATATATGTTTTGAATTTATTAAAATAGACATCATTTTTGAATTAGGAATATGGAATATAGATTAGGGTGAGTTTTTAGTATTTTTTTGAAAAACTACAATTTTTGATGAATAGTGAAACCACTAAGTGGTAGTTAAAAAACTAATTATTCATTTAAATGAAACTTTACCACTTCAGTGAATTGAATTTCAAAAATAATACATAAATTTTTGTCATTAGTAAGTAAAATGTAGTTTAATTGGATGAAAGTAATTTTTGGTGAATAGTAAAATTTAAGTTTTAATAATCGCGATTAAAGGTAATTAGTGTAATTTAAGGTAAATATAATGTCATAATATTATGAAATTACCTTTAAACTTGTCCTACCCTACTTGGATGAGTCATGGGCGACCACGAAAATCCATGTGTCAACTTGGGGACCCCATGGAGCCACTTGGGTAAGAAAAGGACATTAATAACTTTTTATTTAAAGTAAAAATAATATTATCACAAACATGTGTTGTTTTACTATAAAAATAATTACATGGGGATATATAAGTTAAAAATTCAACTATAAATATTCATTGGAAATATGAAACAATTTCATACATCATGGTAATTTTTTTATAATTTTTAGGCATTAAATAAATAAATATATTTATGACCCCATGATGATGCAGCGATTACCTCATTAATGAACAATTTAAATAAAATGAAACAATAAGGTAAAAAATAAGACATAAACTTGTCTAAAACCTATTGAATGGGTATTTTTATACCCCTTATCACCTTATACTCCAAATATATCATTGTGGGACCTTTAAAATCCGAAAATAATTTCATAATAATGTAATATTTCATGACTTTCCAAGAGTGCCCCTCCTCTCCACTTATGAAAGACCCCCAAATATACCACCTTATTCACACCATCAAAGCCATTTGGCTCGGCCAAACTCGTCCCAAATACTCTCTAAACATCACTCTCTTACTCCTAGAAGCCCCACGTTTGGTAGAAGTCTTCCCAAGGAAGTCTTTGGCCCAAATCAAAAAGAGTTACCCGATTTCAAGGTAATGTCTTCTCTTATGTTCTTTTGTTTTATTTTTCTTCTCCAACACCTTAAACTCTTTTTTATTACTTTATTTTGTAACAAAACCAGAATCTTAAATATACTAGGATGTTTTTATTTGACGTATTTTATTTACACTTACACACACCTTCGTCTAATGGTTAAAGAACATATTATTTCTGTGGGTGGCGAATTACTACCTCACGAAACTGTGATTGTTCATTCTTCTTTTAACACCTCTCATGGTGGCCATTAAGATGTCACTAATTTTATATATGATATATATTATGTTTATGTTTTCTTTATTCTTCTGTATTTTTCATTTATTTCATACCTTTATGATTTCCATTATGGGTAAACGCGGTAATTTCATTTTTGGAAGTGATGACTACTGCCCTCTCAAAGTGATTTGAATAGTTTATGCCATATGTGGGATGTATAAAGGATGGAGTAAATGATATTATATATGATATTAAAGTGGAATTATAATATACCTTTATATCATTATGATTTCATTCCATTAAATATGAAATAGAAATGAAAGTAGCGTTCATGCGTACGTACGGCTTACCGTCTCCATAAATGGTGCAAATCATTTATAACCTATAAATGTTAGGTAATATTATAAATTAATATATATACTATATATATATTATATATATTATATCTACATCATGAATATAATTCTGGATATAATGGATATTTCACCACATAAAAAACATGTAATTATAAGAAGTTTATTGATGACTCAAGTACCAAAGATCGACAAAATGACCGTTATTAACTTAAATGACTATATAATTTTCATAACATGGTAATAAGTGATATAAAATGGATAATGAACACAAAATAGGTACTTAATGAAATAGATATTAACTCTAGTTTTTTATTCAGGATATTAAAGAATGATCGAGTCAAGTCGGACACGAGGTAAGGGAACTTCTCATCCCAATTTCCATTCTTTGGGTTATTCTCCTACTTTCAAATTATGTCATATCTTGTATTGATAATTTCTTTATGTGTACTTATAGTTAATACACATAATAGATCTATTTCATTTAAAAATTTATCTTTGTAAGGTACTTCGTCTCAATTTCTTTTCATTATGGCATAATTTGTTTTATACACAACTTTCTTTTATAAGGTGTATAACCCCTTTGACTTTTACATTTATTCAAAAGGAATATTTTTATACGAAGCATTATTACTAAATGAAAATAGGAATGTTTGTCTTATGTATATGGTGAAAACGACTTCTCCACCACCGTGACCATTATTTGAGTTTCATATTCCAATACAAGCCATAACTTTTTTAAATGAAAAATAAATACCAAGTATAATGTTTATATTATTTTGGTATTAAAAATGGTTTTGATAATGTTTTTGTTATATCAATTTTTTTTATTGATATCTTGTGATTGAAATGTGGAAATGTTATGTTTCTTTTATGAATGTTTTATGTGATACGATTATGTTATGGTTTATGATATGTTTAAACCTGTTCATATAAGGAATGAATTGTACTTAATAAGTGACGAGTGGAGCCCGCTATAACTCCTCGATGCATCGGTTGGTCTCATGAGGTAAACTAGTGTCTTGGCACGAGGCCTTGACAAAATCTTATTTTTAGTCTTGGCACAAGGCCATGGATACATGGTTATGATAGTCTGTCATCATGCATTCCATCATTATGAAAGTGGTTATTGATAATGCATGTGATTATTCAACTATTAGAATATCCATGTGAATAAGTAAATGGAATTATTTCATTCCATTTTTTCCATATTATGATGACGTTCAAGTGTAAAAGTTATTTGTTTTAGTTATAAATTTCCTTAAATGTATATGTTTATTTTTAAAAGTTTCCTCTGTATTTTTATCCTTATTGGACATCTGAACTCACCTCTTTCTATGTTTTATTTTCCCAGGATGTGAAGTAATATTTTATGACTGACCTACAGGGACAGTCTGAAGGGGATTGGATTGTGGACTATGGGGACTATGTTATTGTGTTTTTTAACTTTATGATGTAATGTAACATTTATGAGTGTATCTAGTGTTTCCAAGGCTACTAAACTAATCGGTCTTTCGAGACTTGATCTTTTGTGATCATGACAATGTTACGCAATAATGCATTGACTTTGGTTAACTAGGATCAGTGTGTTACAGTTGTTATCAGAGTTAGTTTTGTACTAACCTTGGAAGCTAGATTTAGATAAACTCTGATTAGAGCACATAGCCCTAAGATAGACTTTGAGGATTGGTATAGAAGAACTTTCTAGAATATTGGTATTGAAGATATATTTTGAGTATTCCAAGCAATAAATCCCTATCTGTATACGAGTAGGCAGTGGCAGCTCTGGTACAGATGAACCTAGTGGTAATACCCGAAAACACCACTTTGAGCACGACTCGAACCGAAACTGCTTCACCACAATAGGACTTGATGCACTCTTGGTTATGAAACTCTCAGGGGATATGCTTAGGATAATTACCATTTTCATTAAGAACCATTATGAAGGGTTTCTGAGTATATACTTCCTCAAAGAAATTTTTTTATGATTATGGATTATATCCATAAACTGTTCAATTTATGTTAAGTGTTTTAAAAGTATGGAATTATGTATTTTGATTCATAAACTGATCTTGTTTATTCCATTGTTTTTAAATGGTTCCTAGTGGTAGGAATGGAAACCGTATCAATGCACACACTTCATGTAGGGATTTCTCTCCTGCTCAAGGTAATTATAGTGGAGCTGGTGATGCAACTAGTGCTGATCAACTTATCACCATTCTGGGACAAATCACTCAGGATATGAATAATAACCTTACTCGTATGGAGCACCCAGATCTTCAACATGGAGGATCAATGTTAGAATGCTTAATGAGGCAACAACCACCAACATTAGATGGGAGTAAAAATCCCTTGGTAGCTGAGAAATTGATAAATTTCTTAATGAAAATATTCCATGTCTTGCGGAGTAGTGAAGGGAAAATGTTATCATTGCAGTTTACCGCCTCACTGGAGATGCAGATCAATGGTGGTCATTGATTCAAAACACAATGAAAGATGAAGAAGTATCAAATATGTAATAGAGAGAGTTCAAATAGATTTTCTTATAAAATTACTTTCCTCATGACCATTGAGAAGATATGGAAAGACAGTTTCTGAGTTTGAGAGAAATGGAGGTTGAGAATGTCGCAATGTATGAGACCAACATTACAAGGATAGAGAGGTATGCTACAGATTATATACATAACCCAAGAAGTAAGATTGATCGTTTCTTTGATTGGTTAAAACCATTTCTCCGTCAATCTTTAGTATCACAATCTTTCTCAACATATGAAGATATTGTCTCGTGTGCTATCAAGACAGAAAAGGAATTCTATAAATATTATGACTATAAAGTAAAGCAAGAGAAGAAGAGAACGGTGGAACAGGAGTTAGATAATGGGAAAATGGGAAAGAAGGATTTCCATTATGTGATAATTGTCAAAAGAATCACCCTTGTACTTTCCTAAAAGTAATGGGAGTTTGTTATAAATGTGGAGAAAAAGTTCACCAGGCTTGTGATTGTAAGGGAAAGAAAGAGGCTATCAATGTTGAATGCTACAATTGTAGGGAAATGAGGCATTATGCAAATGAATGTCCTATGCATCAGAGAAAATTAACTTAGAAAAGGCCAACGGATCAAGGCCAATTTTATGATGTTACTACAGTTGAAGTGGAATAATTAATGTATTTTGGGATTTGGACCCAAGGATTATATTCTAGTTATAAGAATAATGTGATATATATAAGGATTGTACTGCAGTACTTGTTGTTTTCATTAAGGATTTAATATGATGAAGGTAATCATATTTTTAGTATGAGACAATAAGAGAAAACATTACTTTTTTGGGGAATCTGATGTTACAATTGATTTTGGAATTGAGAGACCTTTTAGAGAAAGTCTGGACAGAGTTATTTTGGATAACTATAAGGGTTGGAATAGATTAAGTTGAACTTTGGATAGTATTGCTTAAAGTTAAAACATTTCTGAAGAATTTTTTTGGAATATTATAATACTATAGTTTTAGGAAAAGGACAACAGGCAGGTTGGGGGATAACCCATCACGTCGGACAAAGCTGTAGTAATCGAACCCACAACCATAGTGCGACATGCCTTTATTACCTACCACTAGCCTACAGGAAGTCCCTGGTTATTAAAAAATATTTATCCTAATCTAAATGATATTTGTTAATATTTGGAACCTTTTACGATTAGGATAAATAAAATATTTTTTAGTTCTATAATCTTTTTGAGTGAAAGATGATTTTGTGGTAGAAATTAGATGACGGTTGAAACTCTACTTGTCATGTATATATATATATATACCTCTCTTATTCTATGAATAAATAAATTCATAAACATTAGGAAAGGGATATTAAAAAAATGTTTTATCCTAATACCTTTTGTTTTGTTGAACTGATGATGTTTTAAATCACCATAGATTGAAGGCTTTCCGGCCCTCAATTTTACACTTGTTTGTGACTAATTACCTCAATCACTCCCTATAAATATTTACATTTTTCCTCCAATTATATGTCTCTAATTTCCACCAATGTTCTCCTAATTGAGATCATAATTTGGTGGTGACTTTTTCATTTCCCTTTCCCTCTTATTAAGACTAAATTTTATTAACCTTATTTTCGATGTGGGTTTTCCACAAAGGTTTTTTCTACTTTCATCCTTTTATTTTCGAATAATATTTTAAAATTTTGAGGACACAATTTATTGAAGGAGGGGAGAATGTAACACCCCAGGCTTTCATGATACACTTCTCTTTCAATAATGCAATAGCTTGTATTGTATGCAAATTTGAGATTCTAACACACCGTGACCAATCAAAGTACCCGTTATGAATAGTAATACCCACCTTTTGAAATTATATAAATTTTATATTTCAAAATGGACTTCATTTTTGTATTCGTAATATAAAAATTATCCTAAGTTGAATTTTTTGTAATTTTCCGAGAACTTCAAATTTTCTGTGAATAGAAAAAATACATAAAAACAACTTTTTTAATAAAAATAATCTATAGTGATAAATTGTACTATTTAGTGGTTTTAAATAGTAATTATAATATATTTTTACAATTTTATCCAATGGTGGTCATTAGAATTAATTTCACTTTTATATTTGACATAAACAGTTGTCAATATTTTGATATATATTGTTTCTTAAAAACACGCTATTTGTTGTGACAGCGGAAATTAATTATTAAATTAATTAATTCAAATTATATGTTTTTAATTTTTTAAAATAGACATTATTTCTTAAATATGAATATCTAATATAGATTATGGTGAATTTCTAGTATTTTTCTAAAAAACTTAAATTTTTGATGAATAGTGAAACAAGAAAGTGGTAGTTAAAAAACTAATTTTTCGTTTAAATAAAACCTTATCACTTCTGTGAATTGAATTTCAAAAATCCTACATACATGGTTGTCATTAGAAAGTAAAATGTGGTTCAATGGGATGAAAATATATTTTGTTGAATATTAACTTTTAAGTTTTATTAATCACGATTAAAGGCAATTAATGTAATTTAAGGTAAATATAATGTTATAGTATTATGAAATTACCTTTACATGTGTCCTACCCATATTCTATGAGTCATGGAGGACAATTAATATACATGGGTCGACTTTGTGACCCCCTGGAGCCACTTGGGTATGAAAATGACATTAATAACATTTTATTTAAAGTAAAAATAAAATTGTCACAAACATGTGTTATTTTACTAAAATAATAATTACATGAGGTTATATAAGTTATAATTTCGACTATAAATATTCATTAGAAATATAAAAAGATTTCATACATCATGGTAATTTTTTATAATTTTTAGGCATTATATAAATAAATTTATTTATGACACCATGATGATGCAGTGATTACCTCATTAATGAACAATTTCAATAAAATGAAAAGATAAAGTAAAATCTAAGATATACACTTTTCTAAAACCTATTGGATGGGTATATTTAGAACCCTTATCACCTTATCCTCTAGAAATATCATTTTGGGACCTTTAAAAAACGAAAATTATTTCATAGTAAAGTAACTTTTCATGAGTATCCAAGAGTGCCCCTCCTCTCCTCTTATAAAAGGCCCCCACCTCTACCACCTTATTCAAACCATAAAATCCCTTTGTATCATCCAAAATCTGCCCAAATACTCTATTAACTTCCATATCGTCCTCTTAGAAGTCTCACGTTGGGCATAAGTCTTCCCAAGGAATCCTTTGGCCCAAATCAAAAAGAGTTACCCGATTTTAAGGTAATGTCTTCTCTTATGTTATTTTGTTTTATTTTGCTTCTCCAAACCCTTATCCTCTTTTTATTACTTTATTTTGTAACAAAACCAGTATATTAAATATACTATGATTTTGTTTATGAGAAAAATTTTATTTAAACTTACATACACCTTCGTCTAATGGTTAAAGAACATACTGTTTCTGTGGGTGGTGAATTACTGCCTCACGAAATGATGATTGTTCATTCTTCTTTTAAAACCTCTAATGGTGGCCATTAAGATACCACTATATTTATATATGATATATATTATGTTGTTGTTTTCCTTATTCTTTTGTATTTTTCATTTATGGAATACCTTTATGATTTACATTATGGTTAAACACGATAATTTCATTTTTGGAAGTGCAGACTACCGCCCCCTCCAAGTGATTTGAATCGTTAATGACATATGTGGAACATATAATGGATGGAGAAAATGATATTATATATGATATTATACTGGAATATTATATACCATTATATCATTATGATTTCATTCCATTAAATATGAAATAGAAATGAATGTAGCGTTCATGCGTACGCACGACTTACCATCTCCATGAACAGTGTATTTCATTTCTTACCTCTAAATGTTATGTAATATTATAAATGAATGTATATAATGGATATATATGATATATATGAGATCTAAATCATTAATATAATTCTGGATATAATGGATATTTCACCACATAAACAACTTGTAATTATAAGAAGTTTATTGTTGACTCAAGTACCAAAGATCAACAAAATGACCGTTATTAACTTAAATGACTACATAATTTTCATAACATGGTAATAATTGATATAAAAGGGATAATGAACTTGAAAATGGTTCTTAAGAAATTAGATATTAACTCTAGTTTTTTATTCAGGAGATTAAAAAACGACCGAGTCATGTCGGAAATTAGGTAATGGAACTTCTTAACCCAATTTCCGTTCTTTGGGTTAATCTCCTACTTTCAAATTAATTCATTATTATGTCCTATCTTGTATTTGTTAATTCTATATGTATAATTATAGAAAATACATATAATAGATCTATTTTATTTAAAAAATTGTCTTTTTAATGGACTTCGCCTCAATCTCTTTTCATTGAGGCATATATTGTTTCATACACAACTTTCTTTTATATGGTGTATAAAATCCTTTTACATTTACTTTTATTCAAAACGAATGTTTTTATATGAAGAATTTTTACTAAATTCCAAATTTAATGTTTTGTCTTACGTATGCGGAGACAATTCCTTCTCCGCTTCCATGACCATTATTTGAGTTTCGGCCTCATCTACAAGCCACAACTTTTATTAAAATGAAAAATAAATACTAAGTTTTAATTTTCTTTTATTTTGGTATTAAAAATGGTTTTGATAATATTTTTATTATATCAATGTATTTTATTGATATCTTGTGATTGAAATGTGGAAATCTTATGTTTCCTTTATGAATGTTTGATGTGATATGATTATGTTATGGTTTGTGATATGATTAAACCTATTCAAATAAAAAATGCATTGGACTTAATAAGTGAGGGCTGGAGCCTGCTATAGCTCCATGAGGCATCAGTAGGTCTCATGAGACAAAATAGTGTCCTGTCATGTGGCCTTGACAAAATCTTATTTGTAGTCTTGGCATGAGGACTTGGCTATGTGGTTATGATATTTTTTCATTACGCATTCCATAATTATGAAAGTGGTTATTCATATTGCATGTGATTATTCGTCTAGTAGAATATCCATGTGAATAAGTAAATGGCATTATTTCATTTTATTTTTCCATATTATGCTGATGTTCGAGTTTCAAAGGCTTTTGTTTTAGTAATACATTGCCTTAAATGTTTATGTTTATTTATGAAAGTTTTTGTTGTATTGTTATCCTTACTGAGCATCTGAGCTCACCCCTTTCTATGTTTTATTTTCCCAGGATGTGAAAAAAATATTTTATGACTGACCTACAGGGATAGTCTGAGGCGGATAGGAGTGTGGGATATGGGGACTATGTTATTGGGATTTTTAACTTTATGATGTAATGTAACATTTATTAATGTATTTAGTGTTTCCAATGATACTAAACTAATCAGTCATTCAAGACTTGATCTTTTATGATCATGCCAATGTTATACAATAATGAACAGACTCTGGGTAATTGGGGTCGGGGCATTATAGTTGGTATCAGAGGTAGTTTAGTGCTAACCTTGGAAGCTAGATTTAGATAAACTCGGGTTAGAGCACATATCCCTAATCTGGACTTTGAAGGTTAGTATTTAATAACATCCAAGAATTTTGGTATTGTAGAGATTTTTGAGTATTCCATGAAATACATCGATGTCTGGATACAAGCACGTAGAGGCGGCTCTAGCATATATGTACCTAGGGGTAAAACCTGAAAATACTTCTTTGAGCTCGACTCGAATTGGAACTGGTGCACGACAACGGGCCTTATTGCACTCTTGGTTACATCACTCCCGGGGGATATTCTTAGGATAATTCCCATTTTCTTTACAAACCATTATGAAGGGTTTATGAGTATATACTTCCTCAAAGAAAACATTTTTATGATTATGGATTATATCCATAAACTGTTCAATTTATGTAAAGTGTTTTTCAAGTATGGAATTATGTATTTTGATTAATAAAATGACCTAGTTTATTCCATTGTTTATAAATGGTGCCTAGTGGAAGGAATAGAAATTGTATCAATGCACGCACTCCATATAGGGATTTCCCTTCTGCACAAGGTAATTATAGTGGAACTGGTGATGCAACTTGTGCTGATCAACATATCACCAAAATGGGAGAACTCACTCAGCTTTTGAATAATAACCTTACATGTATGGAGCACCCTGATCCGCAACGTGGAGGATCAATACTAGACCGCGTCATGAGGAAACAACCACCAACATTCAATAGGAGTACAAATCCCTTAGTACCCGAGCAATGGATAAATTCTTTAGAGAAAATATTACATGCCATGGGGAGTAGTGAAAGGGAAAAGGTTATCATGGCAGTTTACCACCTCACTGGAGATGTTGATCAATGGTGGTCATTAATTCAAAACACAAAGGAAGATGATGAAGTATAAGATATGTAATGGAGGGAGTTCAAAGAGATTTTCTTAGAAAAATACCTTCCTCAAGCCCATCGAGCAGATATGGAAAGGCAATTTCTAAGTCTTAGACAAAAGGAGGATGATAATGTCGCAAAGTATTAGGGAAACTTTACAAGGTTACTGAGGTATGCTGCAGATTATATACATAACCAAAGAAGTAAGATTGATCGTTTCATGGATTGGTTAAAACCATTTCTCTGGTGAGATTTAGTATCACAGTCTTTCTCAACGTATGAAGAAGTAGTCTCATGTTATATCATGACATAAAGGGAATTCTCTAAATCTTATGACCATAAAGTAAAGCAAGATAAGAAGAGAATGGTTGAACAAGAGTCAGATAAAGGGAAAAGGGAAAGAAGGATTTTCCATTATGCGATAATTGTGGGAAGAATCACCCCGGTACTTGCCTAAAAGGAATGGAAGATTGTTATAAATGTGCAGAAAAAGGTCACCATGCTCGTGATTGTAAGGGAAAGAAAGAGGATATCAATGTTGAATGCTACAATTATATGGAAATGCGGCATTATGCAAATGAATTTCCTAAGCATCAGAGAAACATACCTTAGAAAAGGTCAAGGGATCAAGGCCAATCTTATTCTGTTATTATAGTTGAAGTTGAATAATTAATGTGTTTGTGTTTTTTGGACTCAAGGATTATCGTTTGGTTATATGAATAATGTGATATATATAAGTTTTGTACTACAGTACTTGTTTTTTTAATTAAGTTTTTAATAAGATGAAGGTAATCATATTTTTAGTATGAGACAATAAGAGAAACTTTACTTTTTTTGGGGAATCTGATGTTACAATTGATTTGGGAATTTAGAGACCTTTTAGAGAAAGTCTGGACAGAGGTATTTTGGATAACTATAAGGGTTAGAATGGATTAAGTTGAACTTAGGATTGTATTGTTTAATGATAAAACATTTCTGAATATTGTTTTTGTAATATTATAATACTATAGTTTTAGGAAAAGGACAACATGAAGGTTGGGTGATAACCTGTTGCGTTGGAAAATGTTGTAGGAATCGAACCCACAACCATAGTGTGACAGGCCTTTATTACCTACCACTATCCTACAGGAAGTCCTTGGTTTTTACAAAATAGTTTTCCTAATCTAAATGGTATGTGTTAATATTTGAAACCTTCTGCGATTATGATAAATATAATATTTTTGAGTTCTATAATCTTTTTTAGTGAATGATGTGTTTGTGGTAGAAATACGTTGATGGTTGAAACTATACTTGTCAAGTATATATATATACCTCTCTTATTCTGTGAATAAATCAATTCTTAATCTTTAGAAAAGGGATATTAAAAAATGTGTTATCCTAATACCTTATGTTTTGTTGAACTGATGATATTTTAAATCACTATATATTGAAGGCTTTGAGGCCCTCAATTTTACACTTGTTTGTGACTGATTACCTCAATCACTCCCTAAAAATATTTATGTTTTTTCTCCAATTATATGTCTCTAATTTCCACCAATGATCTCATAATCAAGATCATAATTTGGTGGTGACTTTTTCATTTCCCATTCCCTCTTATTAAGACTAAATTTTATTAACCTTATTTTTGATGTGGCTTTTCCACAAAGGTATTTTCTACTTTCATCCTTTTATTTTGGAAGAAAATTTTCAAATTACGAGGATGCAATTTATTGAAAGAGGGGATAATGTAACACCCCATGCTTTTAGGATATGCCTCTCTTTCAATAATGCAATAGCTTGCATTATACGCAAATTCGAGATTCAAACACACCGCGACAAATCAAAGTAGCTGTTATGAATAGTAATACCCACTTTTTGAAATTATATAAATTTTATATTTCAAAATGGAATTCATTTTTTTATTCGTAATATCGAAATAATCCTAAGTTGAATTTTTTTTGTAATTTTCTAAAAAATTCCAATTTTCTATGAATAGAAATAATACTTAAAAACAACTTTTTTAATCAATATAATTTATAGTGATAAATTATAATATTGAGTTGTTTTAATGTATAATTAGAATATATTGTCACCATTTTATCCAATGTTGGTCATTAGAAATAATTTCACTTTGAAATTGGACATAAACAATTGTCAATCTTTTGATATATATTGTTTCTTAAAAACACGCTATTTGTTGTGACAGTGGGAATTAATTATTAAATTAATTAATTAGACATATATGTTTTGAATTTTGTAAAATAGACATCATTTTTTAATTAGGAATATCGAATATAGATTAGGGTGAATTTTTGATATTTTTCTGAAAAAATGTCAATTTTTGATTAACAGTGAAACCAGTAAGTGGTTGTTAAAAAAATAATTTTTCGTTTAAATGAAACATTACCAATTCTGTGAATTTAATTTCAAAAATCTGACATACATGGTTTTCATTATTATGTAAAATTTGGTTCAATGGGATGAAAATAATTTTTGGTGTATAATAACTTTTATGTTTTATTAATCGCAATTAAAGGTAAATAGTGTAATTTAAGGTAAATATAATGTTATAATATTATGAAATTACCATTAAACTTGTCCTAAATTTATTGGATGTGTCATGGCCGACCAATACCGTCCATGGGTCAACTTGGGGACCCCATGGAGCCACTTGGGTATGAAAATGACATTAATAACTTTTTATTTAATGTAAAAATAAAATTGTCACAAACATGTGTTGTTTTACTAAAACAATTATTACATGGGGTTATATAAGTTAATATTTCTACTATAAATATTAATTGGAAATATAAAAAGATTTCAAAAATCATGGTAATTTTTATTATAATTTTTAGGCATTAAATAAATGAATTTATTTATGAAAACATTATGGTGCAGCGATTACCTCATTAATGAACAATTTAAATAAAATGAAAATATAAGGTAAAATCTAAGATATATAATTGTCTTAAAACCTATTGTATGGGTATACTTAGAACACTTGTCACCTTATCCTCGAAATATATCATTTTGGGACCTTAAAAATCTGAAAACATATCATAATAAAGTAACTTTTCATGACATTCCAAGAGTGCCCCTCTTCTCCTCTTATAAAAGGCCACAACCTCTACCACCTTATTCGCACCATCAAAGCCATTTGTCTCATCCAAACTCTGCCCAAAAACTCTCTAAACTTCCATATCATACTCTTACAATCCTCACTTTGGGCAGAAGTCTTCCCAAGGAAGCCTTTGGCCCAAATCAAAAAGAGTTGCCTGATTTTAAGGTAATGTCTTCTCTTATGTTCTTTTGTTTTATTTTGCTTCTCCAACCCCTTAAACTCTTTTTATTCCTTTGTTTTTTAATAATACAAGTGTCTTAAATACACAAAGATGTTTTTTTGAGAAGGATTTGATTTACACTTACACACACCTTTGTCTAATGGTTAACGAACA
This sequence comes from Viscum album, assembly GCA_963277665.1. Classification (NCBI taxonomy): domain Eukaryota; kingdom Viridiplantae; phylum Streptophyta; class Magnoliopsida; order Santalales; family Viscaceae; genus Viscum; species Viscum album. The sequence continues at coordinate 1,584,415,733 of OY728152.1, read as the reverse complement.
TACTGTTTTTGTGGGTGGCGAATTACTGCCTCACGAAACGATGATTGTTCAATCTTATTTTAACACCTATAATGGTGGCCATTAAGATGTAACTATATTTATATATGATATATATATATTTTTTTGTTTTCATTATGCTTCTGTATTTTTCATTTATGGAATACCTTTATGATTTCCATTATGGGTAAACGTGATAATTTCATTTTAGAAAGTGCGGACTACCGCCCCCTCAAAGTTATTTGAATTAATAATGCCATATGTAGAATGTATAAAGGATGGAGTAAATGATATTATATATGATATTATACTGGAATTATAATATACCTTTATATAATTATTATTTCATTCCATTATATACGAAATAGAAATGAAATTAGCTTTCATGTGTACGTACGTCTTACCGTCTCCATGAATAGTGCATTTCATTTCTTACCTCTAAATGTTATGTAATATTATAAATGAATATATATATATGAGATATATATGATATATATGATATCTACATCATTAATATAATTCTTTATATAATGGATATTTCACCACATAAACAAATTGTAATTATAATAAGTTTATTGTTGACTCAAGTACCAAAGGTCGACAAAACGACCGTTATTAACTAAAATGACTACATAATTTTCATAACATTGTAATAAGTGAATTAAAAGGGATAATTAACTTGAAAAGTTTCCTTAAGAAATTATATATTAACTCTAGTTTATTATTATGGAGATTAAAGAATGATCGTGTCAAGTCCGACACGTGGTAAGGGAACTTCTTAACCCAATTTTCATTGTTTAGGTTAATCTCCTACTTCCAAATTATGTCATTATTATGTCCTATCTTATATTTGTACTTACATTAAGTGTACTTATAGTAAATACACATAATTGATCTATTTTATTTAAAAAATTATCTTTGTAAGGGGCTTCGTCTCAATCTCCTTTCATTGAGGCATATTTTGTTTTATACACAACTTTCGTTTATACGGTGTATAAACCCCTTTGACTTTGATTATTATTCAAAAGGAATCTTTTTATACAAAGTGTTTTTACTAAACGTCAAATGGAATGATTTGTCTTACGTATGCGGCGACAACGACTTCTCAGCCACCATGACCATTATTTGAGTTCTGGCTTCCTCTACAATCCATGACATTTTTTAAATGAAAAATAAATACGAAGTTTTAATTTTCAATTATTTTGGTATTAAAAATGGTTTTTCATAATATTTTTTTATATCAATGTTTTGTATTGTTATCCTGTGATTTAAATGTGGAAATGTTATGTTTACATTATGAATGGTTTTTGTGATACGATTATGATATGATTTATGATATGTTTAAACCTGTTCATATATAGAATGCATTGGACTTAATAAGTGACGGGTGGAGCCCGCTATAGCTCCTCGATGCATCAGTTTGTCTCATGAGGCAAACTAGTGTCTTGTCACGAGGCCATGAAAAAATCTAATTTGTAGTCTTAGCACGAGACGTTGTCTACGTGGTTATGATTGTCTGGCATTATTCATTTCATCATTATGAAAGCGGTTTTTGATATTGCATGTGATTATTCGACTAGTAGAATGTCCATGTGAATAAGTAAATGGAATTATTTCATTTTATTTTTTCAATATTATGCTGAAGTTCATGTTTAAAAGGATTTTTTTTAGTTATAAATTGCCTGAAATGTTTATGTTTATTTATAAAAGTTTCCACTGTATTGTTATCCATATTGAGCATCTGAGCTCACCCCTTTCTATGTTTTATTTTCCCAGGATGTGAAGAAATATTTTATGACTGACCTATACGGATAGTCTGAGGGGGATAGGATTGGGGACTATGGGGACTATGTTATTATGATTTTTCACTTTATGATGTAATTTAACATTTATGAATGTATCTAGTGTTTCCCAGGATTCTAAACTAATCGGTCTTACGAGACATGATCTTGTTTGATCATGCCAAAGTTACGCAATAGTGCACCGACTCTGGGTAACTGGGGTTGGGGATTTACATATCCAGATTCGGTGCATTATTAGTTAACATTGGCATTATCACAAGAGATCATGTCCAGAAAGACCGATCAGTTTAGTGGCCTTGGAAGTACTAGATATAAACAAAAGTTTTACATTACATCATGAGATAAAAACAGCAACAAAATTTTGTCCTCTTTAAACACACATATATCCCTTAGCCTATCTCTAAAGTTCAGAAATAAAATAATTCTTCACATACTAGGAAAAATAAAACATAGAAAGGGGTGAGCTTAGATGCCCAGTAAGGATAAAAATATAGTAGAAACATTCATAAATAAAAATAAACATTAAATGAAATGTATAAGACTAAAACAGAATACTTTTAAACATAATAACTCATCATAATATGGAAAATGTTACACCCTAAGGTTCCACGACATGCTTGTCTTTGATTAATATAGTAGTGTGTGTTGTACGCAACTTCGAGTTCTAACACACCTCGACCAATCAAAGTTGCCGTTATGAATAGTAATACCCACTTTTTGAAATTTTATAAATTTTGTCTATCAAAATGGACTTCATTTTTTGATTCGGAATATCTAAATTAGCCAAGGGTGAAATTTTGGTAATTTTTGGATAACTTTCATATTTTGATGAATAGTGAAAATTACTAAATATTATTTAAAAACAACTTTTTTAATCGAAATAATTAATATTGATAAATTATGAATTTGAGTGGTTTTAAAGTATATTTAGAAAATATTTTTACCATTTAATAAAATTTTTTTCATTGGACATAATTTCACTATTAAACCAGACATAAACAAGTGCCAATCTTTTGATAGTTATTATTATTAAAAACACGCTTTTTGTTTTGACAGCGGGAATTAATTTTAAATTAATTTCTGCAACTTCTGTGTTTTTAATTTCGAAAAATTGATTCCATATTTGGAATTAGGAAGTCTAAATTGTGTAAATAGGTAACTTTTAGTTTTAGACTTTTTGAATAATTATATCGATAAATATTTTATTTACCATGGTTAAATGGTAAATCGAGTAAATTAGGGTTAAAAAATAATATTATAATAATACTAAATTACCCTAAAATGTGTCCTAAACTTATTAGTGGATACATGTCCGACCATGGAAATCTTTGGGTCGATTTTGGGACCCCATGGAGCCACTTGTAGGTGATCAGGACACTATTTTAATTAAGTTAAAATAAATACAAAATGACATAAGCATATATCTTTTAGAAAAACAATTTTTACATAGGGTTATAAATGTTGGATTGTAACACCCGAGACATTTATGTTATATAAATCATCAAAGAAATATTTTTCTACACAACACTTGATTGGCTTGCTTTACACGAAATCACGACCTTCCCCGATATCTTGTGTCGTACGCAATACCGAGTTTCACTAAACAACGATATACTATTAAAATATTATTAAAACTAGCCGTTATGAATAGTAATAACCACTTTTTGAAATTTTATAAATTTTATTTTTCAAAATGGACTTCATTTTTGGATTCATAATATCGAAATTAGCCTAGGGTGAAATTTTGGTATTTTTCTGAAAACTTTCAATTTTTGATGAATAGTGGATCCACTAAGTGGTAGTTAAAAAACTGAATTTTACATAAAACTTAATTTTACCGCTTCTGTGAGTGGAATTTCAAAAATCCGAGAGACACGATTGATGTCAGTAAGTAAAATTTTGTTCAATGAGATGAAAATAATTTTTGGTGAATAGTAACTTTTTACTTTTATTTACCACGGTTAAAAGTAAATAGGGTAATTAAGGGTAAAAATGATATTATTATTACCCTAACACATGGCCTAATTCTATTGGATAAGTGTCATTCGACCAAAAACAAACTTAGGAATGAACTATGACCATTTAGGCCCACTTGGATTAGATTAGGACATTTATTATTAATCTATTTAAAGAAGGGTTAAAATAGTTAAAATCAAAGTGTAATAAGTAAATCATTTTTAATATGGGGTTTTACATATGATAAATTCTTCTATAAATATTCCTTAGAAAGATAAAAAGTTTCCTACATAATGGTATTTTATTTCTAATTTTTAGACATTAAATAACGTAATTTATTTATGACACAAAGATGATGCAGTAATTATCTTATTAATGAAATATTGACATAATTGATGTTATAAACACAAAAATAAATGTACTTTGACACTTTTTATGAATTCCACTAATTTTATAGATTAATATGAAATGTTAGTATTGATTTAATTAATTTTTTTCGAACTAATCATTCTGTTATGATTTTCACAAAAATTAATTACTAAATAGTGTCAAAATTAACATAAAATAGTTTTTAAAACAAATATTGTATTGGTTATTGTTATTTTATTCCTAAAAATTGAAGGTTCGGCCAAATGACTTAGATAAGGTTATATATATTAATAATAAAAAACTTGGGGTTCGTTTGGCTGCTTATAATAGGTTTATTAACCTTATAGTATAAGAACACAAGAAGACACAGTAAAAGTAAAATTATTTAACTTAATGTTAAATCTACATGATAAGGTTAAAATAGGAACATAAATTTGTCTAAATTCTATTGGATGAGAGGATTTAGACCCATCCCCAACTTAGCCCGAAATAAATCAATTTGGAGCTATTTAAAACCAATCATGACTTTACAATAAAATAATATTTTTGGTTATTCCAAAGGTGCCCCTCTCCTCCCTTATAAAAGGGCACCTCCTCCCTCTCTTCCTCACACCACATTGAGCCTTCAAGCACGGCCAACCCCTTCCACTTTCTCGTCTCCACTTCCCTAGAGACATCCTAGAGGTTCTTTTCTTCTTCAAAGACCTATTTTAGTTCCCTAAAAGGAGGTCTCAAAGAAGCACTTCAAAGAAGAGGTAATGTCTGTTACCGATTCTTTCATCTTTATTTCTTCTTCCACTTCTTCTTCTTTAGTTGTTTCATTATGAAGTAATAACATCAGTATCAATCATATACTGATATGTTATTATATGTTTGAAACAACCCTATTTAACCATCTATCCATCCCACGGAAAAAGAAATCACCGCGTGTGCGTACGTACGGAATACCGTCTCCACACCGTGGTGTAATCTATTTTCCACCACCACCTTACTTGGATGGGTATAATGGTGTAAATAATGACTATATATGACTATTATAAAGTGATACTAATTCTGAATTAGTGTACATACACTCCAATACAATTCCACGATCATAGGAACGATATCATCACTCGTGCGTACGTACGGAATACCATTTCCACGATGTGATGCGACTCGTTCTACATGATCTTCATTTCATAATGATTATATAAATGAAATTAATTGAATTAATGAATATGATATATATTACAATAATACCATTCTGGAAATGAGGTATCTATTACCTAAAGTGAAGAATAAGAATTTATTCGACAAAACACACATAAGAACAAAAAGTTATAAACACCCGAATAACAAGTAGCAATGAAATATTAATACTACGAAGCTAAGAATATGACCAAATATGATAGCATAAAAATAAGTATGATTCTGGAATAAGTCAATAACATTATTTAAAATCATTATACAGGAGGTTCGGACACGTACAAAGCATATCAAAACTATGGTAAGGGAAAATATCACAATCTCATTTTTATCTGAGATTGTTTATACTTTGGCATTTACTAGGGTGTATATTATCATCCACATCCAAGTTTCCTCAATATGTAATATTATTTCCAACCACATACAATTGTTTAAATCCAATTTTACCCTTCGGTGAGTTTTTAGTAAAGGATATGAAAGGATACTTTTGTCATTTTTCGTACGAGGTACTTTTTGACTTTTCTGACAAAAGTACGAGAAGAATGTTTATTTTAACTGATATGGGATGAATGGATTTTTTAAAAAATATTTCCAAGAATCTTCCTTTACAAGTTTTCAAGTTTTTTTTTAATCAACATATTTTAGTTTAAAATTGTATGACATGTTACGAAAGGAAAAATTTTTTTGAAGTAGAAAGGATATTTTCCACAAGAATGGAGTTAAAGTGTTTTATCAAAATTATTTTCCATCTAAGATAATATAGGGTTCTGTTTCTATCGCTATTATTACATGGATTTGATTATGTTTTGAAGAAAATATTTTTATGAATTCTGTTATCTTATATGAATTGTTTTATGATGTCATGTTGTTTAAGAATCCCATTTTTACTACATGGGTTATGCAATGATGTATGATTTATGATTTTGTGGAACACATAAGAATGGTATCATTATGAGATGGGTGGGACCTCTATCTCCCTCCGGTGCATTGGGTAAAGATTTTATATCTCATGAGATAGAATGGCTGGAATGGTAGGTTATACTGGTTCAGTGAAACAGGACTGAAACGAGGGTGACTCGGTTCAGAAATGGACTTTGTCCACTAAGATAGTCTTGGCAATGAGTCTTGACTAATAAGATATGATTCTCTATGATTATGTGTGTATGACACAATGATTCATGTTTTAAGTTATGATTATTGGGATTTCATTTCACTACTATGATTAATCCCATGTTATGAAATTAAGCTCTCTTTTACAGGTTAAGATCTCTAAAATGTTATATTCTTTTGAATATGATGTGATTGATATTTATTTTTTTTACCCTTACGGAGCATTTGAGCTTACCCTTTTGTATGTTTTGTTTCCCCAGGTCAGGAAGAAGGTTATTAAGTAGAATATTCCAAAAAGGGACTCTAGATATGATGAAATAAATGGGAGGGAAAGTAGATTTTTTATGAACTAGTTGTTTATGTTTCCCAGTTTCTAAAGACGTTATACCTATATGGTCTTTTATTGGTTTTGTTATATGTTGTAATAAGTGTGCTTCAATTCTGAAGTAAAAACAATGTATGTAAAGTATGGGCTGTTATAGTTGGTATTAGAGGAAATTCTATACTCAGCCTTTGGAAACTAGGATATGAAAGCCTTAGTAAGAACCCTAAGGATAAGTCTAAGCATAGAACACAATCTTAGTGTTTTAGAAATGGCCATGAATAACCTAGTATAAGACCTTAAGTGTGAAATTTTATTCCTGATTATGTGGTTTTCATATTATAATTAGTGTTGCTCACACTGTTATTCTTGGTTTTAGTCAATGGCTAGAACCCGAAGGAACCGTGTTAATGCGGAATGCGACGGGAAATGCAATGATTATCCCCCTGAGCAACCAAACGTAATGGGAGCTAGAATGCAAAATCTTGTATCCATGCTCACAAAACTTTCTCAAGCTATGAATCATGCAGGACTTCCAAACGAGCAAAGGAAGGAGCAACATTCTGTTGAATCCTTCATGAGACAGCGTCCACCTTCATTTCAAGCGGGTCTACTGATCCATTAGTTGCTGAATAATGGATTAGTACTACTGAAAATATATTTTCAGTTCTTCAATGTTCTGAGCATGATAAAGTCATCTTAGTAGTGTATCGTTTGGAAGGTGATGCTGATCAATGGTGGAATCTTATTAAGAATACGAGGCAAAGGGATGAAATTGAGTCCATGGAATGGGACAAGTTCAAAAACCTATTTATCAATATGTACTTCCCTCGTATTCTCCGAACAAAAATGGAGAAAGAGTTTCTTGAACTAAAGCAAAAGGATGATGAATCTGTTGGTACCTATGAAGCAAATTTTACAAGACTTGCAAGGTACGCTTCTGGTATTATTATCCAAACTGAGAGTAAGATCGATCGATTCTTTAGTGGCTTAAAACCAAGTCTTCGAAGGGTGTTAGCCATATGGGACTTCAATAGCTACGAGGAAATTGTTCGATGTGCTCTCAAAGTCGAGATGGAGATTGGAGTAACCCATCAGTAATATGGGTTTGATAAGAAGAGGAAAATTGAATTCAAAGGAAAATCTATAGAGCACACTGAAAAGAAGATGATCTTTCCCTTATGCTCAAAGTGTGGAAAGAAACATGGAGGGAGTTGCCTTAAAAGGACAAGTAAATGTTTCAAATGTGGAAAGGAAGGTCATCGGGAATTTGAATGCCACAATGATGGGAAGAAGATGTCTAATGATGAAAACAAAGGAACGGATACACAGAATGACCCTACAACACTTCAATGTTTCAAGTGCAAGGAGATGGGACATTATGCCAATAAATTCCCTAATCCAAGGGTTGATGATGATGGTCGACATCAACAAACTCTTAAGGGTAAAGACAAAGGAAAGTCACATGGAATTTCTATCAGCGATGTGAAGTACGATAACGATGTAGTTAAAGGTACACTTACCATCCACTCTAAAGTAGCAAATGTTTTATTTGATTCCGGATCCACCCACTCCATTATTTCTGAATAATTTTCTAAGGGTATCATCGTATTACCTCAACAATTAGATGTTGAGTTAGCTGTGACAACACCTAATGGCACAACAGTCACATCAAAATTTTATACTTCTTCTTCGATTGAAGATTGTGGGAAAGTGCTTCTGCAAATCTTGTGATCCTTCCTATATTGGAATTTTATGTGATTCTTGGCATGGATTGGATTTCTCTACATGGAGCTCATATCAATTGCCAAAGAAGGGAAGTCACATTTCATATTCCAGATCAATCTATGATCGTCTATCGATGCAAGGATGAACATAACCTTCCAGTGGAAATTTCTTCCATTTTATGGGTATTGATTCCACTAAATGAAGGTTATTTATCTCAAATGGTTGGTGAGAAACTCACGATTAAGAATATGCCCATTGTACGAAAGTTTGATGATGTCTTTTCGGAGGAATTACTGGGTCTTCCACCGAATCGTGAAGTTGAGTTTTCAATAGAACTCGTACCGGGTGCTTTGCCTATTTCAAAGACACCTTATAGAATGGCCCCAATTGAGTTGCAGGAATTGAAGAAGCAACTCCAAGAGAATCTTGAAAAGGGGTTCATATGCCTTAGTGCGTCACCTAGGGGAGAACCTGTTCTGTTTGTTATGAAGAAAGATGGATCAATGAGACTCTGCATTGATTATCGAGAATATAACAAGATCACTATCAGGAACAAATAACCTCTCTCGCGCATTGACGACCTATTTGACCAACTACACGGAGCTCAATAATTTTCCAAGATTGATCTTCGTTTAGGGTGTCATCAATTAAGGGTCAAAAGGGAGGATATACCAAAGACGTCTTTCCGTACATGGTATGGACACTATGAATTTATAGTGATGCCATTTGCTCTTACTAATGCCCCTACTATCTTCATGGATCAGATGAATATAGTCTTTAGAGACTATCTTGATCAGTTTGTGGTAGTCTTTATAGATGATATTCTTTTCTATTCAAAGAGCAAGGAAGAACATGAAGATCAGTTGAGAATTATATTAAAGACCCTGAGAAAGGAGAATCTTTATGCCAAATTTACCAAGTGTGAATTTTGGCTTCATAAAGATGCATTTTTGGGTCACATAATCACAAAAGAGGGGATATCTGTGGATCTAGCAAAAACAGAGGTTATCGAAAGATGGTCGAGACCAAAAATAGTAACCAAGATCTGAAGTTTTCTTGGTTTAGCTGGATATTATCGACGTTTTGTGAATGATTTTTCATGATTATCTAATCCACTCACCAAGTTGACTCGGAAAAGAGTTAAGTTTGTTTGGACGGAGGAATGTGAAGAGAATTTCAAAGAGTTGAAAAGAAGGTTATCCAGAGCACCTGTGCTCACACTGCCTTGTAGTGGAGAAAGGTTTCTGATCTACAGTGATGCATCCAAGAAGGGATTGGGGTGTGCTCTTATGAAAAATGATATGGTGATAGCTTATGCCTCACGACAGTTGAAAATACATGAGCAAAATTACCCAACTCATGATTTGGAGTTAGCTGCGGTAATCTTTGCATTAAAGATTTGGAGGCATTACCTTTATGGAGAGAGGTGTGATATTTATACTGATCATAAAAGTTTAATGTATATTTTCACACAAAAGTAGCTGAATATGCCCCAAAGAAGATGGTTGGAGATGATTAAGGATTAAGACTGCTCAATCCATTACCACCCTGGGAAAGCAAACAAGGTGGTATATGCATTAAGTCGACAAGACCACTCTAGTTTATCCATGATGAGGATCAAAAAAGATCCAATATTTATGGATTTACAAAGGATGGATCTTGGAATTATAATGAATGGGGAAAATCGTATCTTTCTCAAATGAATGTTCAAACATCTATACATGTGATGATTAAAGAGGAATAGAAAGAATATGTCGAGTTACAAAAGAAGGTGAGAAATGTTTCTGAATTCAACCTTGATTGTGATGGGATAATAATGTTCAGGAATAGGGTTTGTGTTCCTCCCATCCCAGAATTAAAGAAGGAGATGCTGGATGAGGCTCATAGTTCTTCATTCTCTATTCATCGTGGAAGCACGTAGATGTATAGGGACCTGAAGGAGTACCTCTAGTGGGATGGCATGAAAAGATATGTTGCTGAATATGTCTCTCGATGCTTGGTTTGTCAACAAGTTAAAGCTGAGAGACAGAAGTCTAAGGGGATGTTACAACCATTACCCATACCCGAATGGAAATGGGAAAACATCACTATGGACTTTGTCACAGGACTTCCTAAAACATCCAAAGGCAATAAAGCTATCTGGGTCATAGTTGATCGTCTTACAAAGTCTGCACACTTCATTGCTATTAGAGAGGATTTCTCTCTGGATCAGCTTTCCAGGATATATGTAAAGGAAGTGGTAAGATTGCATGGAGTACCACTTTCTATTATATCTGATCGGGATCCAAGATTTACCTCGAAGTTCTGGTGATGTCTTCAGCATACTCTGGATACAGAGTTGAGTTTTAGCACTGCTTATCATCCTCATATAGACGGTCAGTCTGAGAGAACAATTCAAACTCTAGAAGATATGTTGAGAGCTTTCTATATGGATTTCAAAGGTGGTTGGGATCAACACCTACCTTTGGTGGGATTTTCTTATAATAATATCTTTCACTCCAGTATTCAGATGGCTCCTTATGAAGCTATCTATGGAATGAAATGCAGGACTCCAACTTGCTGGGATGAAGTTGGGGAAAGAAAGCAATTAGGTCCCGATCTTGTTGATGAAATGGCAGAAAAGGTCAGATCTATTCAACAACACATAAGAGAAGCTCAGAGTTGATAGAAAAGATATGCCGACAACCGAAGAAAAGACCTAGAGTTTGAAGTGGGTGATAAAGTGTTCTTACAAATATCTCCCTGGAAGAGGGTCATGAGATTTGGAAAGAAGGGGAAGTTGAGCCCAAGATATATCGGTCCTTTCAAAATACTGGATCGTGTTGGGAACGTAGCTTACCGATTGGCGCTTCTACCGAATCTCTCTCAAGTTCACGATGTGTTCCATGTATCTCTCCTGAGAAAGTACATACCTGATCCTTCAAATGTACTCAGCTCAGAAGTTGTACCGCTAGAGCAAGATCTTTCTTATAAAGAACAACCGATAGAGATTCTAGATTGTAGCGAAAAAGTCCTACGAAACCAGATCACTCGATTGGTGAAAGTTTTAAGGAGGAACCACCAATTAGAAAAAGCTACATGGGAGCTTGAGGATGTGATGAGGGAGAGGTATCCTCATCTGTTTGTTACAAAGTGACGAATTTCGTGGGCGAAATTCATTTTAAGGGGGGTAGAATGTAACACCCGAGACTTTTATGTTATATAAATCATCAAAGGAATATTTTTCTACACAACACTTTCTTGTCTTACTTTACACAAAATCATGACCATCCCCGATAGCTTGCGTCGTACGCAATACCGAGTTTCACTAAACAACAATATACTATTAAAATATTATTAAAACTAGCCGTTATGAATAGTAATAACCACTTTTTGAAATTTTATAAATTTTATTTTTCAAAATGGACTTCATTTTTGGATTCATAATATCAAAATTAGCCTAGGGTGAAATTTTGCTATTTTTCTGAAAACTTTCAATTTTTGATGAATAGTGAAACCACTAAGTGGTAGTAAAAAAACTGAATTTTCCATAAAACTTGATTTTACCGCTTCTGTGAGTGGAATTTTAAAAATCCGAGAGACACGGTTGATGTCAGTAAGTAAAATGTGGTTCAATGAGATGAAAATAATTTTTGGGGAATAGTAACTTTTTACTTTTATTTACCACGGTTAAAAGTAAATAGGATAATTAAGGGTAAAAATGATATTATTATTACCCTAACACATGTCCTAATTCTATTGGATAAGTTTAATGCGACCAAAAACAAACTTAGGAATAAAATATGACCATTTAGGCCCACATGGATTATATTAGGATATTTATTATTAATTTATATAAATAAGGGTTAAAATAGTTAAAATCAATGTGTAATAAGTTAATCTTTTTTAATATGGGGTTATACATAAGATATATTCTACTATAAATATTCATTAGAAAGATAAAAATATTTCCTACATAATGGTATTTTATTTCTAATTTTTAGACATTAAATAATTTAATTTATGTATAACACAATGATGATGCGGTAATTATCTTATTAATGAAATATTGACATAATTGATGTTATAAACATCAAAATAAATGTAATTTGACACTTTTTATGAATTCCACTAATTTTATAGACTAATATGACATGTTAGTATTGATTTAATTAAATTTTTTTGAACTAATAATTCTGTTATGAGTTTCACAAAAATTAATTACTAAATAGTGTCAAAATTGACATAAAATAGTTTTTAAAACAAATATTATATTAGTAATTGTTATTTTATTTCTAAAAATCTAAGGTTCGGAAAAATGACTTATATAAGGTTATATATATTAATAATAAACAACTTGGGGTTCGTTTGGCTGCTTCTAGTAAGTTTATTAACCTTATAGTATAAGAACACAAGAAGACACGGTAAAAGCAAAATTACTTAACTTAATGTTAAATCTACATGATAAGGTTAAAATAGGAACCTAAACTTGACTAAATTATATTGGATGAGGGTATTTCGACCCATCCCCACATTATCCTCGAAATAAATCAATTTTGATCTATTTAAAACAGAACTAGACTTTATAATAAAATAATATTTTTGGTTATTCCAAAGGTGACCCTCACCTCCCTTATAAAAGGCCACCTCCTCCCTCTCTTCCTCACACCACTTTGAGCCTTAAATCTCGGCCAACTCCTTCCACATTCTCCTCTACACTTCACTAGATACATTATAGAGGTTCTGGTCTTCTTCAAAGACCTATTTTAGTTCCCTAAAAGGAGGTCTCAAAGAAGAGGTAATGTCTGTTACCGATTCTTTCATCTTTATTTCTTCTTCTACTTCTTCTTCTTTAGTTGTTTCATTATCAAGTAATAACATCAGTAACACTCATATAATGATATTTTATTATAAGTATGAAACAACCCTATTTCACTATCTATCCATCCTACGGAAAAAAAATCACCACGCGTGCGTACGTACGGAATACCATCTCCACGCCGTGGTGTAATCTATTTTCCACCACCACCTTACTTGGATGGGTATAATGGTGTAAATAATGACTATATATGACTATTATAAAGTGATACTGATTCTAAAATTGTATACATACACTCCAATACAATTCCACGATCATAGGAACGATATCATTACTCGTGCGTACGTACGGAATACCGTCTCCACGATGTGATGCGACTCGTTCTACATGATCTTAATTTCATAATGATTATATAAATGAAATGAATTGAATGAATGAATATGATATATATTACACTAACACCATTATGGAAATTAGGTTTCTATAACCTAAAGAGAAGAATAAGAATTTATTCGACAAAACACGCATAAGAACAAAATGTTATAAACACCAGAATAACAAGTAGCAATGAAATATTACTACTAAGAAGCGTAGAATATGACCAAATATGATATCATAAAAATAAGTATGATTATGGAATAAGTAAATAACATTATTTAAATCATTATACAGGAGGTTCGGACACGTACAAAGCATATCGGACCTAAGATAAGGGAAAATATCACAATCTCATTTTTATCCGAGATTGTTTATACTTTGGAATTTACCGGGGTGTATTTTATCATCCAAATCCATGTTTCCTCAATATGTAATATTATTTCCATCCACCTACAATTGTTTAAGTCCAATTTTACCCTTCGGTGAGTTTTTAGTAAAGGTTATGAAAGTAATCTTTTGTCGTTTTTCATACGAGGTACTTTTTGACTTTTCCGACAAAAGTACAAGAAGAATGTTTTTTAACTTATACGGCATGAATGGATTTTTAAAACAATATTTCCAAGAATCTTACTTTACAAGATTTCAAGTTTATTTTTAATTAACTTCTTTTATTTTAAAATTTTATGACATGTTAAGAACGGAAAAATGTTTTTGAAGTAGAAAAGATATGTTCCTCAAGAATGGAGTTCAAGTGTTTTATCAAAATTATTTTCCATCTAAGAGAATATAGGGTTCTGTTTCTATCCCTATTATTACATGGATTTGATTATGTTGTGATGGAAATATTTTTATGAATTCCTTTATCTTACATGAATTGTTTTATGATGTCATGTTGTTTAAGAATCCCATTTTTACTACATGGGTTATGCAATGATGTATGATTTATGATTTTGTGGCACACATAAGAATGATATCATTATGAGATGGGTGGGACCTATATCTCCCTCTGATGCATTGGGTAAAGATTTTATATCTCATGAGATATACATGGCTAGAATGGTAGGTTATACCGGTTCAGTGAAACAGGACTGAAATGAGGGTGACTCGGTTCAGAAATGGACTTTTTCCACTAAGATTGTCTTGGCAATGATTCTTGACTAATAAGATATGATTCACTATGATTATATGTGTATGACACAAAGTTTCATGTTTTAAGTTATGATTGTTGGGATTTAATTTCACTACTATGATTTATCCCATGTTATGAAATTATGCTCTCTTTTGCAGGTTAAGATCTCTAAAATGTTATGTTCTTATGAATATGATGTGATTGATATTTATTTTGTTTACCCTTACGGAGCATTTGAGCTCACCCTTTTGTATGTTTTGTTTCCCTAGGTCAGGAAGAAGGTTATTAAGTAGAATATGCCAAAAAGGGACTCTAGATATGATTAAATAAATGGGAGGAAATGTAAATGCTTTATGAACTAGTTGTTTATGTTTCCCAGTTTCTAAAGACACTATACCTATACGGTCCTTTGTTGGTTTTGTTATATGTTGTAATAAGTGTGCTTCAATTCTGAAGTAAAAACAATGTATGTAAAGTATGGGTCGTTATATGGATTTTCAACTATAAATATTCATTAGAAATATTAAAGGATTTCCTATATAATGGTATTTTATTTATAATTTTTAGACCTTAAATAAGTTAATTTATTTATGACACAATGATGATGCAGTAATTACCATAATAGTGAAAAATTAAAATAATTGATATTATAAACACCCAAATAAATATAATTTGTGACTTTTTATGAATTAAACTAATTTTATGGGTTAACAAGACATGTTAGGAATGAATTAATTAACTTTTTTTGAATTAATCATTCTTTTATGATTTTTACAAAAATCAATTATTGGATAGTCTCAAAATTGACAGAAAAGAGTTTTTAAAACAAATATTATATTATTAATTGATATCAAATTCCTAAAAATATAAGGCTCAGAAAAGAGACCTATATCCTGATAGGTGTATCATTAGTGGACCACTTGGGGTCTCTTAGATGTATATAGTAAGTTTATTGACCATATAATATAAAAATACAAAGAGACAATGTAAAACTGAAACTAATTTACTAAGAGTAAATACTTAAAGATAAGGTTAATATAGTAAACCAAACCTATATAAATCATATTGGTTGAGTGGTTTTCGACCTATCCCCACCTTAATCTTTAAATAATCCACTTTGGAGCCACGAGAAACCAAATATGAATTTATTATAAGATAATATTTCTAGCTTTTCCAAAGGTGTCCCTCACACCTCTTATAAAAGGGCATTCCCCCTTCTCATTAATTCACACCATCCAAGCCTTTGGGTTCGGAAAAAACCTGCCCCAATACTCTCTAAACTTCCCTCAATTCATCCTAGTGTCCTTCCTTTATTCAGAAAGCCAACTTAAGAATCCCTTTTGATCAAATCAAAAGGAAGAACCCGAAGAAGAGGTAATGATTTCACCACCCTCTTTCAAGTTCCTTTCTTCTTCCACTTCTTCTTTCTTTGTTATTTCCATTATAAAAAAATAACACCAGTATAATATAAATATTTTTATGTTATTATAAATATGGTACAACCATATTCATTATTCTATCCATCCATTGAATGACATGTCACCATACGTGCGTACGTACGGCTTACCGTCTCCACGTCGTGGTGTAATTGTTATTCAATATAATATTATTTGGATGGGTATAATAATGATGTGTAATTCATGTAAATGATAAATATAACATGATAAGGATTCTGTATATCATCCTATCATATACTATTTTAATATCAAAATAATGATATTGTCGCTCGTGCGTACGTACGGATTACCGTCTCCCCAAAAGCGATGAGATTCATTCCCCATCATATCCATTCAAGACTAAATTTCATTTGATGAATAAAAAATAATTTATAGAGACATTATATCATTCTGGATATTAATAAGATACATCCCATCCATAACAAATATGGCTTTCATAACAAATAATATAAAGGAAAATGAATCCGTTAACACCCGAAACGACGATAATATTAAGATATTATTAACAAATCAATGTTAAAAGATCATATATGATATCATATTAATGTAAATGATTCTTTTATAATTAAATAACAATTATTTCACCATTATACTGGAGTTTAACCTATCTTCGACCAAGGAAAAATTACAATGTAAGGGGTTTCTTATCTCACTTTTAATTCCATGATATTTCCATTGATCACCACTTATTTATTGCATGTGGTGTGTGTACTACCCATGATTGTATTCATTGTGTAATATACTTTAATTTGTGGATATATACATCATCATTGTATTATCCTTCATTCATGGGTGTATGTTTCGTATGTTACCAAATCGATAAGGGAATTTCATATTTCAATTTCCACTCATTCGGCTTTAAGAATACTTCATTGATTATTTTACACCAAGATTATGTATGGAATCACTATTAATTTTATTATGTCATAACATCCACTCCACTTACTGTGGATATATTTTTGATACACATAATCACTCCATTGATAAATTCTCAAGTCATAGATTTGAACTTGATAAGAGTAATTTTATCTCAATCTCCATTTGTTGAGTTAAATATCCAATTCATTAGTGTTGTTTTTACAAGAATATGTGTGAATGTCCTCTAATTGATTTACACTGAATACCCAATAATATTGAGTGTATTTATATTTGTCACACATAATTGTCTCATCTATTTATCCATAACCTAAGTATATGGTCTTTATAATGGAATTCATCTCAATTTACATTCCATTGAGACTTCATTGTTTTTATACACCAAATCACTTTTATATGGTGTATATAATATACTTTGACATAGTATTTCATGAATCCATTTATTCTATTGATATTAAAAAGTTTTTATTACCACACTTATTTGTATTCAAGTGTCTCTATTTTGGTTAGTAACCCTAACTAAAATATCATTTTAAATTGTTTTAAAGATTTATTATTCTAAATAATTCTCATTAATGTCTATTTCTTCAAAATAGGTTTTAAGGATTTATTTATATGGACATGAATGTTTTTACAATGTTAATTCCTTTCAAAAGATTCAAAGTGGTATGGGACAATTTGATTCAAAAATCTATTTTTAAATGGATTCTTGAAAAATAGTGTGACTTTTAAATGTTTTCATGAAAAATGGGGATATTTCTCTCTAATAGTTTTGATGATTATTTTCATCTATCCTTCATTATTTTCGATTGAGGTTAATCTGATACAATAAAATCTGTCATATTGTATCGAATGAGTTATGTTTGACTGTGGATGTGCTATTTTTATACCATTCATGGTTCTTGGATAAAGTATTGACATTTCGTATGCTAGTTTTAATATTAATGTTTATGTTATGTTTAAACCTATTCATATGAGAAATGCACTGAACTTAGTAAGTAACGGGTGGATCCCGCTATATCTCATCGATGCATCGGTAGGTCTCATGAGACAAACTAGTGTCTTGGAACAAGGCCTTGACAAAATCTTATTTGTATCATGGCACAAGGCCTTGGGTATGTGGTTATAATAGTCTGGCATTATGCATTCCAACATTATGAAAGTCGTTATTGATATTGCATATGATTATTTTATTAGTAGAATATCCATGTGAATAAGTAAATGGAATTATTTCATTTTGTTTATACCTTATTATGTTGATGTTAAAGTTTAAAAGGCTTTTGTTTTAGTTATACATTGCCTTAAATGTTTATTCTTATTTATGAAAGTTTCAACTATATTGTTATCCTTACTGGGCATTTGAGCTCACCCCTTTCTATGTTTTTTTTTTCCCAGGATGTGAAGATGTATTTTATGAATGACCTGCAGGGACAGTATGAGGGGATAAGATTGTGGACTATGGAGACTATATTATTGTAGTTTTCATTTTGTGATGTAATGGAAACATTATGAATGTATCAAGTTATTCCAAGGAAACTAAACTAATTGGTCTTTCGAGAGTTTATCTTTCTTGTGATCATGGAAATGTTATGTAATAATGCACCGACTCTGGGTAACTAGGGTCGGGGCGTTACAGTTGGTATCAGAGTAAGTTTATTACAAACCTTGGAAGCTAGATTTAGATAAACTCTGATTATAGAACATATATTTAAGATGGACTTTGAGGATTATTATAGAAGAACTTCCTAGAATTTTGGTATCGTAGATATTTTGTGAGTTTTCCGAGCAAGAAATCCATGTCTGGATACGAGCAGGTAGAGGAAGCTCTGGCAGAGAAATACCTATGGGTAAAACCCAAAAACACCTCTTTGAGCTAGTCTCGAATGAGAACTGGTGCACGACAATGGGTCTTGCTTCACTCTTGGTTACGACACTCCCGGGGGATTTGCTTAGGATAATTACATTTTCTTTACAAACCAATTTTATGTATTATATATAAGATGAGAGTAAATTACCTTGGTTAATCCTAATGTGTTTCAAAATGAGAATATGGTGACATGATGTTCTCTAAATGATTTTATGACTTGTTACTCACACAATTCATTCTAGTTTTAGTCAATGGCTGGAATCCAAGGAAGTCATAGTGACTTTGAGAATGATGTACAAAGTTGGAGAGGTGGTGGAAATGAGCAACAAAATGGAATGTAGATAGGTGTAAAAGATATCACCTTTATGCCAAATCAATTTTCCAAAAATATGTTCAACAATATATATATTAACCAATTCCCAGACTCAACAAAGAAGAGAAAGGTGATGAATGACACGAGCTCCAGCAGTGGAGACCATGGAGAAAGGAATCCTCAATTTCCATCATGCAGGAAGTGTGGAAGGAGACACCCAATAATGTGTCTCAATGGGACAAAGAAATTCTTTACGTGCAGGAAGGAAGGACATAAAGTGAAGAAATGCCGAAGAAAAATGAAGACTACTATGGAAGAAGATAAAAATGGTCCCAAGAATCCATTTACCGTCATTTTCCATAAATGTAGGGGACTTGGCCATTACCCGAGTGAATGCCCTATTATATAGGATATTTTCTTGGTCAAAGAGAAAGCTATGTGGAAATAAATGGTTGGAGAAATGTTTAAAAAGTATTAGTGCTCTTTGTTGATGTGTTTAATTTGGAATAATTTTCCTTTATATTTGTAACCCTGCAGTTTTCCATGTGAGAATGATATTTTAGGAAGAATTATCTTTCCTCTTGTGGATATTGTTAAAAATAATCATTTGGTTTTATATGATCATTGGGTTTGAGACAATTATAAGTTATTATAATTTGGGATGAAAATGAAAGTTATGATATAACATTTGTGGTTCAATTATATTATGGTTATTTTGAGGAATTTATCTCATTTTGGTAATGTTATAAAATATAGTTTTTGAAAAAGGACAACACGTAGACCGTTTGACAACACAGCACATCGGACAAAGATGTGGGAATAGAACCAACAACCAAAGTATGATTGGGATTTATCGCCTACCACAGGACTACGTGAAGTCCCTGGAAAGTGTGACTAATTATTTTTAGTTAAATGATTTTATTGATCAATAATAAGTTGATTTGGGTTATTATGCCTTATCAAATGAATACCCATAGTATAGGAAAATGATTTGTTGATTAAGTGATAAATGTTATTTTGGAAGATGTTCTCTTTTTTGGGAACACTATATGCTCAAGGAAAATAGAATACAATGGGGTTTCATTTGTGGAGTAATTGTGGATTTTCTATCTATGTTTTTATTGTGGATTTATAGTGATTTGGGTTATTTATGGAAATGATTAACCTATAATAGAGAATATGTGATTAGGTTAATTACTTTTAAGTTTGTGAATTTAAGAGTAGTTGATGTCATTTGGAGATAAAATTTAACGTGGAATACTACATAACCAAATTATTCTAAGTTTTGGGTTTCAATATTATTTTGGATTATATTGAAGGATTTTAAGGACAAGTGTTTATTGAATGAAATTTATTTAACGTTGGGGTATTGATTTTAGAAATAAGTATTAGTGTTTATTTCTATCAAGGAATATCCTTTTGTGGATCATTAGATCGTGTACTAACCATTTTGGTTTTGATTAATCTCTAAAGACAATTTAAATATATAGTTTATCCTACGTGGATCATGTATTTCTATAGAAGTTTATTCTAGCTCTTTCATTGTGACCAAGTCTTCTTAAATACTCATTGTTCAAAAAAAGAGTTAGTGGTAACAATTTATTGAAGAATTAAACTGTACTTAAAAAGTAAGTATATCTCTTTATGTTCTTAGTCAATATCATAAATTAATTCCTCGTCCTTATGTAATGTAACTTAAAACAAAAAATGTTGTCCGTTTACTTTTCCTACTGGGAGACTAATGACCATTTGTCCCAACATAAGTTTGTGATTTTCTTATTGTTAACTTTCTCTTGATAATGTTTTCTATCCATCTCCATCAGAACTTGACACTTATTTTATCATCAATATCCATGTTTTTCTACATGGAATCCTAGTATGGGTTTTCTTGGGTGACCTTTATACCTCTCTTTCTTTCTTTTAATGTGATAGTTTTATTGACTATTTTTCTGATGTGGGACATTCCATTACATTCCCAATCCCAATTTTAAAAATTTCGAGGATGCAATTTATTTAAGGAGGGGAAAATGTAACACCCCAATCTTCCACGGTACGCTTCTATTTGATTAATACAGTAGCGTGATTTGTACGCAACTCCGAGTTCTAACACACCTCGACCAATCAAAGTAGCAGTTATGAATAATAATACCCACTTTTTAATATTTTATAAATTTTATCTATCCAAACGGACTTCATTTTTGGATTCGGAATATCAAAATTAGATTAGGGTTAAATTTTGGTAATTTTCGGATAACATTCATATTTTGATGAATAGTTAAAATTACTAATTTTTAATTAAAAACAACTTTTTTAATCGAAATAATTAATATTGACAAATTATGAATTTTAGTGGTTTTAAAGTATATTTAGAAATTTTTTTTACCTTTTAATAAATTTTTTTTCATCGGACATAATTTTACAATTAAACCAAACATAAACAAGTGCCAATCTTTTGATAGTTATTATCTCTTAAAAACACAATTTTTTGTTTTGACAGTGGGAATTAATTTTAAATTAATTTCTACCACATCTGGGTTTTGAATTTGGAAAAATGGATTCCATATTTGGAATCAAGTTTTCCAAACTGTGTAAATAGGTAACTTTTATTTTTAGACATTTTGAATAATTACTTCGGTAAATATTTTATTTACCATGGTTAAAGGGTAAATCTGGTAAATAACGGTTAACAAATAATATTATAATAATACTAAATTACACTAAAACGTGCCCTAAACTAATTGGTGGATACATGTCCGACCATGGTCATCTTTGGGTCGATTTTGGGACCCCATGGAGCCACTTGTAGGTGATTGGGACACTTTATTTTAATTAAGTTAAAATAAATACAAAATGACATAAGCATATATCTTTTAAAAATAAAATTTTTACACAGGGTTATACATGTTGTATTTTCGACTATAAATATTAATTATAAAGATAAAAATATTTCCTACATAAGGGTATTTTATTTATAATTTTTAGACCTTAAATAATTTAATTTATTTATGATACAATGATGATGCAATAATTACCATAATAGTGAAAAATTAAAATAATTGATATTATAAACACCCAAATAAATATAATTTGTGACTTTTTATGAATTAAACTAATTTTATGGGTTAACAAGACATGTTAGGAATGATTTAATTAACTTTTTTGAATTAATAATTCTGTTATGATTTTTACAAAAATCAATTATTGGATAGTCTCAAAATTGACATAAAAGAGTTTTTAAAACAAATATTATATTATTAATTGAGTGGTTTTTGACCTATCCCCACCTTAAACTTTTAATAATCCAATTTGGAGCCATTAGAAACCGAATATGAATTTATTATAAGGTAATATTTCTTGCTTTTCCAAAGGTTCCCCTCACACCTCTTATAAAAGGGCACTCCCCCTTCTCATTAATTCACACCTTCAAAGCCTTTTGGATCGGCCAAAACCTGCCCAAATACTCTCTCAACTTCCCTCATTTCATCCTAGATGCCTTCCTTTAGTCAGAAAGCCAACCTAAGAATCCCTTTTGATCAAATCAAGAGGAAGAACCTGAAGATGAGGTAATGATTTCACCACCCTCTTTCAAGTTCCTTTCTTCTTCCACTACTTCCTTATTTGTTATTTACATTATAAAATAAAAACTCCAGTATAATATAAATACTGATATGATATTATAAATATGTTATAAACATATTCAGTATTCTATCCATACATTGAATGACATGTCACCATACGTGCGTAAGTAAGGCTTACCGTCTCCACGTCGTGGTGTAACTATTATTCAATATAAAATTATTTTGATATGTATAATAATGATGTGTAATTCATGTAAATGATAAATATAACATGATAATTATTCTTCATACCATCCAATCATATATTATTTTAATATCAAAATAATGATATTGTTTCTTGTGCGTACGTACGGATTACCGTCTCCACGAACGCGATGAGATTCATTCCCCATCATATCCATTCAAGACTAAATTTCATTTGAGGAATAATAATAATTTTTAGAGACATTATATCATTCTGCATATGAATAAGATACATCCAATCCATATAAAATATGGCTTTCATAACAAATAATATAAAGGAAAACGAATCCGTTAACACTCGAAACAACGATTATACCAAGATATTATTAACAAATCAATGATAAAAGATCATATATGATAGCATATTAATGTAAATTATTATTTTAAAATTCAACAAAAATTATTTCACCATTATACAGGAGGTTAACCTAACGTCGACCAAGGAAAAAGTACAATGTAAGGGGTTTCTTATCTCACTTTTAATTCCGTTCAATTTCCATTGCTCACAACTTATATATTGCATGGGGTGTGTGTACTACCCATGATTGTATTCATTGTGTAATATACTTTAATTTTTGGATATCTACATAATCATTTTATGATCCATCATTCATGGTTGTATGTTTCTTATGTTACCAAATCGAAAAGAGAATTTGATATTTCAATTTCCACTCATTCAGATTTAAGCATACTTCATTGATTATTTTACTCCAAGATTATATATGGAATCACTATTCATTTGATTATGTCATAACTTCAACTCCACGTTTTGCAGATATACTTTTGATACAGATAATAAATCCATTCATAAATTCTCAAGTCATAGTTTTGAACGTGATAAGAGTAATTTTAACTCAATCTCCATTTGATGAGTTAAATATCCAATTCATTGGTGTTGTTTTTACAAGAATATGTGTGAATATCCTCTTATTTATTTAAACAGAATACCCAATCATATTGATTGTATTTATATTTTTCACACATAATTGTGTCATCAATTTATCCATAACCTAAGGATATGGTCTTTTTAAGATAATTCATCTCAATTTACATTCCATTGAGACTTCGTTGTTGTTATACACCAAATCACTTTTATATGGTGTATATAATGTACTTTGACATAGTATATCATCAATTCCTTTATTCTCATGATATTAAAATGTTTTTATTACCAAAATTATTTGTATTCAAGTGTCTCTCTTTTGGTTAGTAACTCTAACTAAA
Source organism: Viscum album (assembly GCA_963277665.1). Taxonomy (NCBI): domain Eukaryota; kingdom Viridiplantae; phylum Streptophyta; class Magnoliopsida; order Santalales; family Viscaceae; genus Viscum; species Viscum album. The sequence continues at coordinate 1,584,391,401 of OY728152.1, read as the reverse complement.
ATATCATTTTAAAATGTTTTAAATATTTATTATTTGAAATCCTTCCCATTAATGTCCATGTCTTCAAAATGGTTTTTAAGGATTTTTTTATATGGACATGAATGTTTTCAAAATGTTAATTCCTTTCAAAGGATTCACACTGGTATGGGACACTTTGATTCAAAAATCTATTTTTAAAGGGATTCTTGAAAAATAGTGTGACTTTTAAATGTTTTCAAGAAAAAGGGGGATATTTCTCTCTAATAGTTTTGATGATTATTTTCATCTATCCTTCATTATTCTCGATTGAGGTTAATCTGATACAATAAAATATTCCATATTGTATCAAATGAGTTATTTTTGACTGTGGATGTGCTATTTTTATACCATTCATGGTATGTGGATAAAGTATTTAGATTTCGTATGCTAGGTTTAATACGAATGTTTATGTTATGGTTAAACCTGTTCATATGAGGAATGCATTGGACTTAGTAAGTGATGGGTGTTGTCCGCTATACCTCCTCGATGCATCGGTAGGTCTCATGAGACATACTATTGTCTTGGCACAAGGCCTTTAAAAAATCTTATTTGTAGTCTTAGCATGAGGCCTTGGCTATGTGGTTATGATAGTCTGGGATTATGCATTCCGTCATTATGAAAGTGGTTATTGATATTGCATGTGATTATTCGATTAGTATAATATCCATGTGAATATGTAAATGGGATTATTTCATTTTATTTTGTCCTTATTATGTTGAAGTTCAAGTTTAAAAGGCTTTTGTTTTAGTTATACATTGTCTTAAATGTTTATTCTTATTTATGATAGTTTCTTCTATATTGTTATCCTTACTGGGAATTTGAGCTCACCCCTTTCTATGTTTTATTTTTCCGAGGATGTGAAGAAGTATTTTATGAATGACCTGAAGGGATAGTATGAGGGGATAAGAGTGTGGAATATGGAGAATATATTATTTTACTTTTCATTTTATGATGTAATGGAAAATTTATGAATGTATCTAGTTATTCCAAGGCTACTAAACTAATCGGTATTTCGAGACTTGATGTTTTTTATGATCATTCCAATGTTATGTAATAATGAACCAACTCTAGGTAACTAGGGTCGGGGCATTACAGAAAATTTAAAATGAATAATTCCATTTACTTATTCACATTGATATTCTACTAGTCGAATAATAACATTAAATATCAATAGCTAATATCATAATGATGGAATGCATAATGCCAAACCTCATAACCAAATTGTTAAGGCCTTGATCCAAGACTAAAATTAAGATTTTACGAAGGCCTTGTGCCAAGACACTATTTTTTGTCATGAGAATTACTAATGAATTGAGGGGATATATTGAGCTCCACCTATCACTTACTAATTCTAATGTATTCCTCGTATGAAGAGAATGAAACATAACATAAACATTCATATTAAAACTATCATATGAAATGTTAATACACTAACCATTAACCAAGAGTGGTCTAAATATAACACATCCATAGTTAAACATATCACAAAACCTTTAATCAAATATGGAAAATTGTATCATAATAAATCAACTTCAAATATTTGTAAAATCCATCAAATGATGTTGACATAGAAGAAATAAGAACTATTTTTGAGAAATATCTATTTCTATTTTGAAATAATTTAAAAGTAACATTATTATAAAATAAAACACCTATCAGGAAAATATTTTTTTAATATTTCAATTTAATCTTCAATGGTGTTATAATAGGGTAAAATATCTTCACCCGTTGTATAAGTTAAAAAAACATTCTTTCCTTAATTTTTTTTGAAAAGGTCGTAAAGGACCTTGTTTGGAAAACAACAGAAAGGTTCATTTATAAACATCTATTAAAAAGTCAAAAAAGGGTATAAATGAATTTAACCCATAGTCTAGGAAATAGTAAAAATGTTTTGAAATAAATTTTAAGAAACATGGATGTGGATGATAAAAAGGTCCTAGTAGATATTCACATATAAAAAACCTCAGATAATGGAGAGATTGTCGAAATAACCTTTACCATGTACTTTTACTTATTAGAGGGTACATTAAAATATTATATAATATGTTAATAATTATTATTAAATTGTACAAGAACGAAATATAAAAATATGATACATATTTAATCTTCTAATATTTCTGTGATTATAATATTTTAGTAGTTTCATCGTTTCGTGTGTTAACCGATTCGTTTCCCTTTATATGTTTTGTTACATAAGTCGTTTTTATTATGGATAAATTTTATTTTATTCATATCCATAATAGTAATATGTTTTTAAAAATTATTTTTTTAATCATACAATGATATTTATTCTTGACGGGTTATGATGGGGAATGAATCTCATCGCGTTCGTAGAGACGGTAATTCGTACATAAGCACGAGCCATAATACTATTATATTAATGGTGAAATAAAATATAATTGGATGGTATATAATATATAAATATCATTAACATGTTATATATATTATTTACATAAACTATATTCATTATTATACCCATCCAAAAAATGAAGTGTTTGAAAAACAAACTACACCGCGATGTGGAGACGGTAAGTCGTACGTACGCATGTATGGTGAATTATCATTTATTAGATGGATATAATAATTAATATGGTTATAATATAATTATAATAACATCATAGTATGTATAAGTTATAGTATTTATTATTTTGGAATGGAAACAACATCGAAAGAGGAAGTGGAAGAAGAAAAAAATGGAAAGAGGTTGCGAATTTATTACGTCTTCTTCGGGCGTTTCCTTTTGAGTTGATCAAAAGGGATCCTTAAAATGTCTTTATGATAAATTTAATGCCTCTAGGTCGATGTGAGTGTTTTTGGGAAGATATTTTACTAGGGTGTGGCCAAGAAAAATTTCTTTTGATGTGTGAAATTAAGAGAAGGTGAAGTACCCTTTTATAAGAGAGGTGAGGGTAACATTAGGAAAACATTGAAATATTATTCTATTATACAATAATATTCGGTTTAAAATGGATCCATATGGATTTATTTAAAAGATAAGGTTGGGAAGGGTTGGGAGACTCTCAAACAATAGGTTTTAGATAGGTTTTTGTCACTATATTAATCATATATTTTAGATTTAACTCTTGGCTAAATAGTATAATATTTACCATGTCTCCTTGTATTTTTATATTATATGGTTAATAAACATACTATAAAATGGAAAGAGAACCCATAGTGGTTCATTAATGACATATATATAGTTTATTAAGCTCTTTGGCTGATCCTTTGATTTTAAGGACTATTATATCATTTAGTAATATATTATTTATTTTAAAAACTCATTTATGTCAATTTTGATACTATTTAGTATTTCATTTTTTGAATGTCCTAACAACATGATTAATTTGAAACAAAAATCATTTCATTAACCCTAAAATGTCATATTAACATATAGAATTTGTGGAATTCAACCATAGTCTGAATTTACATTTATAAGGGTATTTATAATATAAATTATTTTAATCTTTCATTATTATGGTAATTACTGGAACATCATTATGTCATAAATAATTTTATTTATGTAATGTATAAAAATTTAAAATTAGATCCCATTATGTAGGAAATCATTTTATATTTATAATTAATATTTATAGTGTAATTTATCCTTTGTATAACCCTATATTGAAAATTTTTTAGTTATTAAAATTTGAATTTCACACGTTTTACTATTCTTGAAATAAAATAATAATAAATTTCCTTATATAATCCAAGTGGATAAAAAGGATCATATTATATTCCTATGGTTTTTTTGGTCGATATACACTTATCCAATAGAATTAGGACATGTGTTAGTGTAATAATAATCTCATTTTTACCTTCAATTACCCTATTTACTTTTTTACTGTGGTAAATAAAAGTCAAAAGTTACTATTAAAAAAAATTATTTTCATCTTATTGAACAAAATTTTACTTACTGATATCAACCATGTCTCTCAGGTTTTTAAAATTCAATTCATAGAGGTAGTAAAATTACGTTTTATGCAAATTCGCTAACGTGCCTAAAAGGTGGGTAAAAGATGAAAAAAAGTTCAATAAAATTTTATACATCAAATATTATTATAAAATGACTATAATGAATTAAATTGAAGATATATATGTATTATGTATCTATTTTTACCTAAAATAAAATTAAATAAAATAAATAATTATTTAAATAAAAAGTCATTTTTAAACAACAATTAAGTGTTTTCACAATTCATAAAAAATTAAA